>JADWOT020000008.1:10475553-11070783 GCA_036345935.2 Taenia hydatigena
CGACACCATTTAAATCCGTTGAGATGAGTGTAACTAGGTCACGTTGTATCTGCAACGTTTGACCTATTAATTAATGAGGTTTTTTCCCCTTTAGGCAGTATTTTTTGCACTAAAGATTCAAAATTTCTTTTGATAAAATGATGCCTTAAATTGTCCCTCGATTGGAGGGTATGGTTTCCCTACTCACTGTAAATAGACGTTAAATTGCATTGGATTTTTGATACTGAAAACACTTCCGCTAAAAAAAGTCAGTCCACATTTGGAAGCGGGATCAATTACAAACGCACGAATGCAAGATATTTCCTTGGAGGAATAGGCATTGTCACGTACCCACCAGATGCGAAAAACGTGTTTGTGATAGGAAATAGGAATTTCCAAGGCCATACCATCCCAGTTATGTAAGCCACTGTTTGTGTAGCGTACTTTTAAGGTAATAGTCGCAAAAAAACCCTCTTTTTAAGTTTTAAAGCATCCGAGATGGTGGTTTGATTTTTCTACTAACAGCTCATTCAGCATCCATTGTGCTCAAGTTTGAATCAAGTTGGTAACTGATTCCGCCGTCCTTTAAAAGCAAAAGGTATGCTATAGTAAGGTGCTAACGAGACATATAATAAAATATATCACTTTTTGCTTTAGGGTTGCTAAAAATGAATCTATTTTAGGGTTTTCTTACAGAGTTAATGCAAGCTATCCCAAAATTATTTGAGAACTGCGATAGCAACAGACCTATGCTTCTGTAGTGATGATACTGATCGAACGTGATTTCATGAAGTGTTCCAAGTCTTCAGCTTCCAATCAATATTTACTTTTCATTTAGAAAAAAGATTCGCTAAGCAGGAAAACTAGCACATTTGAGTACCCTTATGCCGGCAATGATATTTGAACGTTGCGTCCCTTGAATGTCTTGAGTACAAAAACACGCAAAAAAGCTTAACATGGCAGCCCATCCGCCACGAGATTTGCTTATTCAGTAATTTTAAGTGGAAGTTTCATCTTGCATATTTTATGTACGTTTTTTAGAACAACAAAGAAACTGGGGTCAACTTCTTTCTTGGATTCGTCATAATACCGTGTCAAGGTTGACAGCCTTCGTTTCAAGTGTTTCTCGGAAGTGTTTCAAAAGTTAACCACCGATAATTAGTGGCTTTCAATAAGCCAAAATTTCCGAGACCTATTCTCACCTACTTATTGCATAAAGAGACATCGCCAAGAAAAGTTGTTAATACGACTATTTTTTCAAACGATTCTATGAAAAATTAATGTAAGATAAGTCTTTTTGCATGCTCTTAAGCATTAGCCTTTTATTTATTTTTTTTAAATGACCGTCTCTAAAATGCAAGCCTGGTACATTAATCGTTAAATGGTTTGATACTTGGCACTTGAATTTCCTTGCTTTTCCGCTAGAAATGCAGTAAGGCTCAGAATTGTAAGGTCATGAGATTTGAGTTTGTGTATTCGAATATTTCCCCATTCGCGCGAATAAAAGCAGATAAATTTTACTGAATAGCGCCATTTGGAATCTTCTCAGGGAATATCTCTTTTCCTTATGTATAATTATTCAAGGCAGCATCGCAATCACCTAAACAGACATTTAATGGAGGAGTAAGGTGTGTACACAATTAATCTTAATGAAATTACAATGAGACAGTGTTAGGGAGGCAGAGGGACTAAGAGACTGTTGGTTCGCGAGAACCCAGCTTACCACGCTATTCAGAACCAGATGAGTAGTTCCTTCCTATGAGTAAAATTAAAGCCTAAGAGAAATATTCATCTAACAATGCTTTTGACCGAAGTGGTCAAGGAGAATATGCAAATCCACGTCAATCATCCTTTGGTGGGTGTACACTGATTTCCCTCTTATTGGTAATGCGATCCACTCGAAACTTTTATGTTAAAAACGCAAAACCTCCCCAATTTCAGCTAACCATTCGTGCTACCAACACATAACAGACTCTACTGCGAGTAATTTCGAGTGACATTTCCCTTTTAACATTCCAACTTGAGTTTAATTTTCATGTGTCCTTATTTGGGCTAATCCGCCAAATGTGGATTCTCGGTCACTTTTGATAAGGATTTACGTGATTTGTTCGGTAAAGGTCATCTGTCAAACTAAAAGGGACGTTAAATTGAGATGATAGACAAAAGTTGGTCTAGTGGCATCTCACTGCTTTCGCATACAAATAATAACAGTCTTTTAACCATAAAAATTGAATTTCTGCCATTTATTTACTTGAAGACTTAAAAAGGCATAAGATTTCATTTTTCGAATGCAAAATCTCAACGGACACTGGTGCGCCAATCGTACCTTCTGTACCTTAGATCAAGTTTTAAAACTAAAGTTATAGGAGGTGTTTGCGTTTACCCAATGGTGTTTTTCTGTAAATGTAGGTGGATATTTTAGTTGGGTGATAGAACTTTTAAAAAGTTTACTCCTGCATGCACTTGCACTCCAAAATTTCTTCCCAGCCTTTTCACACGATCGGCACATCCGGTATCAACATCTCAGTAAAAAACTTCTAGCTCTCCAGCATCTAACTCCGTTTGATGTTGACTTCTTTCCCTTAAATAAAGGCTTTTACCTCTCTCCGGGACATTTTAGGAAGGCGTGATCATTTTCATAAGTGCTTTTGGTGAACGCTGTCGACACTTTTCCATAACGTCTTCATTTGTTTTCTTTGACACTGGGTTTTACATTAAAACTAGCTTGTATAGCTTAAGTTAGTGAGCTTTTATTCCATTAAATTTGCATGCTTAACTTGGTCTTTTCTGCACTTGACTGGAGACAAACCAAGTATTTTCTCCATTCGCCTGTAAAATGTCCCAATTATCTACGCATAGTCTTGTCAATCAGATTACCATCTTTTTCCATGGATTTTTTTCATGCTTTCTACTTTTCCTCAACATTCGATATCATTCCTCGTCATCAAACAATCTTTGTGTAAAGGGTTTCTCCCAATTATTGACGAAGAAAATCCTAAATATGGTTCATTGGAGCAGGAGAGTGAGTTTATTCCCTGAATTACAACCTGTTTTTTTGTCAAATTAATTTTTAAAGTCTTTGGCCTGTGACTTTTTCCTTTATGTTCTTTGCAAGTGGGTAGCGCACTGTAGAAAATGTGAATGTGAGTCGACCACCATTCAGGACCTTTCGTGAGTCCTCTCCTCCACAGGTCCATAAGACTTTAGCTTGGAATCAAGACTGCATTTGTAATAAGGGGGTTACTTACTCTTATTCCAATAATTTGGTACAAAATCACTGTTTAAACACTTTTTTACCTATATGTCTTCGAATGGGTAGAATTTCAATCCACATAGGTTGGTTCTTAGCCCGAGAAAGTGCGCTGGTCTGAGTATTTGACGCGTCCAATTAAACACTCAATAAAGACTTCTTTTTAGAGAGTGATGTTCAAACTTCACTTAACTGCATACTTCTAATTAGAAGAGTGCCAAATAGCACGCTTTAAATAATAAAAATTTGGCTTTTATATCACATAGACAAATGCTGACTCAAAATCGGTATTTGTGCTGTCCATCCAAATGCTCCCTCTTGCAGAGGCGCGAATTGGTGCTGTAATTGTGTCAAGCAGGAGCGCTTCCGGTTGCATGCCATCTTAGTAGGAAACTGGTAAAATCCTGCACGGACAACAGCAAAATAAGGATAAAGATCGAGTCTGCTCTCAAGCGAATTCCTTTTTTGCTTTCATGTTACATTGCTCAGAACAAACAAACCATTTCCTGACATCCACTTTTATCTCAGCAGCAGAAATTCTTTCAAATGCTTTTAGTGGAGCGCTGCTTGATTTAAACTATCAGGCTCACTCTGTCAAATAAGCTTATTTTTGAACTTTTAATGCGTTTAAAAGCAGACTCTTCAAGAAGTAATCAGCCTTTTAAAGTTGCGAAAGTTACAGTTTAAGCGACGCAGTGACCAAAATTCCTATGCTCTTCTGACATTTCTTCATCAACAACAAGTTCACCTGCCCTAAGTTGTCCTCTGCATTTGTGCAGGTAGTTCAGTTAATTTGTTTGTGTGTGCTGTGATTAGCGATGCCAAAAGCCAAATCAGTTGATTAAACGATTATCGGCAAAATAGAATTTTAGAAATTTATTGTGCTCGAGTACAATGCTGAAGTCTGTTTGAGCAAACTATTTGTCACTACCACAAGACGATTCCTTTATCAGACAGAAATAATAAGTCCAATTATTTTGTCATTGAAAGCCGTCACAGCGGAGGATCAAAGGCTCATGGTAAGTCGCATTGCAGCTGAAACCAACTTCTGTCCATAAAAGCCCTGCGAATAGTCACTGCAGGCTTTCTAAATTACCCCTCTACAAAAACGTCTACGAACATCGTAATAAGCAGATTAAATCGCTGTTGCATAAGCATATAACCTGAAAATCTCCCTTTCTGAAAATGATAGCATCGGAAATGCGGAATTAGGTAGTTGATAAAGTAGGAGGCAGGAGTCGTGCGATTGTTGTTAGCTAACAATGATTTATTGCATAAGAAGGTACATGGGAGACGGTCCTTTCGCCTCATCAGATTGCACTCGCTTCAAACGGTGAGGCACCGTGATGATTCATCGCAATACGACTTCTTGAGAGTGTGCCTAAGACCACGGATGTGTTATTTGAAGTGGTTCATTGAGCTTCGATAGTGTGTTTATCACTAAACTACAGCCTATTTTGTCAAACCGAGCATGTTTAGATCATTTTGCTAGTAAAATTGTGAATCATTATGGTTCATCGAAGGTTTTTAGAGCTCCCAAAGAAGTTCTTCAGTTCTTAGGATGGATAAACTTTTGTGCTTTCCCAAAGATGAATCTTAAGTTTCAGATTCGGATAAGCAAACAGGCAAGGGTTGTCTTCCTGTTCCCTCTGAAACAGGACGTCATATGATAAGCGGTATTGCTGGTTAGAAACTTGGTCTTTCACGAAAATAAAGCTGTCATTAAAAATAGCAACTAGAACTGGCAGGTGTCCACGCATGCCCCGACAAAGTTGGATCACCTCCCTCTGGTGACAGCTCATAAGTGTATAATTTACCAAAAAAGTTCCTTCCTTTTTTTACTACCAGTGGATTTTGTGCCTTTTTGAAAGCGATAAAAAATTAATTTATTGAAGGCATTAGTGAGCTTGTTATCCCAAGTCCCTATTTAGTCATTTCCTATTGTTCTCCTTTTAATCAGCACCCATGTGCCTAGATCATTCATGTTTGCTGTCAAGAGCAATATCCTCGTTAATTTGCTATGAACTTTAAATACTTTTGTCTAAACCGAACTTTTCATGTGTAATTCAAGGCCAGTTTTGAGTTTATTCTGTTTATCCATGGGCTAGCATCCTTTTTGCACATCTGATTCGTTATGTGTGTACTCCTTAGATCTTTTCAATTTCCTTCGTATTTTTACTTCAGTTGATTTATTTGCTTGGTTGAATTTGTTCCACCCCCCTACTCTACATGGTGCAATGATAACAACATTTGCTGCTGGGTGAATGGGTGTAGACACGCAGCCTTCAGAACCGTACAACTTTTAGCGGGCTTTCTTTGGTCAACTATTTATGGCATAATTTAATGTGCTTTGATCGCCTTATTGTGATTGGTTCGCCCGCCAGTCTCGTGAGCTGCTCTAGCCACGACCTCATTTGCCACCGACTTGGACTCACCTTGCAGTCCCCTGTCCCGAGTCCGTCCGGCGCGCGGATTTTGCGTGTTCATGTTGGTGGGTGTAATTACTTACTATTTTTATGTACATCAGCGCTTTAATCTAAAACTAAACATTTTGTTTTTAAGTTCACAAAAAAGGCCCCAACTCAAAAAACTGTCGAAGTTTTATAAATAAGTGTGTAGGAACTATCTCATGTTTAAATTACTTTTTCCGACCGGAGTGGTCTACATTAATTAACTAAATTAATATGAATAATTAGGATATCTGTTTTGGCTGGTTTTTTGGATGGAAGTAAATATTAGGCAGTAACCTTATTGGCCATCCCGCAAATCTGAAATCGTAGAGGTAAAATGCTTCTGAGTGGACGATAAATCACTACGTGTCTAATTCCGGCTTACACAGTCATGACGCATACACATCCTGAAAGGGGATAAAAATAGCTGCTTTTAGGGCGTTGGCCATTCATTCATTATGACAGGCTAAACCTATCAAAACTGCAGAGTAGTGTAATTTTGGCGAACTACCTTCTCATCACAACAGGCCCAAATTCAACCTATTAAACTTTCTTTTTGGGCAATAAGTACATTCTTTGTAAAACGGGAATCATTTAGCAAAAAACTAGTGATATTGCCATTGTTTAAAATCAGCTTGTCATAAATCTAGCCTTTAAATTATCGTTAATTAAGATGATTTTTGAGACCACTAATGCACCATCGTTTTAACTATCCCACCTCAATGCAAATTTTACTCTTGAGCATTGGCAAAAAGAAGCGTTACTAAGTTTCCTAAGGTAAAGTGCGATCACCTTCAAAATCTGACGAACCTTATATGGCAAGTGGTTTTAAATTCCTCGACAGTGCAAGAAAACCGTACACCCCGCGAACTCACCATTCGATTGACACATTTTTCTGTTCCAGTTATGTTTTAAGCTCGGTCGCATGGACGTCAACGGATTTTCATTCCTCAGAAAGTTGCAGTACCATTGGCCTCAAAGTTCAGCGGTACCGGAAGCAGAGCATTAATGCATGCAAAGGGAATCATCTGTAAAGCATTTCGTTTCAAGCCTTCCTAACCACTGATTACTTCATCCTTTGTAGCATTTCGATGTAGTCATACATCTCCACCAATGGACGTTCGACCTGTACCAATTGCTGGATGCAGGCAATTCTGGGACAATATGCTTCCAGCATTTATGAACAGACTTGAAATACTTTATCTCTTAGTTTCCTTGAACTGCGGCGAATGTGCCACTGGGAATTAAAATCCTCCTGAATTCGCATGTAATTTAAGACGCTGAAACCTCTGATTACTCTCGTTACTAATTAAGCTTTTCCCTTCTTCCCCATTCCATTGAAATCCGTAATTCAACGCTAATCTTAAATGTAATGCGAATGGTCCTTTTCATTTTAGTTCATTTAACCTAAACTTGCGCATACATACGGACCACATAAGAAAAGATATTAAAATGTTTTCAATAATGCACTTAATAGTAAACCAGATTAAAGCGTACTTTCATTGAAAGGGGAACGGTAGGCCAAAAAATTAAAGGAATGCAGTGGATGGAGCAGTCTCTGAAGATGAAAGACATAGCAGATGAATTGGGTGAAAGAGGCTTGTAGTGTGAATTAAGACAGTAGCTTGAGGCGCAGGCAAGGTTAGTATATAATTGCGACTGGAGTGTGCGTCCTTACAGCCGGCCAGGTCGTCGGTGTCCTGCGAAGATTGATGTGACCGAAAAATGGGGTTTGGCGAAGTGCAGGTAAGAGGTCATGGCTGCCTCAGGTTCAGCTCCATATCCACAGAAGTAGCAAATTAACAAGTCCACCTCATCGTTCGACCCCTCCCATTCAAGGAATTTCGTGTTCGAAACTTGCCTATCACCGATAAACCCTTCGTCCTTAAATTCCACCATGGAATGCTATACATTATGGGGCTTACAAGGCTCCAATTATTCATTAATCACTGAGGGGACCAATTTCTCACTAAATTTTTAACGCAGCAAGTAAATGAGAGAATTATCAAATATCGTAATCATGTAGTCAGGTCTATTCTAGCTCTCTGGGCTGATATAAATCAGTTAATAAAGAAACGTTGAAAATCTCATTCCTCAGTAAAACTACTTCGTTAAGTTTATTGCTAATGAAAATGGTACTGACCTAGGACACTGCCAAAATAAATAAATTACCTCCAATTTAAAAATTTCTGCTAAATGCGGGATAGTGTTACTAGCCTCTTCAAACGAATTTTCTGTCCTAAATAAACGCAATTTACTGTCGAATTGCTCTGGACGAAATTCAGCTGTCGGATGATGCTCGTCAATGCTTTGAGTTGTGGAACATACACATTATCAGCATATTTTTTAGTGAAGCCAAATGAAGGGATGGCAAATGAGATGCACGAACTAGATAGCGTTGGCAGTGTCATGCTTCAGCTGACTGGTTTCCTGGAATAAATTACAAAGGCACTTGGGCAGTCACCTGTTACTTTGCATGCTAGTTCGTTCACCAAAGTATTGCAGGTGTATTTAAACCAATTCGCTAAAATTTTGCAATGCTTTTGGGAAATATTTTGTTTTATTTCTGACATTATCAATTTTAAATTCCTTTTGGTAAGCTCTGATTTATAGCCACTTTGTTTACAGGAAAGCTGTTTACTAACCTGAGGATAGTTGAACAGAGCTGTAGACGCAATTAACTCCTTGTCGTGACTTCAAGCTCAATTCTTCGTTGATCCTGCCCAAAGTGCGAGGCATGTTTTGAGATTTGTGCGCCAATTCGTAAATTGTGATCCCACGGAGAGAGCTCGGATTGGGTGAATTAACTGGGCTGTCTTGAGCTGCAGTAGTCTCGAGAAGGCAATTGAGAGTGCAATTAGCTGCTAGGCAGGAGGTTGTATATTTACTTATTAAAATGATACTGTACACTTTCTAACGCATAAATGCTTATGTTATCAGGATACAAAATTTTGCGGTTAATTAGAGCTTCCTTCTTCTGGATAATGTTCAATTCGCTCTCGTACTTCGCTTGTAGCGCATTCAATACAGTCTGCTCTATAGGCATTTATCGCCTCAGGAAAGAAGTGGTCAGAATGAGGATTCTGTACTTCACTTAATTGCTATGCCAATGTGGTGGCAAGGTCCCGTTCCACAAATAGGGTTGGCGATCATTTATGGGGACTCGACAGTGGCATTCCAGAAAAATACTTTTCTTTTCTCCCTCTTCGAAACTAGGTTATTGCTGCTCGGCTCATTACTCCTGCCAAAGGCCTTGGAATATTTCTCTATTCCACTGTAACTACATGCGGTCAGAATCTCCCCGTTACTACCCACAGCCTGTTGCATGTGCGCATCACGCGTGTGTTGTATTCTTAACAGTCAATCTCACGTCCGACAGGAAGCAATAGAGGTAATATTACATGTCTGTGTTTCTCATTCTAGCAATTTATTATCCAAACGTTTTGAAAGCGCTGGGTTGGCTGCTAATATACCCCAGTAATCGCAATTTGACATTTGCATCAACCATTTACGTTGGTGAGATCATTAAGGCATTCGTGATATCTTAGTATCATTATTGATATGGCACAGTACTGAGTGCAGTCTCCTATCAGTAGCAGTTGTGTTTCCTCAGACCTTTCAGTTTACTACAGCGTTAACAAGGATGCTTGTGTGTAGTAAAAGATTTGTGAGTTTCTCCCCTAAGACAATAAGATAATAAAAGCTGTCTCATTTGGTACAAAGGTTCATCTCACATTAAGCAGTCAAATCTTCGCAATGAACCGAAATCCCGCTTTATCGACATGCGCAAAAGGTTCCACAACAAATGGCAAAATTAGTCTCCGCGGGCATTCACGCAATACACTGCTTTCCAAATCCCATTTGAAAAAAACTTTTTCTGCTATTTAGCTCTATTCTACTGATCAAAGGAAAACAGTTTGAGTAGTGGACACTAGGATTGGGAACAAATCTTTGAATATTTTTTGGAAGTTGCGACATGAACCGAGCGCACAATTTGTGGCTTTGATAAATCTCTCCACCTCTAAATTCGCCTATGGAAGCTATGAATGATTTGTTTATCGAGATGAAATTGTTTCGCCCAAGGAATGTACTAGAATTGTTTTTCTGTCGCTTCGCAACTATGTGGAACGATTCACTATGAGAGCCTCCTTTGATGTCAGAAATGTCATGTTATTGTGATCATTTTGACACATTCAAATACGATGTTATTCGCATTTTTGCAATCAAAGGGTATTAAAGAAACGCAGCAATCGGTGTCAATAATCAGTTTCACGCATATGCACTTCCACATCTTCAACTCCAACCCCTTTTTTTCTTGTCCTAAAGCGTCGTAGATGTCTTAACTATGCTTACAACTCGGATGCATCTCAAAAGTAAAAAACAATGAGGTAAATCTACGATAAAGCGCAGGAGAAGAATTTCCACATTCTCGAGAGTAATTAGTACGAAGCGAATAGCAATTAAGACTTCAGACATGTGTGACGACAACACTGTCGCTCACATGCCAAAAAAGTAGTGTTACTGCGTGTTTCGTTTGCATATTTTTTATTATCTTTTACTTGTCCTTCGCGAGATTGCGATTATGCTGGAAGTGAAGGCGTTAGGAAAGGCGCAACGGACCCAAATTGGATGACGAGGGACCAAGTATCCCCATGATGTCCGCAAAATTATACGTGTATTCACCTCTCCCTTAAGAGTTCATCATTTGATGATATCCATAATGGAAAACAACTTTTATCCTTTATCTGACATTTCGAAGTTTTACCACACTAGATAGCGAGTCGGCTGTAAGTGGTTAATCCTGTGTGATTTTATGTAGATTCAAAAAATTTGACAATAAAAGATGCGTTTGGCTTGAGCGATAAGTCTGGCAGTAAGGTTGTGTGAAACAAGAATCCATAAAAATAATTTCATTCGGTTAATTTTATAAACCATGTTGCAAACGTGCATCTCATCGGATAAGGCAAAAATTGTTGTGGGAGCAGTCCTTCTCCGCTGACACGCACCTCCTCAAACACGGCTGGTATTCGTAATGAAAAAGGCGGTGCCAATATAATTAAAGTTGGAAGTAAAATAAAATTACACGTAATGATAGCAGCAATGTTTAGGAAAAGGAACGGACTTTTCATCTGGTGGTTGCCTGCATAACATAAATTATTAACCCCGAGGTGTTTTCCCAAAGGAGGTGGTAAACCAAATATGGTGCACTCACTTGTAGACAAGATTTTGCCAAAAGCAAATCTAAAAATTACCTTAACTATCAAATGTTCCTATTCCTACTTTTCTAACAGCACGAATGTAACATTTTGAGGATACTGTGGCGTTGTCCCTGTTGTGGACAAACTCGTCTTTTGCACTTGTGATTTTTGTGGATAATTTCGGCTCTCTTGTTTAGTTTCTAGGGGTTTTATTATTTATTGCGAAACCAAATGGTCAATTTCTTCATGCATAGTAATTAAATATTTGTAATTTGTTTTGGAGACCAATTTTCAGAGAGCGATTCTAGTAGCCTGGCAGGCTCTCCTGATTGAGAACATTTGCCCTTATCTCTGAGTGTCTGGTGAGAACTTTCTGGAGAATTAGTCATTGCGGTTTATGCAAAGGTCGTCAATGTATTCAGAATGTTTATCTGAAATCTGAAGCGAAGATAAACGGCAAATCATAGCGTCATAATTCGATATCAGCCAACTTGCTGATAGGCAGATTTGCTATCAATTCGTGATTGCTTGCTATGCCAACATTTTCCGACGGCTTGTTATGATTAGTCAAAATAAGTTGTGAATCAGACTCGCTTTCGGAAAATGTCAAGTCGTATAGTCATCATTGCACTTTTTACATCAGCAAACCTTTGTGACTTGTAGCGATTTCAGGTTTCTCCTTTGTCGGCGAAAAATCACACTACTGTTTTACAAAAGCACATACCTTAATAACTGCCACACTTCCTTTTCAGTTTACAAATCACTAACTTCTGACTTGCAATGGCCGTACCCTTTCTGTGCAAGCACACAATAGTACAGCTTTCGGCGTAGGTTAGTCACAAGCTCTATGGCAATGCCCATTCCACTTTGGGAGTAGTTGTTTCTTACTTGAATAAGCATTTCCAAGTAGCGGTTTTCAGCTGTAGTGGCCGTAAGTGGCAACGTGAAATGAATAGCACTTTTCTTTGGCTTTGAAATCGCTGAAACTGATTGTAGCAAGG
Source organism: Taenia hydatigena (assembly GCA_036345935.2). Classification (NCBI taxonomy): domain Eukaryota; kingdom Metazoa; phylum Platyhelminthes; class Cestoda; order Cyclophyllidea; family Taeniidae; genus Taenia; species Taenia hydatigena. The sequence goes on from JADWOT020000008.1 coordinate 10,487,432, forward strand.
AATTTGTTGCCATGGTTAAGGAATTGATCCTGATTTAAGCCAAACCACGGTCCGCTCTGTGTCGACTTTGGATAAGTGTCCTCCGACAATTATTAACGTCTAAAGCTACTGTTGAGACGAATCTACTTCCACTTATATCTTGAGAACTTATTTTGCGAGAGGAGTACCAAGATCTCCTATGGTAGTGTAAAACTTATGTTCTTTAAATGTGCTTTGTAGGCCAGAGGTGGGAGAACAATTTGAACGTGGTAGTGGGGCGGCGTAGTGACTTCCAGGAGCGTGACTTATCCCCGTCCCAATCTCTCTTACAAGGTCTCACTGTACCCCCTCTCTCATCCATAATAGAGATGTCGGCGCGTGTTCAGACTTCTAATAACAAGGGCGATCGGAAGGAAGGGGAGGAACCCTCTACAGTATACTATCTAAGGAATGTTCGCTTTTAAAACCTAGCGAAGCATAGATCACCGCTTTTATTATCGAACGGCACTTAAATTGTGCAGCAAAACTTATGGAAGTAGCGTCTGAGTCGATAGCGAATTAAATATCCTTCTTGAATTTATAAACGTCCTCAATATTAGCCTTTAGCAAACTAGGTATGGTATTTCTTTTTCTTACAATATGTTTTTGGTAATAGAGTATTTTGAAGATCATTTGGACATTATAAATTCTAACCTCAATGAATAAACGGGATTCCAAATGTTTTGCGGCCAATATGCATTCCTAAATCCAAGTATACCGCGGTACAAATAGTGGTTTTCGCTACTCAGTTACAAGTTAAAGTAATCAAAATCATGCAAATTAATAAATATACAGGATAGATCTAAAAAAAGACGTAAAGCGTATACCACCCAACTATAAATGCTTTAGCTTGAAATTACTTTCTGCTGGTACTACTTTGCACTTTTTATTACAAGACGGTATCAGGGTTGGGTCAAAATACTCAGAGCCTGATGTAGAAAGACAGACAACGATAGATTTAGATTTCCATTTAATGCTTATTTTAGTACTTTGTTTGTTGGAACTACCGGTTTCGGTCAAGGTCACAGAGGTGGCCGTACAGCTCTGGCTGCTTGGGCTGGCCTCCGGGCCATGCCAGTAGCCTATTTCCCTCTGTCTGTTGAATATATATATTCTATCCTAGCATTCTGCCTTCTTTTGCTTTCGAGGGAGCCTCGGGACGCTACACTTATGTTTTTTTAAATGAACTTTGTAGGCGAGAGGCGAGAAGACAACTCAAACTCGGCCGTGGTCGAATACGATCGCTCTCCGGAGTCCAAGACGCCATCGTCGTAACTGTTTCGGCTTCGCTACCGTATGTCCTCCTTGTGCTTATAATAAAGATGTCTAAAGATATCCAACCCTCCCATAGCAAGAGTGGAAAAAGAGAAAATGAGAAAAGAGGGGAATTGCCTAGATTCATCTTTTATTTGGTAGATAATATCTGAGCTTGAAATCTAGTGGAATATCTACTTTTGTCACAAATGCAGCTTTGCCTCCATTAATAGAGCAAGGGAGAATCACAGATGGAGATTGTGGCGTCCCGAGGCTCCCTTGAGGCAAAAGAAGGCTGAATACTAAAGTATAATATGCATATTCAACAGGCCTGGAGGCCAGCCTACGCAGCTAGAGCAATATGGCCATCTATGTAACCCCGACCGAAACCGGTAGTCCAAACAAACAAAGTATTACAGATTCTTCAGGAAGGTCGCTCCTGCTCCATGATTTGTTAGGCCTGTAATGGCGCGCAGGCTTACACATATATTCTCTCGACACAATGCTTCGATGCAGAGGCAGTCGGATCGACAAGGGCTTTACCGTGCCGGCTTAACACAATGCTAACGACGTAGTACGTGGCTATGATGTCCGGACCTGCGCTGTACAGATTACACATTCGATACCTTGTATTCCTAGGCTAATTTCAGTCTTATACCGATCAATCAGAAATCATGGCACCAAAATATACAACCTGTAGACAACACTGGGAAACAGTGCTTTTAGTGGCGCAGTGATCACATGTCCCAGTGAAAAGCCGATGCGGTAAATCTCGTCATCTTCACAATCCCTCTCAAGCTGTAAAAGCTGACAAAATATGAGTTAAATGGGTGTCATCACTTACGTAATAGCTGGTATTTTTGAAAAACGCGCTCTAGTGCTCGACTTATGAAGATAATACGATTCGCTCCTCGTCAATATACAGTAGACCTTTTCTACGTGCATTTAAAGCATTTTATTTGGCCAAAAACGCAAATTAGTAGAATCTAAAAGCGTTTTATGATTTCTTTTACGACGATTTTTTAGCGCCAGTTACATTTATCTATTCTGCCATGCGTTTGAATTCATCAGAAATTATTTACCTAAAATCAACAACCTTTCGACCTTGAATGATAGTGCCCTGCTTAAGTTGGTGTGTTGTTTGGCCATGCGCTTTCTAGTGAGTCGGTTTGGTCTGACATGCATGCTATGGCTCTCTGTCGCTTTGAACCTGTTTTATGGGGTTGTTTTGTGGAGGTCATTTAATTCTATCACGAAATTTGGATCATTATCTAGTCGCAAGATGGTTGCTTCGCAAAATTCTAGTGGTCTGCCTGTGCCAACAATCTACATTCTTACTGCAACATACTATCGTTTGGTTCAATTTGCTGAATTGACGCGTATGTGTCACACACTGTTGCACGTTGAAAATGTTCATTGGATTGTTATAGAAGACGCTACTACTCCTTCGGCGTAGGTATAACTTGACTTCTTCGGAATGATTTCCAAGTATCCCCTTGTTTTGACTATCTATTTTATTTTCCGGTTTTGCAGGAGACTTGATGACTTTCTTAACAGATGTGGGGTGTCTTTTACCTTACTTTCCATGAAGACACCTCCTGAGCAGGTTCTCCCTCCCGGCCAACCGCGGTGGCGATATGCCCGCGGTGTTGTCCAACGCAACCGTGGGCTCCAATGGCTTCGCGAAAACTTCAGACTGGATCGAAATGAAGGCGTGGTATATATGGCCGATGACGACAACACGTATTCCCTTCGCCTTTTCGATGAGGTGCCTCTTATATTTTCTCAAATTTTGTAGACTTTTGCTTTATTATGTTGGACTTTCGTCATGCCAACTCTTGTAAATTGATGCGAGGTTTTCATTTTGCATTTTACTGGTCTTGGTGTGGCCTAAAACTGTCTACTTTGGCATTAATATGTTCTAAAGCGTATTGATTTACTGTACCTCCTGCATTTTCCCCTTTCCTAATCTGAACTTTGCTGTTGAAAGCCTCGTTAGATCACTAGATTTGAGCTTTGTCATTGAATGTTACACTTTTTCCCTACTTTATTGCTTATTAGAGCACCGTTTTTATTCAGGAGATTCAGATCTCCCATTTTATTATCTGCCGCTAGTCGTGACGGCTTTTTATTTGAATCGGATTTATTTTACTACATATTTTCCCTCATATCTTTTATATTTTGGGGCTTGGATTGGGTGCTGTTTTAGCCCAAATCTTGTATTTTCGCTAAAATTTTTCTGAAATCGCCTTTTTTTCGTGGAGACTATTTCAGCCCGAAAATTGGCACTTTCATTATTAGCTTTCACAGTGTTCCTTTATCATCTAAATTATTAATGTGCCAGCGCATTTGCGTCGTCAGTTTTTATTTGACATACTAGTACTGCTATTCACGTATTGAGTTAATACATTTTACTAAGATGTCATCAGTACAATTAAATGAATTTGCAGATCCGCACAACGAAACGGGCCTCCACATGGCCCGTAGCCTTCGTTGGTCGGCTAATCTGGGAAGGTTGTGTCACACGACCAGGTCATCCTGACGTTATCCATCGCATGCAGACCATCTTCAAGCCTTGGCGTGAATTCCCCATCGATATGGCTGGATTCGCGGTTAATCTTCGGCTGATCCTCTCACATCCCGATGCAAAATTTGTCGCTGACCCCAAGCTCTACGGCATGCTGGAAACGAATTTTTTGAAAAAGCTAGGTCTCCGAAATTTTACAGATCTTGAGCCCAAAGCTGATGGCTGCAAAAGTGTACGTCTCTAACCGCCCATAATTCTGTTAGTTTATTTCTTGTCTTCCTGATGATGTGATTTTGCGATTCATAAGGTCATGCAAAGAATCCCTCTCAATTGTTCGATAAGGAACTTGCCTTACACGTCGTTTTTGCTCTTATTTTCACCTCATTCGTTCATTGGATAGACTCAAGGTCTCTTTTGTGGAAGAAATTGCAATATTTTCTTAGGGTTTTCAATCGGGAGAATTTCCAGTCAGACGCGGCACCTGATTAGAAGTACTTAGTACCGTTGCTTCAGGTTTTATTTACATCAGTCTGGTACTTCGTTACTAACTCCCTCCAGTAATTTTATTGCTGAGCTTATTTGCGTTGTCAGGATATTTTTTGCATCTTGATTGCTTCTGTGTTGGTCATAAGCTGGCTAATCTATCCGCGATTTATTAACATTTCAAGGAAGCCTAGAGAAAACGTTCATAATTATAGGAGGAACTGGTTAGCTAAACTATCTACCGTGCCTCTCCATTACTTCGCTTGTACTTTGCAATCGGCTGTTCGGTTTTTAATTTTATGCATTTGGATTAAAATTCTTAGACAAAACACGACTTCTAACAAAATGTTGGTCTTTTGTGATTGCATGCACCTTAGCCTATGATGCGAGTTTGCGAGTTACGCAATCATTGTGGAAAAACAGATTTTGAAGTCATTATTTCCCTTGATTCCCTTGACTTTTGCCACTTATATTTTCCATTATCGACCTGGCTTTTGGATACCTTAGCGCTTCCCATTGTGCTCATTGGACCGGTTTAATTTCTCACCATCAGGTAGCTACATTAAGCTTCGTCCATATTTTAGAGAATCATGAGTGGCTAGAACTTTATTTTCCACTGATTAATATCATAAACAGGAGACAACCATTGTAGCGTCCCGAGGCTCCCTTAAGGCAAAAGAAGGCAAAGTGGCAGGATAGAATATATATATTCACCGGACAGAGGGAAAATGGCTGCTGGCATGGCCCAGAGGCCAGCCCACGCAGCTAGGGCAATATGGCCACCTCTGTGACCTTGACAGAAAACGGCAGTTCTAACAACCAAAGTATTACAACCATAGGTACAATATCAGTTATTTGTCTGTGTTCATTCCACATAGTCATATAGGGTTTCTCTTATCGGGCTTACAGCACAGGAGACAGGGAAGGAGGCACAAAAATTGGTAAATCTGGGCCTTTGAATCCGCCTCAGCATCGCTTTTAATCAGCATATTATGCTAACCAACCAGATTCAATCGCGATTACGAAATATGTTCCCTTTTGGTTTGTTACTGCTCTTTTAAATGCGGTGTTAAATTGCATCTTTGTGCTTGCTTTTGTTAACACGTTTCAACCTACATTTTGGTGTCCTTACTAACGTCGGTTTTAAGATGATTGGAAGATCGTGTTGTGCTGCAAAGTCGTGACTTGAAATTTCTCTTACACTTTTTAATTTGACTGCCCTTAACCACCTATCTCAGTCTAGTATTTTGAGTCTTTTTCGACTGGATTGTACGAGTCAAATCAGAGATTGCTGACACTCTATACGGTAGCTAGATTTGCCGCTATCTGGTAGGCAGTCGGTTGACATCTGATTACAGGTGTTTTCCTCTACTTGTAGATTCTTGTGTGGCACACGCAAACAAAGGATCCGGATATCGTTACCTTGGGCAATTCGAAAACCGGTTTTCAACCCACTATGCTGCCCGGCGAGTTGTGACCTCAGCCACGCTCAATCAGCCTCAGTAGCGCCGCCCCTATTCCTCTGTCTTATTCGCCCTCCCTCCTCGCACACCGTGTGGTGTTGTGCGCCTATCTGCACACATTTTCCTCCGGCCAGTTGGCATTTACGTTGTCACACCTCACCCACAATCAAATGCCTCGTGCATTTAAGCTAAGCATAATTTCTTGATTTGGTCGATGATTTTATGGAACTCTGCCAATCTACCGGAAAACATGATATGTCATTCAATCATTCGGAGACAATGTGTAGTCTTTACAACAATACCTTTACTCAAGTGTTTCTTTTTATCGAATAGAATTGCTACCATTTCTTACCTTAATTTTCCTACGAATTCATTGCGAATTGGGCGTACATATATGTGTGTAGGATCATGTAGTATTTGTACCCCTTCTTTCATTCAAACTCTACCTAACTAAGGCTCTTTCATTGTGCGTAGTTAGGAAACCTTTTACGCGAATCTAGTAAGGGATTTGACTGTCTTCCGTTCCCCTTGTTTTTGAAGATAATTTGCTGTGAGTGAATAGTCGACGATAACATGGAGAGGAGATTGCATTGTGACCATTCAAGACCAAATGAAATGACTGCGAACTCTAATTGTTTGTCCAGTATTCTCCATAAAGTTCCTCGTTACCATTAACTAAGTCGTCGCTCTGATAAGGTTTCATAAAGCTACTTCGTCAAAGACGAACCGGCAAAGGTGTCTTTAAGTTTAAAGCTACTTCCAGTGGGGTCTGATTGTCGGCATTCATTCCGGATTGTATCATTTCTTCCAACTCCTTGGGTCTTGTGGCTGCTTGAACAATATTAGCTTACCTGGATGCTGATCATCTTTACTCCGTCACTTCACACATTCAGCCACCGAACACTGGATGGTTGGCAGCATTGTGACCTGAAAAGCCGTGCTTTTCTCCATTTAGCTGATATCCTTATTGTGCTTTAACACCCACCTTGCTTGTGTGCGTGGGAGACAGAAGTAGCATTTTTCTCCGTTGTCTTCTTGTTACAAAATGGCCATACCACCAGCAATCATGTGATCTGGCTTCGGCTGAATTCATGTGCCATTGTAATCAGATTCAATATCGTTTATTTAGAATTAAATTTAGTCTTTTTTTCCATAACGTTAGTAAACTACTTAACCTGCAGGAGTTTATTTTAACAAGTAAATTAAGCAGAATGAATAAGCAAATAGAGCAATAACTAATATTCCTTAAGCGGACAGCATTATTAAGTCCATACATACACGGATCAGATTTACTGATCATTTGACCAGATTTGCATAAAAAATAAGTAGCAATTTTATTTAAGCAATGGGTAATCTAACCGACACGTGATATCAAGCTAAAAGCCAAGAGGTGGAACAACTTGTTTTCATGCTTGTTTTACCTATTTGATTTCAAGAAAACCAACGTCCCATCCTTTATAGGCGGGTGATCAGAGCATAGACTTTCAACTCCCAAGCTGTTTTTTGTCAGAACGTTTTACCGAACTGCCTTTGTCTTATCTTCGGGCAATGGGGGCTGCTGATTTGGTTTTTTAAACACCTGGTTGGTTGGCTGGCGTGGCTGTCGTTTGACTGGGTGCCCATGGAATTCTCAGTCGCATTGTGTCGAATTCCTCTAGTTAAATGTAAATTGCGACCGAAAGTGCACTTAGCAGAAGTTTGCGAGTTGACGTAGTTTTTTTTTTTTCTATTCACTGAGGGACCATGCGACGATAGAAAAGTTGCAACCGCCTACTGACTGGCAGATTCTAGATACTTTGTAGCCCATTTCGAGGAACAGTAGGTATTGGCTTCGTTCCAAAATTACTTACAGGAGTAGATGCCAATGTCAAATACCTCCCAACGTTCTCGACTTAAGGTTAGTTCTAGTCCTACTCGTTATGTTTCACGTGGCTCAATGTGGCTTATTTGACAGTAATCAGACAATAGTCAGGGACCTTTATGGATGAACGCGTTTTTAATCCCTAGACTAGCATTTGATGCCTTCACGTTCACCCTCCCACACTCTCCGTTTTGGTTTAGTGAATCGAAACCACCTAATAGCAACTGTGGTTTGCGTTTCTTTCCTACTATTTTTTCGAAAACAACCTTTCCTTTGTGTCAATTTGATAAAGGTGTGGACACAAAGCCATTTGTTTTGGTCCATTGTTAATTTTTGAGAGCTATGCAGAAGCTTAGGTATCCGCAGCATTGACAACGTCTAGAATACGGTTAACAATGAAATGAACTCCGCGAACTTCTGTTATTCTCTTGTATTGTAAAGAGTGTAAACAGAAACATTGGTAGAATTGGAAACATTGACACGCCATTGTGTATGCTAGCGGTTGTTTAGGCCTGATCACGAACATTTATGTGGATTCGAGTTGCATAGGTTTAATTTTGGATGGAATTTTTATCGCCAAGACCTCTACTTTCCATGATGGAAAATTATTTGTAAGAGTCCTATCCAAGCTAATGAAGACGAAGAGGTTTCGAAACGATTTCTTATAAAAGTGAGAAATCAGTAAATAAACCACTATCCCCCTCCCCTAAAAGTGTAAAGCATTCTCCTGGTGAACTATGCGCAGTGGTTTGAAATAAACATACTGTTCTAATACTGGACCGGAATCGGTTTGCTCTTAGAGCATCAGTAAATCCAGACAATAAGCATTTATCCTATTAAGCTAATTTGGTATTAAAGGCCAACTCTCGGCTTACAAACGTTACCAAGTTTTAAGCTACAAATCCTTAAACATTCCCGAATTTCTAACAAAGACATACATACATACTTGTGCTATTTCCCGATTCTTCCAAACTTAAAGAGCAAAACTATTGGAGAAAACTTCTACTTGCATTGATGATCTTCCAACAGTTGGCATATTTATTCATGGCTTAAGGACGTATTGAAGACCCTAACATAAGCTAAATGAAACAGCAACGGGAAGTCGCAATCATCACTTCGAAGTAGTTAAGTGAATCTGGGTTTGCTTCCCCATCATGTGGAGGAGCGTTTAGCAGCTAATCGCCATATACATATTACATGGAGAGGGTTTTAGCCAAGAGGCCGCAGAATGAGTCAACGGCCTGACGGCAACTCTCATTTGCCACACTGACCTCCCGTTTGCCCCACAAGCTGTTTGCAGTCATTTTCAGCATGAGGGTATCCAATCTCTGGCACGAACGTGCAACCCCGAGGGTTGTCACTAAAGTCGGAGTGAGGCTTCTGGAGGCTGTTTTTTCATGAAAAAAAAAACAAAAGGAATGGTGAATTGGTAGAATATTCAGTACAAACAGCGTCCGTGTCAACGAACCACTGTACACAACATCCGATTAACACGCATTTATTACTCTTTCTAGCCTTATTTTCTACCTAAAGTTCCGGCAAAACATAAGGTTGTTTAGAACAATACCCTCCACAGCCAACCGTACTAATGTTGCGTTCGCAGGAACTAGTCCATTTAGCTACCGGAACATCTTTGAGAAGCACTGAAAGGTAGTGGCTGGAAGGATGATTGCTTTTAATAATGCTTCATAATCGCCGCAAATAGGAGGTAAGGCCCTTGTCGAAAGTCAATAAAAAATCCACGCCACGATGCCGCAGAAGAGATATGCCAAACGCTCCCCTTAAACGTGCGTTTTACCTGGAATGCTGAACAGTACACTGTGAGATCGCACTTCATTTTCAAGCGTTTAGTAAACCCCGAGACCGTTTTAATGCCACCAAGTGATGACGAGAGGCAAATTCTTCCCCATTTTAGAAGACCCTTCGTTTACAAAAGTGCCCCATTTATTTGAAGCAAATGAGGATATGTGCATTTTAGTTTTATCCAAGTATAGATGTGTATCGGTGGATAAGTGCTTACATGCAGGTACATACACGGAGAGAATGCAGACAAGCTGAATTGGCACAAAGTAATGATCACAGCGTGTCAAAGTTAAAAAATGGCTATCCGAAAGCAACGTTGCATACACCATCGTCATTGTCATCAGCAACAGTGACACAAAAGACGACAGCAGCTGCTGGGTAGGGGAGGACACGATATGGGAGATGGTTGTGAAACGCTCAAATGAGAAAGCAATGAAATCACAGAGCGAGGAGGGAGAGGAAATAAAGTGGAAGAATAAAGAGCGAGAAAAAATTGAAGCATATTAAAATACTCAGACGAGATGTCGCTATTCATCTATCCTTCTTTTTGTGGCAAGAAAACAAGTGGCTAGTCGTTCTTGGCTTACGCTGACATTGCTGTCATTGAGAACTCTAAAGGACAAATTAAAGATCAACACACTTCTAAAAGCCACTCTAATTCAAAATGACGCAAAGGGGAGGTCAAGTCTTATAGAATTACAAACAAATGACAGCAAAAGCAATCTCTGAGCAGTAACTTCAACACTTGTCGTCCAAAACCTAATCCTCAAAGAGAAGCATTAATTGAGCTAATGTGCTTCAATACTGACTCGCATTTTGACACAACAGAATGGTAGACTAAACATGCCACTTAGTACAAGTTGCACAACGCTGGTTGATAGGTCGTACACTATTTTTGGTTCCTCTGTGGCTAAGTTCTTATTTACGAAAATAAAGTAATAAACCATCGCTAAGGAAGTTTGCATTTTTTCGTAAATTACACAATTACATGTAGAGGTTGATTATTCCTAACGGTAGTAAGCAATAAAAATATACCAGATGCTCTCCGATTGTAACCACCTCCGTAAAAAAGACTTGGTGCATATAGGTGCCAAGACTCTGTGCTTTAGCACACGCGCTAGATTTTGCTGTTAGCAGCTTGGCTTGGAAATTCTAATAATGTTTATCTTTTCTGACCTTAAATTGTTCTCCAACAGATGACCTAATCTGCGCACTCGAGACGCCCAATCCGGAGTGATTGCTGTCATTTATAAGTGTGTGCTACTTACGTGGGGAGTTGAGGTCACATCGTAAAACAACGTACAGTAAGCAGAAAGTCACGTAAAACAGCATCGTTTTGCCGAGTTCTTAGCTATGGCACGAAATCTATTACTGATCTCACAATCTTACATCCCCGTTTTCATAAAAGAATAGAGGAACTGATGAATATCTTACATCACCAGGGTAGGGCGATTCAGGGGGTGCGTAGATTCGCGAAAATTCGGGCATACTGTTGATTGAGCCCCGGTGAACCCCGTAGGCGTAAAAATCCCACGAAGAAATGGGAGGAAAGACGTCAGGGTTGTCAGCTAAATTTGCGTCGCCAGTCGCCGCTGAACTACCTACAGATGCTTCACCGTCGGCGTCCACAGGGTCGAGAATTTGATACTGGTAAGCAGGTGGAGCAGTGATGTCCGAATCCCTGATTATGCAGTACATACCCCGTTTCGTAGCGTCCTCGTAGGTGGGGAGAGTGGGCACTCCCTTGAATATCCTTGGTGGGCTTAAAAATAAAAAGCGAACCTTGTCCTTTGCCTTCTCTTTTTTTTTCTGTCAAAGGGCTACACTTTCCCATTGGTAATTTCTTTAGCAAAATAAAATAGCTAAGTACACTTGAATGAAATTGATAGCTTGCTTTAATGGTCAACACTTTCGTTGTTAACATCACATGTATGCGACATTTGACAAATTGGTTGAGTTTAGCATCGAACCAGGAATATCTTGCGCTAAAGCAGTGATGTTCCACCAGTGGTTCGAGCTGTGTTTTACCTCTGAGACTATGATGTAATATTTTAAGTTAAGCGCAACTCTCACTCCTTTTAATTGCATAACACAAAATACAAAAACAAATTTTATTGCTGACGCATTTTCAATCAACGATGTGAAACTCAAATGTATTGAATTTACGAGGCATCCAAAAAGAATGCAATCTAAGTACTGTGATGGAGAAATAGGTAATTTGAACGCAACAATCATAGCATCAACGAGAGAGAGCCAGGGCGTAAACCTATGGAAGGCCGCGACCGGGGTAGGCAGATGAATAAAGGGTGAGACAGATAACGCCGTCTGTTCGCTATTCTTTAAAGTACATCCACGCAAGGGTGGAGTTAGCCACGTGCATAGCGCGCAGGTACGCATACACAGAACTGGACGTCTGTTTATGGGCAGAGGCAGGAGTGCACCGCAAGTTGGATTAGCCATTATTTGTGTTGCACACCAGTTTCCTTTTTCCCCCGCTAGTTGCACGCAGTTGAAGCCAATTTGCACAAGCTATTACGGTTATGGCACTCAAGCCATTAGGCGACGACATGGTGCACAAAATTGTACATGTGAAATCCTTTTGACGTACTTTAAAAGTACCTCTACTATGTCAGTACTTTTCCTATCAAGAACCCTACTGAACTGTAGGCGACGGTGATGAGGGCGGCATTAAGAGGACCTAGGTGAGTCTGTATTACATGCAAATGCTTGCAATTTGTACATGTGCGCGCGATGGTAACTGTTCAGAACCGAGCCGTTCCGCGCCGCGCCGTCCCACACTCGACGGCCGCAGCCCTTGCATCTTATAGGGGAAGGCAGAAACGGTGACGTCCAATGGCCTTTGTTATCCCACATGAGCGCACATGTGTATGCGCCTACCTTGATGTGCAAGACTAGGATTGATCCATCCATCCATCTGCATTTTTGGTCCCTTGTATGATGAGCTAAACTTTGTATTTCCATTAAAAGAAGCTCACCACGACAAAAGCATTAAATCAACTAATAAAACACTAAGGCCGTGCAAAGTAGAGAATAGTAGAGGGCCTCAAGCACTGACACAAGAGAGGTACTAAATGCCAGTAGCTCGGGCGGCCGTCACGTCGACCGCTTGCGTAAAGCATCCGGAGCGCGCGGCTTTAGACCACGCAAACCACAAACACAGGAACGCGCCATGTGGGCTTTGGTAGAGGTTATGGTTCCTTTTTTTACGCAATATAGTGCCATGTGCCACTCACAAGTTGCTTGCTGTGACGTTAGTGTATCCTTTGTATGTTGAATATGAGTCTCGTGAAGTTCCTTTAAGTTTCAGATTCAACGGTGAGAATCAAAAGGTATTTAAGATTTAAGTACGATTCGCAAATTATAAACGCCAAGGGGAATGGTGAAGCGAAACTTGTTGAAGGCACCTGTCGTTCACGTAAGTAAATTCGTCTTCACAAGCCCTGCATTTGACAAACGCTAATCTTTTGTGAAAGTGTCGCAGCCTATTCAATGGTTCAGCACGCGACTAAGCGATACGCATCTGTCTTTAAGAGATACTAGTTAGTGTCGTGATGACGGCTTGAAAGACCCCATAGACACAAAACGAAATAGCCTTTTATTCCAAAACACAACATCAACGTATTATCAGGAAGCATTTCCCTCTAGTGAAAGGAAGAAGACCATTATACAGTCTGCTTCGTATGTAAGATGTGAAGGTCTTCTTGTGCCCGGAGATTTTTTATCGACAATTAATTACAGCTGGCATTTCATTGTGGTAGATAAATTGACTCGCAAAAGAGGTTAATCACACACTTCAGAAACCCAACACCTTAATTCATCGAAGGAATTAGTTCCTGACTCCTCTGTTTATGACTCTTGGGATAATGACCTAAAAACGAAATGCTACCCAATTTTCCCAAAAAGTAAGAAGTATACCCTTGATTATATGAATGGGTGATTTCTTCAAATTTGTCTAGGTGGAACACAAGGTGAAGCCGAGTCATATTCAAGTCACATATTTAAAATCAAAGCCAGCCCCAAAAGTCAAGCAAGTACAAACTTCGGTGTAATGAAAAAAAATGAAGAAAGATTCACGCAAATTAACTTGCAACCACAACAACAACTCACGAGGCTTATGAAAAGGAAAAGCTAACGCCTTTGACACGCGGCTTGATGTCTACATCTCACTGTCGATGACACAGATTAATTTGATGGAGTAAAAAGTGCCACACTGAACCCACCAATCGATTTAAAAAGCATTGCCCCACCTTGGAGCAGCAGGCTTGGAAGTCAAGATCAAGCTGTCCAATCACCAATATGAGGAAAACGTAGATTCACCATTGGTTAATGATAATCAGCTGTGGTCTCCTTTCTTTCAACAAAAACTATTGACAAGCAATATGGCGATTTATTTTTGTGTGTTTTGAAGATCTTAATAACACAGGAAAACGCCTGTTTGATCATGGCTATTGAAGCGTCCCTTTTAGATTGATAGCATGAACTGCTTCTATTTGCGAACATAAAAAAGGCGTAAAGAGAGGGCAAAAATCAACGCAAACACACTTCCCACAATCGAGCATACAAGCAACGGGTGGACGTACCTCTTTTAAATTCAACTTAACCCCTATGATGGGAATTTTCTACTTAACAACAGGAATGACAAATGTACTGCAGACACCAATAGTTCGTTTAAATTAGTGCCTTCGCGGTTTAATGGATTTGAGCACCTGGTTATTTAAATGAATTTAAGGTAAAAATGAAAAGGTGAAAGACTTATCGACCTGCGGGGATGTAGAAAATGCCAGCAAGAAAAAAATGATGAGAGAAAAAGACGTATCTCAGAAAAACTCACTGAGTAGGTGGCTGGTACTCCGCCGGGGTATCGATGTGAGGTACAGCCAAACAGGAGAGCCGAGAATCGTCATTGCATGTGGGAACTGTGGTGGAAGTAGAGTAGCCTCCCTCCACCTCCCCCTCCTGTGTCATGGCTACGAAGGTTGCCGTAGCCGGCGTCTGACCAGCCAATTCATGCGGCTGCGCTAATAGTGCCTCTGAGTCGTAGAAACCTGCATTCACGCCGCCCTGAAGGACACCGGCAGTCGAGCGATTATTACCCGCACTCACCTTTCAATGTCTCCATCCCTACGCTCAATTTTTACAAAATTAAAATACGTGAAGTAGGAGATCGCATGCCTCAACACTACAGAAATTGATACCAAAAGTTCAACATTGAGCCGATACTATAGCAACGTAACTTATTTTAGGGCCTGCAATACAAATTCAGCATGAATTGCCGTGGGGAGAGTGAAAACAGAGAACACTAGTAAGGGATTACTAAGTCAACTTTTCCCCAGTAATTTACCAAAACCGTACACCAGATTTTCCATGTCCTACTAGAACTAACGCAATGATGCAAGTTTATTTTAAAATGACCTTTTACGTACATGTAAAAAGTTTGAACCGCGAAAATGATTGCGAAATACATCTGGAAGAAAAAACGTACGGCAAACAGATATAACGGAACGGCTAAAATGATACATCCATCGGCTTGAAAAGAGAGTGAAGGTTGTGTTCCAAACTGCCCACCTTGGAAAAAGCCGTCATTTACTACTTCACTTGGGCACTCAATTCTTAACCTTTTCTACGCCAGCTAACAAGAACGCGTTACCTGAGTGGTTAGGGCCAAAGTCCACTTCTCCCAAAAGGCATTGTTTCCTATAGAGCACTGAAATTTGTCACGAGAGGGGTTGGAACCGGCTAACAAATATTCAAGTGGTTGTTATGTTAGTTAATTAATTTATTGGCATTAGCTGCCGCCCATGGGAGCGATTCTTGCAGAAGTAATGCCCAGCTACATTTCATTCAACGTAATGGCTTTTAATGAATTCGACCAATTGTTTATATCAAGTCAAGTTAAATAGGCTCGTATATTTGCGACATCGTGCGTTATCGATTATGTAAAAGCAGGAATTAAAGTATCATCTATGGAAAATTACATGAATACATAAGAGAAGCCGAGGAAAGCAGGCTTACGTGAACAAAGATGTTCGCCTTGTTACGGGACCGAGTTGAATGCAAATGTGCATGCTTAGGCTTCAACACAAAATGAGTTCAGCATTAAAACTAACGCATTAAAACACTAGTGAAGAAATGCATTTACGGCTGCATATTTCAAACGCCTACACATTGACTGCCAAGAAAATCGACTTACAGTTCCCCTTTCGAAGTTGAAACTGACATCAAAAGACTGACTTGAATTGATCAGTTTCATTTTTGTCAAGTATCTAGTGCGAAAAGGAGCTTAACCTAAACAGTAGCAATGTATCTTCAGCCCCCCGACAGCAAATAAACACGCATTTTGGCGGATAATATCATGACGAAACAAGAAGGCAATGTCAAATGAGGTTGACCGTCAAATAGTGACACGCACGTACTAGTGTGAGTGTCACTCGACAAACACCTCCCAATGCGTCTTCAAGATCTGTGAATGAACTAGATTACTAAGATAGCAGGAGGATCAAGGCATCAGCTTACACTGCTTTGATAAAATGAAAAAAAAAGCCAAGGAAATTCGTTGATAAAATTAAGGAAAACACAGGTAAATTCTGCTTCATTCATGGCAAGGCTTATAAATTAACTACCCTAATCAAACGTAATACTGGAGTGGGCAACAGCAGCAGAGCTCGAACAACACTATAGATGGTGGTGGAGGAAATCGAGGCCTTTATTCAAGAGGTACTAAACAGTGAAAGACAACTTACCGTTTGGGTGCGCGTGGTAAGATCAGACTGGGGGAGAATGAAGAGACGATCAGAGGGTTCGACATCGGCCTGAGTGCCGATGGAAGCGTGATTTCCGTTTTGCCGGCGATTCCTGATTCGGGCGCGGCGTCGCGCAGCCGCCTGCCGTTGTCGCTGTGTGGTGGTACCACCACTGCCGGAGCCAGAGGCAGAGACATCGGAGGCGTTTCGGTGGCACACGCCAAGGAGCATGATGAGCACCAGTGCCACAGAGAGCGCTGACATGCCCACGGAGAGCGAGACCAAAGGCTTCTCTCGCACTGCCACGGCCGCCGCCTTTCCCGCCAGGAAAGCCTGCTGCAGTTGGCGCAGGGTGTATATCGAGCCGTAGAAATAGGGTGTATCTCCGCTTCCAGCTGGAATGCAAAAACAATCACGTTTATCCTGAACTACTTAAATAAGTAGCTCCATGATCCTAGACTAAGAATTAAAAAACCCATTCAAATAAGCTTACCAAGATAATAAATGGACTCATTTAATCACAAGGTCGCAGTATTCACACGACTGCGCTTTACAGTTAACCTGGACAGCTTTACTTTACATGGAGTTCTGGTGACCGTGTCAAGGTTAATAACAATAAAAAGTGACGATTTGAAGAGTGCCAAGATAAGCTCATCAAGGTAATACGCATTTCTGCAACGTAATTTATGGAACCATCGATATGACGGCATGTGAGATACACAAATTTCACAGGAATTATATCATCTTGGGCGAATGGAAGCAGAAGTAGCCCAGACACAATATGTGAATTTAAAATTATGGGTAAAATACTTTCCCACCTACCTGAAAAGCAATCCTGAACGGGAGGAAACCAATAAAAGACCTCCGTGGTCCGGTTCACCATACACCGCGTTCGAACTATTTCAGAGGAGGGAAGAGAAGGCAGGGAGTCTGAAGTGGAAGCATTTCTAACACCTGACGGACATCGAGCAGAGACGACTGAATAGAGGATGTGAGTGTCACATGTTTCCGGTGTGCACTGGCGCACTCTTAAACCTTGAGGGTTCGAATCCGGAAAGAGACAACCGCTTGAATTTAAAACCATTGAATCTAAGACATGAACAACACCGGAATTATGATTTTAAACTAATTTAACTCGTGAGCAGTATCAATGAATAAAGCAACTCAAAAAATACAAGAAAAATCTGCACCTTGAGAACACACCGCCTTGTAAATAATAAAAGCATATTAAGACAGTGGATTAAAAAATGACAGAAAAGACCTCGCTAACCACTCGACAAAAGTTCTGAATTTTGGCTTCGAGATAGCACTATGGAAAAAGGTAGGTCAGAAAAAAAAGTAAAGACAACAACACACAAAAACAAAGTTGCAATACAAAGTGTACTACTTGGTGATTAAGTGAGTTCAATTTCGAGCATGAGATTAGAAATGACTAAAGAATAATTTTTCTGGATTAAAGAACAACAAAGCCTCATCGTTAAGTGCTATCAAAAGAGGGCGTTGCAGTGAGGGCTACCTCAACAATAACGACTAAGACCTAAAATACTAAAGTGACAAATATCTATTCTAACACACATATGAAGAAACAACCGAAACGAGCCAAGAGCGGATAAAAATTATATGCATTTGTGCAAGTGACATAAGCCAGTGCAACTAGTTCTGTGCAGTCAGCATACAAAACATTAGGAAAATACACTACAAACCAAGTGTGCAATAGTCCTACGTTATACCAACCACCCGACGAAAAATCTATAGCCGACTGAGTTATGCATTCAAAACGGGATATTAAGGCAACCAATCAAACTACGCTTAAGGTTCAGTTGAATAAGTTTCCGGAATTAACTCGCTCTCATTATTCAGTATCTCACTTACCCGACGAAATTTGTATTTAAGTGTGACATTTTAAAACTTATTGAAAGCATGTCCAAGGCGCTTTAAGCCGCTAAAAAAGAAAAGAGTAGAGTTAAAGGGCAAGAAAGTACCATAAAGGATATCAAAGCAACGTAACTGCGTTTTTCAACATTGTATTTCATTATGCGAAAAATATGTTTCGTGTAGAACGTAAGTCTGATCGAAGAAAAGGAAGCCAACTTACTTCAGTAAAATCCCAATTATCAGAGAGCAAGCAAAGTGTTTTGTAAAATCCAAGGTAATGAGTTACGGTAAATTAAAGCGTCAGCCTTAAAGAATAAACCATGAAAATGCCCCAAAAAGTGACTGGCAGTGGCCTTATCTGGCACAACACTGCAATGCAATAGGTAACGCAACTAACGAACGATTCCATAAGTCAAAAAATTTGTAAAGCCAAGAGTAGTATGCTAGGCACAACTTCTTACTATTTACACGAACTACCTTTATTGTGCCCTTAACTTGTTAGCTTCTAGAATTTGCGTTTACACCCATGGCTAATGATGCGAATTATCAGAATCACAAAAAATTTTTGACTTTATTTTGTGTTGCCTGATTATTTTATTAGATCATTTATACTTGCCTTGAATCCTTAAATGCAGCGTTACTATGTCTTTAGAAACCAAGCTGCAAAAACCAGAGCAAAAATGTCATTTTGCTTCTGATTTTTTTCTACAAGCTATATATTATTTCCTGGATTATTTTCGATGCTAAAAAACCTAGCCTAGTTCCTCTGGCCCAACCGTCCACTTCTCGTTATGGAAGCTGCTGAGTGTATCTCGCATGTTTTGCCCACTTATGAGCAGTATCCGAACTGGTCCATGGCTGAAATCAGCACTGGGGTACATTAAGCTAAAATTTTTGACAAATCTAGACCACGCTGGTCGCGTGTGAGTATGACGGAGGCGTTGTAATCGGGGCTGATTCTCGCACGTCTTCGGGGTGAGTTTACCGCATTTTGTTTATTCGCAGGGTGTACGTAGCAAACCGGGTGACAGATAAGCTTACTCCGCTTACCAAGTATATTTATTGCTGCCGTTCGGGTTCTGCAGCGGACACACAGGCTATAACTGATGTCGTAAAGTATCAGCTGGAATTCCACTCTATCCAAATGGGTCGTGAGCCTACTGTGGCAGAAGCTGCTACAACTGTGCAAAACTTATGTTACAGTTATCGTGACAGTCTTGTTGCTGGGATTTTTGTGGCCGGTTGGGATGCTGAAAATGGCGGTCAGGTAAGGTATCTTTACAATCTCATTTACCCTAGATTTACGCGATTCCCGTCGGAGGTATGCTTATTAGGCAACCGGCAGTACTTGGTGGCAGTGGAAGCAGTTATCTGTATGGTCATTTTGATGCACAGTTTAAGCCTAATATGACGAAGGAAGAAGCAGTGGGATTCGTTAGCACATGTGAGTTTTTCATCTTCAATCTAGGGTTGGTAGTGGTTTTGTAAAGAATCAATTTTTAAGCTCTATCTTTCTGCTTTGGTTCTCTTTGGAAGGGGATTGCGGTCACCTTGCGACTATATCCTCTTTTTCTCGAATAGTTTAAATGTCCTTTATCCCATTTTAGGCGTGGGTCTGGCAATAAACAGAGATGGGTCGAGTGGTGGTTGCATTCGGCTCGGCATTATCTCACGTGACGGTGTTGAACGTAGGCTGATCAAAGGTGACAAAGTTCCCATGTACTCATACAAGGCGTAATGCTTATTAATAATGCTACGAAAGCTGTTTTATTTTGACGCCTATTTTAGCATCGGGAATGGTAGCATTTTAAGTGTAATCAGTTGTACGCCAGAGTAGTGCGAAGTCTGTTCCAGTTCCAAGTCTCATCCTCTTCCCTAATATCTTCTTTGGGGTCCAAAAAATTTGCAAGCAGTGTCAGGTCTATTGTGTTGTCCTGAATATCACAGGCTTAGTGCATCACTTTCACTTCGTTACCAGCATTTGGAGGCTGTGGGAAGCGAGGGTCTCATTCTCCAGCTGTACGTAGGTTGGAATTCTTTTCATCAGTACACTGAAACGGGCGTAAAGCCTATTCAAACATTAGAAAAGGAGTTCAAGTTTGATTTTGCGATAACGAGGAAGGAAGGGTATCTTTCTCATGGTACTGGGAACATGGTAAACGTGCACTTGGTGCCCGAACGCTACTGACATTCCCAGTTCGACACTAGGTGAAGGATATCAACTCCCAGAATTTTTTACTCAAAATGGACTCCAGCATTAGTTTAAAGGCTATCCAATGCGCGCGCTACTTGTGCTTGTGTCTCACTATTAGTATTCCCAAGGGGATCGAAACAAATGCACCTTTTGGGTTCTAAGACTGACTAGTATTTGGACTGTTAGTTATCTTCGAATAGGACGGGGTGTATACCTTGGAAGTTAACCAGTAAGCTAGAATAGCTGAAGGTGTCGCAGTGTGACCTACCTTGGGGTGCTGATCATGTCGTAATCATGTGGCGCTTCGTCGGCGTTTTCGATTTCAGGAATAACGGGTATATCTGTGTGTCAGGGGAAGGTTCACTCCACCTACCCGGTTCCTCATCTGATTCTTTATTGTTGCAAACATGAAAAACAGAGTGGATTGAGTATGGCCTTATATTCTACACGAACGGATTACCAAATCTCTACTTACTAAGTGTACGCCTCTCTGAAAAATACTTAGAAGACCGCAAACCGTATACATAACTTAAAACGCGTGCTATGCGAGCAATTTATGTGCCAAACTGAGCGTTGAGAAAGCGACAGAGTCATTAAACTAAGTGCAACAATCGGCACTCAATGTCAAAAAACAAAGGTGGCCAGATTATCAGTATTTACGCACCTGCATCAACTACGGAAATCTTCTCGTCTGTTCCATCCATTTCTCTACAAAATGAGGTTCTATACAATTCATACCCGAAGAAAATATGACCTAGCGCATTGCCTGTTTCTTCGCCCCAACCGCCAACAGATCTCTTTACAGAGCGTTGATTTGCCAACGATTTCTTTAATAAGTGAGTCAAGTATCCCATACCTGTTCACTAGTATCGGAAATGGTTAGAGCTTCGGTATCATCCCTCAATAAATCTATCAGAGGTTTCATGCTTTTCACCCTCCGACCCACCTTTTGTACCTTAAAATACACATGTAAGTTGCAGACCCTACTGTTTTTGCAGTACTAAAGTCGAAGTCCTCAATGATGTTAGTATCCATCTGTTATCGCGTCTTAAACAAATTCACACGCGTCGATATCTACTTCGGTACCTAAGGTCATGCACACCTATCGTGTAAAACAGAAGTAGGCACTTTCACATGATTGAACTCTACCATTAAAAATACAACTTGTAAAATCAAACACATGTAATAAAAAGGGTCCAAAGCTTACATTTCACGCTGCGTATTTAGTAGGTTTTTCGAGAATATATTGAGCATGCATCACGCATCCAAACCATATATGTGATACGTATTGGTGAAAGTAAAAGGTCTGAGGGTGACATTCATCCATTATCACGTTGCTGAAGGGGTCGTACTGCTTAAAATTGTTATTGTTTTTCCTGATTTTTCGAAGGGCGCGCTGATACAACAAGTTATAGCGGATGGCGAGGGTGTTTCTTTTGTGGGAACAGCTATAAGTCACAAACTTGTCCCAAAATCGACGTAGTCCTTATGAATTTGTCGGATTTGCGTTGATGAAAAACCCACAATCTAGTCAATTGGTAAATACCTTCCTTACTATGAATGCACAACCAACGTTTGTGTTCACTACAGTAAATTATAGGTTGGTCGTGGGTGTAGCTCCTCGAGACTCCTCTGAAGGCAAAAAAAGACCAGGGCAGGATATATATATTAAATAGGCAGAGAGAATGGAGCTACTGGCAGGGCCTGGAGGCCAGCCCACTCGACTTGGGCAAAGTGGCTACCTCTGTGACCGAAACCGAGATCGGCAGTCATAACAAACAAGGCATTACAATGGAAATGAGCCGCGTTTAGGTGTGGAATCACTGGCATGCCCAAAGAAGGCAAAATATTAGGACGGAATATATATTTTCAACAAACGGAGGGAAATGAGCTGCTGACATGGCCCTAAGGCCAGCTCACGCGGCTAGAGCAATATGGTCACCTCTGTGACCCCGACCAAAACCGGCAGCCTAAACAAACACAGTATTGCAACAAAGTATTACATCACCTAAATCTTATTTGGAATTTCGCCCCACGAGGTACCACTGTTGCACTTACTGTCTGCAATCTTGTTATAGGGTCTTTCGATTAATTTTTAACGCGACTCGTATGTAATATCTGAGATCCAGCAGGTGTCTAGTCAGATTAGATGAGGAGAGGGAATTTATTCCGATGTGCGATATTCTTTTTGTTCTTACTTCCTATCTTTGGTATCAACCCATGAAATGAGGAAGCTGGTGAGAGGAAGGCAATACACTGTGGTAGTGTGAGGACTTACAAAAGGCTAAAGATTTGGTAAGGCATCAGACCATTCTTGCTCCTCGATGATCGATGGCATCCCCTCGGTCACCAGGTTGTGCCATTCTGCCCGATTAGCACTCATAAAGATGCATTCAAACAAGCATGTATTACAACCTCACAAAATCAATAACTGCTACTAAGCTTTCTCATTTTATGGTCGCTATTTCACCCATATCAAATGATAGGTTGCATGCGTTATCTTGCAATAGTTTATACCCTTATTTAAAAGTTCTGTCGTGCTTACACCTCGCAAGTGTGGTTGAAATCGCTATTGAAGAGGAGTTATGACATCATTTTCCCCAGATCATGCATTGGTGTCGCTACTCTTGGAGGCGTTTTTGCTTATTTTACGTGTCGAGAGCATGTATGCGGAAACCTGTGCGCCATTACAGGCCCAACAAATCATGGAGCAGGAGCGACCTTCCTGAAGAATCTGTAATACTTTGTTTGTTTGGACTACCGGTTTCGGTCAGGGTTACATAGATGGCCATATTGCTCTAGCTGCGTAGGCTGGCCTCCAGGCCATGCCAGCAGCTCATTTCCCTCTGCCTGTTGAATATGCATATTCTACTTTAGTATTCTGCCTTTTTTTGCCTTCAAAGGAGCCTCAGGACGCTACAGCCTTTTTTTAAACTTGTTCATTTCACTTTCTTTTAAGAAAGAGATCAACCTTATATTGGAATATGTGCCAAAATTTGTCATTGTGGCATAATTCGACGTTTTTATTTGCAGTTATATATAGCTTTTGCATGCTGTTGCAGATTCAATGCGAATACATAGGTAGTGTTGCGGGTGTAAAAACATTCATTGTCCTAATCATCGGGTCCTGGTGTTTACTAAAAAAGGCCCATTCAAAGTAGTGATTAGTTTTTGCAAACTAAGAGTTTATGCGCTTAGACTTAAGCTCTCATCCTGCTTCTAGCCCCTGATGCTCATATAGTTGATGTAATTACTGTATCGCTCGTAAATGGACAACCACTTGGATCATTCGAAAATCTCCTCTTCCTTTGAGTGATGCGACCGGACGGAGCAAGGATTTATTGTTGTAATACTTTGTTCGTTTAGAATGCCTGTTTTAGTTAGGGTCACAGAGGTGACCATATTGCTCTAGCTGCGTAGGCTGGCCTTGGGCAATGCTAGCAGCTTATTTTCCTTTGTCTGTTGATTATATATATTCTTTCTTATTATTCTGCTTTTTCTGCCTTTAAGAAAGCCTCAAAACGCTATGGCTGTAGCGCCCAAAACCACCTTAAGAACGAAAGAAGACATACGCCCAGACAGTGTAGATATGTGTCTGGCATACACTAGCAAGGTACAATGGCAAAACATCTTAGTGTCCCCCTCACCAAAATCAAGAGTTAAGCAATCGACATGTCGCATAGCCCCTCTCTTTTAAGTATCGTTTCCGACGCTGATTCTCAGTCAGCCTCCCACATCAACCATTACAGCATGCCTAGCGCTCTCAGAAAATTGTCCACGAGCCAGCTAATGCCATTCACCAAATTTCTATGGAACTGAGGAGATACTTGACTGATCCCTCCTGAAAATTCCACTCCATCTGGAGTGTTATTGTGCATGGAAATGATGCTTGGGACCATGCTGTACATCACACGTGCCCATAGCAGTCGTGAAAACACTGATCTAAAAGCAATCACGTAACAAAGAACAAGCTTTGATAGAAGCCTCATGCAAACGATCTCGTCATCTGCTCCTCTTTTTTACGTTGCTTTAGCTTTAGAGCTTTGCAGCCATATCTATCCAGGAGTAAAGAAGGTATCGTGTAATCACATAATCACCATTTTTGTATAGGCAAGGTAGACAGCTAAGTAATAGACCTTATTCAGATGATACATGTCTAATGATGCCTTGGTAAGAGCAGTGTTAAGGAACATTAAACAAACGCATTTGCTGAGGGTAGACTTCATAAGTTGAAACTTCTGTCGGCAGCATACGAGCTTCTTCCGCACCAAGATGATCCCCAAGAATTTCCTAGAAATCGAAGTATCACATGGCAATCTAAGTGATTATATATCCGATATACAGCACGGTTTGAAGCCACCAGAATAGCTCAAAAGCTGGATCGTACGGCAAAATATAACAGCTAACACCCAAAATGATCAACTACCAAAGTTAAGTTTTAATCAGCTTGCACAATCGATTAATAGTCAGTTGTGTTACGTCGCAATTTTTGATTGAGTCAGTGAAGGGATTTCCTTCTCTCTTTAATTACTTGTCAGGGGTTGATGTTTGTTAGATGTTTAATAAAATATGATTTACAAAAGCGTTGGGTTTTTGTTATTTATAAGCGTGGAAAGTGCGTTTTAGTGTTTCCCTAGGACAAAATATGTCAAGGTCAAACCACCAACACACTTTCATACTTGCCCGGCTGGTATGATTCGCGATGTTTGTTAGATGTTTAATAAAATATGATTTACAAAAGCGTTCGGTTTTTGTTATTTATAAGCGTGGAAAGTGCGTTTTAGTGTTTCCCTAGGACAAAATATGTCAAGGTCAAACCACCAACACACTTTCATACTTGCCCGGCTGGTATGATTCGCCGTGCATTATTTAGTCTGCCACAGGTGGTGTGCCTCTTGGCCATTTTTCCCATCGTTTCGTTTCATCTGAGGCGCTATTTCGATACAGAACTTATGAGTACTTCTAGTGAATATGTGACCTAAATGAGTAGTCGATTCGGAACAGCTGAGTTTCCTGTTAGCTACTTCTCATTCTAGTCAACGCCTAAACCTTGCACTATTTACCCTAATTTAATGTGGATACCATGAGGGTTTTTGCACGCTTTAAGATGTGACTATGCGCTTGTGCTAATTAGGCGATTATTTCATCTAGTGTTTTTCAGGATGGTTCGAAGCATATTGTGTGTGACAACTGGTTTTTTGCTTCGATAGCACTATTCTCCTTTTGGTTAAAACAGTAGTTCTTGGTCCATTCTTTGGTTATGTAAGAGCTTGCTAAGTGAGTGTGCGTTTCTTGCTCCCGACACTTTTACTTCGACGTCTTTATTCAAACTCGTTTTTTGTTCTTGAGTACAGCTTCATGTTAATTGGATTGCACAGCTTGTCCCTCTTTCATTGAAAGGGGATTTTGCAGTAAAGTCTTTTGTTTTGCTGCTTTTAACGCATAGCGCATGACGTTATGCGACCCTTCCTACATTGTTGAGCTTCTTTCTATGAATAAGCTGAAATGGATGAAGTAATTTTGCTTAATCCTGATGAAGAATTTAGTTCAATTTAAATAGTCTCTGTATCACTGTTCGTCAATTTTTGAGTGTAAGCGTTGTGCTCTTGAATCTGAGTTATTTATGCGCTCGCCTAGTCGTCGAATCTGTCTGGATTTATTTGCTATCTACAACAGGCAAATTTTCACTTGATGTGTTACATTGATCCGTATCATTTATTTATTGCAGGTAATTCATCGTTATTTTCCGCTTGTATTCTCAGCCTCGCCTCATATCACCAATCCGTAATGGCTTCTCGCAATCCTCAGAAGGGTACGTAGCACGGATGTGTATTAATTTCCTTTAATTTTCCTCATGTACACCGTTCCATGGTGTTTATGTTCATGTGATGGCCTGTTTTGTGCCCAAAAGTTCATCCACGCATTTTAACATCTGTCAGTAATCGTCTCGGTTTGAAGTTGCTTTTCGATAGTATTGATGGGCAGTTTTGGCAACGCAATCTGTGCACTGAAAGCTTTCTCTTCTCATTAGACATATTCCTACTTAATTTGTGTACATTCTTATTTTTAATCGTTATTTTTTCCCATGTAATAATTTCAAAGGGTTTTGTTTAATTTATTTTCATAGTAATTGAGATCCTGTGTAAGTGCTTTTTTCCTAATTCTTATTAGCAAGTTTGAGACCTACTGAGAGATGTTTACTTTAGAGCTATTGGAAATGAACTCGTTTTGTCGTTTTCGATCGCATTGTTCTACCTGTGTGTTTGTTTATCCTCACGTCCACTGTTTTTGTTTGCCACAAGAGATTGGTTTCAAATGGCGATGATATATCGAAAGCGTTTGGTTGCACTTTCTGCATTAGCATAGCATGTAGCTGATGATGCAATCCTGTTCGCACGTACGTGTGTATGCCTGATAAACTGGCTGGCTGAGGCACGTCTGACTGGCCGTACGTACACACGCACACACACATCCACACACAAAGAAAGAAATGGCATCTCTCCTTGGGTGAACACACCTTGGAGTCCATTCGACTGCGACTCATCCAACCTCGCTCCGTCATCTACTGACAAGTGTTTATGTAAATACGACCCTGGTGTTAGTCAATAGACAATAGTAGATGCCGTTGTTCAAGAATCTATTGCTGCCCTAGGGAACTTCCCAGCTCCATCTGCGTGCATGTTTAAGGGGAGGTTAATGTTTCTGGCAAGCCCTGCACTAGCTTTCACTATCGGGGTTTTTCACTTTACTTATCTCCCATACAATGCTGCGTTGAGGTGTTAACTGGCATCAACGCACAATCCTCTGGTCCATGAGGTGATTCTACTTAAGTTGATAGTTTCTGAGATTTCACAGAATGTGTAAGTCTTGCGATACTGATCGCTTTTTGCAATTGTTCAGGGCAGTGCTGCTTTTTTGACATACAGTGGGCTACTTGCGACAGCGAAATGTTCGAATTACTCGTTCAGGAATGAATTATTCTGAATATTTGGAAATGTGGAACTTATCATGCTCCCCTTTCCCTCCATTAGTCTCATGTTATGATCCGCTTAGGACTTTGCGTAGCAGTATTGTATCCTACAAAATCCAAATTGTTTATACGTGTTTTTCATCACTTACTCTGCATTTCCTTTGGCACGTATAACTCACAACTACGACATTACACACTTCTCTACTTTTACTATTTTTTTCAAGCAGGTGTTTTACTGCGTTGGTATCTCACTATCCTGTTACCACGAAATGTGATCTGTCAGAAATGTATAGTTTTGCCCACTGGTTTGAATGTACCTTTTGAGTTGAACTTCTCTGTTGGGGGGCTGAGAACGGTTCTATGTGCTTCTACTTCCTTTAACTATTGAGCTGTCTGACAATGCGCCGTTGTACGCTTGTGAGACGGTATTCGGTCCTTTAATGCTCAATTATTCTACGCAAATCCTTCATTGGAACATCCTAAGTGCAGCTTTCGATTGGTACACTCAAGTGTTAACTTAAGCAACTCTAATTTCCAATGGGTTATTAGTTCGCTTTGGGAATCCGAAATTTCCTGTTCATCAATGCCTATTTTTCTTGACATTTCTCGTGAAATTGTTCCAAGTAATTAAGATCATGTAGTAAGGAAATAATGCTTCCTTATAAATATATTTATCTACGTAGCTAACAATTGTGGGCGCACTTTCTTTTTACGTGAATCTTCATGCATGATGAAAATGCGTAATTTGTGACACGAAGTAGCCAGTTATAGGCATTCGTGCTTCCTCCATTAACTGAGCGCACTGATTTAGGCACTTGGGATGGGCTGATTTTCTCAAAAAAACAGTCATTGCATTTTAATGGCGTGCCGGGGATTTCTGAGTTCTTGATGTTAGTCCTCAAGCCTATGCACCGGGTCACTTTATCCCTATGTATCGGGTTCGCTGAGTCGCGACGACTACAAGTTCGCAGTCCTCAATTAAGCGTGAATTTATTGCCCGTAGATTAGATTAGGAGCCGTTATTTAGTCTTATTCAGTGACATGACGTATCCCTAAGTGGCATTTCTCTGGTTTTTACGTTAACCACAAGTAGCACCAGGTTATTAAGATAATATTTACTTCAAACTCAATTTGTGCTTCATTTTTAAGGTTGTTTGTTCAGATCCCATGTTTACGCACCCATCCATATCAACGAGAATGTTTTCACTTTGTGATAGTATCATATTCGTATGCATGTGTACCCTTGTGTACCTTGTGACACTGTATTCCTCCTTCTGTGTTTTCTGCCACCAAGGCCCACCCCATTAGTCTAAACTTCTGTTATAATCTTGCCTCATCTATACGTTGGTAGTTTTCAATCACCCTTTGAGGGAGATTCGTAAATCTCTAGTTAATTATTAGGGGTAGTTATCGAAAGGTATTTTCATCCGGTTGTTTAGGGATTTCCTTCATCGAGAGTCTGAAGCGCATTCTGATGTATTCGCATACATTGCTTTCTTCTCTGGCTTTGCTTTTACTTTGGAATGTCACTTGAGGTTACGCGTTAATTTTTAAGCACAAATTCTAATTAATTGTCACAAATTCTAATTAAGTTTCACGCTTTTATGGGACTAAAATGGTCCGTCAGAGATGCGTATCTTTGCATGAATTGGGCGCCCGATATGCGCCCTGATATAACACTGAGTGTGTAAGCGCGGTACCGCGTTTATAAACAAGAACAATCAGTTTTAGAATGTTGGATTATGTTTATCACTCCTTGGACTATCATGTAATTATTGTGGAATGACTCAAAGCGACTAGAAAAGATTGTATGATTGCATAAAATTAAAATGAGCATCACTTGCAATTGTTGAGCGATTTTTTGCCATCAAGGAAGTTGGTGTAGTAGTAAGCAAAGTGGTCAACAGAACAAGCTCCAAAGCGCACACGGTGTTTCGCCTCTGCCATCGGAGTCAGCCTTGTGGCAGCTTTCCAGACCCGGCGAGAGAACGTGAGTCAGCCAGACCTGCGCATGCGTTGTCGTGCGGCCGTGGGTGCGGGCATGCATACATGGACCATCGCGTCAAAATGCGTCATCGCTTGGGCTCTCTCCCACCATCGTTTCTCTGTCGTCACGCCCACTTTTCCTATCTTCTGGCCTTCTTTTCTCCTCCCACCTAGCCTCTTATTGCACTGCTTTGTTGTAGCTTGGCGATCCCTTCTGAGCCATGGTTATAGGGTGCTTGAGTTAATCCACCATCCAGGACACTGGGTAGATGAGACATAAATTTAAGAATTTCTCAGAAAGAGATTAGCAAAAATTGAGCGGAGAGGGATTTGGCTGTTGCAGACACGCGTGTGCATGCTTCCATGGTTCATTGTGACCTGTTTCCTTCTCTTACCGTCACCTCCACCCCAGAAGCAAGCTATAGTTTGTACTCACATTCAGTCGTCTCAATGGGTAACAGGTCGTCGGCCCAATAGATCGGTACTTCCTCCGTTTCATTTCACCGTTTTGGATCTCAAGGTCTCACACGCTTGGCCTTTTATAGGTCACGTGATTTTGTAGCATTGACCTTTTTTTACTTGTCAGGATAACAGGCTTTTGAAACATAAAGTTATGTAGTAGGTTGTTGAATGACCCATTTCGGCGCCAGAGCAGGATGGAACTCTAATCGTATCTTCTAAATCATCAGCTGTAAAACGGTCGCATAATCTCAGCATTGCACCCAATTAACTCACTACAGTGGCTTTTAATTTCCTGCCATAGCAAGTGGCACTCAATACAACCTCAGGTCGACTAATTGTCCGCATTTTCTGTGGCATGTGCTAGTCTGCGAATGTTCTCATTCCAAGCACACGTTTGGAGTTGTCAGCTCCTCCAGGACTTTATTTCTTCTTCCTGCTCATGATCACCGTCGTCATAGCGACGCTTTGAGATCAAATTGATGCATTCAGCTGAAATATGGGCCATAGTGACCTGCGATGGCGCGCATTTACCTTACTCTTGATCTACGAGACGGATGGGTGAACACTGACTGAATCGAAGTGGGGTGCAATCTATTAATCTTTGGATAGAAAATACCCCATGGTCCTCCACCTTTTGTGACCACTCTTAGGCACTTTTGCACGGCTCGCAATTCCAATCCCATATTTCCAGTCTTGATCTACAATTTATCAGAATTTCGACGGTTGTTACTTTCCTAGTAGCATGCTGGCTCCGTCATGAAGTGGAATGAATTGTTTATGTTATGATTGATCACTGCGTATGAACGCTGTAAACTGTCTTTTCTCATAAAATTGGATCATTCGGTATGCGAATGGCGGGTATTTGTCATTACAATTTATCGATGGACCAGATTTCTCGGTGTTTTTGTATTTGGGTAGATTTTCCAATTCCTGCTATGGGCATTCGTTCAGAAATGTCTCCCCGTTAAGCAATCATAATACTGGAATTGCTTTCTTTGATTTACCCTGCCTGCCAATCAAAGCGCATGTGTGTCACTCGGACAGCATGACTTCCACTTCTAGGCGGTTACCCGTTATTTATGTGTCAATTGCCCTACACTGTGTTTATTCGATGTCAACTCCGTCCAAGTTTTGTTTATTCAAACTATCCTGGGCAACTTATAGGCTTTTTAATTGAAATCTAACTGGAGGTTTACTTCCTACTTGATGTTAGATGTGATAAACTATTTTGTGAAATCGCTTCGTTTCATTAAAGGCATTTGGTTACCCGTTCAATGTTGAAGGTGCTACGCATATTCAGTAAGTAGAATGCATTAAATAGAAATAAGTATTTTCTGCATTCTGCTTGGTTTAAACTACTACGAGTGAATTTGCAGCAAATACTATTGCACCGCATATTCATTTCACCATCTTCACTTTATGCTCGGCACCGAGAGGTCAAGTGAATGATTCCCTTGGACTAAAGTCCTCCTTCACTGGAGACAAATTTTCTTCTGCGAAATCCTGATTCCACGGAATCGGAATTGGGCGCAGTCACTAGCTCCTAAATTCGAATCATTCAAACATATGGACAACGATAAATCAATTAAGAAATAACCTGGTCAGATTTGAGCTCACGCTGACGCAGTTTACAAACGCTGTGTTTGAGCTACTTTTAAGTGTTCACAAAGATAGGCAGAGGGTTACAATCTGAAGTCAATGCAAGCGAATCACACGCGCAATGAAGGGGTTGCATCAAGTGGCATAGCACTTTGAAAAAAAAGAAGCGGTTTCCTTTGCGAGATGGCCGAGGGCCAGGGCACGCTACCGGCTACTAGTCGTCCCCTAATAATGGCCGTCCAATGCGGGCGCCACCACCTCGTTTTTACACCCAATTCCTGACGCACAGGCAAGGCAAACACACCGGCGCACTGTCCGGCCATTCATCGCATCTTTTGATTGGTCAGGGGTATCCAATCAGCGCATTGGTCCTGTCATTGGACGGTGGACGTAGTAGTACGGGTACGTGCGCATTCGTGGGCTTCCCCTGACCTGTCGTGGTAACACGCAAATGAGATGACGGAGACAGTGGGACGAGGCGCATTGCGAGTCTGCTTCTCTCTCTAGTTAATTGGAATAAACGCTCTTATTCTACTCACGCACTCACACGAAAATTCAATTGGAATGCTACTTCGGTCTTTCAATTGCTTTCCCACAGTATCCCGGATGAACACAGAGGAGATGTTTGGTGAGCTTTTGCTTATGCTACTTAGTTGACGGCTCTTGAATCCTTCTTTTATGGCCATGGGAAAAGTAAACTCATACTTGTTGTTCCCATTTTCGACTCTTTAACTAGTCAGTTGCAGCGAGCTAATGAATGAATGGACACATATGCTTGAATGTTCAATTTTCTGACTGCATCTCAATGCTGGATGTCACTTGTCTATTTGAAATGGTTTAGATTTCATTTGCATTCATACTCAAGAAATTCTCATCATGTAAATAAGTTGATGCTACATAGCTTAAGGTGCGAGACCGTCTGCCCAAAAAGATTGACACGGAAGGAGGAGATGACGTCCTCATGCGAATTTGAGCGGGGAGTGATTCAGCGCCGGTCTGACTAGTGTTTCAATCGCTTGACGAGATTTCCCTTGGTGGTGAGACATCAACAGTCGTGAACACTGTCAGAACTGCGTTCTGTTTACATAGTCCTCTTGGGTTAAGGTAGCGGAAACTACCGCATTTCGTGTGTCTCAGGTACGCAGAATTGTGGACGCGTAAGGTTGGGCCGAATTCTCTTGTTAAATCTGGCATGCAATTGTTAGTCACTTATTTGGTGCGTTCTTTTGGAGTAATCGGTATCCGCTATGCATAATTCGAAGAAGCCGTTTGCTAAGGTTATCATATAAAATATCAGGGCTCATGCCATCATTTGAGTGTCAAGAATTCGCTAAATGCATCAATCGCTGTTCTGTAATTCAGTGAATTTGCAACAGAGCACAATCATTTCTCTCCTGGTCTTTTGACATGGTTGTCTACTTTGGTATATTTCTTTATGCTTTCTTTGTATTTTCTACGCAACCTAGTGTATTTGTTTGAGAATTACTGGAGAGGTAATATTAACGGCATTAACCCCATCATCAACTTGGTGCTATTTGATGCCATTCCCTTTCTGATAATTGGCACTTATCCCTTCGGGTTGCTTAGCAAATGCTATTTTCTCCCCAAAGATGTTGGTGGCGTAGCCTGTGGTCGTGCCTTTGGGCATGCTTAACTTGCAGGCGGCATGACGCACACATGTCCACTTGGGAGAGGAGACTTCACCACGTTGAATAGCTAACTTACCCAGATGTAATTGAACGTAGATGCCTTCACCATCGGTGCATGCAACTCCCTTTGCCATCGCCCAGCACTGATTCGTCAGTGTTGCAGTGCATAACCCTGATGTATTAACAGACGCTAGTTCCCTGTTATTCACGATTATCGATGACTTCGTAGGCATACTTCGACTGTTCCGAGTCCTACTGGTGCAATTTTTGTGTTCACTAAGCCCTGTATACGCCTTCCATGATTTCATTGTTAAAATTTGTTCTCGTTAAATCTCTGCTTATCAGCAATTCCAGGCGCGCTAGTGAGGACGATCACACTTTCACTAGTTAAATTCATGTCAGTCTTGACGGAATTCTTCGTCTGTTTGCAAATATCACATTCTACCACCACTGCTGTTTATTTTCTTTTCGGTGTCCACAATAAATCAGATGCTATGGCCATTAACTACGTATGCACTCTTACTACGGTGTGTTTGCAGTGCTATTTGCACCTGCATAGACATTGTCATTCCGATTCATCCATCAGGTAGTTGGGGATCTTACTGTTCGCAGTCGTTGCGATGAGTCACCCTCCACATGTCCCTAATGGCAATGGGTAGGAGGTGGCGTTATGGGGGCCGCCTCACACTCGGCCTAGATTGCAATCGAGTCCTACAGTCTGTGGCGAAATAACCGCGCGACATCTCCTCATGCAATTTCATGCGCAGTTCCAATTTTTCTTGGCCATCAACTGCTGCTGTTTGAAGGGCAGTACGCGCATTTATCGTTTTTTTTTTCCCTACCTCCGTTTTACAGCAAATACTGACTGTCGGAAGTTTGAACTCTACTGTTTTCAAATGGGTCAGTTACCTGTGGTGAGTATCGAATGCTTGAAAGGTTTACATGGCTACTACCAGTACTAGGAGAAGCAGCTTTAAAGTGACCCTGCGGACCAAGTTTTTCATCTTTGCACCGTTCTCTTAGGAAGGCTGGTGTTCACTTTTGAGGACACTGCGAGTTAGCCGTGAACGAAAGTCGCCACAAAATCGCGAAAGTCAGTCAATGCTTGATGGCTTAGCTATCATTTGGGCGAATCTACGCTCGTAGTGAAAGTACCCCAATGGTAGCATGCCTTAAATCGGCATAAATTGGTCTGCTTTGGTGCCCTAGCGACAATTTACGCGCACAACCTGGGTTTTCTTACTAAGAGATTTCAAAATTACGATTTCCTTTTTACCAATTTGGAAGTCTACCTTTTATTGGTCATTGATGATTGGTACACAGAGACCAAGTATGCTAACAATCATTTAAGCAATAACTGACATTGTCTTTAAAAGATTGTCAAAATGTATTTGAATAGCTCCTTATGTTTTTTGTAAATCATTCCATCACAATTTCGTACAGTAAAAGTGCCTTGTTTTTGTTGCCATGTCCTGTCTCCTGATTGTCTACGAGATATTGGCATTTATTTTATGATTCATTAGGAACGAAGTCCCATGTGGACCTCTTTTCTGTAGATTTTAACTTGTAAACAATATTGATTCCGTGGTTCCCCATTTGTCTTTATCATAAACATTCTTGCGCACGTCTGCCCCAGCTTCATTCCGCATATATATGTATACAAACTAACCTGCACAATAAATCGAATAAACAAAATTATGCTGGTTCCTGTCTTCGAGGTTGTTAAGCCCCAAACACCTGGCGATTCAAGCATTGACGGTCACATTCCACTGCTAGAAACCCTTAGGTGGATGCCGATTTCGGATTTAAATGTTAGGAATTTTGTGGAATCAAATCTAGTGAGGGCTTCTCGGATTCAAAGCGTTTGTTTCCTGAGAATTCAATTATGAAGAAGAGCAGCAGAATAAATACAATATTTATACGCGAGAGTTTTCGTGCGTCACTGAGGTATGTAATCAACTATACTCGTTGGATTTCTGCAACTGAGGAGGTACAGTAACGTCACTGATTCCTCTTGCAATTCTGCCGGATCTGCACTTTTGTCTTGTATGGGACCTGGGTTTGAGAACGCAGAATTGTGTCGGGCACCATGCGTGTCCATAGGTAGATGCAGAAACACTGGCCTACAAGCAAATCTATGCTAAGGAGGACAGGAC
This sequence comes from Taenia hydatigena, assembly GCA_036345935.2. NCBI lineage: Eukaryota > Metazoa > Platyhelminthes > Cestoda > Cyclophyllidea > Taeniidae > Taenia > Taenia hydatigena. The sequence goes on from JADWOT020000008.1 coordinate 10,522,493, forward strand.
TTAAAACAGTTCGTCGAAGCAGGGTTTTGGGTCTGTCTCTCCTTGTCACTTCGTTTCAACTTCGGAGCTCCGCAGCTCTATTTATCGTAGCGCTTGATATCAGTGATTTGAACACAATTCTTTTGGAAATACGGTCTTTTAAGTAAGCTTGAATCAATGAATAATTTACATACTACCCACCTTAAGTAGGTCCGAGGTGAGCTTCAGAATAACCTCATCAAGACTTACTTAAATCATAACTTTTAATGGGTTATTTTCCCACCGAAGTTTTGGATATCCCTTTTACAGCATTTCAGTGTCAAAAGCTCATTTGTGAGTCAGTTCTCTGAAGCCGTTTCAAAAGTTTAATTACCGCAGTTATTCCTTTTTACGCCAACAGAAAAAAACTTGTACTTTATGGAGTAGGCTATGTCCCTCCGCTTAAACGAACGTTGCGCAAAAATTTACTAAAATTTGCTGAACTCAGAAATAAATGTTGGTACATAGGGCGTTTCAAAAACCCTGAATGTATGAAGCCAATCAAAGAATTTTTCTGTTATCTAGTGTTGTTCCAAGAAGCATTATCCGCAGCTCCTTTGTCAATGAGAAAAACTTTTTTGCAAGCTGATCTTTTCGACAAATGGAATTGTGTAGAAGCTGTCTCTGGAATTCGTTTATGGATGTGATCTTTTGCCGAAATACTAAGACTAGGATACCTGCTGTCTTATGGCTTGATTTGCGTTTACTGTGCCTTAAAATTTCCTCGGAAGGACTTGGATATTTCTCTTAATCTTTATTTACGGAGCTGGTTATTTGAGAATGTGAGTTGTGCTAGTCCCTGTATAACTAATTTTAGTTACTTCTAGCCAGTATTCTATTGGCGTAAAATCGCATCAGTTGATAATTTTGGAGTTCAATCAACTAATTCAAATTTGAAGTAATTTATGTCAAACTCCCGATGTCGTTCGGCGCTAGTTACTGCATTTGAAACGATGAATAAAAGACGCATTTACGTGTCGACGCTCACTTCAGCTTAAAGTTGTGACCTTTTTTGGTTTGTTGGTTGATTCTTTTTTTTATTTAATGGATGACGATTTACTGCTCTATGAAAATAGTGTTCAACTCTGTTAAGAATACAGTTTTCGAATAATTTAAGTCATATTACCCTCGTTTCTCACCTAATCTCTTCTTCGTCTTTACTTGTTTTGCTGATGAAATAGCTCAGAGGTTGGATAAGGATTCCAAAAGGCTATTTTAATCTCTGCTTTATTGAAATTCAAATTATGCGGTTGTTTTGTTTTTAATGATAGAGCGAAATTGTTGTAACGATTGTTAAAAACTTGCGTACACGAATTTGATCTTCTTTTTTGCTGTAACCTTATAACTTTGTTGTCACCAAGAGGCGCAATGGTGATCTACTCTCCCATTTAAACTTGTCAGATAGGGATTCATTTAACTATTGCGGTTGTTTTAATACCTCCAAATTCAGCCAATCGCATTCCCCGATTACGTCATTTGCTAGTGTGAGTACGACAGAGACTAGGTCAGCCCTGCGGGTTGGTAGCATTGCACATCTGAACATCATTGGCTGGCTTCACCTGGAGTCGCGTGTGGGCTCACATGGTGAAACAGCTGATCATGTAGATCTCACACGCACTGTAGCGAGAATTGCACACATTCACGCGCATCTATACGCACTCAGAATGGCACAGGATGCATAGCCCCAATTCCAGTTTCGATCCCAGCTGTTTCATTAGGAAGTTCTCGTTGCGTAAGAAGAAGTGGCCCGATGACTACGTTGCCACGGGGGGTAGACAGAGCACCATAATCAGAGGGAAGCACGGCTCTACTCCCTCCTCACCCGCCTCCCCCTCTTTTGCATTCTCCTCATCTTCTGCCACCGTCGTCCCTGTGTCACCTGCCCCTCTCCAACCGCTCACCTCGCATACCCTCGCAGAGCTGCGAGCCCAGTTCTCCGAACAGCTCAAATGCCTTGACTCAAAGCTCGATCTCGACGTCACTGTGATGTCGGAGCTTCACGAATTTTACCGTCGCCGCGCTCTTGTTGAACAGGATTATTCTGATGCACTAGCCAAGCTCGTAAACTCTCTCAAACACAAACACTCCAATGAAACTGGAAAGTGAGTTTCTTCCTCATTTTTTTAATGCACACTCATGCTTGTCTCTTTGCAGCTTTGGATGACCTGTCTCGCCTAGAAAAAGCACAACACGGTAGCGGCGAGATACTTCATCAGTAGCCCCGTGTTTGGTCAACTATGCTGTGGTGTTTCTTAAGCCTTTATGACTATATGGGGTAAATGTGCGGGTTCGATTGCTTCTGTTCGGCGCGTGTGTCATTATTGCGTGGGTTATGACACAGGTGTGTGGTTACTATGCTGGCGAGGTGGGTAACCCCTTTGGCGAGTTTTTTGCATTCTTGGTTGTTTTGACCGTTTATTCTCCATAGCTAGCAATAAAATTTTGGGTTCATTTTTAGAGATGGGCTTAGGACTAAGGTAGACCTAAGTCTATGTAGATCGATTGTTGGAGTGGTGAAATTGTTCCTACAATGTGTCTCAATAAATATTTACCATATTTGAAGTTTACGAAATTTCTTATGTACATGTATTTACTCTTGACATTGGCCAGGTCGGAGAGTTTCCTTATTTAGTTTCTGTTCACTTTCACAGACCTTGTAAAATATTTTGCTGCTTTATTATTATTGACTGAGTTTTTGTTCACAAACGGTTGGAAATCTTATCCACACCATTCAAAATTTACTTCTTCCCGATTTGCATTTACGATTAATGAAAATGGCTAGTGCTTTATTTCTTAGGGCTGATCTTATCACAACATTTAACTTTCATTCACTTCGTCAATAAAACTATTTGCGGTTTTTTAAAATTGCTTAATTATTCACTGTTCGCGATTTTCTCAGAGGAGAATTTACACGATTCTGACGACGGAAAAGGAATATATTGCAGTATTATGGAAGTGATTTTTCGATTACGCTTTGAAAAAACACGGAATGTGTACTACTTTCGTACCAGAAGTTGGTTTCGTCCCCGTACCTTAAATATCTAATCTGTGATGTGTTTAGAAACTTACTCTCATTTTCTCTCCTACATTGTAGATCAACTATGCGATTCACGAATAGTTCCAAGTGACATCTATAAGTACAGGGAATAGGGATTTCAGTGTTTCTTATCCTCTACTTTCCCACTATTACTTCTGGTCTGTATGCCCCCCGGAGTTGAGCCATGCACGTCAAACTCAGTCATTAAATTCATTCACACTGCAATGCGTACGCTTTGGTAAAGGCCCTCGGATGTGCGCGAACAGTACTCTCATGTCCTAACATCATTCTTTTTAGTAGCGACAGATTTTTATTTTTCTCACATTATGCCTAAATCTTACAACCTCATTATCCAATCCAGCTTTTTAACGCACTCTTTAGCGGTACATTTTGTTTTTTGTGGATTTTGCAGACTTCCACAGACTAGTCAAATGATGCGCAAGCATGCTCTGAATAATTGACAAGGCTAGTTATCTCTAATTTCATTTTAATGATTGGTTTGACTCCGTCTTTGGCTATCAGATACAATTGTTAGCAATGTATTTGGCAAATCGCTATTGTGTGGTAGCTGGGCATGCACGAAGGGTAGCCGACAGAATCGAATATCATTATCGCTATGTTGACTCTCTGCAGCGGTTCCAATGCTATTGTTGGTACTTTCAGAAAAGGCTAATTTTCATGTCTTAATTACTAAATTTTACACTATCCGTTAATGGGATAAAAACGAGCCACGAAACTATTGTCGATATGCTTTGTTTTTCACTAAACGTGCTAGGGCTCATGCCTACCTCATGGTGCTTTCACGCGTCGTTCTCACGTGTCTTTGTATTGAAACCGGCTGCATTCTTTCGTAGTCCATGGGTTTTCTTTACTTTCTGCGAGCTCAAACTCCATGAACACCCAAGACAACCTTCTTATAGTTAAAAGAGACTTGCCTTGGTAAAAATAACTTTCATTCAAGTAAGAAGCACTTTACAGTTAGTTTTATTTTTTGGACAGTTTTTTAAAGTAAAGTTTCTACTATACTTTGGGACCTTTGTGCGACCTTCGTTGCGAATTTGATCACCTCACAGATGTGATTTATGGCTTCATTTGGATGGAACTACTGGCGGCTTTTTCTTTGTTGTTTGTACGCTACGGAGGGCTAGTGGGTGGAAGTGTTGTCCTTTTACATGCTTAAGTAACAGTATGATGGAAATTCCTCGATAGTGTTTTGTACACTCTAAAAGACTTCACTTTCCGTTTCCTACCCCAATGAGTATTTGGAGTTGCAAGATGTTGTGAAGCCTACTTCACACATCTACCACGAGACTTATTGTGGTCACGAAATTGTTTTCTCTAGGCATACAGCAGAATTTGCATATTTGATCCTCACTGGCCTGTCTCAGGATTTGGTGGCTATCCAAGGAAGTGGTCGTAGAGGGAGTCCAAAAAGCGGCAGCTTGTGAGTTTACCAACAGGGGAGTGGAGCGGGAGCGGTGGAAAAGTCTTACGGTTGATGACCTCAAAACTCATGTAGTTGCGACCTTACCCACAGAAATGCAGGTCTAGCTGGGTTAACGGCGCTGGTGATGGCAGTCGTGGGGGGCGGTGACGCCGCAGTACCTATCGATGGGAGCGCTGGTGTGTTTGGCTTTTTGAGTTGCTGTTCTGCTCTGTTGGGATGATTTTCGGCTTTTTGTTCTGAAATGCTTCCCAAACTGTAATCTCTACAAAATGTCGACTTTTTTCATAATGATGTTGACTTGTGCCCTCTTAAAGCTCCAAAATCCCATTGCAATTGTACGCTTCTTTATTATAATCAACGGTTTTCGCACTCTGTGAGCCAATCTTTTCTCAATATTCTCTATTACTGAGGAATTTTCGGGTCTAAAAGTAACTATTTTTATCTCCAACCCGTTCGTCTTCCTTAATTGCTGTTTGTAATTTTGTACCAAACCGTCTTCTTCGTATCCTCATCAATAGCGAAATCTATGGTTTTGAAAGCCGCAGGGGGCTTACGGATGGCGAAGATGTTGTCAAAACACGTCTTTTTTATTTCACAATTGTGTAAATCATAGCTCATTAAACGACTTTTATTGCTCTTACGTGTCCAGAATTGACCAAAATCCGGGCGTTAAACACTAACGGGAGAGGTATTTCTGTGAATATTTATCGGACATTTTCCCCTTCAGGATGTTATTGCATTCTCATTTCTTGTTTCCTCTCCATGGAGCTCCCGGTGTTGTTTTTATCTCGTTACCCTAGCCAAGGGTGCTGCCCATTTAATAGCCTTTGCACAAATTGATCAGGACTTATTCGATGTAGAGGTGCTTACCATTACTGAAAAGATTCCTGGTCGTCTAATTGGCGAACATTTTCTGTCCACTACCTTTATTCCTCTTTTGAGGAACTTTGCGGAGAAAACCACGATGAGTCCCCTTGCCCTCGGATATTTTAGTAATGTTTCTCGTCCTAATTTGCTAATAATGAAAGGCATCTCTACAAAAGAATGGTTAAGAGGTCATGGTGAGTCAATTTGTGGATAATTATTCTTCGCCCATATCAGAGGTGTCATTGACATTGTTCCCCCACATCCAACCTCGTTTAACTAAAGATGTGCAGAATTTTTAGTTTCTTCTTAACCATTGCTTAAGTGATTCCAAATTTTCCCCTTCTTGATTACTTCAATTGGTAGAGATAAATGTGTGAGTTTGTGTGCGAAAACATTGCTGTCATTAATTGATTGTGAGTGTAGAGCTTCCGATTGGCGCTGTCCATAAGTAGCTGTTTCTTCGGTTCATGATTCATCCACTTTGAAGCTTTGTGTGGAAGCCTGTTTTCAGGTTCCATAGTAAGATAAATTTCTGCATAACAAAGTACTGTAGAGAATTTTATTGGCGTTCTAACCCAGCCATTAACACACTTTTGGGGAAAGTTGGGGAATCATTTTTGGCCGAGGTGATGCTTGATAGGTGCGTAATTTAGCATATAATTGGTTCATGGTATGTGAACCTTCGTCCAAGTGTGGGAGGAATTACAAATCATGCACAGCAGGAGGAACGCCATATTAATCAGCTCTAGTGAACTGTTTCATATAAATAGTATTTTTGAACCACAGCCTTTTTTGATTTCACTTTAGAATGTGCCATTAGTTGCGTTTTGCATGGACAGGTAAATTGTTATGCTCCTTTCAGTGGTATTCATGCTTTATAATACATTAAGGATACCATTTCTCAGAAGCAAACAAGTTTTTGAAAATTAGTTTGGACGACATTTGACCTCATTAAATTAGATACAATTTCTTCCTTTTTACAGCAGTTCAGTTTTGCACGTAAACTAGGTGCTAGTTGGTGCCTGAAATTATGTGGTGCTACGCACTGCCTTCAGTCGTGCTCCAATGGGCAGTCGATTGCTGTAAGCGATACGTTACATGCCGTAGTTTTGCTGTCAAAAATAGCATTTTTTTCACTTATGCCATGGTACTCCTGGCTACCTTGATCGAAGCTACTTGTAGGTAAAATCCAAACGCGCTCGAGTGTCGTCTTGCTTAAATGTTCATCGGTGGTATCCATGCTAATAGGCCCTTAAGGCAGTCGAACAGATACTTTACAGCTTCCTTAAACGGCTCTGACTTCAATTTTAGTGCTTTTAGTGAAATATTGGGTAAGATGATGGTTTCGAGAATTCCCGTTACGAATTGTTACTTGCCATTTTCTTACAAGATAACTGACCGAACAGGCCTAGATTTCCTGTCCGACGGATTTAATTACCTGGCCAACACCCAATGCACTCTGACAGCCCAAGGCAACCGCGTAAGCGATAAACCTCACCTACCTCACTAGTCTAGTGAGCCTTTGTTAATTAAGCCTAGATTTTCGCTCCTGTTATTGTTGCTGTCAAAACGACTCGAGTGCCCTTCAGGTGAGCGCAATTAGAGTGATCCAAAGGATTGTAAGCTCATCTCAAAGTGTTAGTGTGGTAGGCTTGTTTATAGGTTACTTTGATGCCGTAATCTGTGATGATATCAGATGGCAATAGGAGGACTTGGAATCGCGCATGCGTTGTACTCAATAAGGGCAAGGGTCATTTGGTTGATGGGTTATTAAAGACAATTTTGAATGATTTAAAGTTACTGGATCCTCGAGATGGGCAGTTAGGACTCGAAACACTGAACCTTCGTTGGAACAGCTCAAGGCCATTAGTTAAATCTCTGTTGATGAATGGGTAGTTTGCACGATCCACTTTCTCTTACATATTCCGTGAAATCGGTAATGCACAATTGTTTTTCGGCCATTCAGCGTTTTCTTAGTTATCCATACAAGTTGGATAATCAACCGTGTGGATAAATAGTGATAGATATTTCCTCTTAAACATGGCAACTTGACCTTTCACTAATCTGCAATATGCGTGATTCGTGTGTGTGTCTTGGTCATCACTAATTATTAATTCAACAGTAATTTTAACGGTGTTTCAAACCTTCGTGATGTCCACGTTTCTTAAATGAAAAGGAAACAGTTATACTGAAAACCATGCGAATACCACGTGGATGCTGTAGCTAAAAAACCCTTACCAAGTCCAAATAATCAGTTGTAAACTAGGTCAATAGCCGGAAATCGGAACCAGTCTTGATGTGGATTTGGCAGCCCAGTATTTCATTCAATTGTAAAAATCGCTGATCTTGTCTCGGCTGCGCGGTCAAAACCGATGACTTATTAGTGTGTAATTTAAATCTACCTTATGCAACGACGATCACTGTCAGCTTATCGGTTAGGTACAATTACAATGTCCCGGCAACTGCTATTATGTAACCTAGTCACGAATGGGTTTTCGCATAGTCATTATTCGGTCCGGAACGTATAATGAATAATTGAAAGTCTACTTTAGAGACTATTCAAGGTAGTAGCTCATAGAGAATATTTACGCGCAAATGCAAATAAGGATGGTGTTTGCCTCATCAATCTATGTGTTATTTCGACAATCACACTTGGACGCGATTTCATACCTTCTAGTGCCCCTCTCCATTGACTGTCTTCTGTGAAGCCGTATTAAGCGACGAGGGGAAGGGGGCTTCTATACATTTTTTTGAATTGTTTGCCCTTACAATTGTCCCGTCATGACAAATTTGCTGGAGGCGCCTTCTTTCCTCTTCCAGTTGGGTGTGTGCGCACACTTTTGTTTACCTTTCTGGGCGAAAATACTCCAATTTCATCTTTTCTCCAGAATTGATGACTCAGTAATTTGTTATTCTCCCCCTCCCCCGCACTTCCGGAATGGCAAGTTCCACTTTGTTTATTAAAACGGGGATTACAAATTCGCCTTAAAGTACTCGTTGGAGTTAACGGAAATTCCTCTGTACTGAGAGTCGTCTAGGGTTTATAACGCTGCGTAAATAACTTCTGTCCAGCAGCTCCATTGCAGCATCCTTTCTTTGTCCATGTCTTAACAATGGGCACTTGAATTTTTTAATATATTCATGTTCATTAAATTCAATCATGTTTATCACTGGATTTTGTTAGTCATATCTCGTCTTTTTTCCTATTCTTAAAGACTCATGACCGCTGTTAATTTGCCTAACTCTTAATTGTCAATTAAGTAGAAATGGGAAGCGATTTGTTCTGAGGGTGTCTCACTGAACTGAGTGTTTAAGTTCACAACTTTTCGTCGTTGGTTGTTAACCTTATTGTTTCATTTTTAGACGGCCGAATTGGGCAAACTACACCACTACAACACTATGGAATACCCTGCTAGGAACAACCCTTCGTCTCTCAGACGCCCATGCCACCCTCTCAGAGATCTTTGGCAAGCACATGGTCCAGCGTCTCGCCGATATGGATGAGGACGCCAATCGCCTACATAAACAAGTATATGCACCGACTTTGTTGATCGTTTCAATATTGAGTCATTATGGCAGAAGGTGGGAGTTACTACCGTAGATTCAGCATCTTGATAATAACACTGAACTCTGAAAGACCGTGTACGCAGGTTAATGCAACAATGATTCCTCAAATTTGAGGTCATGTAATCGCTTATTCGTTCATTATCGTAAACTTGAGCATCAATTGAATTGTCTGTAGGAAGTAGCGTTGCGTTTAGGAGTCGGCTGACTTTATTTCATTCGGAACTCACAGGAGTACTTAGTGAACCCTAGTTTTGGGTCTCTCATGGTCGTTTAAGCTTGTTAGCTGTGATTGTCCTTGGATTGCATTGTTCAACATCCCCCAAAATACTATTAAATCCACAAACCGAGATGAGCTATGGACAGCCAAAAACCCATAAAGCAATAGCAAATTTAAAAATTCTTGCTCACTTTGCTCATCCTTCAGTTGTGAGCAGGTTCATCTCGCCATACAAGATTTGGTCTCTTGGTCTTACTCCCAGCTTGGCTTGGGAACAGTATTGCAGGTGCATCATTTATCACTACTTGTTCGTTTTTGCTCTGTGGCCCAGTTTCCACGCGGCGATGCACACACACTCATGCATGTGTTTTAAGCAAAATCCCATAAAAGTGCTAGTCTGAACTCAAGTCACAAGATGGGGACGTACTACACTTGACCCTCTCTCAATGTGGCACCTCAATTTCGTGTCTGGGTTCCAAAATGATTCTATCTCTGAGGTCTTGATTAACATGTTGGGTTGCACGCATGCGGACAGCCTCGATCAGGATGTTTGAGACGAGCATTTCAATCCCATGTGGCTGAACGGTTGATAACGGGGCTGCAGGCGTGGGTAGCGATCCAATTGTTTGCTGAGTGATGGTCGGCCATATTTAGTTGTGCTGTCGGTTTAGTTATGGCTCAAACGCACGGATGGCCACATTTGCTCATCCACGTCTGTACACAAATCATTAAATGGTCAATTTTATTTCTTCTAGTTAGTAGGGTATCGTTTTCTTTTGTGACTTGGGTTTTCTCCTTTCAACTCAATTCTCTAGTACCGTTAACAGAAATTACCTCATTGCAAGTGCTGGAACTCAACTGACTTTGCCAATAAAACAATTGGGGTGCGCGCGCGTCATTGTATCTCAGAGAGGAGGGACGTCGTGAATGTCCTTTTTATTGCCTCATATTTTCGGCGATTGGGGCATCCAGATGTTCTAACGTGTAAATTCTCTCTCGCTGAAAAGAATTGAAGAATTATGATGCCTATTTTAATTGTAGTTCAGAGCGGTTTGCATTTGTGCTATGAACTTAGCGTGCAAAATACCGGGACTGAAAGCCTCTAAGCACATTCAAAATGAATTGGTCTTTTAGTGAGGAAAGTAGGCGTTTTGATGACGTTGCTTGGATTTGTTGCGTTTGCGAAAATGATTCACATACTCCATAGGACTATAAAATGTACTTAACACGATTTTGTGGGCATCGAAGGTCCATTTGGGTCTATTTGCATCAAATGCGGTGTTGGGTTTTTATTGTTTTTCCTAAACCAACAACGGTCTTGACAATTGAGACTACTAAGGTGCTGTTTAAATGTTTTTGTGATGGTAGTTGATCTGTAACTGTTTGAGGTTTGTCAAAGGTGTTATAACTGATCCGTGCAAAAAATGCAACGAGGTGAACATCTTGCGCTTTTAACTTCGCACAATTCATATGCTTTCCGAATCGTAATAAACGCCGCTCACACTGTCTCAGCATTTCCCCGTATTTCATCTGTAATATATTTTATCAGTAGCAATAAAAAATTACCGAGCTCAACAAAGAGTAGTCACCAAACACTATTCCGGGCATTTATTTGAAATGTGTATAGGATCCCTGAATGATTCGCTTTTTCATCCCTGGCGAAATTTCGCTCCCAATTTTTGTTGCAATCCTTTTCTCGCTTATGTTGAGGTAAATTTAAGTAAAAGGGGAACTACCAATCCTAATTTATCTCTATCGCGGTGGTGCCTATTTGATTTTTCAGGGAATTGAAATCAACACCACAGGTAAGGTATAGCACCGACCTATGAGTCAACTTATCAGCATTTGAGCAGAGGTTAGAACATCAGTTAGGTTCACCGTAATACTAGGCTTATTTTTGGAATTAGAGGCTTTGTCTAGCTTAGGTCTAGGATGAGGAGGTCTTGCTTTTAACATGTCTGTAAGGGCGTTTGCATTTGTGCGTATAGTGTCGAGAAATGATGGTGCGCTGCCAGGAGAAGGTGTTCGCCAACATCGCCAAGCTGCAGTCCGATCAGCGTGAATATGGCCAGCGCCAGAGCACTCAACTGGACGCTGACCGCATCTGCAAGCGCAGTGAGGAAAAGCTCACAGCCGCACTCGATTACATTCAATCGAAGAAGAAGGAGCCCGAGAAGAGTCAGAAATTCCGGCGTGCTCAGGCTGACTACAACCAAGTGCGGCGTTTTGTTCTACACTTCCTTCCTATGCTCTATCAATCGCAGAGAGATGCAAAACAGCTCAAATAAGATTTTTTCTTTGATGCATTGTAAAATCCACAGCAAATTTTAATGCCATATCGTTATTTGCTGAGGTTAAACTCTCAATGAATCCACACTGTTTAGTTATTTCATCAGTAATGTAATGAATGGTTGTAGTCATTTCAAAGTTCTAAAACTCCTTGATATTGCTCTGCCTTGGTGCAAGAGTTCAACTGGCCACGGTGGGCTATCACCTTGAGATGGCTAGTAGTTCGGTGTTAGTTCTGCTCTGTAGCGTCTCATCCGAGTTTTGACCTTATTATCATGCGACGCCCAGTGAATGTGAAGGTGCACAAGTTAAGAGTCCATTCATTCTCTATTAAGACCAGCTATAATGATGTGCGAATCATGTCTAATTACGCGTTCTCTATGTCTTTTATTATGCAAATGGGATGTGGCTTCTTGCACTTTCTAACTAACAGTATTGGTGTGTGTTGGCAGAAATACCAGGCCTACGAGAACACAGTTTTGGCGACCAATCATGCGCGCAACGAATACCTCATCCAACTCTGTGCCGCCAACCAAAGCATCCACCGCTACTTCACCGATGAGGTTTCCGATATTCTCGACGTGAGTCACCTTGTACAATTTCAGCGTTCCTGTGCCCCCTTTGCGTTTACATGGGAAACGTGCGGTCTATGGTTTCTTTTTACCAAATTTCCACTTCGAAGAGGACAATCAGTGTTAGAGATACATCGATTATTCACAAACCGTAAACGGATGGTGCTCAATGGATTGCTGCTAGATTTAAGCGATTGAGAATGTCCGCACTCTAACCGTTGTGTTAGACGTAGAGGTGGCTGCGCAACAGCATTTAGCTTTAAAACTTCTCGCTGAGAACCAGACTCATCCATACTGTGTAAAAAAACTGACTTGTAGGTAGAATTGGAAGCAGTGTGTTTATTCAAGGACTCATCTCTTTTCCACCACCCAGTGCATGAGCTGCGGTCTGCACAACAGCCTGGCGCGCGCGGCAATGATGCATCTAAGCTGCGAAGAGTCAGTGAAGAACTGCCACGGTTCAGTGGGCGAGATGATCAACCGCAACATCACTGCGCTCGACTGGCGCGCCGACAAGGCAACCTTCTTGCGGCGTAACGAGGCCGCCTTCTCTCGACCCCCCACTTTCTCCTTTCTCCCTTTCAAGGACGACTGTGTAAGCTCTCAGCCTCTATTAGCTCAACCATCGCGCGTATATGGTTTCGCTTCAATAGCCATTTTGTTAGTGGAATCTTTACTATCTCCTGATTAAAATACCTTCTTTAACTGACACTTGAAGTTATAGCATAAAGATAAATATTTTGTGGGGTCTTTGCCCACTTCGACCCTAATAATCAAGCTTGCGGTATTATTGATGAGATTGAAGTACTGACTAATCTGTTTTTTTTGTAAAACATGTTGTTTTCTGGGATTTGGTGCTTAAATTGTCTGAGCACGTAGAGTCGTTCTTGCTTTGGGACTGAATCTAAATTATGGTAGTATTTAGAATGACCAATCCGTTAGGCAAAGTTCGGTACCCTTAACTATAAGTAGAATAGAAGCCTATGATAGAATCCATAAATGATATTCAACTATGTGAAAATTCAAAGGCATTTTTTTCACGATTAAAGATGAGGAAACTTCCTTTTATTCCCTTTGGAGGTCTTATGGATTTTGTGGTCAGCAACTAAAATTTCCGGTCTATTCAGTCCACATGACAACTTACAAATCACTCAATGATTGTCGAAATCTTTGGAGCATCCTTGAAACAGGACGAGTTCTTTCTAGACCTTTTTATTATTCTGACAGCCTAAGGGGCCGTCATTGTGTCGCATAAACCATCGGGATATAACGTCCATATTGAACCATTTCAGTGCTGAAGCACTTGTGCCAACCTCATATATGAACGTTGGATATCGAATGTTCTTTACAATCTTTAGTAATGCTGAAGTACTTCTATTTTCACCCTTCAAGGAGTCGGAGGTGATCGCTGTCCCTCCACTCCGCGACAGTTTAGCTGCAACTGCCGCTGATCTGCGGGCCAACCTCGATCAGTTGAAGGCTTCAACGGAAGAGGCCTGGAATAATCTGCAAGACGTAAGTTAGTGCTACACTTCCCCAATGCTGGGGTTTTTGGAGCTTTTTAAGCTCAACTTCGTACCTACGTAGTTCATATTTTAGGGGTAACCACTCACTAGAGCATATGATTTAATGTCACTTGCCCCACGCTATTTATTACACTAGGGATTTCGTTAAAATCCATTAGAAACAGTTATTAACTGAATGGTTATTATTTGTCGCATGTGGTATGCCATGCTTACATTGTTGTGTCGGTTGGACTCAAGTGTTTCACCTGCTACTGCAACCTCCTATCTGTCGTTTCGGCTAAACTTGTTAATCTCGCCTCTCTCTATTTTTCTGAGCTTACGCAAAGATGTCACATCTTGTGGAAACCACTGAATTAACATCATTGCTACGATATTGGATGTGATACTTTTGCATTAAACATCCCATCAAGATTGAGAAGAAACTGTTAGTGCTGATCAACCAGAATGACTACGATGTCTCTGAGTTGTTCGCGGATCCCACGCTGTCGGGCAGGCGTCGGCGCCGCCGGTCAATCAGTCCGGTGAATGGCGAGTCCGGGAAGCCTGTTCCTCCCAGCCCGGCTGCAAACGCCGGTGGACCAGCAGCCGCAGCCTCCTACACCTCGCTCAACAAGGGCAATGGGGGTGGAAGCGGTGGTGGTTTTGGCGGTGGTGGAAACACTCCACTCTCCTCCTCTCTGCCACCCGAGGAGATGGGCTCCGAGGCCTCCGTGGGCTCCTTTGGCACTGACATCCAACCTGGACTCTACTTGGCCATGCGCAACGCCTATCGAGAACAGCGAATCCGAGAGGAGCGCATCTACATGGAGGTGAGTGCAGCTGGCTTCAAACAGAACATATGGCACAGCGCCAATAGGATTGTATCGCTGTTTTAGCGATCCAGCAATCACATTACTCTTCCCGGTTTAAGTCTCTGATCAGGTTTACAAAACTAATGAAGTTAATACATTTTGTGTTTTAGTAAACTAATTATCCGAGGCTAAGTAATTTCTATGGATCCTGCCCTCTAGCGGTTCTCTGCATACACACAAGAAATGCACCGTTGTGTTGTGATGCAAGCAAAGCTAGCAGAGATCGAGCGCGCTCTGGCGAATCACCAGTCAGCAGCATCGCTCAAGTCCACGAAGAGACCTCCACCCCTCCATCCCCACCTCTTACTATCGCCGTCGGTGCAGCTGCAGTGTTCACCCTGCCTCTCCGCGACCTCTGGCAACGGCGGTGGTGATGCAACTTTGGTGGTGGCTGCATCGACACCATCGAGTGAAGCAGACCCGAAAACGCCGTTCGGGTCACCGCCGCCTCCTCCACCACCCGCCACTACACCGCCTCCCACTTCTATCCCAAGTGCTACTGGATCTGCTGTCATGCAGCCGGCTGCTCTCGTAAAAATGGCCCCTCGTCGTGTCCTCCAGGTGCCTAATGTTGGACGGCCCAAACTGTTTGGTGGCACCATTGACGAATACGTCACGAAGACGGGCGAACAGATCCCCCGTGTAATGCTCTCCTGCATTCGTGTCATCAACCTCTACGGTGAGTTTCGACCTTTTACTGGAACTAATTAGGCGCTGTCATTTATCCGCTTACTCTTAACTGATCAACCAATTGCTTCTAGTAGGTGAATTCAGGTAATTTTTTTAGAAGTGCGCCGTCGTTTTTTAAATAGCAATGTTATCTTCTGCTGCTGCAATGTACTTAAGGAATGCAATAGCATTTTTGCATAAAAATGGTCGAGTTATGATAGGCCGCTTTCGACCGGTCTATTTTTTTAAAGGCATGCACCACCAGGGTGTGTTTCGAGTTCCCGGGAGCCAGGCGGAGATCAGCAACTTCAAGGAGGCCTTCGAGTATGGCGAGGATCCCTTGGTGGGTCTCTCCGACGCACGCGACATCAATTCTACTGCAGGGCTGTTGAAGCTTTACTTCCGCGAGCTGGGAGAGCCACCATTCCCCAAAGAAGTCTTCATGGAACTCGTCAAAACTGTTCGTGAAAGTAAGCTATTTTTTTTCTTATTCATGTGTACACTAGCTAATGCTTGAGGTCATTTAATTTTGATCAGTGGATGTCACCAATATAGCGCCATATTTTGGACGTGCTTTGGTGCTATTTCGCGAATTATTTTTTTTAGTAAAAATCTGTTTTCGGAAATTAATCAAGCAAAGTGTACACACTCCTGGCATTTTTGAAGTGACATTTTCATTGTAACTGATTGAAGAAATTTCTGCAAATAATATCTCATTTTCCTTATTGCTGATTTCTGCACACATTTGCTGGATAAATCCTGTTGATATCACTGCTGTGTACTTTTTAATGACTGGACACGATTTTATCACAATATCTTCATGTTTCTTTCTTAGAACGCGATTCCGAGGAGTGTGTGGATCGCCTTGCATCGATAATTTCTTGTGGCCTTTCCCATTCTGTATTTATCGTCATGCGCTACCTTTTTGCTTTCCTCAATCAGTAAGTGACCCTCCAACCTCTTCATATATTCATTTTAAAAGTGATGCAAAATGAACAACGGTCACCAACCGCAGCGGATTTGAAATCCTGTTTTTCGAAAGTGATGGATTGTTTTCGCAGCCTTGCAGAGTATTCTGATGAAAACATGATGGATCCTTACAACTTGGCGATCTGTTTCGGACCAACACTGATGCCCCCACCCCCAGACCTTGATCAGGTGGAGTTCCAGTCTAACGTGAACGACGTAGTAAAGATGTGTATCAACCACCACCGACGCATCTTCGATCCCACTGTGCCTGGCGCGTACTACGAGAAGTTCGCCGCCTACGCCTCTGCGGTTCCTCCGGTGCTGCCGCGCACCATTGCTAGCGAGGCTGTCAAGAAGGCTTGCAGTCTGCGCCACCAGGCTACCGCCCCTACGGTCGCAGCTGCGACGGCGATGAAGGGTCGAGAGGCTTCCGATAGTGGTTCTCAGCGTAGGCCCTATCGACCGGACACCAATACATCCGCGGTGGCTGGCACTGTGGGCAGTTCTCAAAGGGCTGGTGGCAAGCAAGCGTAAGTTAATGGTAGCACTGTAGAGGAGCCGTTTTATTTACTTTTCTTCCTATATCATGGCCTTGAATTTGTCGGCTTGTTATTAAAGCTTTTCAGTACTCGATCTCAACCCCCGATAAATCTCGAATTACGATTAAGGTGTCAACTTTTGTATGCTTCACTGTGTGAAACCAAATGCCAAGTGTCATGTCACTTTTTTGGAAATAGCGTTAATTATGTTTATTTTTGATGTCTTCTGCTGTGATCCATACAGCTGCAAGCGCTGTCAGGATTGTGATCTAGCGTTTTATGCATGTGTAGATGGTTTTTTCAGCACAGTCAGTTCTCATCTTCCTCACTTTCTATGCATTCAGGGACTTCAGTTCTTCGACGGATCGACTGTCAATAGACGATGGGCTTGATGATGATAACGACGACGAGTCTGACTCAGACATTGAAGGTAAATCGAATGTGGGCTCATGGTTATCCTTTTAAAGGAAGGCAAGAATAGGGCGTTTTAATTTTATACCTTACGTGGGGGTCGTAACTTACTCAAAACAAATGTCTGATATCAACTTCTTTTCTTTTTCTCCCCTCTTTCATTTCCTTTAATTCGCTCTGCTTATTGTAATAATTTTTACTGATCATCCATTGGCACATAAAAGACGAGCCTATGTAAACTGTCGCTTCTACCCTACCGCAATCCTAACAGCCTCCCTCCCAGAGGGGCGAGCCATGCCGCTATTCGCTTGTTTGTACGCGCAGCGCTTAACTAAATCCTCTGCTCGATCCTATTGCCACCCACACCTCCCGGGCAGGCTAAGGCTCCCTTACCAGCCCTTTCTCTTGACCCCGAATGTACACATAACCCTCTCTCACATGAAATACCTAACATTTGATTGGTTGTGCGTGTGATTTGGGTGCGTTTATCTCACTTGATACACACGGGCACGTGTACACATACTTGAAGGCATGTGTGTGAACTCTATTTACCCCTCTCCACTTTTGACTTGGGTAAGCTAAAATCTGAAATAAAACCAACTTGTTTGCTGCTTCTCACTCTCAATTTAACTAGTTGTTGGGTGATGCTAATGACTTAAGTGTGCCACTTTATTTACTGAACTCATGAATATATTAGCTAAGTTGAATTCTCGAAAAAGGTAAAACTGGTGAAAGTCATTTTGTCGTTTCTTAAAAATGGACGACATGAAGTCATTCCAAGAAGTATGGATGGATACTATCGTTTGTCATTTCTCCTCCGATCACCTTGATTGCTTTGCATGCCATCGATACAGATCTGATGACATAGCCACAATAATTGATTTAGTCTTCATTTAGTATGATCGTTCATTTTTGGTTAAAATGTAGATATTGTAGATAGGAGTATAAAACAGGAACTCACGGGGAGTCTGCACTTGATGAACGGTAAGTCATTTATTACAGCTGCCTGATGCCTATCAAATTACACGGGAGTGTCGCACTTTTCTTTGGTTATAGGATTTTATGATGATGAACGAAAACTATGCTAGCTTGAACGTTAAATACTCAAGCTCGATTTGTATTGGGCAAGTTATGTTTGGCAAATATTCGAAACCTGATCAGAAATTTTCGCTTGCAATCTCAGACGAAAAAATTAAGTGAATCACTAAGATAATCCAACTCGGTCGTAGTTTTACCAGATGTTCTTCTGCATAACGCACACTTAAACACGATCTTCGATTCTTTCTACCTGCATTATATTGGCAAATAACGAAACGGCCATTCTGCAGTATCAGTGCATTTTCAGTCTTCTAGGAGATCCCATAGAGTTTGTAGATCTTCTTCCTGGTGGATTATATGAACGTGATGGACTCGAGATATGTAAACGTAGGTAACTCGACTTCGAATTCTAAATCGTGGTATCGATAGTCGTAGTACCTAGGAGGCAGCAGTCGAATGCGCCGAACTGCGTTATGATTCCAGATGATGATTCACACCCACTGCACGCGACTGCGTTGGCGAGTTTCGTAGGCGCCAGCACTCGCGAGCTCTCCTTCCAACGAGGTGCAGAGCTCTTGCTTTACCGTCGTCTCAACGAGCACTGGTGGGAGGGACAGGCGGCCACAGAGTCCGATGGACCGCGATACCTTGTGCCGCATCTCTACGTGAAGCTGTTAGTTGAGGGCGCCGCACTCCCATCCATCCCAGCCCGCGATCCTACTACCACCGCTAGTGCCACCACCGACGAAAGTACCAGCGGTGTCGACGACGATGCTCCTCCCGTCTCCACGTCAACCCCCACCACCGCCCCTGCTGCTTCTTCACCGCCAAAGAAGCCTCCGCGTCACTCTGTTGATGATGAATCTATTTCTCCTCCCGGTGTTGTCACTCCCACTCCCACCTTAGGTAGGTTTTCTTGTCTTTTCATTAGCACAGCTAACTATGAACTCCTCCGTGCGATCAGTTTATCGAATATGTCGACTGTTAATTGCTGCTCCCATTTTCGTATTGTCGCTTTTGTTAATTTGCTAACTCTTCTACCATTCCTATACCTACTGGTCTCTTGACAAATATTGACCGGATTACTGCCCACACTCTCCGTGTTATAAGCTTTCAAAGCCGTCTCGAATCCGTTGTATGCTGAATTTATTTTTCCAAGAGAATTAACTTGAATCCGAAGTTGAAATATTTGTTGAGAATATAGACTGAATTCTCAGGATCCCTAAAACGCAACTTGGGACGTTTTCACTTTCAACGAATTCGGTTTTTCTTAAAACTGTTCAAGCAGGATATCACATTGGATTCTTAGCAAGTTGGTTGATCAACGTGGCAAAATTCCGCATCCATTCCTTGGTAATAAGCGGTTACTCCGGTGCTTGGATCAAACACTAATGTTGAGCATTTAATTTTCACATCGAAGAGACCACACCTTAAAAAAGCTTTCACGGTAAGGCAATCTTCCTTATGCCTAAAACTATATGCGGCCATAGATTCCCAGAGCCATTTCGAATTTTAATGACTTCGAAATCGGTAGAACAAGACGTTGAACTCAACGGGTACTTTAACATGTAATCATCTGATTTGAATAAACCCGTTGATATATTTTATCGAACATGATACTAACTGCATGTTTCGAAACAAGATCGGGGAATCGTTTGCATGTTTCTTGTGGGGCTAGTGCGGTCTCCATACTCCAAATTTTTTACGCTTCCAGCCACATCCTACCCCGTGGTTACCACACCTGATTCTTACAAAGACATAACTCAACGGACATCGTCGCCCACCAATTGCCAAATCGAGACCGGCAATGTTGACGTGGGGACTTCACCCGAGGTGAACAAAAAAGGGTCCGTTAAAAATGATAAAGAGATTGATTCTGCAAAAAGGTACACCCCTACTAATGAAAGCGAAGTGAGCGAGGAGCAGGAGTTGGCCTCCACCTCTTCCTCCTCCTCCTCTCTCATGACTCGATCAATGAGCAACTCTCCACCCCCTGTATCACCCCAAAGGCGAGCCGGCAGCCGATGTTCGTGGGCAGGGGCGCCCGCCTCATCTCCTCCCGCCGCTCCTGTTGCTTCAACAGTGCCTGGGTTGGAGACCCTGCCGGAGGACAGACTCGCCAATATTAAACCTTCACTGAGATCTCCCACCACTGAGAGTGCCGAAGCCACCGAACATTTTTCAACTAGCAATGGATCTCTTAATGATGTTGATTCTGCTCTCGCTGAGGTGTGAAATCTCCTCACATGCATCAAATATTTTCTATTCGATTTAAAAAAGGCCCTTGATGAACGTCTTTAACATCTAGGTGATGCGTGGCATGGCAAGCCTGGAGAAGGACCGATCGCAAGGACATAAAGTTAACACGACGGCGGCACAGCGGTCACGTGAATTGGAGCAGAAAATGCGCCTTCCCTCTGCGGCCAAACACACTTCCGATCTCGTTGTCGGACTTCCAGATCGTCCACAACCGCCGAACTGGAGTAGCGTTCTCAGCAAGTCGAAGGAAGAAGATTTCTTGGGACCTATCAATAATGCTGCGGACACCTTTGCTGAACAGGCAGGTGGCACGGTGCGGAAGCGAGTGAGCACGCAATTGGCTCACTTTCCAGAGCCCTCGAGGCCACTGACTACGTCCACTTCGCTCAGCAATGACCTAGGCCGGTCCGAGTCTGCACCGAAACCGGCTGCTGCCTCTTCTGCATGGTGGTCTACAAGAAAATTGATTACTCAGACAGAAGGAGAGGGCAGAGATGCTGTGATGAGCAAGTCCTTCGTGAGTGAGAACAAAAGCGTGGAGAAGGAGAACGTAACAACCACCAGCGCCACTGATTCACCGATTCCAATCAAGCGTGGGTCGATAGCGGCTCGCGTTGCAGCCTTCGAGGCCTCCACCAACAGCAGCAGTGTCACAGGAGGCACCTCCTCAGCTCGTCCCAGTTGGGTGAAGAAGACCTAAGCTGACGTGCATGCACACATAGGAAGGCGGCATTTCAGCGACTATCCGCATCTTAACTACCCCTTTTTCCACTAAAACAATCACTCTGTCCCTGCGTGCCACTGTTGAGGGCAAGTTATAAATACTCTCCGTCGTGGCTAACCCACGCAAACTGCTGCTATCCGATAAGCAAGTCTCCACACTTCTCCCATCAATCCACTACCTTCCCTTCCTTCCTTTTTTTATGCCGAATTACTCAAATATATATATATATATATATACATAGAATTTCAGTTGAATTCTTGTTCCTCTTGATTTCATTAAAATAGCATGAAAGCAGGCGACTAAATAACCCCCATTATTTAATACGTCAGCTCTACTAACCGAAGACAACCACTGGGAATGGAAGGCCTCGAAGCGATAGAACTTTACTAGGAGAATCGGGTCGCAATTATATACACGTACAAAAATGAGACCACTTAGTCCACAAGAATCAGCTCATCCAAATTCCAGTCCTCGAAACTCCCATCGGGCAAGTAGCGCCTGATAATAACGGGGATTTTATTAGCACGCAGTTCTTTCTCGGCAATCTTGAGAGGGTCGCGTTCTCCGCTCAACTCGACCATGACCGGAGCAGACATGGAAAGCTGGAGAGCGCGAGCACCCAACACCCGAGCTCGTTCGTACTTCGTCAGGTAGGGTGTAGTAATGCGTTTACTCTTTTCTACTGGGCCCGCTGGTGGCATGCTCATCCCGGGTTGGGTTCGTGGTGGTTCTCCCGAAGTCACGTAAGTGACATTATCTAAATCAACCGGAGCGTTAAATTAAGACGAAGCAAGCGAATTTAATTCAAAAGGATGAAAATGAAGCACGAAGTAATGCCTAGAACAATTCAAGCGAAGTTGAGGGGCACATACTGTGGAGATGGTTGCTTAAGAGGTATAAGAACCCATACAATAACAACGAAAACAAGTCATGAGATCAAACACAACACGAACCCGCGTTGTTTTCAGCCTCATCTTCAATTACTTCCTCAAAAGCCTCCTCCTCGGACTCAAAATCTGCGCCCTCGTACTCCTCAGCCATTATTCCAGAGCGAGCAAAACGACCTTCGCGGGAGACGGGAGATTACAAGCTGTACCAAGATAGACAAACAAGACAGTAACCAGGCCTGCTAAAAATACCATAATAAATCACTTAACCGAAAAAACAAGATCATGCAACCTTTGGAAGACATATGAAGCGCAATGGTACTTAGTGCTTATCTTTTGAGAAAATTTTTCATATTTACTTTTCTGGTAAAAATGACCATGGTTTTGTTATTTTATTAGCATACGGTTGGATATAACTAATACCATTTGAGTGATCTGTAGCCAAATCATTCAATAGGTTTTCCTCTGACATATGCAGCACTCCGAGACATCCCTGTATGTGTACGTACATATAGTTGGCAGATAGTGTAGTACTTTGTTTGTTTGTACTACCGGATTTTGGTCAGGGGCACAGAGGTGGCCATCTGGTCCTATCTACGCAGGCTGGCCTCCGGACCATGCCAGCAGCCTATTTCCCTCTGCCCGTTGAATATATATATTCTACTCCAGCATTCTGCCTTCTTTTGCCTTCGAGGGAGCCTCGGGACGCTACGGATAGAAAGGATTAGAGCCACTAACGTGACCAAGAGGTGTCCGTAACCGAAATTAAGATTTAAACAATCCATTGATGCATTGCGATCTGTGTTGCAACGTGCTTATTATTTAATGTCACCCTCTTAGCCCTCCCACTCATTAGCAAAAAGATTTAGCTAAATGGTGTGGCTTATAACGAATTTAGAAAAGACAGAGAGTTTTTGTGGTAAGTACGGCTCATCGCTGGATCGCAAAATTTATAAACCACACTAGTGTGTACAACAAACTATCCGATTCTAGTTTTATTTAGAAATAATATTTAAATAAACTTATGTAATTTCAAAATATTTCCTATGACAAAACAAGTTCATTGTAAAGAGTTTTTAGTATAATAACTTCGTAAATCTTTTTATTTTCCTTTTTTACACCTTATGAAGCACTTACGATACTGCGATTTTGTTTAAACGCGCAACCATTTACTTGTCACATTCTATTACCTATCTTGGGGAGGGGATGCATAGCGTTAGTCGTCATTCCGCCAAACTTCTGGTGTCTTCTTGGCTCTCTGAGGAATCATCGTATTGTCTGCCAGGATACGACTTAGAATCTTCAAAAACTGTACTCGTTATCACAATGAAGACTCCGGGTTGGTTAACCTTATAGTTTGGTCGCCTATTTTCGCAATGCTAAGGTCATCTGCTTTGAAACCTCTTCTAACGCTTTGATGATTACTTTTTCTTAGCTTTTTTAGTAGTTTTCTCAGACGAGTATGTTCTGCCGTGCTCACGGGCTTTGTGTTTGCCTTCACCTTAGGTGTATTGGCTGGTGTTCCGTTCGCTGACGCCCTGGCTGAGCATCTTGGCTGTGCGATTGAGTGGCATGTAAAGGAAGGGGAATCGTTGCCTCACGGAAGCGTGAAGGTTGCATCGATGACAGGGGCCACTGCTGATTTAGTTCATAGCGAACTTTTGATAAAGAATATTCTATCGCGTGCTTCTAGCATTGCAACATTTGCTTCAAGGTAAGAGGAAATCCATCTGATGCCATCATTTGATAGACTTAAGCAGTTGCTGGCTGATTTTCCATGGGAGGGAGAACTCGTATCCCCGTTTACACACACTCCAGGCTTCTCTCTTGTTGAGGAATACGCCATGTTTGTTGCTGGTGTTCCAAGCTCCAGGAATTTGTCATCGATTCTCTTACCTATTTCACATATTGAGGCGGCTGGGGGCGTTGCAAATGCAATATCTGCCATTAAGACCAAAGCTGGCAAGAACACCCATGTTACTGTTGAATGCGGAAGTTTGAACGAGGCAAAAGCAGCAGCTGAAGCTGGGGCTTCTTCCGTTAGGTTTGAAAGCTTGACCACAAAGGTAGGCTAGTTTGGTAATAGTGTTGATGCCTTTTCCAGGAATTGGGGAGTTTTTCGGCTGCTTTAAAGTCAGTTTATCCGTCTCTGATCATTGAAGCATCAGAGAATTTTGACGAAACGACTTTGCACCAATTTCTGGTCCCAAGCGTCGACGCCTTAACGACGAGAAAGATGTTCAGTGGATACCCGGTCCTTGACTTTGTTTTAAGCTACGAAACGGGCAACTTAACCTCCAGTACGCCTCTGCACGTTGGGTCGCAAAAGAGAACGATCGGTAAGTTGCTCAATACTTAGCGTTTAGGATGTTCTTGTCTCTTTATTCACTTCGTTCGATACAGGCTCTATCTGTGTGACCAATGATTTCTCTGGTAATCGCTTAATCATAAATTGATTTTCCATCTCTGAGTACCAGACTACTCTACCCTTTACCTTTTCTAACAGTTTCTTCTTTCTCTACACCCGATGAAGTGCTTGATCTGGGCACGGTGTGACCTCAAACATTCGTTGAGGCGAGATTGTTGGACTGTGCCAAATACATTTTGCAGAATTTAGTCGAACTCTGCTTATTTGCCTATTTTAATGTCGTTGGTGACGACGGTTTAAGAAATCCATTGCGAAAATGGTTTCTGCACTTCTTCCACCAATTGGCTAGGTCTGGTTGTTAGAACCTAGTCCATGCTCTTATTGGTAAAGAAACATTTGATGTCATCGCGCTTATAAGGGGCATATTTATTGAATTCAGTGGAACGGTTGCCACAAAGTTAATACAGGGGCATTCATTTAATAGCTTTCACGTTAGCGTCATGGCATTTTTTTACTACCGCACCGAATTCTCCTGAGCTATTTGCATACCATAGAATTTCCAATTTCCTCGTCACATTCACCGGTCACAATCACGTATGATTTCCCAGTTATTTCTATAATACTTTCTTATCTTTTAGGCAGTGCCATTAAACCTGTGAGCTTTCATATAAGCTTCGTGGAGCTGAGCACTTTCGGTGGTGGTTTTTATAGTGGTCAAAAGCATACTGCTCTAATCTTTTAGAACCAATATTCTGCTTATGCATTGGAGCCTTTGTTTTATTAACTCACAGAGAGTATGCCACTTCTAGTGAAATAGTTACGCTATTCCAAATGAACGTTTTTGATTGAATTACTTTGGAAGATAGAGACTTCTCTTAAATTATTTTCAATGTTCGTTTCACTTGTTCCCACTGATTGGATACAATCATATGGTCAGGCCTTTCCCTGTTTTTTGCAGCCTGCTGGGTGTGCAAGTGCACACCCATTAAAATTAGGATCACGAATCTTATCGGACCATTCATAAAAGCTGGAATACGTATGGTGAACTTGATTTAGCATCGCTTATTAGAAACTCTGCCTCTTGGATAACGCAACCACTGTTATTTTAATCATTCTATGATTCATGCCTTCGGGACAATTCGTCATGCTCGGTATAATGCTTCGATAGGCAGTGGTTTACTAAAGTGGTTCTCTACTTCGATTCACGCAATGTGCTCGATTCTCTCTGGAGGTTTCGACCGTTTAATTGGAAAAGGATAAATATTTGGTGCCAAGGGGTAGACGTAATGTGTGTTTATTTCCGTTTTGGAACTCCTACAGAAGGGACGTCTGTATGGACGAATTCACGTAACGATTCAGGAATATAGTAACCCGAAGTAAACAGGAAAGGGGAATTTACTAGCATCCGGATGATTTTCAACTTTGCGGATTCAATGCCGATGCATTTATTTTATTTGATTTGTTGTAGACGCAACCAATGTGATTTATTCAATGCATAAAAAGGATTTAGCACTTTTTGTTGCTGGAGTGTTTGATTTAAGGTTGCTCATTGGATTGATGTTCGAGTGGAACCAACTTTGCGTTTATTTACTACGATTCATTGCATTTGAATCCTGAATTACATCCTATTACTGCGTTTACATTAATGACTTCTCTTGAACTAATAAAGTGCTTTTTAGATCTAGATAAATGCACGAGGCTACTTAAGTCAAACGGACACTATAGTTGCCTGCGGCGTTCATGCTTTCACAAATTAATGGAAAGTCACACATTTGTCAGTTTTAGCTGCTGATCAAATTTATTTCTCAACTTGATTTTTGGGGCTTGAAATTGCTAAAAGTGAAGCCGTTTTGCATAATTTTTAGCGCTTTATCAGTGGGTTTCTTTTCCGTAAGATGGTGAAATGCATTTATATGGCCAGTGGTAGTATTGACAGCTGAATCCCTTAACTGGGACTCATCCAAACGATGCGTACGTTGCAATTCATGCATTGAAGGGCGGTTGATTCATTACAGACTTAGCGCGGCTAGCCGATCCTCTTGTAACTGGACTTAGGCTTGCGACATCGATAGAGGCGCGCCTCCAAATCACAAATTGGATAATAGTTGCATAGCTGAATCACATCAAGGTAAACGCTGCTCATCATGTAGTGTTTTGAAAGTTATGAATTCTTTTATGCTAGTCTAGCTAGTATTTTGGAATTAGAGTTTTATGCATGAATATTCTCGTCCTCTGATGGCATGGCGTATCGCACAGCAGTAAGTTTGAAACTGATTTTTTTCACCAAATTTCCGGTAGTATTGCGCTTAGCTTGAAAGTGGTGATATAATAATGAACCAATTCAAATTACACGATACCAATTTATCTTAAAGTCGCATCATTTGAGACCATTGAAAATGAGACCAGAAAATGAAGTAGCGTGGACCTAGAATAGGCTACTCAAGTTGACAGGCGTCAAGTTCCGCCTCAAGGGCACTCACGGGGTTGCCCATTTAAAGTGGCGCGGTAGTCACAGTGGCAACTTGCCCTCATGCCTTCAATACTTAGAATACGGTGGGTTGGCCACCATGTTTTTGTTTTTTAAAAACATATTTTGAACCCCTAAACGTGATGCAGTTCACGCCAAATTTGTACTGGCCATTTGATGAAGTTGACACTCGTTCCCGACCGTCTCTATCTTCTCTCCGATGTGTGCGTTCTAGCAACCGCTGAGTCAGAACAAACCCCTGCCGACAATGGTAATTCCAACGTGGGCGAAGAATCTGGGTAAGAAAGTGCTAACCGAAAATGTCACTTGTATTGCCGATTTTCTTTCCCTCTGGGCATCGATCTTGCGCATCACGAATGAAGGCGTCAACAGTTTCTGACGACCTTGTATCCATAACGTAGATTCAAAGTTCCCCGTCATGGCACACGATTGTTTGTACGTCTTTAAGTTATCATTAGGGCTTTGTTGATTACAAGTCACACGACTAATCTTTAGTGTAGTCTGTCAGCCAGTGAACTGAGGGTATTCTAAACCACACCGATTACCTGGAATGGAAGCCTGCTAGAGGAAAGATTTCATCCTTTATTGGGGTCTAACAGTCTCATCAGTTTGCTATCGAGGCTGGTTATTTGTTTTACGCGGTCTTTGAATCGCGTAAATACTGCCGGTACACTTATCGTTTATCAAGGCAGTTTCATTGTCAAACAACTTTTGCTCTAAGCACTATATGGCTTCAAAAGTCCACTTCGTTTCACCCATCTCTCACTGACAGAGGCATTCTACCTTCAATTCTTTCTTCGCTCAGTTCGCGCTGATTTTTTCTTTGCCACGGTTATATTTTTTTTCACTCCTTACTACTTTTTATGCCAACTTCCTCCAGATGTCATCTAGTGCTGATCTTTGGCAACTGTATGCCAGGGAAATTATCCTTCCATGACACACAAGCTCTTCTTTTTTTCTCTAAGTTTTGTCAAGCTTATTATTAACTACGACACTCATGCTTCTGCCCAAAGTGCCTTTGACTCCAAGTTATATTGTTTTTTTCTATTTAAAATATGGAGCCACAAAATGAATTTTCTGCTGATTCTTCTAAGTACCAACCATCCCTTCAGAATTCACTTGATGGCATGCTTTTGTGAGTCGCTTTTCTGAAAATCTCACAGGGAGATCAAAATCCTTCATAATTTTCACAAACACGCCCTCACGTTGGGATGGCGCATCGCTTAAATATTTTAATATTTTAATTGAACGATAGGGCTATTGATGTGGAACGAATCAAGCGTTTCAAGTCCGAACCAGATTCAGCGAAGAGTAACATAGAACCCACAAAACAGCACAATCTAGATTCTGAAAAAATCAAGTCCACCACGCCTGGGGCTATCAGGGCAAATGATAAGCTCAATGGCAATCTCGTTACCCCTGCTTCTACTAACTCCACCAATAGGAAACAGCTCCAACAGAAATCTGACCAAAATCGAGGCCAGGTAAGTAAGTAACATGTACTCTCTCACATAATAGCACTTGACGCCAATTCTCTTGATGTTAAGCCAATGTTTTTCAATTGACAAATTTCAGCGCTTTGATATCAATCGGCACCATCTACACCCAGGTAATAGAAGGCCTCAGCTTCACGATAGAAACGACAATGTGAGCGCCACAACACATCTAAAATCATTTAAGTTCTTTTTTTACCGAAGTAATGACTATGGGTTTCCTCCCCTCACGGCAGCGCACACACAGTAACAGCAACTCAGGTCTTTTAAGTTCGCGTCCTGTGGGTGGCATTATCGCTCGTAACCTACAGTCACCTCAGCAACAGGCAGCAACCACCTTCCTTCACCAAGCTCGCATGATGGCTCTCTTATCGTCACGGCAACCGGGGGTCCGCGTGGGGCCACAACCACCACATCAATGTGGTTTGATCGGATCTGGTCCGACGTCGGGTCAGCAGTGGTCGATAATGGGCGGCCCACCTCGTCCTCCCCAATGTGGCGGTGGTGGAGGTATTTGCTGTCGCAACTGTGGAATTCTGAATGCTCCCAGTGTGCCATACTGCAGAAGTTGTAGGGCGCCTACTCGTTGAAGTGAGATCTACTCTTCCAGATTGTGTAACGCGCCCCCTTTTTATCTCTGAGTAAATTAACCGTGCATTTGCTTATTTGAGGCTGTTATCCACGTAATCGTTGAAAATCCACTTAGTTTGGCATTAGTTTTGTTCATTGAAAAGCCTAGGAATGTGATTTTTTGGTAAAAATGCATGGGGTGTTCTGCTTTGGCTACAAAAATCCATTTGTACTGTTTCCCCTATCGCCTCAATTTTTATGAGAACCGCTCTTGTGGACGAACTGTTCAACTTTGAGTTCTAGCATTCTTCGAATCGATCTACAGACTATTTGTCCTTCAATACTTGTCCTACTTTGGTAACGCGATCCCTTGAACCTCTAAGTGTCTCAGTTGCGTACACATCGTGCGGAGCTGTGCAAGTTCTGCTTCTCTAAAACGGACCGAGTTTACGCATTAATGAAGTGGCTTACGTTACTCTGGTGCAGTTGGAAATCTTCAAAAAGCGTAAATAAGGGCAGCGGCTCCAAATAGTCCTCAGAACCGAATCGGTGACCTAGTGAATGATCTTTAAGTGGGGGAGAGGGGGGTTCTCACCGTCTCGATGCGGCTTAGGTCAAGCGTCTGAATACCTTGGGAATGGCAGATCACCGTCTCGATGCCTCTGGTTGTAATGCCCTTAAGATTGGGGAATCAGGACTGGGCTCTTACTCGGCATTTGGAGAGGCGAAGAACTTCTAGCCCACTTAATTGAGTTGCAATTCGAATCAGGCCGCGGTCAGAGATGTGTTGACAGTCAGATAAGTTTATGCTGGATAGCCGGGGGAGATTTGCACACCGTTCTAACGCCTTAAAAGCACCAGTGAAGCGGTTTGTTGGGTGGTGTAAGGTTGTGCTTTGGGCAGTTTTGTGCTTAATCGTACACTTTGAAAGAATGGTGGGCGTCTGGTGCAGGGTCTTAGGTGGAACTGATTCCACGACTTAAGATTCCGTAATCTTCATACTGAGATGAAGTTGCAAAATGAAGCACAGTCAATATCCGGAAATCTTATGAATTCCGAGATGAAGAGTTCTGATGGGAGAAACTTTTTTTTCGAAAGGCGTCGATAGATGTCTTATTAGTCGATATTACTAGCTATTCGCAGAAGTAATTCAATTTAAAATGTCAATTATTGATTCGGCGAGATTACGGTCGTGGTGCCTATACTTCAATCGCGCTAGTAAATGTAAATCAATCACTAGGTCCAAATGGGTTCCACGAGAACGATTTCAAAGCACTTTTATCTTCCATTATCAGATCATTGAATCTGTTATTGCTGGATGGAGTGAGCTTGGGTGACCTGCACCTGCTGCATATTTGTACGTCAAAGTGGCAGTTGTTCATTGATCTACCGCGTTTGTCTGATGTCCAAAAATCCGAAAATGGATGATGCTGAACCGTCTCCCACACAATGTAGGTGGCAGCCCATTTATCCAACGTCAGATGCTTACCATATCGGTCAGACGCGTTCTCGAAATATTAATCCAACGCAAATTTCTGCAATTTCTTACTCCAATCAAAGCCTCATCTGTTAAGGCGGAGCATCCCTCTAAACTCAGGTGAGACAAACCCACCAGTCTGAAACGCATACAAAATAAGTTAATCTCCACTTACCTCTCAATGAGGGGCGATACTCCACTATCTGTGAGCTCGTAGCAGTAAGCCAGGTAGAGTTCCCGTAGCCTGTCAGCATAACTTGACCCGCGTATCAACGTAGCGCATTTGTCTGTTAGACGATAGCAGTGCGAGAGATTAAGTGATCGTAGATTCTCAAGATTCACCAGTCGCCCAATCATTTTGTCTTCCACCTAACCACAAGTGTTAATAACAGGTACCTACATTGGGGCAATTGACAACAACCAGTTTTGTCAACTTTTGAGGATGTTGGTGGCCGGGCCCAAAATCTCTCAGCCGATCATCACCACGTATGCAGAGGCTCTTCAGTTCACCATTCCAAATGTTGATAGTGGAACCTTCGCTTGTGACTCGCTTTGTCCGTACAGCAAGACTTTTGTACTGGGATATCTGTTTTTGAATAATTGAATGTTTCATGGGTGTTTCACGATGCCTGTACTCAAGACTTTCCAGTGCAGTTCGTGAACCGATCGCCTAAAGTTGTGCTGAATTCAAAATAAGCCCACCTCTAAAACTACATCGGTTAATTGAGGCAAGTCGTTTAAAATCCACTTTCGGACGCCACCCATGGCTTGAGCAAAGGTTATCAAACCAAACGACGTCACCTGGAGTTTGAAAAGATATCAGAAATAAAATATAGTACCCCAAAGCATCCAGAAAGGTTGACACATTGCAACGAAGAGACCAACTGAGATCCCTCGAAGAAGCTTAATCCGATGTCGGTAATGGATGTGCAATAAGCAAGGGAGAGCCAGGCAAGTTTTTCTGCATATCTTTATGAGTTTTTAGGGAAGATGGTGGGCTTACTGCGTTAGATTGATAAGAGATTTGTCCGATATTGGAATGCGAGAGAGGTCAAGTTTAATTAGTGTTGGACAGTCACAGAGGAGAGATTCAATGATTTCGTCCTAGAGGAGAAGTGGATCCCATCGGAGTGAATCGGACCTACAGTCACGTTGGGGCAATTGGCCAAATTGACTACTTGTAGGTTGGTACACAGCGCGAGTGCTGCGAGTCCAGATGAAGTAAGCAAAGAACAATTGGCCAGACAAATTTTCCTTACTTTTTTCCCACGCTGATGCAGCAACTTCAGTAGCATTGAATTGGTCGCACTAAGGACGGAAACGAAGGATCAACACAAAGCTGAAAACCCACAAACTATACAAACTACATAACAAATGGAAAAAGAGCTGCATGTTTTAGTGGGAATTATGATACGTTTCAGTTTCGCGGACACTTGAGGCTTCACCTCCATGCTCAGTGGCATGGCCTCCAGCAATGCACACTGCCCTAGGAAAGACTCGGGACGCCATGAGAGTCTCGTTCACAGCAATGCATATTTTAAGGCTCCAACTCTAAAGTCTTAAGAATTTCTCAATAAACATTAAACAACATGGTGGTGAGTTGAGGGCAGGAACTTAAAAACGGACTTCTTTTTCAAACCGCAGAAGCGTCTCATTAATGACTTGGAGTTGCAATTGGTGAATAAGCAAACGCGGTTGGTTTAAGATCAGGGCTTCTGATTGAAGGGTATTTAGGTGTACACACTTTTTCCACAGCACGACTCACGGAATCATAATTCAGACCTTGCTAATGAAAAATAAATGCTTCTTCTTCAGGTAATTGCTTTTCCTCCAAGCACCAAGTACCCAGTAAAGGAATAATGCTGATAGGGTCAATAAAACAACTATTACGTAAATTCCCGGAGGCAAATTTCAAAGAATCGTTTGTGTTTTCATGAGCTAAAATTGGTTTCAGCCGAAGATTTCAGTGAATACATAATCATAGAGAGGAAGATTAGGATTCAAAATGTGGATCACAAGAAGTGGTCATAAACAGGCGAAAATAACAAATGGATAAGACAACTGCGCTTTCAGGGACCTTGGGTATGACAAGAGTAGTGTTTTTTTAATCGCTAATACTGAATCCAATTGATGTCTATCATGAAAGATAATTTGGTACCTCAGATTCCCAATTTTACCAACGCTCGCATTAACGCACCGATTGGAAATTTTAGAAAGGTCAAGGTCGATTGCAGCCGCATTAAGGTCGACAGCTACTTTCCAGGCTTGATTCACCCGAGCGCATCTCGCAAAATCCACAGGAGTCAAGTAGAAGAATATCTAAATAGACGGCTTAGTGATCAGAAACTGTGGTTACCTTCCTTTGAATGTGTTCTGGCAATTCAGCAAACCAGTCTCTTTGAACCCGGTGGAGGCCTCCTGGCAAAATCTAGAATTTTTAAAAAAGTATCGAGATGGCCGACAGCATCTAGGGGTGAGGTGAAAACAACCAAATGGTTTATTTCCCAGGATGAGGTGCTTACTTGGACTTCACCAAATACCCAAGCCTTCAACAACTGGAATGACATGTTCAAGCGAATATTCCTTTCCACTTCCTTCATCATATTGCAGAATGCTATGAAGAGGGATAAAAGCTGATCGTTACACAAAGAGGGCTCTTTGGATGCTGAAAACATTATAAAGAGCACTGTAAAATAAAGTCCAAACCTACTTAACACAACAATTTGAATGTTAGATTTTTCTTGAATTATCTCAGACTTAGCTTCCCAAAAGAAACTGAATAATGGGGAGAAATTTAAAATATAATTTGGTCACTTAGGAAATGTGTAAATGATTGCAGATTTGCAATTAAACTGTGAAGCGCTGACCTCCAATGTTCATCCTCCGCCTCTGTACATAATCTCTCCACACAGATAGAAATGTGTTCATTGTTTTGCGCGCATAGCAAATTCGAGCTACAACTGTCCGACCATCCGACGATTCAGTCTCCTTAGTGTCCTCAACCAAACTTTTCCACTTTCTTAAAACGATATGCATTTTATTCCCAATACATCGTGCCCTTCTTCATCACTCAGTTTTTTATCAATTACCTTAAATATTTTCTTTGGTCATTCCTCTTTGAAAACTCCCTTGCAATGGCCATTTTCCATGGATCTACCGGTGGGCCGAGGTGTTGGGGCTTTCGCACAAAAGGCAAGAATAAATAAAGCTGGTAATTCTTAAATTGAATCGGAGGATGGGTTAATTAAAATCAAAATTATTAATATTAAATGATTCGCGATAAGTGTGTAGAAATGGATAGACATTTCAAATGCGCGGATTGGGGGAGAGGAGTGGGGGGGCTTGTAGGACTCCTCAAATAACTATTTTTATTCTCAATCCACGAAGGACCAGCACAGATCAAAACAGGATATCTGAAGACTAAGCAGTTAATGAGTGATTGTAAGATTAGTTCACACCCTTCGGAATACAAGGTCGAAACAAAGTCACCTACCATGCAATCGCGATAACTGAAGCGTCTCCAAGGTTTAGTAGTGAGAGGTCGCATATGCTTAGGGATGAGGACATCACTAAATACGGTTTGTAAAACACACGAAGTCGCATTACCTGCCAAGCCGGAGGAATGGGATAGAAGAAAGAATCTTCAGGTTATCCTTTAGCCAATCTCGGGGTTTTGGTGGAAGGAGAACACAGAGACCACCTAGTAGCGCCTGGATAGTATTGTGTAACTTATACTGAATTGATCAAGTATTTCATATCCATTGGCAACATTTGCAAATATTTTACGTAGCTAAGGGATAGCATTTAGAGGTGATTGTTTAGCCACCCAACCCATTCACTACCAGAGGCGCGTACCATGTGAAGCCCCAAATTTCGATATTAATTCCAATCTTGAAAGTAGACGACATGGTTCTCAATGTTTTATGTTAACTGGCCGCAAACAGATTGAATAAAATTTCAAAAAAACAAAATGCACATACGACAGCTTCTGCCTAACGAGAACAATTACATCCTTTTAATCTTTGACTAGAGGTTGATACGGTCGGGTTAGTGTTGCAAGACATCTGAACTCACACCCTGATAGTTGATGGATTAAGTGGATTCTCAATTCAGTTCGATGCAGCTAAATTTCATTGTTGGATTATTTGTTTGATAGTGGCATCAATTCAAAAAAATTTACAGTTGGATTCTCGACGGGTACAATTGCAGCAATTTCAAAAGGGTTGAGCGTTTGCTACCTTTATGCTACAATGATTTCATTAATGTTGATTAATAAGCATAATTTGATTAATGTATACATTTAAAAACAAACTTATGAACGTTGTCAAACTCGAAACCATTG
This sequence comes from Taenia hydatigena, assembly GCA_036345935.2. Classification (NCBI taxonomy): domain Eukaryota; kingdom Metazoa; phylum Platyhelminthes; class Cestoda; order Cyclophyllidea; family Taeniidae; genus Taenia; species Taenia hydatigena. Next base: position 10,557,118 of record JADWOT020000008.1, read on the forward strand.
CTAAAATCTCGAAGATATTTAACTATTTCAAGCACTTTTGACGATGGGCGAGATGGATTAATGGGTAGGGATAATCTGAGCCGTAGGTTACTTCGAAAAGTTCCATGATGTGATGTCGTTGGAAGTACTCCTCCAGCACCACTTTCTCATCCTCTTTCAGACTTGCCAGAGGGTTAATTCTAGCCTATAGGAGATAGTCAAACACAAAATCAGTTATTCAAGTGCAATCAAAAGTCTAGCCGGATGAAGGTATGGTACATAGACTGGCAGAAGCCGGTGCGCAGAGGGTTTAAATGAATGGGAAATGATGCATAACTAAGCGCTGCTTTTCAAATGCTAAAATAAAATTTTCTTGTGACTTTGGAGAAGTTACGTCCAAGACCATTAGCCATTTAAATGTGCACCGATATTTGGTATCGGTTTGGTAAAGTTAATTGGCTAGTCTGCGTAAATGGTCTCCATTCTCAAATCAGCCTTTGAAGCAAGGCTGACGGTGCAAAGTCGAGGATTTCGTGGTAAGTGCTAACAGGCATGGAGCTCCAGATGCAATTCCTACAGGAAGCTGGTCTCACCATACCTGATCTAGAAGTTTAAAAGCTTTTCAAGGACATTAAGGTGTCAGTTCATGTGAATAGTAAATGATGTTCCGCAGATCATGTCACATGATGTCATGATAAAGTGTTGAGCATCACCAATATTGTATCAGCTAAGCTTTTGTGCAAAGGAACAAAAATTACAAAAAAAAACCGCTTAGATTTAGTTTTTTGAATTCAATCAAATTGCTAAGACAATTTGCATGCCCAGCGCCCACCTTCAAACGAATCTACTTTTTGATTTTGAATTTGCACCTCTGTAATTATGCGACATCAATACTTCTAATAAATGTAACTAGTGGTGATCATGAACTTCAAATAATTCGGAAATTCACACAGAATTAGGGACTCCCAGATGTCTCCTAGTAGTAGGCAATACGATTAGTCAAAGTTGAACGATTGTCCTTTTGTACACCTAAAAGTTATGCCGACTTAGCAATCTTCTAACTTTATAACCTAATATACGCATATAAAACGGTCAAATAAGATAGGAGAATTTCTAATATATACTGGAAAGATGGAAGCGTCCCAAGCAGGACACACAGCGATAGAATGCGAAGGTTGGCATCTGTTTGTAAGTGAAACATCAAATCTGCAGTCGTGTAGTGCAGTCGGTGAACAGCAGCAAAAGAAGACAAAGTGTAGAGATACAAGAGGTTTATTTAAGTGGTCTTTATTATTTATTTGGGATAGATCGGACGCGGCAGCCTGTTGACGAGGAAGGACTCAACCTGCTCGAATACCGTTTCCTCCTCCCTGTCTGCATTCACGTGTAGCGCCCGAGGGCCGTAATACTCGACGAGTTCGTCACGGTGAGCGGCGTAGCGGGCCAACTTGAGGCTCACTTCGCATTCTGCCATGCCCGGAGGGCGCCCCACCCGGCTCACCACGCGCTCCAACAGGGGCGGTGGCGACGTGGGAGGTGGTGCACGACAAAGGTCGTAGCGTGCGCCCGTTACCACATCCACCCGGCGCACGTTCAGACGTGCTGCGGCATCAATGTGACCGATGTTAAGGAAAAGGATCCGGTTTGGGGCAAGGTCTGCCTCGTCCAGCTTCTGTGCTTGTAGACGTGTTCGCGGGAAACCGAAGAGCACCCACCCTTTCAGAGTACAATCGAGTTCCGAGAGACGCGCTTGCAACAGTTTGATTACCATCTCATCGGGGACTGATCAAGTAAACGAAGGTGAGTAAATCTATCCCGTTTATTTGTTAATAGATAGCTGTATTTTATCTTAGCAAGGAAAAGTAGGCATTGTAAGAAGGACGATATAGTCCACGTTTTTATCCTCCCTTCTCATTTGGTTTATTCCCCTGCACGCTTATATTGGAATCCCATCAACAAAGTGCTGACTAATCTTGCCATAGAAAATCACATCAGCTACTTGGTTTGTTGAGTACCAATTGAAGCACGCTACTAGTCAATGTCGCGTAAACCTTACACTGCGGTTAACTATTAGAAGTAATATGGCAGTGATGGGCTGATTACCCATGTAAAGAATCACTACTCGAGCGAAAACAAAGGTGGGTAAGCAGCAATGGTTCTAAGGTATTTTTTTCTGGGAGGAACGCCAAAACACACTTGAGTCCGAATCGTGAAGATGCAAATGTTACGACTTTCATTTTATTGAAGTACTAGTAAATGTTAGCATTTCGGGTGACTAACACAAATGTATGCTATAAGGGCTGTTTAAATTATTGAAAATAGGGTGAATAATTAGAACAACGTATAATGAATCGTGTAAAACTCGTAAATAAAAGTCTTAGGCCTTGGAAGGAAGTAAGAACATTAGGTGAATCCATTGCAGTGTAGTTCAATTGTAAAATTAATGCTTATAACGCCACGTATTCAGATCTAATGTTATAATGGAAATTGGTGCAACATGCTGATGCAATAATTCTAACCTAACGTACGAAAGCACCAACTTCAGAAGTAGATTTAGTCATTTTAAAGCATTTAATCAAGCCTTACCAGGCTCAGCCGAGTTCGGCCGAAATATGGCTTCTATTCTCAGCCTGTTAACTCAAACCTTATTTGTGGACATTATGACCTATATTTTTAATAAACTACACGCCGATGCAATGTGGCATAATCTTCATGTTTACCTGAACCATGGGCATCAACGTAGATTTTCATTGCATTGCCAAGTTTAGTCTCCTTTATGACCTCCCTGCGTATTAGAGTGCCACAATGCACAGGTATGAGTTCGTAGCGTTTAGCCAATTTATCGGCGACGGTTTTGCGACCCGAGCCTGAGAAGCCCAGGAGGAGTACGCGTGGTGTCCACATAGCTGGGTTGCGAGTCGGCCGAGAAAGATTACAGATGGCCTGGGAATAGAGGTCGGAGAGAGGCTGGTCCCCCCGCAAGTTCATGATAATATCCGCGTATATTTGGCTGATTGCAATGAAGTGGTGTCTAAATTCTGCAATGCGGCATTCTATGTCGGAGGTGTCTTCTGCCGGGACCAGTCGACTTTCAACTTCGGGATCCGATGGAGGGTTGTAGAGCTTATGGTAGGGTTCTACAGAGCGGTGCGTCAGTAAGCAATCTCATCGAATGTTCTTGCAAAGTCATTAACAAAAATGTAAGTACATAAAAAATGCTGCATTAAAGATTTAAGTACTTCTTTTTATTGATGGCAAATAAAAAGTCGTTGCACACTGCAAAAAACATTGCATAATCAAGCTCTGTCCATCAGTCTACTACGTTGCACTTTTACAATGACAAACTATTATGATGAGCGACACTCGTAAAACAAAAACCGTTTTCTCAATCAAGACTTAATAGGTTGTTATGCTAGATGTACCATAATTAATTGCTGGGAGAAGTGCTATAGTAAATTTTAGAACATGCTAGAATTAAACAGACTCAACCGTTCATAGAGGCTAGTAGAGCCCAATAATAGTAACCGGTCGACAAAAAATAAAAAAAATTAAAAAGCATACCTTTAGTAAGTCTATCAATGACTTTTCCAGATACCCGACCCTTGAGAACATTGTCTGGAGCGTCCAAAACAACTGTTATAAATAATAATCACAAAAATTTATGGTGACTACTAATTTTTTCTGGAAATATGCCGAATATTTGTAGAGCTTTCCCTTCCTCCCCAGTCACCGGGAAACCAGTTAATACGTAACCCTTTGTCTTGCAATCCTCCTCCGAAATTCGCCTTCTTAAGTAGTCAGCGTAAAAGATTGAACCTTCATTATTCTGCCTGATTAGATTATCTTCGGCAGCTTGTCGTAGATCTCTCACGGGTATGTGAACACAGTTTAGCTTACGAGCCACGTGCCTTCCGAGTGTGTGCTTGCCAACATAAGGTGGTCCAAGTATAAAGATAGATGGATCTTTGCTTTGTAAAGATCAAAATAAAAGTTTACTATTAAGTGATTCCGATTTAAGCGCATCAATGAGAAAAGTTATGGGATCGGGCGGTCTCCAAATAATGAGGCGCTTTAAGAGTTCCTTTTGAATAACTTAATACTGTTTCACCAAACCTTTTGTATCTCAAATATTGAATGTTTGTTTGCGTATTCGACAAACTGCGGGGGAATGTGAATAGGCCTTTCTAGTCTATCCATTTGAAAAGTGGTTAGCAGATTCCCCATGACTACAGCGATTAAAACAATCACGGTCAACCTGCAGGTAGTTGATACGTCACGTTTCGGTAGCATTGAAAATAAGTCAAAATGAAAAAAATAAGCGCTTTTGATCAAAATTTTATTGGTTAAATACGAAGGGGAATTTTAATGTGTTGGAGCACTGTATGCCGTCAAGAGCGTCTCGGGTCGCCGCCGCTAGGGCAGAATATATACATTCAGCGAACAGAGGGGTCGAGGCTACTGACATGTCCCGGAGGCCAGCCCACCAAATTAGGGCAACATGGCCACCCAGCTCATCGGAACCAAAACCAACAGCTAAACAAACAAAGAATTGCGCTTTTTGCATGTGAATTGAGATATTTACTAAAATGCCATGATATGGCAATTAGGATAGTTAATTGAAGCACCACGGCGTTTTTGGCATTAACGTTAACGAATATCTTAATCTGCAATTGTAAAATTGATATTTGGATGATGGCTATTCTATGCTTGGAAAAAGCAGGGATTTATTATTTTTGATGAGCAACACTGCTGGAGTGATCTAAAGGCTAAGTGCCAGTCAAGTGGCTTCGGTCAACTGGAGATTTTAATAGGTACCGTGTCATTCTATTTTAATCACCCATCACTGTAGTACTTTGTTTGTTTGAACTACCCGTTTCGGTCAGGGTCACAGAGGTGGCCATATTGCCCTAGCTGCGTAGACTGATCGTCGGGCCATGCCAGCAGCTTATTCTTCTCTGTCCGTTGAATATATATATTCTACTCCAGCATTCTGCCTTCTTTTGCCTTCGAGGGAGCCTCGGGACGCTACAGTCACAACTAGTAGGGCATCTCAATCCATAACTCTCTCGAAACGCCCAACTCTAACTTAAACAGAAGTTAATCGCGAATCGCATACCAGTTTCTTTTGTGACATTTAAAATAAACTTTAGGGGATGTACAACTTGTACTCCAGCGCCTCGAGACTTCCCTGAAGATGGAAGAAGACATAATACTCGGACATAATACCTACATTTAACATACGGTAAAAATGTAATACTTTTTTGTTCGTTAGACTCCCGATTTCAGTTACGGTCATTTGGGTGGCTGACCAAGCAGTGGGAATAACCTTCAACTTTTTAATTTTAAGCCAGCGCTTAAAACATTTCCAATAAATATTTTATGCTGATATATTAACGCAAAAGCCAACAGTTGAAATTACATGGTTTCAGTTCGGCATTTTGGTTCTGGTTGTCTGCTGTGTTTTTTTACCAGATTAAAATGTCGTTAAATAGGTTTTCTTTTTTTCTACGTTATTTAGAGATGCAAAGGTACAGATGTAGCGTCCCGAGGCTCCCCCGAAGGCAAAAGAAGGCAGGATACTAGGGTGGAATATATATATTCAACGGACAGAGGGAAATAAGCCGCTGGCATGGCCCAGCGGCCAGCCTACGCAGCTAGGGCAAGATGGCCACCCCTGTGACCCTGACCAAAAACCGGTAGTACAAACAAAGTACTAAAACAGACGCCAACAGTGATGAGCTCGATACGTGCGCGTTAGCATCATGTTTTAACACTTTGATTTTCTAACTCCTGGTTTTTGTAAAGCTTCAATTTGGATCTCGGCTACTGTATCTTCGCAGGGTGAACAGGCCTCCGAACCCACGTCCTTAATCCCACACACTTCTTCCTTCGCCTTCAGGGAACCCTCGGGGTGCTACAATGTAATCTGGTAGCCACATTACTTTGCAGCTGACCTTAATACTTACCATAAAACTTCTACACAAATGAATGGGTAGAGGAGAGGCCGGAAATTACTCAACCCTTTTGCAATAAAAAAACTAGCTAGACTACCCAAGAATAAAAGTGCTATGCAATTCCTTTTAACGCAATGAACAAGGGTTAAATCTTATATTGCTAATGTTTTCTGCCACTCGTTTCAAGCATTAGTAACTTAAATGGTCAGCATAGTAATTTGGGATTGGTGTACAAAGTTCAATAAGGTTTTGGGTTGTTAAATTTATGAGCATCCTGCAAGTTTCACATGAAGTTAACCAAATTGTCCAAAAAAATCATTCATACATATAAGTGGTTCCCCACATTTGGCATGAATCATTTCAAATGTACTAAAATGTGTTTTGTGCAAGGCAATTAATGTATTCACACACTACACTGCTATGACTTTAGCCCCTCGAGACTCCCCTGAAGATGTTAGAAGGCATTATGTTTGTGCAGAATGCACGCATTCGGCTGCTAGAACGGACCATAGACCATCCAGCTCGGCGGAGCACCTAAATGGCCTCTTTACCAAAGCCGAGAATTCAACAAACAGACAACACATTGCAACGACAATTAACACTTGCATTCATTTACCAACTTCACGAGTGGAATTTGGCGAGTGTACGACTTTGGTAGTCCATCTTGACTACAATTAATTTCCAGAAAACTAGCTAATTAGCGCAAATTAGCGCATCAGTAATCAGTACTGGTGGGGTTTCAGCAAAAAGTCGGCTTTCAAAGAATTTCTAACCGAGTAAATCAACCGGTCTAAACGAAATTTGAGTGATTTGATGAAGGACGGGGACATTCCTTTCACCTTGTGAAACATCTCGTGCGGTTTAGTAGGTCCGATGAACTACTAAAAAATCTGAATCTTCTGAGTGCAGCTCATGAAAGCTATTGGTTGTTTATAAAAATTCATACGATCTGTTTATGGAACCAAAGTTTTAGCATAGATTTGCGATTTTGAAGCAAGTTTTAGGTGAATTTTACATTCTTGCTTTGGTGGCTCTGTGGACACTATAACCCGGATCCTCACTTTAAGAGACTCGGATAGAAATGCAGGAATCTCATCGCCGAGCTCTTTCAAACTGTAGAGCGTACTTACTCTTCATCGCCACCGGGGCTTCGAAACCAAACAAAAAATGTAACAATTTTCACCTCCAATGGACGTCCGAATTTACAGAGCTGCCTCTTTCTTGTTTTCCTGAATCGAACGATGCTCAAATAAGAAATGTTTCAGGTGACAATTACGACAACTAGCATTTGAAAAACCTTGCAGCGACTTGAAATAGCTAATTTTCAGTTTTAGAATAATGATGACCTCTGAATGTCAAAAACCACGCGACCTGAAATAAGTTTTAGAAATTAAAACAAATTTCACTCTGGCAAGACTGTTGAGAGTATTGCAAGGTCAAGCAAAAACAGAAAACATTAACGAATAATGAGAAAACGTTGGAAAGCGAGAGTTGGAACACAAATCTTTTATTCTGAGCACCAGACAGATTTATGAAAATGTTGTTTCCAGCGTAAGTACTAGTTATTTTCCTCTTGCATTTTAAAATACACATAAAGTAATGTGTAGGTTTGAAAAAGCATGTTCTAAAGTGGGTTTCTGAGATATTACTTTTCGGCCGATCTCGAAGATTCATTTACCCGAAACTTGCCAGCGCGCTGGCATACCTAAATACTTTTAAGTGCGTTACGTGCATTTATTCCTCACGCGTCCTCTTAATCGCCTTTCATTATGGCATGGCATGGAATTTTGTTTGGACGCTCGTCAGAGCATTCTACACATCTTACTGGTTGACGCACCCTTCAACTCTTAGGTATATATTGTCTGTAAAGTGTAAAGTGAGTATTTTATTTCATCTTCAGACTTTATTACATTGTTACTGACACGCTCTAACGGTCGAAAACTGTTGTGTACATAGATGGCTTAGTGCCGCCCACTCAAGGCAATAAATGCTATGACACTTCAAAGTAATGTTAACGAAGGATTCGTATATCTATGCCCTACCATTTTTATAACTTGCAACGCTCTAGTTATTCAACAAAAACATTGCAAGGTATTCCACATACCCACAAATTTTTATGCTCATCTACTCTAGGTTGGGGACATTGAAGAGTATTTTCGAAGTGTTCAAAGCACTTCGCATGCAAATGTTCACCGAACTACAAAAAAATCTGGCTAATAACTCTTTTGAAATAAGGGAGCCCAATCGTAAAGTTTTAGATCTCTTTGATCAAAGTTGATTTGAATAGTTTTCTGTAAGTAAAGGTAGTGCTGGTATAACTTTTGGTTGTTGCACCACCCATTTGAATGCTTTGCCTGGACGTAACTTCTGACTTTAATTTTACGTAACCAAGATGATGCGCCTAAACTAAAGTTGAACCTCATCATGGAATCTACTGCTTCCATTCATGTTAGGGTAGACTTAAAGTATGCACATTGACCCTAATTGAAACCAAAATTGCAAAGAGTTCGAGAGCCTATTATGGCGCCCAGCGACATTTCCGGAGACGAAAGAAGGCATTATGCTCGAGCAGAATGTATTACTGCGACATACAGCAAGGCTTGAAGCTATTGGTATGGCTTGCAGAACAGCCCACAGCACATGAACCAAGGTATCCAACGTACCGCACTATATTCTGCGTAGTGAATTAACGTTCAAAAGCGAGATTTGAGACAAATTTCTCCCAGAGTTTTAAGCTTAGTTACTAGAACCAATAAAATCGCAACATGGAAAAGCGTACAAATGATAATGTGCATGGATCAAGGGTGTCCAAATATATTTAAATTTTTTTTTTCTATTTAGTACGTGAGACACTTAAACATTGACAAACGATAATCTATTTTTAACTGTGTATTAGGTTTGACTTCTTTCACTAAAGTGGTCGGTGAGAACACTCGGAAGCGTTTGCGATTTTGTGAAGATACAAAACCTTAACACCTAGCGAGCTGTTCTCGAACGGTCAGTAAATCAGCACCGAAGACGATGTGAAGTGGTCTAACTAAAAGCGATTTAGCAGTGCTTGCAAATCGAAACTTTCCAGTTATTGGTAGAGCGCTGGGTTATTCCCTCTTTTACAGACTCATATGTTCCGGTTTAGCTGGAGCGCAACTCGTAATAAATTCAGGCATACAAAAGTAACTAAATCCACATACTTACCTGGGGTAGGCTGAGGGGAGGAATATTTTTTTATGTCAGATGGACGATATAATGCTATGACTCAATGTTCCTTTCTCGTGCTCTTAAATTGTACAGAATTCCTCGAATAGAACGATTGCTGTGGTCATACCATTCGTCCGCGGCCAATCACTGCTCTGTTATATCAAATTGGGTATGTTGCAATCATTGCACAAGTGCACAATCTGTGAAGTCGTTATTCATCCAGTACCACTGAAGGCGCTGAATGGGGTATCCTCGAGATTCCGTAAGAGTTAAAAAACTTCTGTACCAACTGCGAACTGTGGGACTGAAAGTGACTATTCTGACGGTCGTCGTAAGCAAAAATTGAAATAGCAATGATAGCGTATTGTAATAACTTTCAGCTCATAAACAACAGGAGTCAGATCTAAGGCATTCACAATACGGAAACAAACTTCACTAGAAGTTGGGAAGGAAAGAACGTCACCGACGATAGGAGAAAAAGCAACGGATTTTTAGTAATACCCCAAAGCAGTTTCATTGTTCACCCCCTATTATACTTTCTGAAATGTTGGGCTCAATCTTAATGAGCTTTTTGGTGATCACATCACCGGAAGGTTTCCGGTACACGCGGAAATTAAAAGCGCTTCTAAAAAGCATTTACTGGACTTGTCCTTATAAGATGATTTTTGTCTGAAAAATACGGAATGTTTGTGATACCACATTTTGTGATTTTTAAGGAGCACTGAAAAATTAAAAATTCATTTAACCTGCGTCCTATGCACAAAAAACCTTTGCCCTCGCAGAGTAATAGCCAAATGGAAAGTCTAAACACCTGTTTACAGATGATGTTCTGTTGTTTTGAATCCTGCCGGAGTCGCATTTTCCCCCTACAAATTGAAACGAACTGGCACTTTTACATGAAATTAAATTAATCTGCGGTTTGCTAGAATTAATCACTGTTAGTTCTAAGTAAACACTGGTAGAATTTAAGGCCATCTGGAAGCAATAATGTCAAAGTTAACTGCTACTTTTGTTCTTAAACCATTTTATCCACACTAGCATCACCGAGGAAAGAGCTGTCGTAATGGGTAAACAGAAAAGGACTCTTGCCTTCTCCAAGGCTTCCTAATTTTTCCAGAAGAAAAATGTACTAAGTTTGTAGCTTTGATTAAAAGATTTCGTAATGGGTGAGTTAGTCCACACAGACTTGAAGACGCATTTACGAAATAGCAGTAGGGGCATATGTGTGCGATCATTTCGAACTAGCTACAAGAATATGCTCACCAATTCGCATCAGATTGTGAAGTAGGAATTTGCACTTGTTCACATAACATTTCAAAAAGGGAATAAATGTGCACATTTAAAACTATACAGAAACCACTCTAACCAAAGGAGGGGAATGGTGAAGGTTTGGATGAATAGATTTGCCCATTTAGTAGCACTCAGGTACAACTAAATCAAATTGAAGTAAAGGGGTAATTAGCATTTAGTTTATTAAATAAATGGTTAGTGCTTAAAAAATACTAGACTTCAAGGGGTTTCCATTGTTTTTAATTCTATAGTCCTGCACGCAAAAGGGTAATTATGAAAGAGTGCCAAGCCATTTAAGCCCTTAAAATGACTGGCTCAGCGGTTGGGATGGAACCCTACAAAAGCGAAGTGAAAATTCTTCATTGAGCAATGCATACTTTAGCTGCAAAGTGAGGAACGTTTTGTGGCCAGTGATAGATCGATGATGTAGGCAAGTTGGCAGTAAAGGCGACACACAGGTCCGCTTTAGGTAAAAGAGGAAAATGGCCAAATATTTTATTGTTGCGAAATAGAGCTTATCTAATTATACTACCCTCAAAAACAATGCATTATGCATCCCATTTGGCACAGACTACTGCCCAAGGGAAATGTTTTACCACTGAATATTTACAAGCATAAGGAGGTTTAGGATGTTTCCATAAGAGTCATCAGCATTCGTAATAGGAGCAGAAACACTTGCTATTGAAAACCTCTGTATCTTAGGGCAAGGAATGCAGGCTCTTTACAAAAAGCAATGAAAGCAGTGTTAGTTTTCATATAATTAGCATTCTCTCAAATTTAAATTTACGCGATACTTATGTTGAGTTACTACACATGAATTCAAAGAGTACTTCTGAATTGAAAGCAACTCGGAGGTTTGTGAGTGCTTTACAAAGACTTCTCTTAATGATACACTCAAGCTCGAATGTTTATATGCAGGTTCAGCTGAGTAAAGACCGATCCCATTTTGGGATCTGAATTTAGTTTCAAGTTCTTTACACTGCCTACCGCACAAAGTAAGTCGAAGAGCATGGAAGGATGTTTAAATAGGACAATCCCCTAAAAAGGGAAAGTTGAATGAAATTCATGCTTGGACCAGTAACACACAATCACCCGGGCATTGAGAACTGAAGTGGCCTCGGGAACTTATATGCAGTTACATGTTCAAAAGTATGTTTTTTTAAAGGATAAATGAATTGTGTGGCAGGGGTCTTCAAAACCTGACGGCCGCAGCAGTAACCGCATCCTTATCCGTGCCATTTTGAAGCGCCTTCTCTCCCAAAGGCAGACTGCTTGGAAAAACATTTAGTTCGTATACCTGGCGTTATTTTTTCGCCCAAATTGGGTAGGATTAAAGCGTCCAGCAATATTAAAACACTCCTTATGCCGAAATCACCGACACGCGTCACAACAGCTCGAACGCTTCTCAACACTGATCAGTGAAATATCGCACGCAAAACTTTTCACGAGTTTTATTTGCAATTTGAACCAAACAGCTACACAGCGACTTGCACGTGAACTTGGATTTCTCTTGTAAAATATTAATTTCTGCCTGAAGATTACGTTCCACTAAAGGTGTAGAAGCACGTCCAAAAGTTTTGTTATTTGAAAACCCATTGCAGTGGTCGAAATGGGTAAACTAAAAACCATTGAGAACGTTATCACCTTAAACTCAGGAGAAACTTCATCAAGTCATCTCGAAACGAATTTGTTTGATTCTTTTACTCAATTTTTAAGAGATTTTGGATAGAAATTGGAATAGTGAATGAGAAGGCTCAATTCTTGTGTGGGGAAAGGATAGGCAAACTTAGTTTGCTATGTCAATGGGATTCCTGTAAACAAGTCAAAAACAGAGGATTTCGTTGAGTTCTGCACTTTTAAATAGGCTTATAATTGACAACTTGAAATGCGTTCCTAAATATTAAGATCTAAAATTTACCTCCGCATACAAATTACGATGCTGTTAATTAAAAATTCGAAATTAACTCCCAATAAGTATTTTCCTTTAAATTCTTAACGCCGTTGTGTACTCATCGGGATATTTGATTCTTACAAGTGCGATTCGAGTGGATTTGGTGCTGGTTGGACAGTGCTCACCAGTGAGAATTTAGGACGTGATTACTACTGGTCCTACCCTCCGGTGCGGAAGTGAGAACAGGCTCAGCACAAATTGTGATTATTTTGCTGGTAAGTAATTTTTCAAAGTTGCATTTTAAAAAATAATCCACCTCCAGAGAGAAACAAGAAACCAAAGTATTATTTCTCTTGTAAACAGACAGAATGACGTTTGGGGAATGCAAGGGAAGTATCGGGGGTGCAAACTTAATGTCAGACAAGTATGACATTTACCTAGAGTCGTCACCGTCAAATTGCTCTTAAGTTCGACGTTACCAAGGCATACTTTTGGATTGCAAGCAAAATAAAAAAGTTGAAGAAGCTGGCCATGTATAGTATGGATGAGTAATGGACTAAGCCTCACGACAGAAAACATGGACGAATTTCGCTTCTTTGCTTTGTTGCCGTTAGCTTAATTTTATAAATTCCATCTAATTTAAGCAGTGTTTGCAGAAGTTACAATGGTGCGAAACTCAGCGACTCGAGGAAATGCATGCAAACTGGGAAGTGGTGTAACCTAAACCTGTTCAATGTACTCTGAGTCCCTCCGCATAAAAGTATTTTATTTGAAGGGCCAAACGACGGTCCGGTGTGCTGAATGCATACAAAAGTGGTTGCACGATCTACTTGTGGCTATCAACTTCGTGGGACTTTGCGAGTGGATCCGAATGCCCGAGCAATATTGAGCTACTTCTTCACATCCTTGCTCCTTGAATTGTGATGTGCACAAAGTCAACACCATTGGTATCATCACCACCGATAAGTCAAAAGCAGGATGTTTCATAATAACACGATGAGCTTGCTGGTAAATTTTATCTCCTCACAATGATAATTGAATTAGTTAGCTCGGGCTGTTCCTGTGGCCGTCGATAGGGCTGTGATGCCTTCTGCAGGTGTTGAAAAGGCTGCTGAGGAATGTGAGGATGAGTTTAAACATAGATGTCATCTTACCAACACTAATAAATGAATATGTTTTGCGTGTCTTTGAGATAAGGTTCTCAACGACCATCATAATCAATCACGATCTTTCCTGCATGCCCAAAAATACCCAAAATTTCCGTCAAGCGGTGTTTAAAAAGCTTATGTAATTGGTTTGTTTTAAGCTTCTCCAGAAATTACAAGTTCCAACAAAAGCAATATAAGAGTCTAGAATTAAGAGTTACGTGAAATTAAGAATTAAGCGATTGGATAATTAGTTTATGGGAATTTATTCCGCTTATCTGAGACTGAGGTTGAATAGTGGCGTCACCGTTGATTTTCTACTTGAAATAAATTCATCAGAACTGTTGCTATGGAAGCAAGGGAGACACTTACGAAGATTCCAGAAAATTGGGTTGATTTACGCAAGCTAATCATAAAAGCGTACACCATGTACTAAGAAATGTGGTAAAATTCCGCCTAGAAAGGTACTCGGCTAGTTCTTTGGAATAAAGTGCTTCATTACTTTTTTTCAACCAACTGTTTAAACGTTTCTCCCAAAATAGGTACAAATGAAGCAGTGAACTAATTATACATGGAACCATTAAATTGAGTTAAAATTTTCATATTTGTGTAGAACTTCTACAGATCATAAATCGGGGCTGATTTACTGGTGAAACCTATCACTTAAGGAGCTGCCCAATCAATCCTAATTTGTAAATCACATTCTATAACAGCACTAAAAATTACATCACAGTGTGTATAGAGGGTTCCTCCTCTCCCTCCTGGTTACCCTTGCCAGTAGAAGTCTGGGTGCGTTTAGACATCTTTACTGTTATATGGGTAATAAATACAGTTAGGCGACGAAAGGGGGTTCAGGCCGAGGGTCTGTCACGTTCCAAGGAGTCTCCACGTTCCTCCGTCACGTGGTTCCAAATTGACTTCCCGCCTCTGGCCTACAAAGCACATTTAAAGAATTAAGTATTACAGTGTGACTTGAAAATGCCCTAATGAGATTTAGGAATTCAAGCTCTGCAAAAAGACTCCCTTTGTGCGTACATGCGCGCATCCTTGCAAAGACTGGACTCTGCCAAGCCAGACACAACGCATTTTATTATTTCTTGGCTTTACCAGCAGGCAAGGTTATGCCCATTTCACGTATACCATCCCAAATAAACTCATTCGCTTTCCCTGAATAAAATAAATAATTTTGCATGTTAATCACTTTCCCAAAAGTTTGTTTTACTGCACCATTTGCATTTTAATTCAACTAATTGACTGGAAAATACGTCGACTGAAGCGCAAGATTCCGACGCCCGCTCTGCTTTGGACTGGCCCTCTTTAAACCGCTATTCACTAGCTTCTCCGTACTGCGTTGAAGGATTCCTTTGTAGATGTTTACACCCGTTCATGCCCAATTCCATTAACTTCCAGTGGGTGAAATGCGTTTTAACAGCTTTCTCGGGTTGGAGTATTTAGTGCTTCCTTTTACTTAAGAAGCTTGATTATTTTTGTAGCATTCAAATGATTAAAAGTCGATTTTACGCCAAGTAGGGTTGCCGATCACGAAATCACAGTTTCTCGCATAGGGATAAAGCATATGGAAACATTCGCTCTTAATTGCAGCTGGTATTTGAACCACTTTTAAATAACAACGAATCCATTGCATCAAAGTGTTATACCACCATTACAACTGTACTCTGAGTGCCATCACGTTAGCTCAGGACTGAACATACACTTCCACATCGTTGCAAAGTATTAATTAACAAAACGATGAGGCCTTTCCATTAAAGCATCAGACATAATTATATCTGGCAAACTGCATTAGTTCAGTAAGTTAATGTTAACCATTATCCAACGCATGGAACTGTTGAGAGTATCACTCCAATAACGTGATGGGATTTGTAAAATCAAATGGAACGTAGACTCATCGTGTTTATTCCACACTTTTAGCTGCCCTCCAGCTATTTAATCCTTTTCTCGGTAAGGGGATCCAAATTTAGAGCATGTGATGGGGGTAGTTAGTAATCCCAATAGACAACTTCCTCTATCACATGAACACACCCATTTCGCTCTACTGAATCTTCAATTGATTTTGAATTTAAATTATTTTTCCTAACATCCATTTTTACCGTCCTCATCAGAGGAAGGAAATGTTATTTAAGGACTCGGATTCAATATTGCAGTAAAATTTGGATCTACCATGGGGTGCCTTTATATCGTGATATTTTACAATTCCATTTTAGGCAATATTTTTCATAAATTAAGAAGGTTTGCCACCAAAAATTGTTTCCTACTGCAGACGTTGCCACTACTTTTTCATGTGCTTATATCATGCAAAGGACCACAATTTTGAACGCTGAAAATTTTCAGAAGTATCTCAAAGTTTTGTGGCCGGACCAGCCCCTTAATAATAATGAAACGAATGCTGAAACACGCCGATAATTTGATAGAACTTAAGTCAATTACAATGAGGCAAAGTTTTGTTCATTGTGCTGGTAGTCAGACATTCAAAAATCAGTCAAGTCTGCGATTAAAAATCTAGTGTCATTGCAGGATATGGCGGACAACGGCACCAATATGTTTTGACTATTTTTCGGCTCTTGTCCCATTTTGTCGCACATCATAATGATTTTGTCATTCGCGTTTCCATTTCCTACGATAGCGATCTAAAATCCCACTTTTATAAAGTAAATCAAAGAGTTCCCACTTAATTAGTGACAATGCTTTTGCCTTCATAAAATTCACACATCGCTAAAATCACAACTTACTTAATTCTGCTCGAGCTAATGCAAGGTGACAAAAATTCGGCCAACTGTGGAGCGAAACTTACCACATTAATATCGCCGATTCAGCGAAAAATCAACTTTTTTAACTTGATAGTAACACAGCACAAAAATTCTCTGACTTACTCAGCCGATTGGTTGAGTTAAGAGATGAGCTGGGTTGTAAAAGTGGCATCTTTGTAACAACAGAGAAGTAATAAGCACATGTCTTAGAGACGCGGGGGTGTTTTCAACATCATGAGTTGGCTGAGGACTGGAAATCCTCGATGAACTTACAACGATTGTCTAGTGAGAAAGATGATACCAGTCTTCAGTGTGCCTTATGATGCTACACATCAATGGCTGCAGTGCACGTACCATTCCCCTAAAAGGTTTATAACGCATACTCTTTAATCCATTAACGAAACTTTTAGATGGTAGCTAGTACATGTTTACTGACAAATGAAATATGGGTTTCACAGAAGATTGAAACTGTTCAGTAATTTTCATCGCAAACCCTACAACCGGCAGTGATTGCAGTACACATTACAATGTTTTGTGCTATTGGTTGGGAGGATTCATACACCTGTTCATGAAGCACAAAGCCGAATCACCTGGCTACAAAATCGGCCTAACAGATAATAAGGGGAAAACCAATATTTAAAACTACCATTTCCTAAGAGAATGCTGTCTGATCCATCTTTTTGAAAATTTATTCTTCGCTGAATGATTTTAAAATCCTTAAGGAATTTATAATTGAGGTTTAGAGTTACTGATTTAAATAAAATAGAACAAATGAGAATAAAATTAAAATAATGAACGGAGTAAATACTTAGATGTTTTGTATCTTGCCTACTTATTTAAATCTGAGGAGTGTCAGGAAGCGACAAACGAGAAATGATGCTCTGACCTCAATAAGTGGGATTTCGATCCACATGCATTACTACAGCGAAGAGAGCAATTAAATCGAGGGTCATGCAACGACGATCATCGCCTCGCGCATCAAACCTACCACACTGCTTCAATTAATAGATGAGCATTAACATTTTACTACCAAATTTACCTTACTGGAAGTCGGACGTTAGTTAAGATCCATCTGCGCGTTTTTGAGGGTCTAGGGAATGTTCTCCCAATTAATACAAATTCATCTTATTCTCCTCTGTGGTCCAAGCATGTATCTACTTTATTAGTAAAAAGCGATACCCTTTGCATCCCCTCAGAATACTTTCGACGGCTTCCCCCTAAACATTCTGCTAAAACACCATTTTATTAGTAGTATATTGTGCTGAACCGTCAAAAGTGTTGAAACCTTGTTTTAAGTGACTACCTTGACAGCAAATAGTTTAGAGCAGCTAAATTGACCACTTCACTTTTGTGCCATTCATTTTTCGATTTTTTAGCTTACTCCTGTGGCTGATATTAGAGACTGATAAAGGTACGTGTCTATCATATGGGCAGAGCATTTCTCGCTTAGATTTTTTTCTTTCCGCTTTGGAGTGGTGAGTTTCCACAGGCCGTCAGTCATGAGAAAGTCACGGTTGTCGAGAGTTTAACTAACGGAAGTCAGGGAGTAACTGCTACACCTTCATTGATGGTTCGAATGGCAATTGTAAGGCCTATTTTTGGCAAGGGTGACAATAAGGCTGGTGAGTGAAGCGGGTTTTAAAAATGGATTAACACAGCTAAAAGGTGGACAATTTTCAAGTGCATAGTGCAAGTTAGCTTAGCCCCAATGGTTTCTCAGTAACATTGTGATTGTAGAACAAATGGTAGGGCAGACTAATGCATACTTTAAGGAATGGTTTACGTTTGTGGATTTAAGTTAAAATTGGCTGCTGCAACCGCGAAACAATTTTAGACGAAGTGGCTAACCAAATTCCGACCGTTAAAGGAAGACCATGCCTTTTTGTTGAAAATAGGAAATGATTGAGGCGATGGGAGCTGGATTTCGTCCCCATACCACTGTTCAAGGCCATTAAAATTCTAATACATTTATGCACTCCCCTCGATGGCGTCTGGCTACTTTTCTCCGACTCAGATGCAAACAAAACAAGTGTGATCCATTTTCACTGCCTCAAAAGGTAAAAATTGTGCGTACAAATTCGCTCTCTGTCTGCCAATGATCGCTACAGTTGAGTATTCAAAAAATTCATACAAATTGCGATAATGTGGATTAGAATGAGGGGCTGAGATAAAACTGCTTCCTTTAAAGCTCATTCTACTACTGTGAGAGATAAAGAGGTCGTTTTTTATTCGTCCATTTTTGGCACCGAAGTGTAACCTCCAGGTTCACGCTTCAATGCTCTCGCCCCAACGGTTGTTTAATTTATAAGCTACTGCCTTGAGAATTCACCATATCTACTCTCCAATTCGTTACATCCTTCACTCTCTCATGGACAGTGCTTTAGCCCATGCCACTGGACTGAGTGATTACCTTCCAACATGAAATTTGTAACTCTCTCTGTGTTAGCAAACACTTTCAAATGTTGGGACAAGCCACTGGCATTAAACAATAGAGGAAAGTTATTTGTCCCAAAGTGTAACTAACCAAAGTGTGTCACCGCATTCGTAGACTTTAAGACGGATATTTCACTACGCCCTTTTCAGCATTGAAACGTAACCTGTCCCGTGCATCCGTGAAAGTAAAGTATATCGTGAAATTGCCATGTTGATCATAGTGAATAAGACTATGGTCCTGTAAAATAAGAAAAGCATGGCCGTAATCTCGCACTCAAGCTAGTATTTGGCAGGATGCTCAGGTAATATCAACTAATTCCCATAGAAAATGCAGACACTGCTTCACCGGACTAGCATAAACAAGACTACGAGTAAGCGGCGCTTGTGTTGCACTGCTTGATCATATTTGACTCTATCTTTGCTTAGGTACTCTAAAAACTACAAGAACAAAGAGCATATAGTCCATTTTTAGCTAATTAGACCTTAAGAAGTAAAAGTAAATACTGACTTCATGATCGCAGATAGGAATAAAGTAATAAAATTTGTTGTTACTGTGCCGAAACGGCAAGAGTGTTTATTCGATTGAATTTAGGTACACCAAGGAAGGTGGATAAGATTCGAATAAAAAGATGCAATTCAGCGAAATAATTGCCTTCATTGTGTAGAGTTGAACCTAGAAAAAGATGTAGCAAAATTAGCACATTATTATTGCTAGTCATGCATGCTAGGCATCATTAGCAAGAAAAAGTTGGAACCAAAAGATCCTTAATTTTTCTTAAAAAATCAAAATCGTACAATAAAACACGGAGGCTGGTGAAGTGAATGAATTTACTGAAATAGACGTACCGTTTAGTTCAAGAGGATTTGGGATTTGCGTCTAAAACAGCATTGGTTACCAATAGACCATTCTTTTCCGGTAGTTCTGGAGCCTGCCATATCGATTCCTCATCTTGAGGAACGGTATTATGCGACCGTAGGTTCCCAATTCTGCGTTAAGATTCAAATACCTTTAAAATCACAGAGCAAACCCTCATCGTCTAGGTCCTCTAAACCATCCCGTTTCCAGTAGAGCATTCTCTTTTCTTCCTCGTGACTTTTTGGCTCTTCAGCTGAGATGGTCAGTGCGATCGTAGCTAGAAATGTGATGAGGACTGCACAAAACGCCTTCATGTTCCTAGAAGGTACTGAGCCCCGAGAATGCATTCGGTTAGGTTTTTGTAACTCTCCACTCCCACGATCATTGGCCGGGCGGCTAGGTTTAGGAGGCTAGCCAATTGCAGAGAGGTTCGTTTGAGTTCACCTTTGAGTAGTTGGCCAATCTAATTCTGCCTAATAGCAACTGGTACATAAGGAGCAAATTCAAAGGCACTATGAGACTAGAGTTTGTCCTCCTGATCCCCAATTACAATAAAAAGTGCTTCTCGCATTCATCGTTAGGTAATATCACCCATTTCAAGATGTCAAATGATGCGCTGTTGGTTCATTTTTAATCTATCAAACATTTGAAATTACGTGCAAGGCCAAACCAACTTCCATTCATTTTCAGTACATCTGCACACCCATTTTAACAGTTTAATCAAAATGATAACTTCCTTGTTCTTGTTATACACAACTAAAACTAAGAACTCTGTGAAATTCTTTCGTTCAAAACGGATAGAATGCAATTGTAGATGCTGCTCGTAAACACAACAGATTCACTTTAAGGTTCCTCATACCACAAAGGCAAGCCACATTCAATTTCTTGGTCTCGGCAATGTTTTGATACAAGGTTTGAAATTGCCTTTAGTGTACTTTGCGAGTAACCTCACACAGCGAAGTTATGGTTCACCTTCGGAAATGGGCGTCGTAAAGGTTAGTAATCGTGGAATGGCAAAAGCATGGTGCATTAATGATTGGTTGGAAAGTTGGATGAAGATAAAATTAGAGGAGTAAAACCCATGTTTGTGGTCACTGTGCTCGCGCAAAGTCAATTTGTGTGTCAATGAATGCAAAACCCAGCTACCTTGACACCACCGATGCCTTTGATGGCATGGCGAAAGGTCAGCTCTTCAAGTAAGGAGCCATTGATGATTTCGTCGTTTCTGGTGCTATTCACACTAGTTCACTTGTCTCTTTTCTTGCCATATTTAGACAAATTAAGGGTGATTTAATTTCTTGGCAGTGGTCGTTTCGGGTTTCGTACAGGATCATCGAACAAAGAGTGTAAATGGTGAAGTATCAGTGTTTTGCTCAAAAATACTTGCTCCTGGCCGCGAACACTTGGGAGTGTATAAAAGGTGGCACAGGATGTGCTAAAACTAGTGCAACCTCCTTGTGATATCTAGTGGGACTGATCTTAGGGGAAGAGACAAAGAAATACTTTCTAGGAGTTAAGGTAAGACATCCATGACACCTCAGGAAATAAATCAACCGGAAATTTAGTTAGCGCGTGTGCATATATAAACGTCAGAGCCATTTTTCTGTGATTATGCAAATATTTGGGTGTTTTTGTTAATGGACTAGTAGCTGCAGGTGTGTGTTTAATGGCCTGTCAGGAAGCCGCGGTCATGCTGTCGGTGACGTAATGTGTCACCCACTTTTGCCCCAGTGGAACAACTGTGCACCCTTCCTTTTCTGCCCACTTTCGCCCAACTCTTGACGCTCCACCCACTCACGCCGATAAAACTAAGCACATCGCTTCACTCCAGTGTGCGCTGTTTTGAAGGCTTCCATGGAAGTGGAAGAGGTATGTAAGATCAATGCTATGTATTTATGTATGCAGGCAAATTTATCAACATTAGGTTCTCTATTTGCACATTTATGTTGGACAAATTCACTAATGAAACAACATTGGAAGATTGAGGATAAAATGCTTAAGGATGAAAATACTGGCTTCTGTGAGATAAAATATGGGACCATATTCGCTGGAAAATCACCTCAGGAGAATCACATGAAGAAGCCAACACTCTTGATTCGTACGCTTGAGGAGGACAGCACAAGAGTCAACTAGCACAAGGGTTTAACGAACAAATGTACTTCAAGTAAACCATACGTAGGCTCGTACAGGCCAGTGTTCTGAAAACTCCTGAAAGCAGAATCAGTCATTAATCTCCAATGTTTATTCATAAATCTTTTTCGTATTCTTGACAGGTATTTACGTTAACTGAAATTCCACTGAGAGAATCAGCGAAATCTTTTCAGTCGCCTTACACCTTATGTCCATGAATTTGTGCCTTCTCCGTTCCCTAACCATTCCCTGACGGTTTTTGCAAGTGGAATCATTTCTCTCTTTGCCATCCTCCATGACATAATTTACAACCGCTAAAGGGTGAATATTAGGCATGACCACTGCCGCCCTGTTTTCACTTAGAAAAAAGCCTCGATTCCGACGTAGTCTCCAGAGTGAATAGATGCAATTAAATGTGGTATTGCTTTCGTGATTGGTAAATGACAAGAGTAAAAGGAAAATTTAAAGCATTTTTAATCAGTGAAAGGCCGTAGAAGCCACTACTTTTCTCATTAATTGTGATTAGCGAAATCGCAGCGAAAATTATGCTAAGAAACCAATTTTTCCAAAAGTCGCTTATTGCAAAGTTTTGTACATTACTAAATTGTATATAAACAGCCAGTAATCAACTACATCATTTCCTTATAAATCCTATGATGCCTTGGATGCACATCTCAATTAATAGTCAAATAGTTTCCCATACTCTTATCAGTCTGATCATTTGGAAGCCAGAGTTTTTCAAACAGTCTGATATTCTCTGCTACATTTTTGTGACACAAATCTTCGCTAGTTGGAAGCCTCATTTTTAAAATTCTAATGCGATGGAGGAAGTCCTGGCTTCTGCATATATGTATTCTGCTTGAAACGGTTTCCAAATTAGCATAAGCATCTATCGCTATTGTTGCGTGGTTAATAAGGAAATTCAGTGAAGACAATCAGTAACAACATGCCAAAGAAGGTTTGACTATACTTGCAGCCAGTCGCAGCAACTCCGGAAAGGCTATGATTTACGTAGTAAATTTTGCATCAGAGTTGAAAAAACTCCAGCTAAGGAAAAAGTGTGCGCTGTGAATCCAAATGCCTCGATACCATTATTCCAACTGTGCTGGGTATTTCCCAATGCACCGGCCAGGTGAGAATGCGGATCATTTTCCAATCCAACGGTACCAATTCGCCTAAGATACCATTGTTTGCATGAATCCCATCAAACACGCCTGAAACAGCTATGAACAATTTAGTGACTGTTTCGACGGTGGTAATGCTATTAGCGGGTAAAATGCTAAACTTATTTAACAACAACCAGTTCGATTATGGGGAGCCATCACTAAAGATATTTATTTATGGTGTGATTAAACAGCTATAACAGAAATGATCAGTTTTCGGAGTCAACCAAGCGACAAGACATTGTTACATACCTGACCACTATTTTTCCATTTAAAAGTGTGTATAATGTAAAAAGTGAAGCTGATCGTAACCGACTGGAAAAGCCAAAACACTGCATATTAATTCTGCATGTGTAATTGGGATGCCACAGGTTCTGATGGAATGAATTATGCAGGCAAGAATATTCCCTTCTTAGTCCTTGCCAATAGTCCGGATTGTTTACAAGAAGTTACTACAAAATTGTGTGCTATCCATGAACAGCAACCTGGAAGACAATGCATTTATCGTTAGATGGGCAATTCAGGTTGAGTCCATGGCTTTCTGCACAATTGGTTGTCAAAAGTAAACTATTATATGGGTAACATTTTCAGTATCGCCGTTAGCGTTTTCTCGTTAAAACGCATAAATTGAACCACTTTGTCTCAAAGATCTACTTTCAAAAAATTTCGTTCTAACATCGTTCGCCTTGGAAAAATTGCTGATGCGGAGTATCATGAAAATTTAATTTGTTTTAATTCACTTTCAGTTGATTGTTTTACAACTTTTTTGAAACCCACTTTTAAAATAATTAAAATCTGCGAGTAAAATACAAACTTTAGCCTTAATTTTTTAGGATTCAAATGGTTTGGCGTGAACAGTTGACTTCGAGGAACATCGTGAAACATTATGTGTAGGCGTATTGAATGGTTTGTTATGCACATCCTCAAAATTGTTCCTCTTGCTTTAGTAGGGTAATTTGGGTTATACAACAATATCACAGTTGTTTGTTTCCTCGCTTTTTGCCTAGCGATGGGAAGAAGTATCGCAGTGTAGTACACACGCGTAGGTGCGTACGCTAACCTCCTGACTAGACGAATGCCATTAACTCCATACTATTTCTCGAATAAAAGGTATCCTTCTCTAACTCTGAACCCATTACACTGGTGATGGTGGGCAGGTAATCAAAGATGATGGGGGTCAGATTTTGTTTTCCTCGTTGAGCGTAAGTAGCGATCGCTCAATCACTCAGTTGGCGTTTGCAGACCGCTTCTCATTAAAAAGATTCCTTATGATTCTATAATCATTATTATAGCTGCCTTGACTGAGGAAAAGGCAGAGCACCTCCTTCGTTTCTGTCTCCTTTCCACGAAATGCGTCACAGTCACATTCATAAACTCCCCAGAAGGTGTTAATTTAAAATAACCTTTTGAAAAACACTGTGGCGAATTCTTTTAATTAAAAATCCACACTAAACACAATAAGACTCTAAAAACATATATCCTAAGTAATAAATCCCTATCTATCAAAGCTAAGGTTACACCACACTCTCTTCGGCATTGTTCAACGAAAATAGATGAAAATCGCCAGCAAGAAAAATTAACTTTATATTTGTAACCAATTGCTTCTTTAAGCTTAGGTGTTTTACAAGCAAAAAGTGTCATACAATCTTTTACAGAAGTTATTTGAAGTCAGTCAGGCATAACAAAATGGCACTCCATAACAGATTTGACAAACAGCGCGGCACTGGCGATGTCAAGTGGTCCTTAAAAGAACCTAGTAAAGATCGTTTTGTGAGGATGCTAAGGGAGTTCTTTCACTGCGGATATTCTATTATGGTGGCTTCATCGATAGCAGAAAGTAAACAACCTAAAGCGAAAGTTAATTTGGTTAAACAAAATCGACCAAAAAAGCGAAATTCTGTTGAGTTTTGAATTTCCCCTTTGCGACTGTATATCATGCTTAAATGAAGTAAAAATCTCAGGCTCTCGATGCTGGACAAGTCAAGTAACATCTATTTTAAAAGGAAACTGTGTTCCTCTCAAAAAAACAAATCATCTAATTGGGATATCCGGTGTTTCGAAATGAATTTGCGCATTCTCTAGGAGTTAAAGTATACCTAGAATGCCAGGCTTAAGACTACATTTATTTTGATTGCCTTATAGTTGTCAACCGAATTTTTTACGTCCCTTAAAAATTCTACTTTGTTAAAATAGTGGTCTTAAAAGTAGAAAACGTTCATTGGTTCGCTGAATGCGAGTAGAGTCACAATACATACACACACATTGGAAAGTGAAACACCTCTGTAGTACCAGAGTACCACAGATCCTCGCACCAGTAGGTGATTAAGCTTGCACCGTGCAATCAACCTCCTCCTGGACTTTGTTTATGACTGTTTACAGATGCCTGCACAAGAGGCGTAGATCGAAACACAAGGTGAATGACCACCAGTAGTGTCACAAGGTAATCCACTCTTGCATCAAGCAATAACTCCCTCATGGATAATGCAAGCATCGGCACTGTGCACAAAGTGTCGGTTTCTTTCTGATGCGAATAGTCTGCGGGGCGGTCGAAAATGACCTTCTCCTGCATCTTGAAAGGTGGCAGACTACTCTTCATTCACGAAGAAAATTCGGTTGTTGTGTCAGAAGCTCATTGCACTGTCTTACAAACCTAAAATCTCACAGATTAATCCCGTTGCTAAACAGGGAGGAATCCTGGAAGCTCACGATCCCACCTTCCAGTGAGGTAGCCAAAATCCCTGCCACTGTGTAGACTTGAAAAGCAAGAGTGTATGGTCGTATTCATTCCAGTGGAATGAATGCAGATAATTTCAGTTTGGTTGTTCGTGCAGAGCAGTAGCACTACACTGGATGGGATTTCGCATGGAAGGGACCTTGGGGCAATGATTAAGGTAGCCCTATCTTTTTACACCAGAGTCAAAAAATTGCCTGTTAGTTTTGTTTGAAGGGGCATCCGATGCGTAGCTGCGATTGCTCATGCTAATTGCGGCATTGTTGTTAAATCCGATTGACTATTTCACTTTTGGGGCAAAAATAGAGTGCGCCATTTCCGCCTCGAGGGAGAGCAGCAGGAGTTGGTGATCGAGTTGGATGAGTTAATGTAAGAGGCATGCTTGAGAACACGCAGCCAAGCAATTATTCTTTATTGTGTCTGATGGGGTACATTGCCACACATGCTTGTCTAAATGTACCGTTTTGGTGACTAGCATGCAGATTATCCAGACTCCGTGGGTGAGGTAATCCTAGCCATGTTCATGAAGGAGACGAGATCTGATTTCTTGCACAACTTAGCACACTTGTCAAATCCCCATATTACACAATTGAAGATGTCTTCTATTCAACACTCTTCTCCATCGAAGTCCTCGAAGCTAGAGGTAGAAGACCGAAATGTCGAAAATATTAAACTGCTAACAGTATTGGTAGAACTTCCTCACCTCAAAAATTCACATGGACCTAGGCAATTGGTTTGAGAACGCCACATTCAACCCTGAAATTAATGCACTTCTCCCAAACCTCTTCTCTACCACCGTGAAATCGATTCGATCCCAAATGCTTATTTCGTGGGTTTTTCAACCACGGTAGCCCAACTACTCACCTCAAGGAGAGAACAGGCGTTAGATGGGAGAAGATGACGAGGAATATGCAAGGAGTTCAACATACCCAACAAAGCGTACATTCCTTGACTTGCCGCCAGCAAGATCGGAGGTGAGAGTCATCGCTCAGCTTACACACAGAGTTTGTCACAACACTATGGTGAAGCTTGCGGCGAAGAACTGTCAGAAACTTGGCCACGACACCGCGTTATAGCAATAGCAGTAGCCGATGAAACGCAACATCATCCGTGTCGCTCGCCGAATCAAGCTAGGCCATCGTTTTCCTAGCTGTGGTTGTTTCCAGACGACTCCCATCCTTTTCTGTAAACACTAAGCGCCTTGGTAGACCAATCATGAAACCGTTGGGTCGTTGGTGAATCGCAGGACTGTTTCCAGCTCTTACCAAAAGGTCAAGGTGTTGTACTGTCTGAAAGACTACGATTAGCAGAGAAAATGACCACAGTAAGATGCAACACCGATAAAATTTCCCGTTTGTGTAAAATTAACTTGGAACACACTTCTTGGAGCCGGAGTCCTACATTGCAACTAAAGCTATTCGGGGTTCTGTTGTTAGCCCTTCCCTACCAATCAGCACGGTAAAACTAAGAAGGTCATTTTGTCACCAAAGAAGTGTCGGTGGTCTCTGCAATGCCCTATTGAAAACCACAGCAATGCGGACAAACACCCTAAAATGCCTTTTTATTTCACATCTCGCGCACATCACCGACAATGTAGAGAAATTGCACAGGTCGCAGGTTAGGTACACCAATAGTTTTTCAGAGCAGGGCTTTAAACTGGAAAGAGTAAGCTCCAGAAAACATATGGTAGGTGTCGGCGAGGTTAGACCGGTCTGGCGACCATCCAGACGCATGCCACTCCTCTGCCAGAGGCGGCAAACTATCCAGTCAACGTGTTGCTGAAGGACAGAGTCATGAAATTCCCCAAGTCATTGTGAACCCACTGATTACTCTGATAAGGAATAACCATGGACGACTTGGACTGTGTGCCGATTGCAGCGAGCTGAACTTGGTAGCATAGAAGGATGTCCATTTTCTAGCCTACAAGCAATCCGTTCAACCCCTCTAAGTAAGGCAGAGTGGTCTACCTTGTCGGTTTTAAAAGTGGGAGGCTAGCAACTGGGAATAGGAAACAGATGAAGAGGAGGCTGCTTTCACATTGCCCAGTCGGCTTTATGAATTACTGACGATGCCTCTTGGGCTCTAAAGTGCGACGCCCATTGTTGAATGATGTGCAGATTAGCTTGATTGGCGTACCCCCCAAACATTGTACGGCACGCTTAGGCGACAAATGTTTTCGGTGGGGATATTCAGGAGTAGTTCGATCGCCCATAAGGGGCAAGTATGGCTCTGAGACCAAAAGGCATTAATTTCTACAGCGTCCAGTCAACTTTTGGGGGCATGCTGTCTCAGTAGACGCACCAGGCAAGTGTAAACCCGACTAAATAGGGGAACCGATTTACAGGCAAAATGTACGAACTCAATATTGTGGGAGGAGGTGTCATTTCTTCTCTAGGACAATGAATAAACCTGCTTTTTCATGCAACTCTGCTTATTTGTTTTATTTCTATGTGCCCTTCCTTCAGCATTCCCCTTCATCAAAGATTCAGAGGCAAAGTTTAGAATGACAAAATGGTAAATCTTTTACAAATATCTCTGAGATCTAGCTCAGTGTTGATAAATAAGTTCACCCATATGTCCATTGTTTACGCCGATATTTGGCTGTTTGGCGGAAACTAAGAAATCTGGGTCATTTCATTCAAGGAAATGCAGTCTGACATTCCGTCCCTTTGAAGCACATATGAAGCCCCTTCTGAACTTGTTGCTTTCCTCTTTTCGTTAACTTTTTATGTTAAATTAAGCTTCAATGGGCCATTTAAAGGTCTTCACAACCTCTGCTAACCATTTGAATTGCAGATTTGAAAGTGGCGCATATTTATTAATAACAGCCACTGAACTTTCGAATGGTTGTTTTAAATTTTACAATGCATTTGTGTTATCAAAGTACTATGTAAAACATATGTGGGGCGAATGTACCTTTCAAGTGTGGAGCAATTGGCGAACGCTGCTCCCGCAGCGAAGGCGACGTCCGATTTCCACGATGTGAGGGCGAGTTTCGTAAACGCACTCGCCAACACTTGCCAATAAGCGTGGCTCTGCCAA
This sequence comes from Taenia hydatigena, assembly GCA_036345935.2. Classification (NCBI taxonomy): domain Eukaryota; kingdom Metazoa; phylum Platyhelminthes; class Cestoda; order Cyclophyllidea; family Taeniidae; genus Taenia; species Taenia hydatigena. The sequence continues at coordinate 10,585,695 of JADWOT020000008.1, forward strand.
AACAGTCTGTTTATTCGAAGAGTTCGACGAGGAATACGGCTTAATTAAGTTTATTTACTTTTTTTTATCACCTGGTCAAGCTTTTAACTAAAGCAGTTATGTTTTAATGTGGTTTCCTATGTTCCATTGTTCATAAACTGGATTATTTTAGCTGCTTCTATGCACAGAAACAAAAGGGAATTTAAAAAGCCTTTTTTACATCCGCTTTGAAGTCCGGAAACTTTTAAAAAGAAATGGTTGAGGTTGGCATTCCAAACTGTTGCACCCGTGTCTCTAACTTTGGCATTTCAGTTCCACGTAAGCCGGAGAGTGGCGTCTAGAAGTGAACTAGACTTCTTCACAGTACCTTTCGAATTCGCAACTGTATTTGTGGGTGTTTTTAGTCTAGGCACCGGAAGGAAATTTGTTTAGACTTAGAATTAGTTAATTGTTTGTCTCCAGAAAAAGCGAAATGATTCCAACTAAAGTTTATTAATTAACGTTCAATTGCGGATTATGGAGGTGCATAAATAAAGTTAGTCTAGATTGTTGCAAGACCGCGACAGTGCGCAAACATTCTATGCAATGCAGCAATAATTTGGCCATATCCATTAAAGCTACTGCAATTTATGTCTACTCTGGCGCCAATATAAGCCATTTTATTGCCTCTTCCCAAAATCTTCCACCCACAATAGATGACATTTCTCTTGATTATGTGTAAACAGTGCCAAATTTCGGCGGTCCATTACTGATAGGAACTGTGATTTCCTGTACCATCATACATTAATACATATGAAGCAAGCGCTTCGGCAGCTTGTATTTTTGCTAGACGACATTACCTTAGGGGCATATTACCCATATTAAATTGTCACACGTCAGGTGTCGACTTCGTAAGCATTTGCAATATGAAGACTGAAATTGAGATTTATACAGGGCAGTGTTTTTAGTAGTCTTCGCCAGCGGTCTTTTATTCGACTATCTGCGCTAGTACAGAGTCTATTACCATACCTCTTTTGCCTAAGAGCTGTATATAAGTAATATATTTTCGATCAATCTACTGTAAGTTCTTACGACTTTGGAGGAAACTCGGAGCGATGCAGTGCATATCTGCAACACAGACATGTGTTAGAATTTCAAATACTTCAAAATTCCTTGATTTTAATGAATATCAGCTTCAAACTGAGTACATTTTGCGGTCAGGTCTGAGTGGAACTTTGCCCTTGGAAAATATGAAAACGTAATGGTTGGAATTTTAGCGCCGCAAGACTCCCCCAAAAGACGGGAAAAGACATAATACCCAGGCAGAATATGTATATTGGGCAGTGCTGAGGTGCGGAGCCATCAGCACGGCCCAGGGACAGACCTCACAGGTGATGGTACAATGAAGGCGCACCTCGGTGGTCCTTTAACCAAAACCGGGTTAAATAAACAGCCAACGAGTTACATAGGCTCAGACCTTTCCAATCTATGCGTGCTGTGTGGTGAATTGATTATGAACTACACGGGCAACTCTGCTTCTGCAAGTTGTGTTTCTACTTTGTGTCGCGGTCTTCAACACATACCAGTAGTCTCTACTAGATACTGACATTCCGAAAAATTTCAAGTATGCCGTTTTTAAAGTTTATGCTTCATAGAGGTTAATTAAAAGATTAAACCTTACTGCTCTGAAGCGCCGAGATTCGTGTTTTACCTTAAACTACTTAAGGAATTACACATCGAAGCAGTACTCTTGTAGTACTTTGTTTGAACTACCGGTTTCGGTGAGGGTCACAGAGGTGGCCATATTGCCTTAGCTGCGTAGACTGATCTCGGGCCATGCCAGCAGCTTATTCCCCTCTGCCTGTTGAATATGTATGTATTCTACTCCAGCATTCTGCCTTCTTTTGCCTTCAAGGGAGTCTCAGGACGCTACAATTATATTCTCTCCTAATGAAGAGCAAACACCACAACGTTTCAGAATGAACAGTAGTGTAATACTTAATTCTTTAAATGTGCTTTGTAGGCGAGAGGCGGGAAGGGAATTTAAACCACGTGACGGAGGAACGCGGAGACTCCTTGGAACGTGACGGACCCTCGGCCTGAACTCCCATTACTCGCCTAACTGTATTTATCACCCTTATAACGTAAAGATGTCCAAACGCACTCAGACTTCTGCTGGCAAGGGTAACCAGGAGGGGGAGGAGGAACCCTCTACACTGGTGGCAGCGTTGGCGGACCTTCCCCATTTCAAGGAAGGGATGAATTTCGGAGATTGGATGAAAACCGTTAGGTTTAACATCCACTTGTTTCCCCAGCGGCAGAGGATTCCGCTGATCCTACACGCTCTTCCGCAAGAGCTGTTCTCTGCAGCGGTTGATGCCGGGGTCTCACCCGACTCCGATCTAGACGAGTGCTGCGAAATTCTGGCCCAGCTCGTCATCGACCAACGAGAGGAGTCCCTTGCTAGGGAGTTCTTTCTCCGCGAGCAAAAGTCGGGCGAAAGCGACTAGGACTTCGCGGGAGCACTGCAAATCCTCGCTGAACGGGCTTTCAGGGGCTGCCCACCCAACAAGGTGAGAAGATGGGTGGCTGTCCAGTTCAAAGCCGGCGTTCGTCCTCCGTCTATCGCCGCGAAACTTCAGGCCCTGAAGACCAGCGACCTCAGCCAGCTGGTCGATGCAGCCACGAGGAAACGTCAGGAACTCCTCCTGACTTCGTCGCTCCACACGACCCACCGACGACCAAGTTCCACACGTCCGCGGTGGACCCCTCCGCTCCGTCCCGCAAAAGCAGGTGAGCAGCATTATTCCCTATCCTGCTTATCACCCCGTGGTTCTCTTCCCTTTATGCGAGTCTCCGGCAAGCTAGAGGGACGCCCCTGCAGTTTTCTTCTTGACTCAGGCGCAGCTAAATCATTAGTGAACCCTCAAGCGTTCCCTGATCTCCACAAAAAGTTCCGCACGGGTCCCTCCTTCGCAAAACTTCTCTCAGCAGAGGGGAGAAAGATGAAAGTAAAAGGAGAGACGTCACTAAAAGTCTCATTGGGGACAGAAACGTGGCAAGTCCCATTCATTATGTGCCCCGAGTTAGTTTGGGACGCTATACTCGGTGTGGACTTCCTTCGTAACACCAAGGCGGTCCTGAATTTCGCAGAAGGGACACTAGTGACCCAGCGGCATAAGAAAACTACCCCAGCCAGATCTCCGACCAAAAAGGACGCAGACGCAATCTGTAGCGCCCTCTTCGAAGCTGCAGCCATCCCGATCAACAACTTGGATGAGCTTTGCTCCCAGCTAACGCACATCACCGATGGCGAGAGAAAGGAGCTGCGCTCCTTGCTTAGCAAGTATCCAAGCATGTTCTCATGGCAAGGAACAAAACTCGGGCGAACAAGGATGGTCAAACACACGATCGACACTGGCGAGGCCAGGCCCATTTGGCAACCACCCAGACGTATACCTCCGCCTCTCCAGGACGAGGTGAACCGTCTGGTGGAGGAGATGATCAAGGACGAAGTGATCAAACCTTCCAAGTCACCATGGGCTTCTCCAATCGCACTAGTGAAGAAAAGTGACGGTAGTCTACGGCTGTGCATCGATTACAGGAAGTTAAACGCCGTAACCAAGAAGGACGCCTTTCCCCTACCTCACATCAACGACTCCTTGGACGCTTTGCATGGATCGAAGTGGTTCTCCACCCTAGACTTAAAATCGGGATACTGGCAAGTAGAAGTGGCGGAAAAAGATAGAGAGAAGACGGCTTTCATAGTACCCAACGGACTTTATGAATTCCAGACCATGCCGTTCGGACTCTGCAATGCCGCAGCCACATTCCAGCGCCTAATGCAGACCGCACTGATTGGGCTTTTCCCGAAGCATTGCATAATCTACTTAGATGACGTTCTCGTTTTCGGGGGAGACATTCGCGAACACAACGCCAACCTTAAACTAGTCCTAGACCGTCTGCAAGAGGCAGGTTTGACCTTGAATCCAAAGAAATGTCATTTTCTCCGCCGTTCAGTCAACTTTCTGGGGCACACAGTCTCGTCAGACGGGATGGCAGTCACTGAAGATCGCACGAAACAAGTGAGAACCTGGCCAACACCAACTAATCAGACGGAACTTCGCAGTTTCCTCGGTTTGGCAAACTACTATAGGCGCTTCGTGAAAGGTTTTGCAAAGATTGCTAGTCCCCTACATAAGCTAACCGAGAAGGAGGCAAAAAGAAATTTCAAGTGGGAGAATGAACATGATGAAGCCTTTAAAGAACTAAAGCGTATGCTCTGCTCCGCTCCGATTTTGGCTTTACCAAACTTCGAGACCACCGCACCTCCCTTCGTACTGGACACGGACGCCAGCGACGTGGCCGTGGGCGGTGTACTTTCGCAAAGAGACAAAGAAGGCAGGGAACACGTCATCGCCTACGCTAGTGCCAGATTGAACAAAAAAATGCGACAGAAGAGTGCAACAGAACGTGAACTCTTCGCCATCTATACAATGGTGCGACACTTCAAGCACTACCTGATAGCGAGACAGTTCATAGTGAGAACAGACCACCAGGCGCTGACCTGGTTGAAAACTATGAAGGAGATCGATCGTTCGGTTGCACGCTGGTACGAGGAACTGCAACAATATGATTTCACTGTACAGTACAGAAAAGGAAACTCGCATAGCAACGCAGACGCCTTATCCCGCAGGCCCCTCTCAGTGGAAAGGCATGGCGGTGTAGTGGGAACCCTATTTTTAAGCGAGCCGACTAAACATCAGTGGAGTAACACACAGAGTACAGACCCCGACACGTCCTTGGTATACGACAGGTTTCTGGCATCCTCGTCCAAGCCCACTGCGGAAGAGATGAAATCATCCAGCAAGGCAGCCAGGCAGATATGGCAGCATTGGTCCAAACTCTCCCTGGAGGACGAAGTCTTGTGGTACCAAGAAGATGCCACGTCTCCCAAACGCTTGGTTGTTCCGGGTTCCCTGATACAAACAGCCCTCCAAGAGCTGCATGAACAGTTGGGCCACGTCGGTGAGAAAAAGATGGTGGAGGCCTCGGTGAAACGATATTGGTGGTCCTCTCTCTCCCCAGACGTGCACGACTTCTGCCGAACCTGCATTACTTGCAGCAGGTTCAAGAACCCTCACTCCACAGCAGTGGCACCTCTGCAGCCTATGCTTACGGGCTTTCCGGGCGAACGAGTGGGTATCGACATCATGGGGCCTCTTCCCCTTACTAAGAGGGGAAACCGATATATCCTAGTTATGGTTGACTACTTCACGAAAGTGGCTGAAGCGGAGCCCATGAAGTCCCAAGACGCCGAGACAGTCGCGTCGACCTTTTTCAATCGTTGGATCTGTCAGCACGGAGTGCCTGAATCAGTCCATAGCGACCAGGGCCCTAATTTTGAAAGCCGACTCTTTACCGAACTATGCAAGTCCCTCGGAATCGCAAAGACGCGCACGACACCCGGCCATCCTCAGGGCAATGGACAAGTGGAAAGAACTAACCGAACCTTGATAGGGTTACTGAAGGCTTTCACGAAGGAGGCACGACCGGAAGATTGGGATTTAAACCTTGGACGTGCTCTTCTTGCCTATAGGGCTACAGTCCACACATCTACCGGTGTCTCTCCGTTCAAGATGCTCACCGGCCGCGAAATGAGAGTTCCCTCTGACGTTTTCCTCCCGCGCAAGGAAGTGGCTACCGACAACGCCCCGGAGTACGTACTACGTCTCAAAGAAGGGATACGAAAGACGTTTAATCTCGCCCGCCGACACCTTCAAATGTCTCATACCAGACAAAAGAAATACTACGACAAGCACAGTCGACTCACTGCCTACCACGAAGGAGATCTCGTCCAAATATATCGGCCAATTCCTCCACCTGGGACACATCGCAAATTTTACCACCCTTGGAGTAAAGATCCCTTCCGCGTAGTAAAAGTCCTGTCCCCTACGAACTACCTCGTCCGGAATGCGGAACTCCGTACCCAGCCAATAACCGTCCATCACAATAAGATCCGGCCTTACAGAGGTGCTCCGCCGGTCGGCTACGAGGACGAAGCCTACTTAGTCGTAGAAGAAAGCAAACCACCCGATGGTTTAACCAAAGCGAATCAATAGGGGTAGCGCCGGGGACGGCGCTCAAAGGACGAGGGGGCTATGTAATACTTAATTCTTTAAATGTGCTTTGTAGGCGAGAGGCGGGAAGGGAATTTAAACCACGTGACGGAGGAACGCGGAGACTCCTTGGAACGTGACGGACCCTCGGCCTGAACTCCCATTACTCGCCTAACTGTATTTATCACCCTTATAACGTAAAGATGTCCAAACGCACTCAGACTTCTGCTGGCAAGGGTAACCAGGAGGGGGAGGAGGAACCCTCTACAGTAGTGCTTGTAGTTCTCTAAATATGCCTTTTAGGCGAGAAATGGAAATACAACATGAGTTTTGTACCTGCAGTGCAGGTTAATTCCCCCATTGATGATGCAAGCCGCCTTGCTGTAGCGTCCCGAGTCTCCTCGAAGGCAAAAGAAGGCAGAATGCTAGAGTAGAATATATATATTCAAAGGACAGAGGGGAATAAGCTGCTGGTATGGCTCGGAGGCCATCCCTATGATCCTGACCAAAAACCAGTAGTACAAACAAACAAAGCACTACATTGCCCCTCTCCTCTTTCGAGCGTCGTCCTCGAGGCGCTCCCTGATACACCTCCCGCGTCAGCCATCACAACGTACTCAGTGCTGCGAAAAGCACCCACGAGCTAACCATGCCAGTCGCCGACATTCAACGCGATTGAGGAGATGCTTGACACAAACGTCAGTGATCCCTCTTGGCAGTGCATTGCACCTCAAGTTTCGTTTGGCTTGGGAACAAAGTTCAGAATAAGTGGTTCTGCCGACCGTCATTATGTCCGTGGGGGGGCGTTAGCACGGCGATCTCCTTAAGCAAGTACACTAGGGGTAATCTTCGGAACGAAACTTTCCAGGTGGTCCGTGGCTAGAGCCGCTTCAGTTGTTGATAGCTTTCTTGTAGAAAACGGAAATGGGGTAGATGCCAAAGGCAGACGTCGTTTGTGGCCCATCCGTAGCACATGCACTTCTTTCGCATCGCTGCAACATGCTGCAGACGGTAGAGATCGGGATAAAAACTCTATAGAGTCGGGTCCGCTTTCCACTGCCACCAATGTAGCGTCCCGAGGCTCCCTCGAAGGCAAAAGAAGGCAGAATACTAGGGTGGAATATATATATTCAACGAGCAGAGGGAAGTAAGCCACTGGCATGGCCCGGAGGCCAGCCTACGCAGCTAGGACAAGGTAATCACCCCTGTGGCCCTGACCAAAAACCGGTAGTACAAACAGAGTGCTACATTGTAGTCTCCCATTAGAAACTTGTTGGTTCCCTTTTATCTAAAACCACAAAGATGTCTCAAAGCAATCAGTATTCTTGTGCCAAAGGAAAGATAAATAGAGATTTTCTACATGGAACTTTAAGTTATTCACAATTTATTTAGCGTCAAGAAGAAGGCATTGAGAATACACAATGGTGCACAGAAACAAAATGAGGCAATGGTTTAAAGGCTGTACAGCTTGCTGCTATGTTAAAAATAGTAATGCAAACTGAAAAAAGCAGTTGGCTTTGTTAATAAGTAGCCTTAGCAGCGTATTTTTCTAGATACTACTCTACCACATATTTATTGTTTTAATCGTTATTGCTCATCCACGTGGCCTAGAAGAGTATATGTGGTTGCCTGCGGTTCGCTCTGGGTTCATTCGGTTCCGTTGTTCCTTGGGTAATGAGTCTAGATAGTTTTTGTGGGTGCTTTTACTTAGGGCTTGCGTACAAATTTTCGGTTACTTCTTTAAAGAAAACGCATGCCCTTGCAATAGAGGACATTAGCTATATCTGTTGTGCGTATGCTGAGTTATTTCGCTTGATGCTGTGATTTGTCTAAACCTACCACCTTAACGTCTCTATATTTGCGAAATGTTAGTTACTCATGGTATCAAATAGTTCAAAGGCTCGAAGGCACACCTGTGGGCATTATTATGGGCTTTTCCGATAAGGTCTGTGGTGTCAGGTATTGCCAATGCAAGCATTCCTTACGCGATGTATTTTGAAATCGGTCATTGGTTTACCTCAATAGTTACCTGGCGGGCGTCATTCTTATTGTTTTTCTCTGTAAAAGATCACATTGGTAAACTCTAATATAACACTAACCGACGAGTCGTAAATTAACCGAGCTTTATGAAATAATTTTAGACGTGATGTACAAATGATGTCCTATTCTGCTTACTCGCTTATCCTCGCTGCATTCACCATTGTCTTCGCCCTATTTCTATTGTGGATGGGGAAAACTCCTTTGGCGGTTTACTATCAGCACGTGAGTGTAACTATTGTTAATGGCAATCCCGTTTCGTGCTTCATCAAATCAGGTCACGTGATTTCCCACATTCCTTTGATTGCATGCGTTTATCCTAGTTATTCCCTCCTAAGCTATCTATTTTCATTCTTGAAGTGAGCTCTTATCTATTTCTATGCGTATTGTTGCAATGAGAACTTTCATTCGTCAAAGCATTCCGCTGTATTCGTTGTGTTGCTAACGCTTCCGTCAACGCACCTTTGGAACTTCATCTTGATTATGGTTTGCAGTTACTTTAGTACATTCTGCTTATTTTTCCACATTTTTTTACCAAACACATCTGAGGATGTTTAAAATTTGGGCGGAAATTCACTTTCATGAGCCTTTTTGAGCTTATTTCAACGTTATCCTGTGATAGGGACGACCGCGCTGTCCCTAATGCGCGTTATGAGGAGTATCATACTAATATAAGATCTTTCTTTAGTGAAATATCTTTTATAACTGCCTCTATGGGCTTAGCACACGTTACTTGCCGTTTTCTCAGTATCTTTAATATGATGATTGTAATAGGAAGCTTTACGAGTTATTGATTTTTGTTTTTTTGCACTGCTATTATTATTAACACCGTGCTCATCACCGCATTTTTTAGTTTACTTCGTAATGCAGAAGCCCTGGTTCTTGCATTGTGTTGTTGAAAAGATTCTAGCATTGACTACTCAAGGATGAAAAACAGATCATTTGTTTTTTTTGCAGTTCTCGAAATCATGTCCACTAGACCAGACAAGACTTTAGCAAGATGAAATTCGGTGGTGTTAAAACGCTTTTGCATGCGTGTAGTACGTTCTCGTTTTTAATTGGCTTCATTTTAGTTCTAACATTCCACTTCGCAAAAACGTTTGTGGACATAGTCCAACCTTTTTTCCCTAAACTTCGGCTTTGGCACACTTTGGGATTGGACTTTCAGCGTTTTGATCCATTTCAACATTTTTTGAGCTAACTGTTACTGTCATGAGACTTTCTTTTCGCATGCTGAAATCAAAATGCTGAATTTGACTAGCTCTTTACGATTATCGTATTTCTGAGTGATCCACGCCTTAGTACCAAATTGTTGCAAACGTAGTCATTAACTCTTGTTTTTCCTGTTTTTACAAATGATTTCCCAAAGAGACTTAATTGATATCCTTCTTTAAAGCTGGTTCAAAGGATGCCTTTATACCATATTTACGAATCTGTCGCCGTCAAAAACATGGTGCCTATGTTATTTTAATGCCGCTTGTTGCTTACATGTGTACCGTTGTGCATACGTGTCCTTGCTTTTTTTCACTTCTACTCAGTTATTGGTGTTGGATCGTGCTTGCCATTAGGTTTTGATTTCATGAAACTGTTATCGTTCCCAATTCGTGGTATTGTCACATCAAATGTATCGGCGCGCCAACCCGCATGTAAACGGAGAGAGGGATAAAGTGCACGACGGGCTCTATTGTGATTTTGCGGGTTTTAGTTGCTGCATGAGTGGGCTACAACGTTAGGCCTGCGTCGGCGATCTAGTGCGCCAGATGTGGACCCAGCGTTGATTCGATTTCTTGAGGAGACCACTCGGCATGGCAGTCACGGCCTCGCTTATGAGGTGTTTCACCACCCCGTGAACGAGTGCAGTCCGCAGGAGCACGCTCACTTGCTTGAAACGAGTACCTACTCGCCGCACTTGGCGAAGCGCGCTGCCTGGCGTCAGCACTCTCCGCGCCACATTAGAAATGTCCGATCGCGCTTGGCGTTACCCGCCTTGGGTTATGACATTCCTCAAACTAGACAGCCGTGTATGTTTTGATCGCATGCTAACCTACTACTCCTGCTCTACTCAACAATCTGCTTGGAAAACAATGATGCAGGGACGGCATTTTTGCTTGAATTGACAGCTGCATTTTGATCGCTTTTCGTCTGAAGACTAGTGCTTCTTGGGTCGATGTGAGGAAGCATTGAGCTGCGGAAGCATCAACAGACGGCAGTTAAAGATCACTGTTATTCATCACTCGTAATAGTGCGTGTACAAACGCGTGGTCTAACAATCCGGACAGCAATGTGTATTGTCAGTCTATCATTACAAAGTTCCAACTATTTTCCGTCATGCTTCGTGGTGGATCAGCGAGTTTCGGCCAGTTTTGCGTTATTTTTCTGACCGGTGCTCACACATGGCAAAGAGGACAACCTTTTGCTGACTTATGCTGAATCAAGTGACCTTAGACACAATAGTAACTTGCCTTGCTAACCAGCATATCAGTGCGACTTAACAACTTGATGGTAATATTGCGCATTCAGGGCATATTTTTTAGCCATGTGGCCCAATTGTCTCCATTCACGGTCCGTCTGCTAAGTTTCTAATTTATAGCTTGGATTTGGTAAGTAGCGCAGAGCTTTCTTCATTTCATTTGATCCCAGTCCACTATCCCTGTGGTCTGCGTTACGTTAGATCGTACCGTAAGAAATTGCCTCCTTCCATACCAATTTCTATCTAGAGGGAGGTTTTATACAGATGAGTTCCCAAGGTAATTAATTAAATGGGAGTGGGATTTGTCTCAGTGCATCTATATGCCAATCAGATCTTCATATGTTTACTATGATTCAAGAACTCGCAATAGGAGTGAATTGTCACTTCAATGGCGAGGGCTCGAATGCCGGACTTTGTAGTTGCCGATGTAGTTGATGTTTGTCTTTGAAAGTCAACACTTGCAGATGACAGATGTCTTTTGAAGTCTTTCGATGTTTCGCTTCTAAGCCTTGTATTTGTCCGATATCCGGTTACCTAGTTTGACTATGGCAGAACTGTGGTTAGTTACTATGACTTCTGTGAGTGTGCCAGAACTTACTTTGCTTCGCCCTGTATTTTCCTCATTCGCATGCATAATGTAATTTCCCTGCGAAATACTTTGAAACATTTGGTAGATACCTGTGCCTTTGTCAAAAGGCCAGAGGCATCCAATTTCGAGAAGCATAATATTCTCGTTACTTTTGAGGCAGGGGTGGGCTTTTGTTATTTGCTTTTTAATTAAATGTGCTCAGTTCAAGGTTAAACAGCGTTGATACTGCTTTTGTCTGTAATCTCTTGTGATTTTGGAGAGCAAGTATTTATCACAATTAAAATAAAATTAGGGTTGAAGGCGTTTTGTGCAAAACTTGAAATCACACCCCTAATGGCGTTTTAGCATATTTGCTCAGAGAAAGGTAAATATATCGGCTTGTGCTTTTTCCCTGTCTTATCAGCTCTACACCATGGAGCTAAAAAATGATTACCGCCTTATTTTGACTTTTGTGATCGTTTACAGGTGCTTGTTGAATGTTAACCTTAGTGCATTGAAAATGGTCGACGGACAGTTCACCTTAATTTACTATGATTTATTCTCACCAACCAGTTTCTGCATTTATAATGCAGGAGGCGCTATGCGAGCGCTACCGTCTTACCTCTCCTTCGCCTCTTAATCCCAAGCTGAATATCGTGGTCTGGTGTCTCATCGCTTTATTTATCTTCCATTCCAGTTCCCTCCCAGTCCGGTTGTGGTTAACACCGAATGATTGAGCTGCAACTGCACCCTCACTCGCTCAGTCCTCGGGTCCCCTTCCTTTGCCTCGTCGACGCCACATGCAGCTCCGGATGGTGCCTTCCGCGCTCTCACCGCCATATTATCCCAGTACTCCTCCCCTCTCTCAGCGTGTGCACGCTTGTTGTAAATAAATCAACTCCTTTTTTCCTTACAAAGTTGTGTATGCAATTGTACTCCGACCGACCCACCAACCATCTGACTAACCAAACTGACCTTATGTTTTAGTAACTTTTCTAATATAACTAATAAGTTACTTCACCTTTTTGTGAGTCTTTGATGCATTTTTTTCCTCTGCGGTGTTACCATAATTAATTAGAACAACATGAATGCGAAATGCATGTGACTGCGTGGACTTGGTGGGAGGTTTCCTCTCAAGGATCGTTGTGCGTTGCGCGGCTGTTTAACGTCACAACTGAATTTAAGGTGCTCGATTAGCGGGATTGTTGAATGCACTCAACTGTCGTGACCAGGCTTGCAGTGTGTGAGGAGCAGGCATCGCATTGGCTGCTCGCTACCACACGCCTCACGTGACTGCTGTTGCACCCATGCTTTGTTGGAATAGTGCCTGCGCTCATCACCCTGGTGACTCTCGATGCAATTTTTTGCTCATAATCTACTCACACGTGGCACAGATTGTTCTGGCCTTTCTTTCAAGCACGTTAGCCTAGTTATTTTGGCTTTTTGTTTTTTTTTTGGATGGGTTGCCGTCTTAACTGCTATTAGAGCTCATACATGCACATGATGCTGGTTTTCATCGGCTTCAATTAACCTAAGCGCGGAAATAAACGTCCGAGTTACTTTTGTGAACAAGGTCTCGTTGGTTCAGCTGGCGCCCTCACGGAAGCACTATGTTGAAGCTTGAGTGGGGGGAAACGCTGAGAATAAATAAGAATAAATGCACAACTCAGTGACGTGTTTTTGCTGACTGATGAAGCGAGGCTGTCAAGTGACTCGTCTGCGCTGTCCGCAACGTATTCCTGTCGACTTGTTTGTTAATAACATCTGATACGGATCACTCATGCGCTTATGAGGTTGGAGCAACAACAATTGGGCGTTTGAATTGGGGGCGCCACCTAGCATATCAAAAGTGGAACTGAGACCAGAGATTCCTCAAAGTTCCGAAAGCTCCGGCTGATCTGAGTGATCCACTCTTGAAATTACAAGCACTAGTTTGACACGATTGTGGGGACCAAATGTGCACATTTCGTTACATATCGCCCCCATCGTCCGTGCCGAAATCTGATTACACATGCGATTCAAGTATAAACATGCCACCAATGCGCACTTCCATCTTTCGTTTCAGTCTTATCCCCAATTCACTGTTTCTGCCGCCTCGATTAAGGCCGCACTGTTTGCAATGGCGCGGATACATAAATGTCTGCGCGTCCGATTCCACAAAATTGTTCTCACACTCCATTAAGTAGCGTTTGTTTTCCTCGTTAAAACAGCGGCATGAACATTTGGTACTAGATTAGCGTAACTCATCCGGAGGGTACGACATTCAGAACATCTAAATAGCACTAAATGAAACACGCACACAATGAGTAAACATTTAGTAGCTTGAAATGCGCGTACTTAAAAATATTATGTACAAAGGGATGAGACAGCCTTTGGAGAGAATGTTTCACCACAACTCATCACCTTCGTGCCAATTCACCTCTTCCTCCTCTTCATACGGTTCATCCTCCACATCTGCTTCCAATGACCCTTCATCTTCCTCTTGTTGGTCTGGAAGGTTTTCCAGCAGTGCTGGAGACGACACTGAGGCAGGAAGGCGTTTGGAATGTGCGGCAGAGACACAAACAGTCTTCTCGAGTAGCTGATTGGAGGCGCGGGGTTCAGGCGATGCAACTGCCGAGTTGTCGATACAAATACCGCTCTCCGGTGCCAAAGAAGACGGTGAGGAGGGACCAGTTGCAGAAGCAGCGCCCTCTCCAGTGGCAGACGATGCCTCCGCCTTCCCACCCACAATAGCTTCCAGTGCTGCGTAATTTATCTTCTTTGAGATAAGCCGCGACTGGCTCTCTTCGTTCTCGTTCTGACCGCTCTCCGGGCCATCCTCTTTGCCGGATGCATGCCATGGCATTCGACGCTGGCGCCGGTAGATCTTGCGCGGACCGCGCCGTGGCTACGTACAGAAATAAAAGCGACATTAACCCTTACACCTGGTGATGTTAATAGCGAAATGTCACAGTGGTAACATGAACGCTCAAATAAATCCAAAGAATAGATAGACTTTTAAATATTTAGGGAGGCTGAATGAGTGTAAAAATACGTTTAATCGTTTTAGTTTAGCATGAACTCTCGCTTTTCCAATTGTGCACGGCTAAAGCATTTTTTATCACTAAAGTTCAAACGATTCTTTAATAACATGAACTGAAGTTTTCGCCCTTATAAAGATCAAGAATGGTAAGTAAGTGGACTTACACGTTTGGGCCGCTTGGCCATTTCCTCTTTAAGCCGTCGTTTTTCAGCCTTCTTCCCTGGAATGGAGATTGAACACGATGTAGATATACAAAATTTGTGATGCAGGCAAAGGTACAAAAGTAGGGTAGCCGGGTGCAATTTGAAGAAAAGGCAACGTAAACTGAGGAATGAGGTGGAAAACATACGCCTTTGTTCCTCCAAGAAGGGTGCGTTTTCACGGAACCAAAAAGTTGCCTTTACCATGACCTCTCGAGGGGTTAGAAAGTACTCCTGAAAAGGTTTAATAAGAGAAGACCTGATGGAATAAAAAGGACACTGAGGAGAGCGTGGAAGATAGAATTCAAAACGTAAGTGTAGGTAATTTTGAGCAAACGCAAAATTAGTTAAATTCACACCATTTGAACCCTGGGATTTTCGGATAAGTTGTGTAATGACTTATCACTCGGGTAGGTGGCGTCTGAGATCAGCAGAGGCTAATCCAAATAACAGTGATAATTGGAACAGGTTGATAAATCATATCCCCAAGTCCGAAGTGACAGAAATAAAATTCTGTTTAGGACTTTAGGATTGCTCTGAGGTGCATCTTTTTCTGTCATCATTCAAAGTCCACTTTTTCCCGGAGGTTACATAGCCTTTAGTAATGTAGACGGTTAAGTGGTGCCACAGACTTCAGCCAAACAAACTGTCTGGCGAAATAATATTTGACCACTCGCAAAAAATAAATAACTGTATTATTATTAAAAGTGCACGGTGTTATTAAGTGGCACCTGAAATAGAGCCTGAAACACAGAAAATGATAACAGGCCAGAAGTATACGCAGCCATCACATTTGGCAAAGCATTGTAGACTTCGTAGGATCAAAATCAGCGCAATATAAAATAAGAATTAGTGCAAGTTAACTTACCCGATCTAGCTCCTCCTCATCTATGTCACTGAGATCAATGCTATAACCCACTGTAAGCGAAAATAATGCTAATCATGCATAGTGAATTGGCTCGAGCTTCAACAGAATGAATGGTCACTACCTCTTTTCCCGCTATTCTCCGTAGGGTCATCTAAAATGCAGAAACCATCAGTAGCTAATCAGACCATTTTTCAAATGAGACACTCCACTATTAACGAATGATACCCATGCACACTTGGAATCCAAGCAAGCGGGTTCCAATAATCCTTGATTCGATTTCATGCTGCTGGTGTGATAACCTGAACCAATTACAATACCATACCAATAAACGTTTTTATGCGACGTAAGCTTCTTTTCTTATCACTAGACGGTTTGAAAAAGGCAACTCAAATTGCTGCGAACTCAATGTCTGATTATGTTTAAGTGGAACCAGAGTTTTAGATACACTTACAAAGCACCAAGTAAATTTGCTACTTATAAAGAGGTAAGTAGCAACACAATCCCAACTGGAAGCGATGGGATAAACCAACCAAATCATGATCAATTGCCATCGTATTGACGACTTTTACCTGAACAATTGTACGAAAACTTCATATTGTAGTTTTCAGCAAACAAACACTACAAGTACTGTGAAGCTAGCTTCGAAATGAGTATCGGATGAACTTAAGTATTGGCATTGAGCCGCACAACACAATTCAAAAGGACATTCAGATCGATTCAACCAAGAATGAAAAGTTGAGTACATTTGAAAAGTTTGACCAGAGCATTGGTAAGTGGATAAGAGGAGTAACTTGCCATTATTTTCGCAGGTGGGCTGTGCAGATTCGGGAGGAGCAAGAAAATGCGGGAGTTTGAAGGAGTCTGGAAACCAAAGTATGTTAATTGACTTTCCCCACTAAGAAGCACACAAAGTGCGCCGAGTTATTGGCAAGATAAATCATGTTAACAACCAATCAGCAAAGTATAAATAATAATAATAATCTATTTTTATCACATTAAGTTTCTTAATACAGAACGCGGTATGAGCTTTGCAAAGTGTTGTTGAGAGCCGAGTTGGAAATACGCCGGTTTGAAGTAATGGAGAAAGTGACCCCGCGACTTTCACCACCTTAAGCATGGCCAAAGGGAATGGTAACCTCACAGAGCACACCAGGTGGTGGGTTAAAATGACATAGAAATCGTTAGCTTTTGTGAGTATCAGATAGCCTTCACTTGTGCACAAGCAAATTTTGATTTTGCATATTTCTCCCTTGCTAAAACTTGGCCTATTGGGAAGTTCCTCCGCTTAAAAACTGACAAGATTCCGAAGAACAATAAGCCAGGACTATGGCAGTCGCCCAGTGAGTTTCTCCAACGTAAATGCAGTCAAAATCAGTGGCTTGGTCTTGTAATGACTACCAGCTGGTCACTCAACCCTTGTAGAAATTAGTAGGTTCCGATAAATTTAAGGTCCAGATGAACTTCCTCTTGACGAAAATCCCCCTTACTTTCATACTTAGACATCATTTACTAAAATACAACTCTAATTGTATTTTCTGTTGAAAACTCCTACGCTTGGTTTCTGTGTGCATGAAACTCAAAAAACCTTAAAATTTCATCAACAACGTCAGAAAGTTTGCCGACTTCAAAACATCCTGCAGTTTCGTAGACATCGATTATAGCTTCAAAGGCACCGTAGAATGTAGGGTACCATCAAGTAAGTCTTTTTGCATGGATTACTCCAACCGAGTTTGAACTGCCATAAGTGCTATACTTTGAGCAAGATTAACATCAACAGAACAAACATATTCTAGATCATAAATACTTTAGCATACCAACCTTTTCACTTCCACTGAGGGGGTGAAATACGACCATTAATTGATGCTTGGGATCCACCTGATGCCGATTTTCCCTCATATTCGGTAAATACAGTAAAGTAGCAAAAAGTGAAACAAGACGTACCATCGGTTGGGATGAGGGTGGGTAGTGAGGGCTGAGAGATCGAGACACCAGAGCGCTTGAGGTCGGTATCGGCGACTGCGGCCGCAGAATCGGTGGCGTCCTGAGCATTGCGCCACTGGTGAGTGGCGCGTACCAACTCACACAGTTTGGTGCCCGAATGTGCGGTGATAAGCTCGAGGTCCTCCACGCAGGAGTCGAGGATCTCGGGATCCACTACCCCATCGAGGACTTCGCGCAGCACCTGGCGGGAGGAGCGACTACGCTTCGCCACCGAGAGATGCGGCGACGAGGATGTTCCCTCCGTCACCGCCTCCACCACTGCACCAGTCTCTTCTTCCTCTTCCCTCTCTTCTAGTTCAGCGTCTTTAGCTGGTAGACTGCCCGACTCCACCAAATGTCGAAGACCCTTCGAGTTGGCCAAGCCTGAGAAAACGAAACATAAAGTATTAGCGCAAATCTCCTCTGTCGCTTTATGCATAGGGCATTTGCATGAGTGAAGATCATGCAATGATGGCGCAATAGTCTTAGTCGAAAAAGGAGCTGGTTAAAATTTTTTAACCACTAATTAAAGAGATAACATATCTAAAAATAGGATTTATCATAAGCCAGCCAAAACAACCTTCTGAAGGTACACTGGATTATTCCTATGGAATCAAGCTTTCATTTCAAAAATGAAATCACCAAAACGCTAGAAATGACAAACTGACAATTACTTACCAGAGTCGCGAATAGCAACGCTCACTCTCCGTTTACTAGCAAGTTCATCAAGCTCTTGATCAATCCGACGACCGAGTTCCTTGATCTCAGCCGAAACTTTTTCCATATCGAGGTCTTTGAGATCCTTAGTCAATAAGAAGCGATTTGCATGAGGGAGTACAGAATATGCACAAGTCCAGTGCAATCAACTTAACGTACAAATCGTCTCTTTTGTGTCTGTTGCCCAAAGCATGGAGGGTCTTGCTCTTCATCATAATCAACAATGAAGAAGGCATCGATACTTAGCCCCGAGCTTGGAGTTTTACTGAACTCAATTAATCGCTTTCTCGCAGTCATTTGGCTTATGCGCGCTACAACAGAGGGTTTTTGAATGAAAACATTTCAATTTAAGCTTATGATATGTGACAGTTATGTGGTACTCACCAACCTTAGCGACATCTTCCTCCGTTCTATTAAATTCGTGAATTCTGGCGGCAACAAGAAGTGATGCAGCTGCGAGTCCACTTGGCCGTCGGCCGGTGCTAATCCAGTCCTTTTTCATACGTTGCAGCAACCGCATTGCTGTTGTAGCTACGAGAGCGGTCTTATCTTCAAAATCCAATTGACTCGCGAAACGTTCCACAAACAAGCAAGGATCTGAACAGAGTAGAAGCACAACGTGCAATTCGTCAAAGCACACTGGACTATGATATAACGGAAAAGACACTTACCAACTTCAGGAAGGGAAAGATTCAGACGACGCTTCAAGTCTATGTACGTGCGTCCCACGTGATAGACATTGATTGCAACGGCGTCGCTAAGGTCAAGAAGCATCAAGTTGACTCGAAGCTGTCTGGCAGCAACGTAAATGCATGCAGCCGCCAACTGCAACGAACTCCGACCACGAGTAAATCCACGAAAAAGAGCACTTTGATAGTAACGAAATGCGGAGACGGCAACATCAGCACCCAGCCGAAGTTGACCGCAGATCGTTTCTATGCGCTTCCGAGCTGAAATTCACGATGAAATTATGGCTCCCCGCTAGTCCACCGATCCAACAACACTAAAGTATTGACAAATACCTTTTTGTTCTGTGACGTAACGCGATTCTCGAAAACCCGGCATTTGGCCTGAACGGGATTGGGAAAAAAGGATATGAAATTTCAATGCCATAAGCATCTTATGAACGAAAACCCTGAGATCTTAAAGGATAGCCAAATATGCTGCATGAACTTAGTGACTAAAATATATTATGATGGGTCTAAAGTAAAACAACAGTTGCCTATGTCAAGACAGCACATTTTAAGCAACCCAACCGATGGAACCATAAAGAGCTTGCAGCTACAATGCGAAAATAACCAAAAATACAAATCTGCACTAAGACTGATGCAAAACACCGGTACACATTAGGAGAGAGAAAAGCACCGACAGTAAGAGAGCGTACTTTCAGAAGAAACAAAATTGCCAAGAGCTGTAGCCGTCCCACTAGGATTTTCAACATATTCAAGAGATGATGTAACGGCGTTTTCACTTTCCACTGCACCACACTCGACACATACCATATCACCCCTTGCAGGATCCTCATCAAATCTGCACCCGCCACATTGAGAACACTTCATAACTCTGAAATTTGCCTAATTAGGCCGCCGCCACTATTCAAGCCAGCTACGTCCGAACTGGTTGCATAAAACAAACAAGCACGACTTATTGAATACATCAAATACATTAAAAGTGCTAAAAGTAACACAAAAATTACTCATTTTGATTTGGTCAACACTTTAATGCCCTGCCTTATAGTAATTATAGAGTCGCTGCAACGCCAAATGCGTTTGCAGCAAACGCGAGTAAATAATTGTGTAACCTAAAGGACAGATCCAACAACCACTAGGCATTAATAAAGGATTAGCCTTTATGAAGACGCTTTTGCAAAAGTATCTTAGAAATACAGGGTGGATGATTTGCCCCATTCCTCATCTTCCCTTCTTCCGCCCTTATTAAGCGAAGGCTGATTGCTTCTAGGCATCTTTATTATGTGCTGAAGGCCGATATGGATTAACTATGTCAATGAGTCTAGGATGAGGATGTGTCGATCTCTGGGGAGGGAACACGCTGCTCCATGATCGGGTTAAAATTGTCCTCCTGCATCTGGCCTACAAAGCACATTTAAGAAAATTAGTATTGCATGCATCTTGCGATTTAGTCTGGCTGCCACTTTCCCGCAAGTTCCAACGTTCGTTAAGCAAATGGGAACTTCATCGTTATTCATAGACGATTTGCTGTTCAACTCCGTTAACTCTGTCGATACTTGCGCGACGACTATCATCTCCGAAAGCATCGGTCAGCCGCCTGCGAAATTAAAAAGTGTAGCCCCACGAGACTTCTCTGAAGACGAACAAAGAGGTGATACTCGCGTACAATGCATGCATGCATTTTATCAGCGAAGAGAGGGGATTGATGACACTGGCATGGACCAGAGGCCAGCCCTGTGGACGGTTATTCCCTTCTGCCGCTCTTGCTATGAGAAGGTTGAATATTTCCAGACATCTTTATTATAGCGCAGGAGAGATATAGGTTAGCAGGGCCAAAGTATCTACGACTAGGGAGCCTCTGACTCGGGAGAATGGCTAACCAAGCATCTGTCGTAGCGTCCCGAGGCTCCCTTGAAGGCAAAAGAAGGCAGAATACTAGGGTAGAATAAATATGTTCAACGGCCAGAGGGAAATAAGCCGCTGGCATGGCCCAGAGGCCAGCCTATGCAGCTAGGGCAATATGGCCACCTCTGTAGCCCTGACCGAAACCGGTAGTTCAAACAAACAAAGTACTACATCCGCAGCCTAAACCGAGAATTAAACAAACCAACTTTTTACGGCACGGGTATTAACTTCTTGTAAACCACAATTTGATCTACAAATGCCTTCCCCTTTTTAATGTGCAAAAAATTGTGGTGTTTCAGAGGCGCAAAACACATCAAACCGTCGATCTTGTGTGCAATCTAAGTGATTTAAGAACACTCGAACTACCCTCGTTTGCAACACTTAGCTCTCAATGTTCAGATTTCTAACTCGTCTAATCACCAATCGGCCACAATTGTCCCCCCTTCCCCACCGTCTAACCCGCGAAAATCCAAATACACGCAGCCTAGTCAACGGCATAGAAGCCAGCCACTTTAACTAGCGACCTAGCCCACGCCACGCTATATCCTCAACCGTTTGGTGAACGCATCCTGCTTTAAAATACTTGTTATTTATTCACCAAGGGCTCCCGCTAATTGCCCATCCTTAGTTTCAATGGGCCAATTTAACAGCGCACAAGACCCTACTTGGTGAGCACGCAATAGCAAGCCAGGGGTGCAAATTTGCCCCGATTCTTTAAGGGGCATGATAGTGGCGGTTGGGCTGATTCGTTCCCATCGTTTTTTCTTTTCAAATTCATACACGACAGGAAGCAAGATCACAGTGCCAGCAACAAAACCCATGCACACAGATCGGTTTGAGGGTGCGCAGCCAATAACGAACTGGAATTACCATCATGCCGCGTAAATAAAGATATTAAATTACCGCTTCCTTTTATTTTTTTGCATTTAAACAGCAAACAGTCGGCATCTCACTAAGATTGAGTCGACAACTTTACTCCGACTTTTGGCACAGTTCACAGTGAAGGAAAAATAAATATACATCTCATGATAGCATACAAGGGAAGTGGCGAGAGGACAGAGAATAATAGACTGGGATATGGTAACTTATCTCTACCAAAAATGTCCTGGGTGAAGGGCAGATAAAATGCTACTCAGTAATTTTGGCCATAGCGGCCCTGGAGGTGTTCCTGTAAGATAGGAAATTGCAAACCTTCTCGTAGACGGCAAATCGGCACCCCATGGAGAGACAAGCCTTAAGGATAGAAGGCTGGAGACCTTTGAAGAGGCCCGCCAACCCTTCGATGCGCCAAGTCTTCACGATGCAGTCACGCAGTCCTCGTACGACAAACGGGGAGCCAAAGTGATTCCGCGCCTCCTCAAAGCCCTGTTAGGTAATAATTAGGCATGAACCCCGTCTCCCCAGAACCACTGCTAACTTCACCACATCTACCATAACATTAGCTCTATGGAGCCCATCCTACGAATATCTAATCTCCAGTACTAGAGCATCGTAGCGGAGAAAAGGATAAGTCGGTGACTGGCCAAAGCAACACCACATTTACTGACCATACTTTGCTTATAGGATTTCGAAAGGAAGCCCCCGAAAAAAAAAACGTTGAAACATCGCGTAGAGTGGCCTGATAAACTAGTTAGAAAAGGGTGAAATTTTTACCCGTTATACGCGCCTTAACGCTCATAGTCCAACTGCCTAGATGGATTTATTTAGTCTTTTAAAACTGCCAGGATTGATGAAACAATAACACCCGCATTGCTTTGTGCACGCTCGACCACAATATTTGCTAGTTGGTTTTTAAACACCCGTGACTATTGGTAATAGTGTTTATCCTTTAACTATTCGGAGCCTCGAGTTATCCTTATGGTAGTATTTAGTTTCAGGAATGGAAGTCTCAAATTTCTAGAAAAAGACAATGTTCGCATCTAAAAATAATGTACATCTGTGCAGTCACGAAATCTTGAGCACGAATAGGACCTTTAGAGCGAACAACAATTGCACTCCAACACAAAGTTATTCGTCTATAAACTACCAGTTTTTAGTGTTACTGCTTCGGTAATGTACACTTCCTGTACAATGCAGGAAATTACTATCCGCGAGAGCACAGAGGCCGATTGTAAAATTATTGCGTTTTCAATGAGTAAAATAACATCACTGATATCGGAAGCGCTCTTATGGGGCAAAACAAGACTACATAAAGTCTAACCACTTAGTTGGATAAACCAGTGTTGACAATGCTAATATGCATCACGAATCGCGGCTTTTCCGGGTAGCCGATGGACACGAAATCAGCTTTACTCCGCCGAAGAAGAAACAGAAACAATCGAGAGGAGAAAAGCGCAAGCTACAGTACCACCTGAGATCCCCCTAAAACTGCTCCAGGCCAAAACGGCGCGGAAAGTGGCGCCAATCAACCCACATCCAGGCCTATACACCAGCCAATGACTAATAAATTCGATGGGTACTCCTCACAAAGCTTTTGTCACCGTGTTATGAGGAATCAGGTAAATCGAATCCAGTCAAAAAGGGTGTAAAAGTGAAGAATTTCTATTAACATTAACAATCAATTTTAGCCAAAAAATGTAAATGGCATTTGTCTGCCTAAAATACCAGAATGGTCAGTAAACGCGAAGTGTGAATTCGAAGTAGCCCCTTGAAGCCAAAACAAATCGCCCTCAATCAGTTTAAAATAACAAATGAAAGTGATGGCGAAATAAAACTTCCCATTAATCCCAGCTGTAAAAGGGAAGCCTATAGCAGCAGCAAATGCGTTAATTTGTCGGACGGTACGACAGAAGAAAAGCGGACTTTACGATGCAAAAATTTAGCACGCAAAGACCAGCTTTTCATCAGCAAAGTGCAATCAGTTAATAAAATAGATTCATGAAGGCAGTTCGAGGAATGAGCTTTTAACTTCTTTAAAATTGGAAGAAATAAGCCTCTGTTACATGCAATCATCACGTTACAGAACGCCTGAATGCCGAAGAATGCTATCAGAAAGAAGAATTATGGAAATATGAAAGTGCAAAAATCAATAAACAATTAAGATCTGCTAAATTCCTCCCGTACCTTACCGGATAGCATTAGGAAAGTGAAAGGGCAAAAATTTAACAGAACAGAGCGGAAGAACTTGGTCAAATCGTAGAGTATTGTCAATATAAGCAACAATACAAAAAAAAACAATGCAACGAAAATGATATGGTTGCAAATCCAACGGATACAAGTCTTTACTCTTCCATGCTATGCTCGGCAATTGTGTAGATAGCTCACGCCAATCCTCTAATTATTCAAAGAAATAAATATTTTTCGTCCCAATACAATACCGATCTTTGAAAAACCGGTCATACAAACGAGTCAGAAGAATTTAAATAAATTTCAGGAAAATCTAAGAGACAACTGAAACGATAGCTATTATTACTAGTGAGTACCCACAAAAGTGCAGCCGAGAGATAGTTAACAGAGGTTGCTATAGTGAAAACGACCATAAAACAGGGCGAGTTTCTCAATACTCTGGTTTAAGGCCCGCTACACTTTCTGCGTAAAGTTGTGCATGCTAGTCTGCTGCGGCTTGTAAAATATTCAGACAACGACAAAGAAAATTGAGGCGGAAGGTACAATCGAAAGCGCCTTGAACGTTTGGGCGATGATGGGACAAGACCAATATCTAGATAGTGCATCACATGAGCGTCAAGACAGCTTCAGAAAAAGGCTTGAATCTCCGAAATTAAGGCAATTCTCTTCTAGCTATCGAGGGAATCCCCCTTTTGACATCATCACACAAAGGTAACAGCACTTAATCATTTTTAAAGGCACTTTTGGTCACCAAGTTGCCATGACGTTAAAACGAGGAAAGTAACTCAAGAGGGTATGCTCAGAGAGAAAAGACGTAGCAACAAAATCATAGCTTCCTTTAAACGCAAAGCAAACATGCTTACTGGAGTCCCAGCTAATGGATAAAAGTGAATATTTAACGATTAGAAATATTCAAGTGATTGGAACAGACATCCCTGAGCATGTGAAAACAGTATATGCACTTTAATAAATGACTCGAAGTCCTCACAGCGGTTAGGATTCTACAATCCTACATTGTAACACAATTGCAGTAAATGCCTTCTGCGGAGGACACATGCGTCACATTGTGAAAGCAATTGTTAACCCAGCAGAGAAACAGTAGAAGACTTACTTGAACTTGAAGCCGCTTTTTAGCAACGTCCATTGGATAGACTATGCATTTTGAGACCATTCCCGCAAACGCACCGGCAGAGACGCTTTGGACAAGGCCTGAAACCAAAGTTCAGTTTAATAACTACTCAATCCCCAAAGAATCACACAAACACAATAAAAGCGGACATATTAAACGTTGACATAGATGCAAGATGACTTCGCGCTTCGCTGCAATATTTTATATAGTTAGATAATTGAAGTGTAGGACCAATAAAATTAATTAGATTCTGAGCGTTGGTTTGTTAAGTGAATTTTGAATCAGCCATCTGGCAAGTGTGTGGCATATGAATTCATGGAGAAGTTCAACAGAAGTGTCAAAGATCAAAAAATGAGTGCAATAGTAACTGCAACACCATGCCATTTCTAGGAATAACACCTCTTAAACCTAATTGAATGCATTTCCCCACAACTCAAAGCAGAGGCCTTGCCGAAACACGCGTATTTGTGCACACCGCAATCTGGCTTACGAACGCGGACTTCTACGAGACCATGAGACGGGATCATAACTGCGCATCAAATTAGACAACCAATTGAAGCACTCAGATTGTAATGTCCGATGGAAGCTCTTAAAGATGTATCACTACAGTAGAGCAATTACACTTTCCAAAATAGTGAATGAGCATAAAGTAGCGATGTTACCAGACTTGAGATTTTCACACAGTGCCTTCACCTACTTATTTCCCAGCGTACACAAAAGCTCAGTTGCGAAAAAAAATAGCTTTTAATGTGCAAAACAGAAATCCATGTACACTCGAAATACGACTTACTAGCATTGGTGGGGTCGGGTGGAAGGCGTCCGAGAATACGTGTCTCCCAAAGATCAATAAGGTGAACTGTAAGCTTATAAACAGCAAAGTTTAGACCTGTTTGAGGAGCTGTTAGGAGTATTGATGGACTAAGGCCACGGAAAAAGCCACGAAAACCTTCCTTTCTGGCTATGGTGGTAATCGCCTCACGCAAATTGCTAAAAGAAAGAAGGCCAAATATCATGAAGGGAAGAATATTGGAACGGTTGGAACAAGCAACTCACTTATATACACGAGGCTCGCCCTGAGCAATGAAACGAGTTTTTAATACATCCAAGGGTTGCGTGCAGGTTGCTGAAGTTACTCCAGCAAGGCAGCCACAGGTAAAATTCACGGCAGATGCGACTGCCTGACGAGTTTCACCGTCTTCCTCAGGTCCATTCAATATCTGGACACACCACCTCGTATACAACTCAAAAGAGGTGAATTGAACACCAGAATAGGAAACAGCGAGGATTTGGGAAGATAGATGTCCTTTCCAAAAGGCACCAAAGCCTTCCTCCTTTATGATACAGCGAATAGCTTGAAAGACACTACGATATTTGGCAGACGCTTGCATAGTCGAAATCGGTTCGACTTGCAGCTGTACGAGAACGAATTCGGCATTAAAAATTGCTGTACCTGAAATCTGACTTTAACAACATCGAGTGGCTGGACACATGCTCTACCACAAAAGCCACTGATACAGCCAGCAGCTAGAAAATCAGAGTGTGATACGTTCTGATATCTTGATACGTCAAATCCGACCATATCTCATGAAAGCATGCCAAAGTCCGACGCATGCAAAGCAGCACACGGATTCGAGAATACCTCCCATTCCTTTTGAATTTACTGGTCGATAAATGCATGCAGAATAAAGGTCGTGCAATTTCCGGCCATTTATAATTTAAAATAGAAAGCTTAAAGTCGCACTCTTATTTAACAATTTTTGGCCCAATACGGCTGAATAGATTATCTTCTTAGAGCTTGTCCTCGAATTCTAACCTATACCGAGAGTATTCGTGATTTCGCTCGCAAACTTGCACAATCCCCGTAGATTTTGCGTAATTTACCATAATTTTAAACTATCTAAATTGTTGCTGTTCCCGACATTGGCTATACCAGGCGATTTTGCAAGCTATGGCGCCTCGAGACTTTCCTGATGACGAAAGAAGTGAGAATGGTTGCGCATATGGTAGGAATTAAGGACAGCGAAAGTACAGCTTGGCACTTCGCCAAAAATCGATTTAAATTAACCACATGCGTGTTACGGACCATCTGAGGGCTACTAGTTAGCAATCATCGGCTTCTTGGGATCACCATAAGCTTTGGAATGCAGATCATTCCACAATAAATTACCTTTTCTAAAAGATGCACTCCATTTTTCTTGTTGATCTGAAAAAAAAAAAACTATTTTCCGATGGCTCTGCCGAAGCTATCAGAAATCTTCTACTCTACACAGCCACCATAGTAATGTTTTACTAGGCTTAACGGCTGCCTCTATTCGTGTCGCCTACTTCGGTTTTGATTGGTTTTCCGCCACGCACTTTGATTTGGATCAGTTTTTCTTATTGAATAATACACTAGAAGTGACTAAAGTACGACCTAAGTCTGCCTAGTTTATATTACTTACCTGAGCCATTTTAAGTAGGGAATCAATACTTGTCTAAACGAGTACCCCACAAAGTACAGCCATCGGCCGACTTTGGACGCTACCATCGGTGTCCAAGTAACGATTCTTCATTAGACTGACTTCGTGATTGGTAATGCTCTTGAACCGATCGGTACAAAGCAGTACAAAGGGAGCTAGTGGGAACTACTTCGGCAATTCATCACATAGAAGACACTCAGATGCGAAATTTACTAAACGATGAAAATACCCTGTCATTCAAAATACAAAGGTCATTCCCTTGGCAAGTTAAGCCTGCCTTGCGGAGATAAGTCTTTTAAAGATAATACGAGAGAGGATTGAACCGAAGGTGATTAGCAGGCCCAAGGCGCCGACTACATTTACAGGATGAGAAAAGAGAAGACAGGACACAAGGATGGACAGGCACTGGCGGATTGTCATAATGATAGTGAAGGTGACGGCGCCGAATTCGGCTATGGTGGCGAAAATTAGTATCTGCCCAAAGCCGGAGCACACCGCAGAGCCAACCACGTCGAGAGTGAACTGGGGTTGGTCCCACGCGA
This sequence comes from Taenia hydatigena, assembly GCA_036345935.2. NCBI lineage: Eukaryota > Metazoa > Platyhelminthes > Cestoda > Cyclophyllidea > Taeniidae > Taenia > Taenia hydatigena. The sequence continues at coordinate 10,613,427 of JADWOT020000008.1, forward strand.
ACCTTAGCGAGGAGGACAGCGTCCCATCCGCCAACAGCGGCGTGATAGTGAATAGCACCGCCCAGGCGCATACGCCACGCATCATCTAGAATGCCAAACGAACACACGTGCAATCATTATATGCTGATTTGTGGTTCTGAAAACACTGGATGATAAATGGGATAATGTACCTGGAGCGGTGAAATCTTGTAAATGTGAAAGAGATTGTCTTGAAATGTGGATGTATAGGAGTCCAGAACGATGTAGCCACAGATGAGGGTAAGCCCACTAACCGAATTCACCGCTGCCCTCCCGCTATGCTCCGGTGGCGATGATAGAATAAATACGCTCACACCGATGCTGATAAGTGCTAAAAGACAACGAGATTACTAACGGTAGATCTCAGGCTTCAGAACGCTTGCTAGATTTCCTGCAGTTCATGATTAAGCAAGATTTGAAAACTAGGTATCGTCTAAAATTGATTGATAGTGTTCCCTAACAGAAAGTGCGATAACGGCAGCGCATTTAAAAAGTCTTACTAAAACGTACCGGTTGTGATATATTCATGAACCTTGTAGGAACGACCGTAGAGAAGCCTACCCATTAGCATTACAGGAATGGTCTTACAAGACTTCGAAATGACCTAAGTAAAAGTAAGCGGTAAAAGCAACTTAGATACGGTCCCTGAAATTATGCACAATGGCTGAATCCTATCGGAACACAAAAACGACCATCGAGGTGCCGAGAGTAGCAGGATAGCTAAGGCCTGATACAGCCAAAGGTCGACAAATTCATTTAAAAAAATGCTATTCGACAACGTCAACATCAGTACTTTTCTCCAAAGTAGAAATACCTCCTTAATATGAAAGTTAGCGGCAAGTAAATCAATTTGTATGTAAATCTAGATGTGTTTTGTTTAAAAAGGTTAGACATATAGTCCTCCAAAAAGGGACGCCTTTACATTTTAAATTTTTAGCGAACAATAAAGGGAAGAGGAAAACGAAGAACTAACCTGGACGGGAAAAGTGATAAAAAGGAGGGCCTCATACTGACACCAGCTGGAGAGGATGTTGCTGAGTGCAGGATTGGCGTAGCTAGAGAGCGGTGCCCCGCCCCGTCCACCTGCAGCCGCCGCCACTGCCTCTAACCGTCGAGGTCCTATGAGGTGGATGCAGACAGATGCCACGATGAGAGCGCCTATCCGATTACAGAAGACGAGGAATTGCGGCTCTCGAAAGCGTCCCCCTCCATAACTGCTGGTCATTATCTTCTCCTGTGTGAGCGAAGTTTAATAAACAAGCTCTTTTGATAGCTAACGTTTAACAGGTTTAGCAACCTATAAAAAAGCTTTTGGGGCGTGGGAATACACCTATTGGATGGTAACAATGACGTTCAAAGATACATCACTCTCTCACATTTGGAGCCCAGAAAAACCATTGTTTGATTGCTAAATGCTTGCGACATGAGGAAGCAAAACGCCACACGCTACTCCGATCGTGTATTTAACTGAATTAATGCTCTGTCAAAATTGGCCTCAATGAGATGAATACACGGTGAAAGATAATCTTCCTATCGAGGCAGACGATGTTTTAAATGTAGTTAGGTCAAAATAAACGATGGCATGCGTTTCATGAATAAACAAGGGATGCGATGTGCTTGGAATGATCCCATTTGTTTCTGAGTGAATGCAACCGATGACCGTGAACGTGAAAAAGCATGCAGCAGAAAATATTAGTGACCCCAACTACTCACTAATCACCAAAATTACAGACACATGAAATCACCTCACCTGTCTGAAGGCGATGAAATTGGCAGATTCCTAGATTAAGGTGGTTAAGAGGCAAAGATATGGTACTGTCCTAGTTGTTCACTAATAAATGCAAAAAATCATAACTTTAAGCCCCTGCAGAGACTCCATAAAGCTCATATTTACCTACCACTAGATCGGCGGTACGAAGGTTTCAGAACTATTAGTGGTTAGAGACAAATTAGCATACCCAGCCGTGCTTACAAACACTACAGTTCGATGGTAAAATTAACAACTGGTCGATTCGATCGCACGGTATCGAAGTTAAAAATGCAGCATTAAAGCAGTTGGATGGGGTAAGAGCTTGCAATGAGGACCCGCGTCAGGGATCGGTTAAAGAGATATGGGTCAAAAAGGCTACAAGCAGTCCAAGTGCATTCAAATGGGTGGATTATATGTTCAGTAGAAATGCGACTTGAACATCAAGATAACGTTTCCGTAAACAATCGACATCACCATTAGGCCAAAAGTACTGACAACTAAAAGCAGTAAATTAACCGTCTCCTTGTAAAGTCACTGTTAGAATCTCATGTGTCAGGGTGGCCGAGTGAGGAAGTGTAATGTGAAAAATTGATGTTGCGAGGTAGCGTATAACAAGAAAGAGCAAATCATACGAAACACAACAGCAAGTGTAATAGATACTTTAAATGAAGTGTAAAAACTTAGCACGAAAATAAGGCGCCACTAAGTGGAAAACAATGAATGGTTTTCTTTAGCGCGGAATTGTAAATGATGCAGAAAGTTAAGACGGTCCAAAAGAAGTACACTGTTCACTGAGGCATAATTGTCATAACCTACTCCTGTGTTGAGGACAAGGAGATGTCCTCATGAAATGGCGTGTGAATAAACCAGTAAAAAGGCGTTTCGAAAGAGTTCACAGATGCTGAGTGGGTTGGACTATGCTAATCTACCTGGACAAGGAACAATAAAACTAATAAATGAATCGCACTCCATTAAAAGTAGTTTTGAAAACGAATCTTATAATTACCAGCACACAATTAGCATGAATCGCATCACCAAGAAAACGCTGAGGGAATGTCAGAAGCTCGCGTCGCACCTGCAGAACGCCCCAGAGAACGTAGACGAGGTTGAGGCTAAGAGTGCACCCCACAAGCCCCAACCAGCGATGCTGCTTAACGAAAGCAGCGAGTGCGTCAGAAGCGCGAACAAAAGGGGTGCGCCAGGATGGCGGCGGTGGGGACATAGTGGGAGGATCGAGGAGGCGGTCATAAGGCAGATGTTGGAAGAAGCAGACTGTAAGGCAGCGCTGACACACTGAGGCCAAGTTGCCTAAGGGAGAGTAGAGGGGATTTTACTAAGGAACAAGGGAGAGCAAAAGAATAGCCAGCGACACTGCTGCTGCTAACCTGTCTCAGCCTCCCATTGATGCAAGAGATGTTGTGCAAAACGTCTAAGGATCCATATCGGCATATAAGTGAGAGCATAGCAGAGCAGAATATTTGCAAGTCGGACAAACCAGAGATCGCTTGAGATGATGGATTGAATGTAAAAATATGTGTGGAGCTGTACCAACCCGGCGCAGATAATGTAGACAATAAAAAGTGCACAAAAACTGGAATGAAAAATAAACATTCCTAAAGTGATATGAAGATATTGTGAGACAGCAAAATAGACTACTCATGACATAATGCTATCTGAAAGTACTCAGTTCTCATTCCAGAAATCAACGTCAAGAGCTATACATACAGAAGGTAAAACTTAGTAGATTATGGCATGTACAAGTATCCAGTAAGAAGAGTCATATATAATAAGCGGAAAAAAGGCCAAAACACCGTGGTTTGGTAGGAATATGATCCAATAACTAATTAGACAGTGATTCATAGATCAATTGCGCTGAGACTATCCCATTCACCTATTCAAAAAGACTAGTGTGAGGGCACTGAACTCTCTTATGTGTATGAAACACCAGACCGTGCAAATACCTCAAGATAATGTTTAAGCAAAAGCAAAAATTCACAGAAGCTTACTAAGCCGGTTTAAGATGCTCGAAATATGATTCACAAGGTGGGATTTCCTTGGATTTTTCACTGAATCCCGGATACATAGGCGCACGAATATCTTAAGGTGAAATCAAGCAAAACTAAACTTTTGCAAGATAGCGAAGTTAGTGGACACTCATAAAAGACCAAATAACACAAAAATTCAACGAAGCCTGTTTTAAAAAATGCAACGTAGTTTCACATGTTATGAATTAAATGTCCCAACAAAGAGGGTCTCACAAAACGAGTTCAAACGTATAAAAATTAACCTTGGAGCAAATAGACAGTGACTACGCTAGCATGTATAAGGTGCGTATTTACGACCCTTACGGTCCGAACCGTAATAATACCAAAGTCTGAAAATAACAAAGCAACAAACCAACCAAAGTGACAATCGCATTTGACCTAAAAAGCAGCAGGCAACCTTGAATAGCTGATCGCCTTAAGTGATTTAAACGAATTGATGGCTTCAACGCATTAAGGCGAGTATTAACTGACATGCACACTCTGAGGTGCGCAAATTCTTCGCCAAATCAAAACAAAATATCCTTTTAAAATCGTGCCATTATTATAGAAAAGTAAATCCCTATAAATGATTCAAATTTTGGATGCCAAAGCTAATTCAGTTGCCTCTAGAATTATTATTAATGCCTCCTTTTAATAATTTCTGAGAATCAGTTTGTTTTACAGAAAAATTTCAACAAAAAGGCTTGCATTTCCACTTCCAAGTAATACTGGAAATTCCACTGTAATGTAGCGTCCCGAGGCTCCCTCGAGGGCAAAAGAAGGTAGAACGCTAGGGTAGAATATATATTCAACGGACAGAGAGAAATAGGCTGCTGGTATGGCTCAGAGGCCAGCTTACGCAGCTAGGGCCGTACGGCCACCTCTTTGACCTTGACCGAAACCGGTAGTTCCAACAAACGAAGTACTACATTGCCCCTCTCCTCTTTCGAGCGTCGTCCTCGACGCGTCCCTCGGTACATCCCCGGCGTCAGCCATCACAACGTACTCAGTGTTGCGAAAAGCACCCACGAGCTAACCATGCCAGTTGCCGTCATTCGACGCGATTGAGACGATGCTTGACACCAACGTCAGTGATCCCTCTTGACAGTGCATTGCACTTCGAGTTTCGTTTGGCTTGGAAACAAAGTTCAGAACAAGTGGTTCTGTTCGTAGTGGGGCGTTAGCACGCCGACCTCCTTAAGCAAGTATATTAGGGGTAATCTTCGAAACGAAACTTTCCGGGTGGTCCGTGGCTAGAGCCGCTTCAGTTGTTGATAGCTTTCTTATAGAACACGTAGAATGGGGTAGATGCCGGAGGTGGAGGTCGTTCGTGGCTCATCCGTAGCACATGCACTTCTTACGCACCGCTGCCACCAATGTAGCGTCTCGAGGCTCCCTCGAAGGCAAAAGAGGGTAGAATGCTAGGGTAGAATATACATTCAACGGACAGAAGGAAACAGCCTGCTGGCATGGCCCGGAGCCCAGTCCACACAGCTAGGGCAGTATGGCCACCTCTGTGACCTTGACCGAAACCGGTATTTCCAACAAACAAAGTACTACAGTAGCGTCCCGAGGCTCCCTTGAAGGCAAAAGATGGCAGAGTACTAGGGCTGAATATATATACATATTTTTTGTTTGAACCACTGGTTTCGGTCAGGGTCACGGAGGTGGCCATATTGCCCTAGCTGCGTAGACTGGCCTCCGAGCCATGCCAGCAGCTTATTTCCCTCTGCCTGTTGAATATATATATATTCTACTCCAGCATTCTGCCTTCTTTTGCCTTCAAGGGAGTCTCGGGACGCTACAATTATATTCTTCCCCAATGAAGAGCAAACAACACAACGTTTCAGAATGAACAGTAGTGCTTGTAGTTCTCTAAATGTACCTTTTAGGTGAGAAATGGGAATACAACGTGAGTTTTGTACCTGCAGTGCAGGTTAATTCCCCCATTGCTGATGTAAGCCGCCTTGCTGTAGCGTCCCGAGTCTCCTCGACGGCAAAAGAGGGCAGAATGCTAGAGTAGAATATATATATTCAAAGGACAGAGGGAAATAAGCCGCTGGCATGGCCCAGCGGCCAGCCAACGCAGCTAGGACAAGATGGCCACCTCTGTGACTCTGACAGAAACCGGCAGCTCAAACAAACAAAGTATTACACTTACTTCACTAGATACCTTCCTTTTACAACTTTAAGTCCCTAAGATTTTTAAATGAATCGCATTTTTACTATGGAGCCTAGCATTTGAAACAATGCGTAATTATGCATTTGAATCGAGTGCAGCAGAGTAGCGCCTCAAGATTTCCATAAAGACTAAATAATAATAAACTACAATTCCCTCAAACTTATTGGGTCTTGAAGCATTATTTTCTTTGAAAACTCTATATTTTTAGGTCTTTGCATCCTTCTCTAAATTTGTAGTACTGCTAACTACGCTTTTTATTATTGATACCTTACAATTTTTTCCGTTCAAACATTATTGTAGCGTCCCGAGACTCCCTTGAAGGCAAAAGAAGGCAAAATACCAGGGCAGAATATGTATACCCAATAGACAGAGAAAAATGAGCTACTGACATGACCTAGAGGCTGGCCCACGCGTCTAAGGCAATAGGACCACCCCTCTGCGTCCGAGACCGATACTAGCAGTCTAAGCAAAATGAGTTAAAAAACATTATGATTCTGTGCTGACCCAAATGCGGATGTAATATGATTTGATACATTGTGAGCCTTTTTGTAAGTATGGCGTTCCGGGTCATTGCCGGGCCGGTAGAAAGTCAATTCTATGGGGCAATACATATTACTAGTATACAGAAGGGCTAGACGGCCCTAAGGCCATGTTACAAAGCAGAAGTACAGTTTTTAGAGACTGAAGTACTCTTGCAGCAAGCATATTAAAAAACACATTGGCCTTTGATAATTAGGCACTAAGGCATTGGTGAATTGTCGTTACATAAAGCAGGTTTTGATCAATATAGGAAATATCATCTTCCTAGTGAGCACTCTCTCTCGCAGGTCGTAGGCGCAACTAACTTTTTGTTTGACGGTTTTTCTTGTTTGTTACCAGGTTAACGTCTGGCTATTTGGCATTCGACATCACAAACAGAGATGGTTTTTATCACCTGATTACATCTTCAAACAGCATATCAATTTGTCATGCGTTGACGTCATGTTTCCATTACTCGGCTCTTGTGGTCCAGCTTCGATAATATTTTATGCTTCAAAACTTATTGTGCTGCAGCCTATATTTTCTGACCAAACCATAATCAACCATGCGGCCTTATTTATGATCTGATAATTTCCTGTAATTCGCTATGAGTTTAAGAAAAGTACTGACACCAAGACATTTTTAATGTTTCTCAACTTTATTGGCCATAATGTACTCGCAATGCGTTGATTGTTGGTTTAAGCCTCGGTTTCGGTGATGGGCCAATTAGGAGTGCCATTACTGTGACTGCGCCTGGTGGTCCGACCTGCGAACGACGCCAGTGGTCTTCAAGTCGTTCTTTGCGCCAATAAACGTATATTCTGCCCGAGTATTACGCCTTCTTTCATCTGCACAGCGGTCTCGGAACGCTACAATGCCACCTCTGAGCGCGAAATATGGCTTCACATGGTAACTCAATTAAGCCTTTTTCGGGAGTTATGGTACACGACTTTGCAATGATACATCAGCTGTCACATGTTGGAGACTGGTTAGTTTTTGAGTTTTGTAATGTTTTTAGTGAGATGATCACTTCATTCAGGTAACCCTTCTGCTAAGTCAGAAACAAGAGGCGAATAAACTTCGTTAATGGATTGGAATCCAACAAATGAGTTTGGGCGGAGAAGTGGATTGGAAGATTCAAAGGGTGGGAATGCAATGAGTTCGAAAGTACGTGCTCATTTGGTCATGGACGTTGAAGGTAGGATAACCGGAGAAACGAAGAATTGTTGCACTTCAAGCGCCATTTGCAGCCTATATGATCTAGTTGAACTGCAAATCCTTGTATCTACATAGAAGAGACACAATAGAGGTGGTGTAGGAATTAGTTGTTCGCACAACCCGCGGTCGTTCAGCTCTCTCGAAATTGCCCTTAACCAATTCATAATACTTTCCGTCACACAGGGTCAGTGACTTCAGTCTCCAACATTTCAGCCTAAAAGCAGAAGCGCGACTGCGTCAGTGACAATAGTAAACACCTATGATGAATGCCTTCATGCCAATTAAATACACCTTAGCCTATCGATGAATTTGCGGCTCTTGTCACTGAATCGGAGGGTCTCAGGATCCCATTGAATTTCCAGAGCGGTTAAGTTGGGACAATTCAAAGCAAAGGCGTGCAAAACCTGATCAACGTGTACGCGCGTATTGTACTTGAAAAACCATCCATCGGGAGATCCGAGAACACATATTCTAGCGGAAGAAAGATACATAGTATCGACCGAATCGGGTTGAGAGATAGAAAAATCTTGCCTCTTTGATACCATATGATAGATTATGGAAGGATCTATGTAGGTCGATTGTAAAATATGGGAAGTTGGGTTTTCGCTTAGCTGCATCCTGCATAATTTTTAATCAAAGTTTAAAATGGGCATTGGTGCTAATTTTCGAAAAAGCTTAATGGGTTTCAACAGCATATTCTGAGGTATTTCTTAAAATTAAAGATAAAGTGCGTAGATTTTTCAAAAGGTGGCCTACGGAAACTTACTCTATGTTGTGCAGAAAGGTTATGACAGTAGTCCAGAAATATTCGGCCAGTGTAGGTTTTCCTTGAAGCATGAGACCACGAAGCTGCGGACCATGGGTCTGCAAGAAGTTCATCATCGTCGATTCACTTAGTGAGGGTGTGAAACTCAAGTCCAGGGCGATGAGGTCTTTGAACTTTTGCAGGTCAACAAGGTGCTTCAATACCTATAATAAATGGGTGTCAACAGGTCACTGAATTTGAGTATCTAGCATTCTTATACAATTAGCACTGATACTTAGCTTTACAAATGTCTCCTCGTTTTATGCAGCTAAATAACCACCGAATATTCCCTTTTCGATTGTATAGCCTACTATATTTTCGTGAGATACTAACGAAAGGATACGTAAAACGGATTATTTCCCATTTGCAGACTTAATATCAATGGTGACGTGACGGTAATCATCTGACTTCTTAACTTATCATTGAAGAAATCAGTGTGCCCCGCGGCTAGGTAAGTAAATGAGGGGATGCGGGAGAGGAAACTATCCAAACAATCCGACGAGAGTTCAGTAGAAGTGATGTCCAACTCGCAGAGTTGTGAGTTCTCCCATGGCACCTGCATTATATACTCATCCTCAAGACCTAGGAAAAAATTCAACGTTGTATGAACACAATCCGATTAGAAAGAAGACTTTATTCAAAAGTCCCAAGCTTTGTGGCAGCTTAACGGAGAATCGGGATGATAAAACTGCTGGAAACTAGTTACTAGTTACATAAGCAGCTTTTGAATAAGAATGCCTTGAGTTTTAACTTTAACATCACCTCGAACATCCAGCAGCTATAAGGAATAAGTTGAATTCGGAAATCTAATGTTTTTCGGCTGAAGAAGCTTGAAAGAAGAAGCGAAGCAAGCATAGACTTAAACTGCTAGGAAGGGTGCGGTGGTAGACTGACCGCAGTGGCAGAGAAGGAGGGTCTTGAGTTTCTTGCAATTTGAGATGATGAGTGGAAAGGCGGCGCCCTTGACGTTGAGGCAATAGTTGAGGGCGATGCATTCCAGCTGAAGGCAGTTGGTGGCCAGAAGCTCCACGTGGCTGTCATCAACAAAACTGATGCCATAGAGGTTGATCACCCGCAGGTTTGGTGTATGGGCACGAATCTTGCTTATGTTGACCACCTATAGAAGGAATCACATTTTGTTCAAAATGCAGTGTACATTAATCTAATTCATCCTTCGATTTGACAAATGGAAACACTGTTTTGACAAAAGTGATACTTTCCTCCATTGAATTGGAGTGAAGTGTTTAGGCTGCAAAAAACTTTTAGGCAATTGACCTGCATTGCCACGAGTAGGCAATCTCACTCAGCGCTTGCTGGCATGTACTTTGTTGCCTTAATTTATGGCAATCGTGCATTCATAAAGTCAGCAGACAATTTGTAGCTAGCTCCTTTTCCAGTAGACATGCGAGCTGCTGACCTCGTAAATTTCCTCCTCCTCTTCAGCGGCCCTTTCAAATGTACCTAAGGAAAGAAAAATATTTATTATGTACATGCTTTGCACTATTAACGCGGCATTTCACTCAGTCGTTTTATAGTTGCCTCAAGTTCCCAAATCGCTGTTTCATTAGTTTAAAATTTGAAAATTAATTCATTGCTTGAAGTATTTCTGAAAGTTCCTCTGCTGTAGAATAAAACTTACACATCTGACAGAAAAGTCTCAGTTGAATGAAAAATGGTTAACAGTCGGCAGCAGACTGACCATCTTGAATGTTGGTAAATATTTGCAAGGTTACACTTTACTAGCGATCTCAAAACGCTCACCTGCTTCCCTTATTCACTATGTATTCTCGGTTCCAAATTCCATTTTCCGCTTAAGTATTTTAATATAGTTAGAAAATTGGGACCTACTTTATAAATGGCAAATAGGCAGAACCTACGAATTACAGGACAAATGCTCAACTAATAGTAAAGGACTCGGAGTAACCGTAATGTGCTCTCATCTTTGGGTATGGGTGATGTAACTCGTTCGGCCATTTGACCAACGCTGCCAATATAACTGGATTAAAGTGAAAATGCCATCCGTTGTTTGACCTTTTCCGATATTTTTTGCCTCATTCTCAAAAACCACTTACGAATCTTTCTGAACGATAATAGTTAAGCCCAACTTCAGTCTCGGTATTATCGAAATCATACCCAAATAGTGTGTTTTTAGGTGCCAACAGTAAAAGTGTGACTGTCCGGAATGTTAGTAGGTTTTTTTTCCAAGGATACTGCTATGCTCATGGTCCGCTTGTATCCAAGCAGCACGCTGCACTAGTTACTTCAATAAATTCCCTCAATTTTGGGGCCGCTTAGGCAATTATGCAATCGACAACCATTCAACAGCGGCTATCCCGATAAATGTGCCTTTTATTTTGCTAAACGGCAGTCAAATGTTTGCAAAAGAAATCCTGTTGTAACAATAATTTGTCGCAGCGCGTGGATTAGTAGTGATTAATGTCTCACCAATGAGATGGAGGACCTCAAGGGAGGATAGGCAGGGGTAAATTTTGCGCATTAGACCCTCCATGAAGATGACATCACTGAGGCAGATGCAGAGGTAGGTGAGGAGACCGGGAAAGGCCATGAGATCATTGAAGTCGTGGAGCTGCATGGCATTGCTAAAATCGAGGGTGAGGTAGCGTAGGTTGGTGCATTTGTTACCCAACTCCTCCAGCACCGGGATGGTAATCAGGTCGCTGTTCAACTCCAGGTAGCGCAGTCCCTCTCCCGAGCGCTGGTTGATGAGGTTGAGGAAGTCCTCCACTGTTGGAACCTTTAAGACAAGGCGAAGCTCTAATGGAGGCCTCTTTCAGCTCCTTGCTTCAAGGATTAATTCGACTCCCGGAGCATTAAAAATTGAAAAAGTTCCATTTCAGTAGAAAATTCAGGAGGAGTGCAGATATATTATCCTAGTTTTTGTGGTAAGAACTTTCTTGGTAGAACGAGTTAATTACGTGCGAAAAAGCCTCGAAATTTCGGGTTTGTAAAATCATTACAAAATCGTTATTCGTTTAGTGCACAGAATACAGTCATCAAAGTATAATTATTATACTTTAATATTGTCAATGTGTAAATACCTTCTTGGTGAAATAAACTTTCTTTTCGATTGTTAGTGTGCAGATGGACTCCATGAAAAAAGTGGCATTAACTACTTAGCAGTAAGTGGCAAGTGCCGACCTACCTGAAACACGTGAATCGAAGCTAGAGTACCCACCAAACTTCTACGAAATGAGCAGGATTTGGATGCCACTTGGCGAGCCTAAGTACTAACCGAAACTGCAATCCACTATTTATGAGCGAAAAGAGTCAAAGCCACAAATGAAATAACGGTTGTCTGTGCACCATTTTCCTCAGAATGACTATGACAAACATTTTCCATTGTCCTCGCGAAAGGAAATGCGGCGATTGGAACCTGCCCCACATTTTCTTTGTTTAAGTTATGTAAAAACATTGTGCTGTAACTAAATCTATCATCAAATAACAATGGTGATCTTTTCATACAATTTTCACGACTCACATTCAGGCAGCATTAAATTATTCAAACACCCTCCTACTGACTCGTGTATCTGTATTAGTTTACCTGTTAGAATTGGCTTATTCCCAGTCCGCAATTAGAACTTAGTAAATGCACTCTCTGTTAAATTAAAACATCTGAACAGATCGAGGATTCTTCTCGCTCTTGGCAGCCAAGTCACCTTGTCGGCGGCGTTGCCGATGCCAGCGTGCGCATGTCTGCCCTACGGATCGATGGGTGACAGCACCAGCGCTGGCATAGAACACAACACCCTGATGCGCGGCCGTTGGAGATATGGTGTTTTGGTTGCAGTAAAAGCATCGTCACAGACCGGGCACTACTACCTGAACCATGCGCTCCAGGGCAGCGATTTCACCGGTAAAAATACAAGCAGACTCTACTCCTTGCGCATAAACATATAAACCGGAACGAATAAATACTAAACTCGCCATCCATATCAAAGCACTTTTTTTGCACGATTTCGGTAAAGTGGTTGACGCACATATGATCTCACTAAAGGTTGGAAAAAAAAACAGTTTTTGTGCTCTTAAGGAAGGACGAAATATTCCAATACCTTCTTTAAGACACATAGCCTCCTAAAATCGTTGCTGTATTCTCCAGCAATTTTATTTAGACAAAATGTGCGCAAAATCCTACTTTTCATAAAAATTAACCCCTTTTTCATCTAGTCATGTCAAACAACGCCTCTCAACTTGATCCATATGGGAAAAGACAGACGTGTACGGCTTCAATTATCAATCGTCAAGAACCATATGTGAAAATTTCTCTAAAATATACTTTTATCATTTCGAACGAATTCCCATTATTATGACCCGGACATCATTCGTTTGGTAACCCACTAACCTTTAGAACATCAGGCCACTTCAAATCTCAAGCGTTACATCGAGTATTCCGTCTGCCGTGTTAATTAGCTCAAGATGACATGCATTAAAAGGCCTTTCAAACCGGTGGAATAGGGAACTGCATTGATGGAACATTTAACTGTAAAATAATGAACGAATTGAGCAGCATAAGTAGGTTTGTTACGGTAACCCACATGCTAACTAGAAGATAAAGCAATCAAATAGACTTCGGTGTTTCTGCTTGATCGCTTTTAACCCCATGCCTATGAGAAGCAAGCAAGGAAGGAGTCGCAAAGAGTTAGGCTAAGATAAGTGTTAAATTGTGGTGGAATTTGGAATGAAATTCGGCATGCCTGACGCTTCAATTGCCGAGGCATTTGAGACTACTATTAGCTCAGAGTAGTATAGACTCCACCAAAACCACTGAAACTCTGGCTTGCGAAACTGAGAGATAAAGGCTTTTCAATGGAGAGGGTGGAATGAGCTAGTCCTTACAGAGAGGCCACCGTGTTCGGGTCGGAGATTGAGCCAAGACCATTGCGATTCATCGTAAGCGAGTCGGCGCCACTGCTTCGACACTCGAGCGATAGTGCAGAGCTCGCGGTGCGTGAGGAAACTGAAAATTCGCAGCAGCAACTTCTCCGGCAGCTTTGTTATGCGTAAATTGCTCGTCTGCATGCATAAAACAATTTTTAGGCATATACGGGCCATTGCTTCCGATTACATAAAACACTAAAGGATATGAGATGCTATAGAAATGGTTGAGTGAAAATCGGTGTTATTCGTTCAATCTCACTTCGGCCTCTTTTCACTCAAATAAGGACTTCTCTAGGTTTACAACACCTCACGATGGTACTTTGAAGTCCTTTTAGTAAATGCTGAATTTAACCGTCGTTATATAGGCTACCAGATGTCTTAATAGTTTTGATGCATTTGTCTGGTTTTAATAAGACCCTCATTGCACATGACACGTCGTTCTTCCCTGCTCCTTATTCCTAAACGGTAGCCTTTGTGACAATAACGTTAACTCTATTTTTAGCCGATTATCTCAGTGCCTCGCCCCTCAAAACCATCAAAAAATCATAATTAGTGTCATAGCATATAGCATTCCAGAGCAGACGTTAACAGAACCTCTTTTCATGCAGCAAGCTCAGGTGAACGTGGTTTTAATCCTAGTAATTCAGGCGCAAAAATTACGCTTAGCAGTTTAAAAACGATAACGTCAGAAACAAACCGATGTACCGCTGGCAAGCCTACACCTTCATGACCTCCGGTGGTGGAAAGCCTCCTTTGCAGATTCTGAGCGACATCTAGAAAGGAGCTTTTACCGCCGTACATGCTTCCAGCAATTTACAACTTGATCGAAATATACCCGCCTTTCCTAACACGTTCAATTGCTTTTCCCTTGTTGTTTCAATAACTACGGACCCCAACAGAACCAATCAGACGCATTGACAAAACGTGCACAGTGCTGCTGTCCTTTGCAACAATTGGTCGCCTATTCCGTGTGCAGCGATTTCCTCTTCCTTTCCACTAGCATCAGGATGACTACATGCCTAATAGTTCGACCGCACGGTCGCAACCATTTACGAAATTTACGTGCCAAAACGGATATGAGTTAATTATAATTGCCCATCTTCTGCACTCAGCATTCGGCGAAGCATTGCATTTATCTCCCATTGCTATTCACAGTCAACAGAGAAGAATGTCTAGCAGCAGTAGATAAGTAAAAAATTCAGTGCCTACTTGTGGAGACATAAGACGCAACATTCCAGTGAAGTATCTAAAATAAGAACCTTTAAACTGCACTAATGTTTTTGGTTGGGAAGGCAACAAATAAGGCGAAGAACTCTGGCAGATACTAGCATTTCTGTTTTGTTTGGCCTTTACTTAAAATAACTAAATCACAGGAACGAGCTTATCCTATTCGTAAATCGAAGACAAATGGCCAACACTGCTACGATTGCCACCGGCCCCAGGGCAGGCCAGGTGCCCACATAAATCAAAGCAGCTTTCAAGTACCAAAACAGTGCTGAAGGGTACGATAAATGGGCCAGCATTTTTCTCCTTATAAATATCCGTTTATTCCGTGAAGCTTAAAAATAAATTGGGTAGTGAAAAATGTGGCGCTTTTGCATAACTTCGGTTGCCCCTACCGAGGAATTTACTGTTCTGTGATTCCTTCAAAAACCCATAGCACGTAATTCATTATTTTGGGAAACAGGATTGAATGGTGGATTCTGTCATGATCCTTTTTGGTCAAATGGGAAGCGTGTAAGATTAGAAAGAAGTACAGCCCCAGGTTCACTGCAGAGCAGAACTTAACTGCATAATCCCTAGACATTTCTGTTTTGACGTGTAGAAGAGTTGTGTACCGGTGAAAGTAAGTACCTTATCCCAGTTTCGATTTAAAAACAAAACACTTCGATGGACGCATTTCGTAATGTTGACTGCCATCAATAGCATTGGTGTTTTACTAAGTAAATTGGGTTGCTTCTTGTAAAAATACTAGTAAGCTTTTAATTTCCACAAGTGGGCTGATTCTAGGAACACCATCAAATAAGTGATGATTCTATAATTTGTTAAAAGAACAAATACCCTATGCATTTTGGATGGAAGTAGCTCTTGGGTGAGACGTTGTCATTTATTTTCCAGGCATATGCATTCACTCGGTGAAATGTAAGTATGCGTTTGTATAGGCAGAGGCCCATGGAACTTTCGTAATTTTTTGGATTACAGGATCAATTGCAAAGGCTGAGTGTTCTGAGTGTTTTACCCAATCATCAGAATGGATAAGGATGCACGCACCCAAATTTAGGAAAAATAAGTGATGCTTTGGAGCGTGATGTGTAGCCTGGCTGGTGACGAGCAGCTAATCCGTGTCTTCGGGGCAAGAAATCAGCGAACCACTTCGGCAGCACATCATTAACGTGTATCCACGCGTATATATGGGGAAAATACATCCTTAAAAATTCCTCTTTGCTACTTTATTTCAAAAACATACAATTTGGGCAAAATCACCTAACTTCTTGCAAGTATGTTACTGATTTGCGACGAGCTATAATAAATTGGGGCGGTTGCAGTCAGATGTATCAAGTAAAGATCTTTCGTTTACTAGCGCTTTCAATGACACGAATATTTGAAAGGCAATAAGGTAAATAAATAAGACCTCATTGTTTTCTTTAATAAAAGCGAAAATGACTACCGTAAAGATCCCATTGTATTTAGGTCGTTGACACAATCTACAATACACTCCTTTACCCTTCCCTAGAGAGAGAAAAACCTGCTGAGGAGCCAATCTTTGATAAGCATCTTGTCATTGGAAGCACAAAAAACTAATCCTAGCCACCTCAACTTCGATTCCAGTTTTGTTTCCCAATCGTCTACCATTGACATTATTAGTAGTAACAGTATTCGCCAGCTGCACACATGCTGTTGGTTAAGGCCAAGAAAAGGTGATGTCCATCACTGGGAGAATTGCCACTCGAAGGATCTAGAGAACAAAGAGGAAGATGTCTTCTCCCCTGGCTAAAATGCATATCTTCTCATGGTTAATTTTTTGCAGTCATATAGAGCATGAGGTATTGAACTGTCTCGCAAGAACAGCCCTTTCTTCTGACTGGTTGACCAGATGTGGCTGTTCTTCCATAAGTTTTGCTTGCGCATCCTCGGACCATCGTGCATCGAAAAGATAGACCCCAACCAAAATTGTTACCTGATCCCCAGAAAAGGGACGTTTACAGTAACAGTTGCTTCTATAACCTACCACACGCGCACACGGAGAACGTCGGAAAATTTTGCAAATTAACATACTTCTACAAAAATCGCGCTCACTGCGTCAATTCCATTCTCGTGTTAATCTTAAAATAGTATTTAAATTCGTGCTTATGGAGAGGACGAGCTCTTTATTATGCAAACGTTTTCTGCTTTCCATGTATATTGCTCTTTAAAAGTCCTATGCATTAATTTGCCTCTTGGCCGTTTAAAGAACACATCCTTAGGGCGGTATCGTATGAGTTAAATGCCTCTAAAGCCTCCAAGTTGAACTATTGCATGTTCTCTTATGTCCAGCACTACCACTTGGATAGATGGGTAATATGGTCGACTGACTTACCAGAAGCCACACTAACTTCTTGAACACCCAATATTTTGTAACACCTTTTTTGCATGCGCACTGAAAAATTCACAATCCAGTTATTATCACACATTGATAAGAATGTACGAGAGCCCAAGAACTCAGACTTTGTTTCCAAAAGAACGCCACTGGACCATATTTTGCGTGAATTAAGTCAACTACATCAGGAAGTTGGGAGTCATGCAAGCAAGTTTCGCCGGAATAACGGAAGTGACATTCTCTCTTAAATGAGATTGGTTACTCGCTTATCCTGACACTGAGGAACACTTTGTCCAAGTACCTAAGATTATTTCCTGACCGTTGGCTGTTGAAGAAGCCGAATGACTTATACCTCATCACCCTGATTGCGACCTTACACAATAGCCCCGGTCCAGTCCTATTACCCTAACATGTTTAGGCGTAGAAGAAATATCATATTTGAATTATAGTACAATAAGGTGTGCACGTAAAAGCAAGCTGAATTTTCACTTACAACTTTATTTGTCTTCCTTTCTCCAATGTTGAAACAGGAGAACTTGCGCACATTCTCAGCTACATCGACGATACTATACATCACCTGCACTAACGCTCCACTCAGATTGGTTTAAATCGGCGCTAGGAGGATTTTAAACTTTCCCGGGAAGTTTTTGGAGCCAATCAACTTCCACTGGATGATGAAGCTTCCAGCATACCGTTTAGCAGTTACATCGGTAAGAACAAAGTGGTTTGAAAACGGACTCAGTTGGCTTTCCACCACCAAATGTACATTTTATAATTAATGCGTTAGGTGAAAACTAGACGTGACAGCTGGTTGATCCAACCTACCGACTCTGACCCATGCTAAGAAGTGTTTGTGCACGCGTTTTCCCATGCTTCTATCTAGACTGCTGCTAAACCGGCAATCGAATTCTGACTTAGTCAATCCAAAGCTGGGACCATTAAAACAACATTCTAAAGAGTGCACGCTAAAAGCCATTTTTGCTCTTATGAATTTTAGAGTAATTAACCAAACTCCAGCTTCAAATTAATTCATCCAACCCTTATGCCTGCCTCCGTATTTATATTGACTCTTCCGCAGAATTGTAGACATCTGGACGTGTCCATTGCACTAGGCTCGAATAAAGTGGTATTACCATAAGTAAAATGGCTAACACTCCTAAATCCCATTCCGGACTCCTCCTCATCCACGGAAAAGACTGACAGTGCTCCAAGCGATAACTTCCGTATGCAAATATAATGGTTGCAAATTTAATTTAACGCATTGAAAACTATAAAAGGAGACTTACTAACTCAACCAAGGTATTACGTGATTTTAATTAACTGATGCCGCATGTATGCATTTAATGAACTGAGTGTAACAAAAACTCAGAGCTTACAGCGTTTATGGACTCGAATTTCTTACACCGGAGAACAGAGTCCTCACGCAGGGTTTCAGCAACGTCCGTGAGCGATAGGGCACCGTACGTGCCAGGCATTGTAATTCTATTGCCCGAGTGGTGTTATGCCACCCCTCATGAAACCTTCTGGTCCTATTGTTGGGACCAATCGGGCACAGAAGGACTGCAACCTGCTAGCTAAGTAATGCGTTGGGCGTGCATGTGTGCGTGTCCAGATGTGCGTGGGAAAGGTTGACACGAGGTTGTATGCCCCTTTCTTAACCCTATTTATATGTACTTCCTCTGCAAGCACACTTGATCTGTATGTGGACTTTAGTGGGCCTTAGAGATCTTTAATAATAAGATAATGGTGTAAACCGAAATGAAACCAACTTTTGTGCGGTTTTCACTTAAAATTTCCTCACACACCCACACACAAAGTTCACACAAAGAAAGATTGAAATCGGAGCCCTTACTTTACCCGCATCGATGAGTGTCATGGACGGATAAAATGCTCTTACCTTTTCCCACTATACTGTGCCAAGCATTCGTCATGCACGACCACTAGTGGTAGAGTATACACTGCTGCGAGTATGCTAAGGCAGGGTTTTGTACAAATTTGAAATTCAGTAATAAACAGTTGCAGTAGACAATTATCTAGGTTATGGTCGCCATGGTAACCGGATCCTTAAATAAGTGAAAATGTCCACCTCACTTTAAAAATAGTGGTTTTTCATTAAAATTGTGTTTTTTACGTTCTAAAAGTGGCCATTTTGTATATTCACACCGATGCAAGTAATAACATGACTAAGAACAGTCGTTTTAAGAATCTAGGGTTCCTGAGCGTCACATTTCACGAAATGACTTCATGTCCGTGTGTTCTTAATTATACATGTGCTCACTCGTTAAGGGAATTCACCAAAAGGTGGTAGAAATCGGGTAGTTGTAATGGGGGAAAGCTTACATGGAATATAGCTTGAAAATAATGGCAACAAAATCTAACCTTACCAGATCTCTAGAGCGTTTCCGGTGGTGCCTGATTAGGGACTGTTTGCGGACAAGTTGTGCATACTCGACGAGTTTATTCCGTCCCATCGGCATTATGCTTTGTGGCGTATCGGTTTCAAGTAGACATATTTGTTTGTGCTTTTTCACCCTAAATCCATATGCCTGCACGTGCGCACCCTGTGGGGTCATTCAAGGACAGGAGGTTAACCAACCAATCAAACTAAGATTGGGCCAGTGTCCCGAAGCCAGAACGGGACAACGACTCCCCCCCCCATCTGGATCGCCTTGCAAAACCATTTGCCGCACATTTATGAGGAACGTCACTAGCCCTGGTCGTTCCTCTACAGTTGCGCTTGCATATACGAGACCCACCACACACATTGGCCTTCAGGATAATTAGGGCTTAATAGGAGAAACCTACACAAAAAACACTGATTTTCGAGTTGAGGCGGTTGATTGCTTTTATTCTCATCTATTACAAGCCAGGCAACTAAATAGTATTATCTTCGGCAGAGGCTGTCAAAATTGAACCACTGAGTTAATTAATTTGGGGTTTTTTGAAACCTTACCAAGTATTCAGGATTATTGATGTGAATTTCGTGACCCCAGCGTTGGAGTCGGGATGCTCAGACCAGGTATTTATACTTTCCCTTTCTGGCATGAAGGTACTGATAAACTGCATGGGAAACAATAATATGGGTGTGGCCGCACCAATTGGTACCTGGATAAAGAGACTATGGTTAATCGTTCTCGCTCAATTTTTCCTTGATAAAGTATGATCTTCAATTTCCTTTAGATAAGTGCAACAATGGCAAGCATCTGAGATTCCGGATGCGAGCATTCCCCATGCAAAAATTATGCGTTACCAGTACTAGGTTCACAAAAATAGATCAGTTGCTTAAATTGAAAAATCAAAAACACTTTACCGCACCTCAAGTATCTTTCATCAGTGCAGGCATTTTCGTTAAAATGTGTTTACTCTATGGGCAGAATGATTTGTACACGGTTTTTACTCATGACAAATAGAGTATCAGACGAGAAATCACAGGCTTCGCAAACCACTCTAAAGTTGTTTACTGACGAAAAATCCAATTTACAATGTTTATCAATGAACACACTTTTCTGGAATATAAACACTGTGAAGCTGAGTTAATTTACCGACGTAATAAGATGGCTCTGCTTGCAGGCAAATGCTCCTACAACAAGGGATTGGCCTATGAAAATTAACCCTAGCCTTGAGGTGTACGAAGCCAGCAAATCCTCTTAACAGGGTTCTCGAAGAGAGCGAGACTGTGGAACCATTGGAATTGACCAGGCTGGAATAAACTGTCTGTCCGATTCGTAAATTTCATGCATGGCCTTCGAATTGGCCTTATGAAGGGTTTTCAAATAACCTTCACGGAGCTTTTAAAAACTTCAAGCTATAATTGGTTTCAATAGAATACTTTTTTGCTATAAATTAATGATCTGAGTTCCTTCAAATGTTAACATTAGTATTTCATATTGCCTACAGATACATAACTTCAACTCACCGACATAAGAAGCTTTATCCATCTTCGTAATCTCGAAAAAAACCTATTCAAAGCTAGTATCCATCTAACGAACTGTCTTAAGCTCAGTTGACGATGAGACTGTTGGGAACGGATTAAAGGTAGCCTGAAACGTTAAACTGGAGAGTTCTATCGTTTCCATTTGTTGACTTATTCACAATCGCCATTTTTCACCGCATAACTGTTTGAGAAAAATTTGTGCTTTAGCCGTAATCCACGACATCTTGATCTCTCCGATTAATTTCGAATTATTTCAGCCTGCAAAAATGTGCAGCACATTCTCCATAACTGTCAATGCATGTCTCAAGGAGATTGGAAACACAGAAATCGTTGCTCTCGTGTTAAACATGAATATGCTAGTTTACTAAACCACTTTTCCAAACCCTACACAGACCATTTTGCAGGCTCGATGGTACCAAATATCTAAATGAGCAGGCTTTGATTTGATGTTTAAATAATTTGAAGCATCTTAAAGAAATTTATCAGAATAGCTCAGATCGCAGAAATGAAAATCCAGTACGAACCTGGTAAATGTTGAAGAACTGCACAATTTCTTGGTTGCGGAACAATTTCGGTCCGTAGAGATGACATTTGCAATAATACGGCGATCAGTCTAAACAGCTTGGAGTGCTACTATTCGCAAAACATTAAAATAGAATGGCCTTTTGACGAGTCTGTTCAAGCTCCTGGTGCAGATCGGGATTTAACTAATGTTCCTCATTCATGTAACGAGACAATCTTAAGCAGTAAAGTGCCGGAATGAAATGCCGTATCCACTGAATTAAGGTGTGGGATCAAGACGACAATAAGGTAAAACGTACTTCATTCATTACCCGACCGCGTGGCTGATGTGAGACGGCTTTGTGCACAACGTACTGTTGCCCTACGGTCTGAGGCTGTTGTCATCAAGGTCGGATGTGTACCAATGTGTCCAGGGCGTACCGCAGCTAACACCACCACCTCGGTGAAGATGCACTAGCCCGTCCCTCCGCCCACCCTTCATCCGGGCAAACAAGCAACCAGCCAACCAGCCTCAGGTCCCATTGATTGTGTGACATTTACGGTTTTGGATTAACAAATAAAAACAGCATTCTTCACCCACTTTGTCGCATGACCACGCTCTTACACCATCAACTGACGCCGACGCATCTCCTGCTGATGCTCTGCCCATTGCTACTCACAAAAGAATCCACGTACTACCGCAAAATCCAAACAAGCATATGGGGAGTGTCAATGAGCCCCACTACTATTCTTCAGAAGCACTAAATAATGGTTTCGCTGGCAAACGAAAGACAAATTTAATGTTATTTTATTGCAGGTAAATGAATTCAGTGGAAAGTAGTTTCCAAAAATATCATGTAGAACTTCTTTCAAACAATAGCTTTTTAAGGTGTGAAGCAAAAAATGAAGGAGCTTTTCCTCTACCTAACGGAAGCACGCACAAAATGTACCACGTGACCGAGCTGAAAATATTTATCCACTTCTCCATTGCTAATTTCCAAATAAGGAGCAACTGTCTATATTGCCATGAGCTTTTACCACTTTTATAGCTAACATTTTTTGCCTAAATAGGTTCAATTGATGTATTAAAAGAATGTTTAGTCTAAGGTGCATTAAGTACCGTTTCCTGTCCCTCCACTACGGGGGATAACATGCAACAAGACACATTCCCCTTCTTCTATGTACAAGCTAAATGAGAGCGAAGGTTCAATTAAATCACAACTTACTCAAAGCATCCTTCGAATCGCTAAGCCTCAAGCTTGCTCCCCAACTTCATTGGCAACATGCAATAAATGAATCGGCATTTGTAAAACCCTCACAGCCTTTTTGCTTAAACAGCGTCTTAAGCTAAACAAAGGAACAATCTTTTCTGCTCGTATAAGTGTGTTGGAATAAAAATGGCCCCGAAAATTGTAGGCATTCCATTCGCAAATAAACTAAACAGTTATGAAAAAGGAAGTGAGGAAGTGGCTTTTTGGTTTACGGGTTGCGAAATGCGGATCCTAAATTGCTTATGGAATGATAATTCAAACAACTAGCTGTGGTATTGCCTAAACCAAAAACTGCCTTTTGATTTTGGCGCAGTTCAAAACGAATTTGCACTGCTATGACAGCTTAATTAAGGACTATCAAGTCAAAGTAGACTTTCATGTCAGATTAGACAACCATCAGCGTTTTTACGCCACTCGTCCCTGCGGAAAGTTATGACTATGTATAAAAGTATGCACATGAAACACCTAAAAATCTGTTCAAATCTTCAAAAAACTTGAATTATCAGGTGAATCATAAAATTTTTCAGGAAATTTTTCATCCTCCGATAAATGCGTTCTTACAAATTCGTCATAAAGCGGAAACCCTCGAATTAGCTTGGCTCTTAAGAGACCCGTGCAGGACTTGTAAGCGTACCCTCCATGCTCCACAATAAAACTGGAGACGAGAGAGCCTGGGTATCTCGGGTCTGTCTTTACCTTCTTCGGTTGGCAAAGACGTTTCCGTCTTACCTCCGTCATCCACTCAGGTTCCACTCCTCTCATCAACTGCCGGTGGCTCTGCAGACGAATGTCGGGCATCGGATCTTTGTATAAGTAGGTAGAGAGTGGGACGGGAACGTACACAAAGGAGCTGAGAATGCCACGCGTTTTAAAGTAAACGTAAGGATCTGTGGTTTGACAGCTCCTAGACATTTTCGGCAATATGTTTGCATAAACCACGTCAACCAAATCGAAGCATACTCGACATATATCACTCTCCGGGTCTATTTTCATCAACAAAGAAGCTCTGCAAAGACCTAAGTAGTTGGGTGGAGCCTCATACTTAAACTGAGAGGTCGCGGTTAGGTCTCCCTTAATTGATATTAGAAATTCCATTTCATCCTTCTCGATGAATATTTGGCTTTCAAAATTCTCATCACATTGAAAGCTGGTCTCTTGACTGGAATTTTTAGGTTGATTAGCCGTAATTACGAATGCTTTTTTGTAAAATTTGCGATTAAGCATCCCGTCCTTCAGCTTAACAAATTGTTCAATTGCATGAGCCTGAGATGAACGCGTTTTCTGAGCTTCAGCAGCAGGTCTGTCTCTGGCATAAATAAATGTGAATTCGGGATTAGCTGCTCGAAACTGCAGGAAATAGCGTATCTTATCGGGACCATATATGAAGATCCGACTTGTAGCCATGCTGTTTTGCTTCTTTTTCTTAACCGGATTGTTCAAATTTATATCATTAGTAGCAATATCGACTAGGAAGAGAGTTGGATCGAATTCAGGAAACGTAGATTTGGGAATGAATTCTGGAAAGGGTTTAGGTGCCAAAAGACTGGACATTCTAGGTACAGTTTCGCCTGCATGCCATCTATTGTAGCAGTGATTACTTGATACCTGCTTTTTCTCCGGTTTTGCTCGCGTCGACCAGTCGTTCCCCATTCACCATTTGCATGTGCCTCTCGAATGACGCCATTTTATTGATTTCGCCATCTTTGAATAAAGCGCACGATTGGAAAACATAAAGCAGAGATTATGAGGGCTTAGTCTTTATTGCCATCAATTTTATCTTCATCTTCCTATTGGCGTGGCGCCAATAGGCTTTAGGTCGAGGAGTGTACTAGAAAACCCAAGTTCACATGCCTACTAGTGTCAGTTTCAGTAGGCTAAGTCTGACACAGAAAACTAAGTCAGCCATATACAAAGGTCTTTTAAAGCAGCAGAGCCAAATTTGGCTGAATTTACTTGGTAAGCAGATTTCTTTAACTAGACGAATATTCACTGCCAGTTTAAAAGCTAGTGGCTTCGGGAATTCAAATAAACATTAGATTACAAGGAAATTGTGAAAACAGAAACCTGACTGATAGCGTGGTACGAATGCTGTGTCGTCCTGTTCGTAGACTCCGAAAATATTCAACTGCTAAGACACCATCCGAACTATTGAAATGAATGACAAATCGTAGCCTTTTGGCTAAAATAAGGGTTGAGGTTATATTTAAATGGAGAAGGTTTCGAGTTTAAACTGGAAATGTTACCGGAATTATATCGCTAAAGCAAATAATTTCAGATGTCCTCGAAGGCCTGTTGATATGACACTGCCCAATGCGTTAACCTGGTCTTAAAAGTGCCCTAAGTTTTCAGGCCTCACCTCCCATCTATCCGTAAGGAGAGTGAATTCACACTTTGCAGTGAGTCATGCCTATGCCATCGGCTTAAACGGAGACTGACATCAACGCTGGTGAGGTCACTTAAGGACTACTATGGTAGACACACGCCCTGCCAAGATCGCCTGGAGTTGAACGCTACCGTTAAGTGGTAATGCTGAGAGGAAATTCGATTCGGAGGTAAGCGTTGCTAATTGACGCATTATGCAATGAAATCAGGCCCAATTGCAAAGCATTTACATAAAGTCACATTACTCATTTAATCATATAATTAATGGGCAAATGTATGAAAATAGCTAAATTTAGATTGTATGAAACCGTGCGAGGGGCGTCAAATTTATATAAATGTATGCTTTATTTTAAGCCACGTTTTGCGTTTTAAATTGACCTACATGGCAATCTGTCCTCTTCAAAACATTATATTGGCCCTGGATGCATTTGTAGCGCCCCAAGACTTCCCCAAAGGTAAAAGAAGACAATAAACCGGTAAAATACATGTATTCGACACATGGAAATGCTGGAGGCCAGTCAATCCGGTGGGGATACAACAGTGGAGACCCAAGTTGGACTCTTTACCAAAACAGAGAGTTAAACAATCAACGTATTGCACACTTCAAATCCTCTTTGCCGCAACATGTCAATATTCGTTTGGCTCAACCTGGAACGTGCAGAGTCTGGAGTTCCTCTTAGATAATTCACCAAAATTTTACCAGCATTGTTTCTAACCTCGTGATTATAATAATTTGTACACTCCAGTCTTTTTTTACTCACTTTCAATTAATTAATGTACAGGTAGTGAATGAACCCAAGAGCATAGTTTATGACAGCAGAGGAGAGTTTGATCTTAGTGCAAGGTAATTTTTATTGAGTGGAATTGGTTGTGCACACGTGACTTTGTCGTCTACTAAAAGTAAATAATGCAAGAGAGCCAACTTGGCATTTTCAATGCGTTTTAGGAATCAGCGGCGATAGCAGTGCATCAAACAAACACGTTAGATGGATATACCGGGCATTGTGATCAGCTTCAATTGCGTTTATGCAAAAAGGCTCTTTTTATGTTCGCACTATCATCCACTCATGCGTGCAAAAGTGTGCTCCCTTTCGGTGTGAAATTGGGTACTTTTGATTCCACTTGAATCTCCAAATTGGTGCCCCAATCTTATTCAAAAACCATTTTTTTCGAGCAGTGAAAAGTGATTAAGAAAGTGGGAATTCGCGTCGAAGAGAAGAACAACTCCTGCCAGTGAGCAAGAGCTCACATCGAAGGCCGGCACTTGGTCTTTTGATTGTAAAAGGAATCAAAGCACACTTCGATTGCAGTTTTGACTATTGGCGCCTCTTCCCCAAGATCGGATGTCATCGGAACGATGATAATCTCAAGTGGGGAGCTACTTCAAAGGAACTGCCCTTAAAATCAGAATGTGCATTGACGATTTTCTTGAGATTCTCTGCCGTGAGTGCTCTGTAAAATGTGTTTTCTGAAAATTTTATTTTAGTTTAATGATATAGATTATAAAGAGATGACTTAGTGTGTTTTAAGATTTTGGGCTGAAATCCTGAGCCTACACTTGGGTGGCCTCCACTCTCGCTTCGTATAGTAATACACGGATTTTCCACTTTGATCGAATAACCTGGTCATGCTAGGATATCGCCTGGTCACTGATATCATCAATCAAAGCTCGTCGCAATTCCTAGAGAAGGGTAATGCAAAAACTCCAACAACCTATCAGCATGGACGCGCTGCATTTGAAGCCCCAAAAACCTATTTGAGATTTTTATCCATAAATAGGAACACCTATATTATTAATTTATCCAAGATTGCTTTCACCGCAGTATCGTATCGAAACCCCCAATCACAAAAACCAGTTAATATTACAGCTCTTGTGGGAACACATCACTGCGACGTGGTAACTAACCCCACTTTGTAAGGTTACGGTGAGATAAGCTGTGGGTGCGGGTGGACGAATTCAGAATTTGGGCTACCCACGTAGGCTGCGCGATGATGTGGGGCTTTGTAGCCGTAGAACAAACCAGAGTCAACTAACCATCCCGACCGAGGAGCCTCTAATTGGATGCATAAATAAGGTTAAACAACCGAATTCACTCTAAACGGCCTTGTTTTCATCAAAGAAGGAGTAGCTTTGGTACCTGCGTCTATCAGCGCCTTACTGACGCTGAGATTTAAAAATGGGAATGATTATGTGCTATTTACTGGGCGATCAAAAAGTTAGCGAGGCGATCGGCACGCCTCATTCTAATGTCTCGTTATAACAAGTTGAAAGTTGCGGAATGCATACTATGTTTGAGCTTCTTCAGTCATCCTGTCTAATTATTTCAGGAGCTGTACCACTTCTACTACCCTCCGCCCTTCAGCCTTACATACATTCCAAATTAAGTGTTTGCATATCCAAAATGAAACAATTAGTAAATTCTATTGCTTGTGATGCAGTATAAAGCGTAGATACTCGTCAGCCCATTGGTACTCCACTATGCACTGTACTACTTCCCAATCATTTCGATCCATTATATCGTAAAATGCAAGTCAAGCCCGGTGGACTTGGCTCGGGCTCGCCTGCCTCACAAACCGAATCCACCTTCGTTACAAGGCCGTAAAAACTTCTTGCACAACTTGTTGCATGACATGCGGGAAAGACGCAGGGGAAGCGCTTTCCACTTAGAGGTGGATTGGAGCATTTGATCCTGATGATAAATTGCCCGAAGGCGGATGCATTGCTTTCAGGAAAACTGCTTATCCGTGCTAAATATGAGGAACTTGGTATCGCCATTGCTAATCTACCCAGAGAATAGTGCACCGAGGTCCGCTAGTTGCATTTGATGTGGGTGAGAATACCACCATTTTGCACCTGCATCAACCAGAAAAGGAAACTGGTAAAAACTAGACACTCTGGTGTCGCATGCATTAGGAAATGGCAATAAGCTTCAAAATGAGACCGTTTTCTCGCCGCTTCATTCGCTACCCACCTTACAGAAATGCTCTCTACAGTTGAGGCTTTTTACAGCTTGCCTGCCCACCTGAATGACTGACCGACCAAATTCTAAAAGGGGATGATTTCTGAATCCTAACTCTCCTCATGCAAACGAACGTGTCATCGGTTATTCCCAACACTCCACCACCCACTCCACACATCTAAGCCACGCACCGCTTCATTCTCTGACCACTGCTTCCTGCATGTGTGATGCACTGCAGAGGCAATTGTTCGTCATAAATTGTTGCCTCTCTGAGAACCAGGTAACAATTTCATCTGAGATGAGCCTCCTCAATACGAGACAATCCGAGGACACGCAAACAAAACTTCTTTCTGAGGAAGTTTTACAAATGGTCAACCAGAGTCATAAGAAAGCAATGATCCTTGTGTGACACCTTAAGGTCTCATACATACCTCCTATGGCTGCAAAAACTAATCCTGAAACGAAATGCGCCTGAGGTAGGTGAGAAGGGGCACCCCTCCTCCTCCTCATCGTTATCGTGCTCTGTATTCTATAGCACAGGCGTCAGTTGTTGATAATTGGCGGCACCAGATTGTAGCGCAAATAGATTTGATCTAGTGTGCTCTTGGATGGAGGATTATCACAGTGTCGGTAATCATGCTTGAATTATTTCTGGCGATTCGGTTCACAAACCTACCAAACGAATAAAAAATCCTTGAAAGCATGAGCGGAAATCAATCACACATCCAGCTATTCGTAAAATTAAACCTGAACTAGTGACCTTTCAATCCATTGCTTAAAATCCTCAGGCGATCCAGCGCAGCCTAGACGTATTAGCTAAGCCTAGACAAAATTTTGAAGTTGAGAGCTGTGGTGCAGCAACAAGACACACCACAATTCACACATGTATGCGGGCCCCAGGATTGGTGAACACGTGACACCGTCACCTCCTAAGCATATTGGCAAACAACCGCCTTGTAAAGCCAAGCGTCCATTTGTGGTGAAGCATTTGAATAAAGCATGCCTCGCTTGCGACAAAATGGGCAATTTGCTAACGTGTAGTTAGTAAACGGATCATCACAGATAAGATCCTTCTACTGATGGAATAATCCCAACAGACACTTCCGGCCCTCGCAATTAGCATAAAGAATTAAACACATGGACGGATTATATTTTTACACGCATAAGAAGGCAGCAAGAGGTTTTTAAATACGAAGAAGATAGAAGGATGGAAGGTGGAAAAACTACATTATCCTACTTCACTATTTGGCTATAAGAAAAAAGTTGGTAGACGGTCGAGATTAAAAATAAATGGATAGTAGGGCAGACCGATGAATGGATTCATGGAAAGGCACCTGTGTCGTTTCATCATCCTACGTACCTCTTCATATGATCCATGATTCGTCGGACGATTTCCTGCACCGGCTTCACCTGACCATAGAATTCCACGAATTCACCCTTCGGATTCAAGAGGTACATCACCACAGTGTGGTCCACCTGTGTTTGTGGAAAAAAAACGTGCTTAACATACCAATGCTATCAGTTAGGGAGAGCAGAGACCCGACTGTGCAAATAAGAGCTGAGGCCCCGAAAATTATGAAATTTATAGCGATGTTAAGGAGAAAAAAGGTTGCCCATCAGGATAGGGAAACAACTAACAATGTAGTCACCGTCACGATCTGGTGGTCCCTTGCTGTAATAGATGCGGTAGCGCTTCGCGGTCACCTGAATCTGCTCCGGTGAGCCCGTAAGCCCTACCAGTTTTGGTGAAAATTCTAAAATGAAAAATAAATAGGTCAACTTTGTCGAGGATAAAGTGTTCCAGAACATCTAAACGAGTAGAGACTACACTCAATTTAAATGAAACCTAATTTTCAATCGAGGAAGTTGAAGACGGTCCACCCGTGTTACCGCCCCACAGAAAATGAAGCGACGAAGAAAAATCACCCTGATCTGCTAAATTAATTAAAATGCATTGCTTATAAACATTCACCTGTCTACGACCCGAATTAAACTAGGTAAACTCCTTCTGTGTAATATTATTGCTTCCAATCGCTAGCTAAACCACTTTCAAGTGCTAAGTTAAATTGAACAAAAACAAAAGGACTAACAATGCCAACTTTTTATACAATGAAAGAGGTAGCAACAGTAACAGCGTGCCGCCAATGGCATACCGATGGTAATGCAAAGAATTTGACCAATCGGATAACCTGATACCTTTCATTCTAGCTGATATTACCATACGGGTACCCGTAAAACGAAATATTTTATTCTAAACTAACGAGAAATCACTGATCATCCCAAATGTAAGAATGAAAAAAGATGCCGCTAAAGTCAGTTTGGCACTTCACATAATGGCCCAGTTTTTGCATGAAAGAATGCACGAAACCTCGAAGGTAAGCTTTTTCAATGCTAAGGCGAAAGATATGGATACGCATTAACCAGATAAAAGGATCCTCGGGCAAATATGTAAGTGCATAAAGAACACGAAATAGGGAGATCTAGCATTGATAAGCAATATCTCTTTAGTAAACCAAATTTTAGCAAAGCCATAAAAATCGTAGCCATTGAATAGACACACCCTTCACATATTCCCCAACAACTTCAGGAGTATCCCTCTCCGGATCCACGGTTATGAAGATAGGTACGAAGTCCTTATCCTTGCCATAGAGGGCTTTAAAATATTAACAAAATCAGCATAACTTCACTACGCCAACCCCAACGAACGCAAAAAAATAATCACCTAGTCGCTCTTGAACTTCGACAAGACGTTCGAGTTGCTCGGGGCAAATGTCGGGGCACCGACAGAATCCAAAATAAACGAGAACCCACTTTCCCTTGAAATCAGCCAAGGTGACCTCCATTCCTGTTTGGTCGCGCAGCCGAAAATCCCCTCCGATCGCTATCTGACCAAAGTTGGAGGATATTCTTTGCATCGCTAAATACAATTTGCAAGAGGTAAATCGGTCAGAAGAGAGAAGCATAGCGTGACACACTATGCCTCTCAAAATACCGCAAGAAAGTAGAAGCCTATTATTAAGCAAGAATATTGGCAACTGAGGCAGCGGCTATAGCATACAATATCAATTAAGTTCTGCTTACTCTCTTTGCCACTAGTAACGGCGTACATACTGAAGTAAGCAACAGCTCCAGTGCATGCAAAGAAGAAGCCCCATTGCATCCAGGGGAAACGTTTCTAACGATTAGATACTCAAACAAAATAGATGCACTACCTTCTTCGGAGTTGCTTCAGTAGCTAAAAAACGACGATAAATCAGGCTTGGAGAAGGCCTAGGCTGACTTGGCCAAAGATAACAGAAAAGACCTCTTACGTCAGAACCTTAGTAAGACCCCGAGCAAATTCCCGGAAGCGACAAAACTGCATGAACAAATATCGAAACTAAGTAACGCGCTTCCATAAACGATTGATAATACAAATTCTTGACAAAAGTTTATCTGTATTTTTGGTTTCCAATATTGAAATGAATCTTACACAATTCATCTGGCATATACCCTAAAATCAAATGCTGTCTAAGGCAAAATAAATGGGGTATAAACTAGATGTAAAAATGCGCAATAGTGTAAAATGAAGACTTTTGCAATGTGATTGCAAAAGATTTTACAAGCCTATTGTGGATA
Source organism: Taenia hydatigena (assembly GCA_036345935.2). NCBI lineage: Eukaryota > Metazoa > Platyhelminthes > Cestoda > Cyclophyllidea > Taeniidae > Taenia > Taenia hydatigena. Next base: position 10,645,082 of record JADWOT020000008.1, read on the forward strand.
TCACGAAACAGGTAAGTGTTACCAACTTGTGGAGAATGCGTAAATCCGTGTAGGAGTTTAGAGAAGTATTCCATCTTATACAGGATTATTTTACTTCTGTACTTTGCGTAATAATTAAGACAGTTAACACACAGATCCCTATACAGTTCTAAGTTTATGAAACAATGTTGCAAAACTTGTGTCGTTCCAAATTTGCCTTTTAGGCGAGGTGAGGAGAGCTGTTTAACTCATGGCAGACGCGAGCTCAGGATCTTCCGAAGCCCAGCGCTCCGACTCCCCAGAGTTTGTAACTTGGTCCACTGACTTAAGCTAGTAAACATGTCCCAATCCAACTAGCGTGTTTGGTATAGGGATGCGTAGCGTCTCGAAATTTTCCTGAAGGCAAAAGAAGGCTCGATGCTAGGGCTGAGTATATACATTCGGCAAAGGCACGGAATGGGGCTAATGACATGGCCCGGAGGCCGGCCTCTTCATCTAGGGCAATATAGCCACATAAGTAATCGAAACCCAAAACCAGCAGTCCGAACAAACCAGGCATTAAAGGGTGTAAGGGTCAGAGAGGAGGAGGTGGTTAAGGCACACGCCGCAATGAGTTCACAGCATAGAAGCGAATTTCTAGACATTATTTTTAGTACCAGATGTCGTTTGCTTAGTATCATTTTAGTTCTACAAGCTCCTTATCCCCTTGCTAATTAAGGATAGATTTTGTTGCTAGAACGGACATCTGAGAGGCTACTGGCCAGGTCAGACGGCACTGCTGGCAAGGAAGTTACCGTTCGTATTCTAAACCTATGCTCCGAACAAATGAGTTCAAAGTTAAGTAACCTAGCGAATAGTTGCGACTTTTGAGTATCATTCTGCAACATCAGATATTCTTACCCCATTGTCCTTTATCACTACCTGCTTGAGTGAGGTCATATAAATATTATGCCGCTTTAGTAAATCAATTCCATTTAAAACAGTGGTGTGTGGCAAGAGAAAAACGCGGATGATGCAGAACGAAATTCCTGCCATTATTTTAGTGAATAGGTCACACTATTGAATATGGTCTAATTTTTCCAAAATTACCTGCGTTGCCTTAACTGAACCTTTTGAAGCGCCACTGTCTTTTACTGAACAACGACCTTATCCGTCGGTTTTAAGTTGGTCTCGGGTCTTTCCTCACCGATTGTGTGCTAGATGTTAAGGCCTCCTCCTCACCTTCGAGGGAAGGAAATCGGTTTGTGGTATGCCAGGCAAAGCAAATTGAAGGCGAAAAAATTTGCTGCGTCAGTTGAGGTGTGTAGTGTTTTATTTGTGTACGTTTTCATTTTCTCTTTGATTATTGTGGATGACTGTATTTTAATGTTGCCGCAAGCCTCTTCGCAAGGTGGCTTACTAGTATTGATTACTCTTCAGTCAGTCTTCGGGACTTTTTTGTAAGCGTGTTTGTTTTAAGTCTTTTATTGGTTGTCACGAAATGACACAGGAATGTACTCGAAGTTTGACGCAATGGTCTGTTATGGTGTCCTAATTTTGTGTAGCGGTTACTCTATGTAAGTAATACTAGGCTCTTCTGTTCTATCGACGTATTGTTTCTGATGGTTCTTTCCTTTGCTCTCCCGTATATGGTGTACCGATTTATTTTGTGGCATCTTTATCAAATCCGTACTCCTGCTCACAGTTTTAGGCGTCATCCATTTGGCTTCGGCGCCTCTTGAATTGCTCGACAAAGCTAATTTTTCGTATTGTCTAAATTGGTAGACATAAACGATGGAGTATTTAGGCGCACACACATACGCAACCCCTCGTCATCACTAATGCCTTTTGCTGTGACGATAAGCAGGAACAATTTAGAACACACGATGTGTTGAATCCGTCTTACTGGAGATCAAGAAAAGTCATCAACTTAGCAGCACGAATGCCCATCAGGAGTTTGATCGCAAAAGATCTGCTTTAGCTGTACAGCATCTCAGTTACGCCCTCCTGGCGTCTCATCCGCATATTTTATCATTCATCAGTCGTTTCTCCATGTCTTTTTTACCCCTTTGTCTTTCACTGCTGACAACGCATCCCGCCGAAATTTTTGTGTTAAATTAAGGATTTTTATGCTATGGCATTACAAAGCTCGGGTCATACCCCAAAACTAGGTCTCATCTTTTCATCCTTCAAATAACCGTCGAATGAGACTCACAATCATGATCATTCAGTTTTTGCTGCATTGATTGGAACGCTTTTATCTAAAACTGACAGTTTAAATTGGAGGTTTTTTCTGGAGGAGAACTGGATGCAAAGCTTCCCAAAAGTACTATTCTTTTATCGATCAATGGCAATGGGAATTAAAACGATAATTTTCAATCTTTGGCATTCATTTTGCTGATTTGAGTCTATAGTTTCTCTAAGATTGTTTTTTTGGAAAGGTCTCTGGCTGTAGCCATGCCGAATAGCTCTTAAGACGGCCAGTAACGTACTTTAGGCTGGCCGGTGTGGTGACTGGGAAAACGTTCATTACTCTGCATCCGTCACAAGCTTTCTTTGGGACATTTTTACTTTAGCTTGTTGTTTGGATTGCAGCCAGATGGGTGAGATTGATGTTAGCCATATTTGTGACCAGTACTGTCTGTGAGGTCAGAACTTTCGAAAACGCTAGATCCATTAAGTCCAGCAAAGATTTTGCTTGGGTTTGAGTTGAAATACTGGTTTTTTTGAGACGTGGGCTAGACTTTTCAGCCTGCTGCACAGCAGGTTGATATTCTTTAGCAACTGCTTCGAACGTAATTCTTGGTCTCTGTTCCAAACGATTTATTAGGCTTACTCGAATGCCTGCAAATTTTGGTGAAGATTGCAGACAAATATGCGTGATTTGGTCTGATTTCTGGGTATGTATTTCAATCTAAATTGCTCGTGTGCATAGTTCCTGATTTCAACGTGTCTCAGGAAGTTGTCAGTCTTGTGCATGGCCATTTCCAAGCGTTTGTACTGCCAAATGCGAAATGTTCGCTTACTGAAGTTATGTATGCTAGTGCTGGTTTCACTGTCTCATTAGAAGTTCTACCCGTGGATTTTAAGTAGAATCCGATTGAAATATCAATTAAAGTAGGAGACGAGCGTCTCATGCATCATTCCACCTGGGAAGGTCGACATTGAGTAGGTCTCCGCATTGTTTGATCCATGAATCAAACATGGTGTTGACTTCTGGATAATATTTGGAATTCACCATGTTAGCGATGTTATCAATTAATGGTGCGGTCATCGTGGCTGACTGAATAGGCGGAACTAAAACCTTTGCCTGCCACCAACTTTAGCTGCTGCTCGAGTAATTGTTCAAGTCCAGATGAATCTGTGAAGGTCTCAACTGCATTGCCAGACTCAACTGCCTCTAGGTATTGTCATAATCGAAGAAATTTCGCTTAGGCTATGTGGCTTTTAACTCTAGCCACATTTGCCCATCCCTGAAAACTGTGCGTTTCGACATGTATATAACTGGGTTATTTTATGCCACAAGTTTCAGCTATTTGAAGTGTCGACTAAAAGCAATTCGATATTTTTTCTCCAGCCAACTGAATTTACTCTCGATCAAAGAATCATCGAACGGATAGCTGGGGTCGTCAAGGATGTAGAACGTTTAGGCGATTGCCTTATCAGTCGCAAACGGACATTACCAAACAAGAGCAGCAAGACGGAGTCCTCTGATCTAAGCTTTGCATCTATCGAAGAGATGATGGATGAACGTGCCTTTGAAGCGGAAGATGAGAAAACCCCATGTTCAGTAGAACTGCAAAGGAATGAGGCTTTGGACAAGTCGCTTCAGTTGGAAATGATTGAGAAAGTCCAAGCGCCGAAATACGTATTGATGAATTCGAAACGGAAAAATCTGCCGACTTTTGCGCAAAAACAGGTAATATGATAGTGTCATCCACCTGTCATCATACTGGCCTCGCATCCTGTTGTGCTAATAAGCAAGTTTTTTGGCAGGAGTTCCTCAAAATGCTGGACGAAAACCAAGTGGCGGTGATAAGTGGTGATACTGGCTGCGGTAAGACGACACAGCTGCCTCAGTACCTGTTAGAACACGCGGTACTACAGGGATACGGCTCCTGCACCCGCATTGTGGTCACCCAACCGCGGCGCATTTCGGCTATCTCCGTGGCCGAGCGGGTGGCCACAGAGCGGGGTCAGCGCCTGGGCGAAGACATCGGATATCAGGCAAGCATTTCCCTTTTACTGTTGTTGCCAGGACAACAGTGTTGGTTTTCATCGCTCGCTGTAATCGCGTATCATGATGCATTTCAACTCAAAATGCAAATTCTGTTACTTAAATCAGTTGTTATCATTCACCATCACAATCGTTAATGCTACCCTTATCAGTTGCTTTTGTTGTTGGCGTTTTTTCATTCTATTTCTCCGTTTGAAGACCCACCGCATTAATGCCGCATGAATTAAAGTAGAGCGCAATGCGCCTCTCCCTTTATTAATTAAAAACACAGTTTTCTTTCATAAATCCTTGTCTGTTATACCTGAGAGGCAGCCCTTTTAACAACTAAAAAGGTGGCGCCAGTCACTTCCTTCTGGAAATTCCTAAACTAATTTACTGCGGCTTGAATACCAATAACAAGTATTCATTTATTACCCCAATTGTGTTTATATTCCTGTGTTATTCCCTCAGATTCGTTTGGAGTCCATTTTACCCAAGCGTCCGCAAGGTTCCATCCTCTTCTGTACCACCGGGATAGTCTTGCAATGGTTCCAATTCGACCCTCTTCTCAAGGTCTGGTTAAAATGAACCGACGGTGATTTCATCGTCGACTTTATCGTAATTAATTAATGACCGTCATGTGCAAATCAAGTTGACCATTCCCGGATCCCTTCCATAAGGAAATTTGTAATAATGAGGCTCTTGATTAGATTTGTTGGTATCGCTTCAATTATCAAAGCGTTACGATGAAATGTTCTTCAAATTATAAGCTCAAATGTTTCCCATTTTTAAAAGAAATGAGTAATAGCATTTTTCATTAAGGATTTCACATCATGGTGTTTGTGACCACTGAGATCTACTTGACATCTGTACGCAGTTTTTATCGCATCATGTAGTAGTCTCTTATCGTCATCAAGTTTCATCGAAGCAAGCAAGTATAATGATAGTTTCATTCTCTAGTCGGTCAGCCACGTGATTGTGGACGAGGTACATGAGCGAGAAATGCTCGGTGACTTTCTTATAACCATGCTCAAACGCATTCTCCCTTTGCGGCCCGACCTTCACGTAATTCTCATGTCAGCAACTCTCAATTCGGAAGAATTTGCTCAATTTTTCGGTAAGATTTGTGCGCCCGTTTCCAAATCCCATTGTATTATTCAAAAAATCTCATAGATTCTCTTGGACATCGACTGTTGTTAGTCTTCATGTATTTTATTTTTAGACGGTTGTCCGCGGCTGGAGATCCCCGGTAGAACGTTTGCAGTGGATACGTTCTATCTCGAGGACGTGCTCCACCGCACTGGGTAAGCCACTTCCTTCAAGTACACCTTTCGCGCTTCCCGTAGCTGCAGCCGTTTGTGGTAATACTTCTTTTTTCAGCTTTGAAATGCCGCAGGACACGCTATATAGGTTTATCAGAACTAATCAACGTATTTCTCAAACGCGTGCTGATTCTGTTGGCAACGCATCTATCACCCCAGCCATTCGACAGGGCTTCAAGCAGTGGCTGAAAGAATCCACTCCCAGGTTTTTTTTATTTTTACATGTTCTTCAACAGCTTCTTTATTTTTCAGGGTCACATTCTGAATAAAAGTAGCGGTTCTTTGATTGGAAGTGGGATAGATCTTGGTGTAACATTGTTTCGTTACCAAACAAGACACTTGACAATTTGAGGGAAAATTTAAGGTGCAAAAATTTTGAATTTTTCTCAACCTTTGTTTCGATAGTATGACACATTAAGCCCGTTTTTTAGACATCGATATCTCTTTTTCATACTGTAAATTTTAATTGCCTTTTCCCCAGTTCGCAGGACTTAAGTGCTATTCATTGCATTCTTCCTCTCATAAAATCAGTGGAAGTTTGGGTACCATGAGTATTGGAATCACTTTTAATGCAACAGTGATTATGATACCAATGTGTTTCCTGACTGCTGTTCGTCAAGACTCTCACCGGGTAGTCGTCAATTCCTCGAAGCTATGGACCTTTGCGCATGCCCACCGCCTGAGCTAGTGGCTGCAGTCATCGACTACATCATCCGAACCACCTCCTCCGGCGCCATTCTTGCCTTCGTGCCCGGTCTCAGTGTTCGTTATACCAATTTCTTCAATTGCTTTATCAAAATTTATGGGACTTAATTTAAATATGCTCCACTTTGTTTGGTTACTCCATTGTAACTGGTCATTCTGGTCATTGCAACTTATGTGGCTTTCAATCGTGTTTCACTAATGACACGCTGAGCCTTGTGTTCGTTTTTCTCCACTATTGATAGGGCGCAAAGGAACTAACTGACTGACTAACAGATGGAAAATTATTTTGGTTCTCTGCGGGACAAACTCAAGTTAATATGTTTGACCTCAAACGGCCATTGTTTTTCTAACCTTCGTCAGCAAGTCTCTTGACAGTACGATATGCAATCGAGGACTTTTCTATCTTGAACAACTCGTTTTTTAAATTCGAAGTTAAGCTGGTGTTGAAAGTGCCTAGTATGATTTTGGCCGCGGTGTTTTTCTGTTATATGTCACCCATTATGCATGTGGAACCACAATGATTTCATTGCTTGCACCCCACCAACAATCTACCCTTTCACCTTGGTTCACTCCCCAGAACGAAAAGCATAAAACCATAGTGGTGCTCTGTGGTTATAAGGTCACTGTTAATGGAGGTTACAGAGTTTTTCTCTGGGCAGGACATATTGGATACGATGAAGGCGTTGCGCAGCCTGGACTCGGCGCTGTATGCGGAGACGCGGGGCCGGGTGATGCTGCACGCGCTCCACTCCCGCCTCCCCTCCGCTCGCCAGCGCGTCGTTTTCGAGCCGCCACCCGCTGGTAAGCGCAAGGTTGTCATCGCCACTAACATCGCCGAGACGAGGTAAACCTCCCTTTCATTCTCACCCCTTTTTCGCTTGACTATGGTTCTTGGTCTTGATTATTGTGGAGCCATGAATTCGAAGTGTTCTCCGATTTTGGTGGAATCGTCAACAATCGTGCTGAGGCACATTACTAACATCATGCGACTACCTCTAGTTCTGTAAAAGATATAGGCTAGCTTCCGCAACTTTGCGAAGTTTCGTTTTCATCGTCATTCACATTACTGTTATCAGGGCATAATTACTTTGCGACTAATTGCATTGCCGTCCAATACCAAACTTGACGTTTCAAACGGTAAAAATAAAAACTGCACTTCTGTGGTGTCAATGTGTTGTTTTATGGCGCTCTTTAGTATCATCTTTAAGGTGGTACAAAAACGCACTGTGTTTTGAATAACGAGCCCTCCCCACCCTCGATTATATAACTTGTTTCATTCTTCTGTGCTCACTATGGTTAAGTATGAAGCACTATTTTTCCCACTATGGTAACCGGGAAAGTCCGAAATACTTCGATGTACATGATTTCATTGACAATTGGATTCATTTTAATGAGTTCAGGTTTTTTCTTGAAGTGTAATCCTTTTTCAGAGACTTTGGATTGTTGTAATTTTCATTTTTTTGACTGACTCGCTTACTTATATTCTGAAGTAGCAATGCAGAAAATTTCCTGCACTTTTATCTAACGTCTTTATTCAACCGATGGTGGTGTGCTTCGGGATACAGAACAGGCTTAAAAGAAAGTACACCAAGTAATCAATTCATTTTGAGCATTATCAAGTAGAGCACTGGGCTGTGTTGTGTAGCATGAACCTGTTTGTTTATTTTAAATCTCTGGTCAAAAATAAAACGCAAATCGAGTAAATGTTTCAAAACTTTTCATGGTAGAAACATAGCCGATGATATTGCCAATACTTAGTAGCTAAGTAACCTTTCATTATGTTACTAAAAGCCGTGCACTTTAGCTGGCTTTTGGTTGAAAAATGATCGCACTTGTTCTGTTTTTTTGTGCTCAATTTCTTGTGCATTTTTGAATTGTTGCGATTTTCGTCCTACCACGTGAAAATGCTTAGGCTTGTTCTCCGGGCACCATCACCGATTGTGTACGCTTGTATTCAGCAACGCTTGTCCGTTTTTATGCTACGGCTCCGCCGAAGGGCGTGTCTCCACCGTCCCACTTCCTTGGATCGGCGCCGAGCGCCTGAACGCCTGCCTGTAAACTGTGGGGGTTTATTACCGGAATCACACAAACGTTCGGTACAAGTGGAGGTTTCGTAACTCATACTAGGGTGCTTCAGAAATCTCCTTTATTTTAATAATTCTTCCCCTCATTTTGTAAGTGATGTTTTTCCCAATGGTGATGTTACATTATAATTCCTATGCCAAGTGTTGGTAACTTCTGCCATGATATTGGCATTCACCCCCCATTGCTTACTTTCCAAGTAGACAGTCTGCGAATGCTAATGTCTATAACATTCTGGACTCTAGATTCTTATCCATTTGAGTCGATCACTATTAGAGCCGGTGAATATAATCTGACGAACCAAATAACAAGTTATTACTGAGTAGTCAAGGTGCATAGAACTACAGCGGTACTTTTTTCTCCCCTAATTCATCAGGTCGTGCAATGTAATGGTTCAAGCGACGCTATGTTATCCACACCTATGCCGTTCTTTTTCAGCATCACAATCGAGGATATAGTGTACGTGGTGGACAGTGGACAGATAAAGATCACTACTTACGACCCACGCACCAACACGTCCACCCTTGCGCGTGTCCTCGTGAGCAAAGCCAATGCAGCCCAGAGACGGGGTCGGGCCGGTCGGTAAGTCCTTTTTTTCTAATAGCTCAAACGCTCTCAACGCGAAATGCTTTGGTGGTGCAAATATATTTCCATAAGTAAATTTTGTGGTAGTTTACTAGGAATGCACAATTGCGCCGTCGCTAATGTGAAATGGTATTCGGCGTCACCCGCAGCGTTTGATTTTTTTACTTCATTCGAGTGTTTCGAATTTTGCAGTCATTAATGCAGCTGAAAGTAGGCTCTCTTTTCCGCCTTTGATAGGCGTATTTTCCTGTTCCCGAGTGACCAGAATTTTGGTAAATTAAATCTTTAGCTGCTTTTTCCATAATTGAATTTTGCTTTGTTCTTTTATTCAATGAACGTTTGTTGAAAAAAAAAAATTTTGAAAGAAATGACAAGCTGGAGGAAAAAAAGTGATTATTTACGCCCATGCATGAGCCATTATGCATGCAAGCGCTACATTGGTTGATTGCCTGTGCACACATAGGCAGTGCACCATCGCCGTTGTAATTTTGCATGTATCACCATCTATCAATATCGGGATTTCCTATCTAGCTTGTCACTTTTCCCTTTATTTAATGATGCTTTCATCTCCCAAAAGAGTTCGCTTTAAGTTTGAACAGTTTCTATGCTGCTTCGTGGGTCTCGTACTTTTAATTTTTATTACTAAGAGGCAGATAACTATGGTTCATGTGTTTTGAAGGTACGCTTTGTGTATTCATTTGTGAAATAACTGTAATCGGAAATTAAATAATCCATCCCTGCTGGGTACAGTCTGTTGGAAACTGGACATTTCAATCCCCTATTAGGTTGATCTGGGCATACGGATTGCTGTAAATCACTGTAGGTGATAGCCAAGTGGCTATTTAATCCTCAATAGTGCTTCACATCAATGGTCTCTTTTCAGTTTGAACTATCAGTTCGCTAATTCGACATTATGATTTATTATTTCTCCCATGACCTCCCTTTCGCTCTTCCGTTTACATTACTCCTCTACCTCTCTTTCAAGGCAGTTTTGCTAAAGTCATTTTATGTGACCGCTATCATTCTTTTAGTTGTAAGCTTTAAGACGCTATCACATTACCATGAGGTATGGTGGGTTGGATTTTCTAAGGAGGTTTCGGTTAGATCATATTAATTTAGTCCTTATGTTTGATTAAACTACTTGATTTTGCCTAGTACTCTTATCAGCTCATTTTATATGTTCTGAAGGTCATGAGCTTGCCTTGGAACTGCCTTCTAGACTGTTTGCATAGGGGATACTTATTAACGTTTCATGGTCGAGCACTGACATTGATACTGCTTCACAATATTGTTCTGTCCTCCTTGGATGTTATTCATGTATCTTCTTCCAACTGCCGATAATTCCCATTGCCTTGTAAGGTGCCTTAACTAAAAGTGGTGTTTTTGAATCCAACAATGCAAAAGCTTATTACAAAAAGGGAGGTTGCTTGATGTTGACTTCAAACTCGGGTTATTTTTGAATCACACCTTCATGAAATGTCTTCATCAGAAGACTTTCCGAATATCACCTTATTTTATTTAACTCCATGAAATATAACAAGGTGGAACAATATTTAAGCGTAGCAAGCTCTGAAAATCAAAGGGACGCCAAACGATTGCCGTCTGTCATTGCAGTTATATTTTTTACTAGTATCCCCTTGTCACTATCGTTCCTTCTCTTCCAGAGTGCGTCCTGGACAATGCTTCCACCTGTTCTCTAGTTTTACTCACGACCGGGTCATGCTTGATTTCCTGCCACCTGAAATCACACGCATCCGCCTTGAAGATGTTATCCTCCGGATCAAGGTGCGTCCTTCGTCAGTTTTTTTGGCGTTCTTTATTTTCTCTCCCATCGTTGATCGTTTTTGACAAATTGAAGTTCTTATTTGTGCTCATAGAACCAAGGAATCTTGTTCGTTGCATGAGGTTGTGACAGCGTGCGATATAAATGCCCTATGCTTCCTGTTTTTGTACAATGTACGATTTTGTCCTGAGGCTTACAGGTTCTGGAACTGGGTCCAGTGGCGAGTTTCCTCTCTAGCTGCATGGATCCGCCTGACCTCGAGACGATTAGCCGTACCCTTCAATTCCTTCGTGACATTCAGGCGCTCAAACCTCGGCTCCCATTGGGCACAGATTCTGTGCCCACAGCACAATTATCGCGCATGTCGAAACGGCAGCGGAATCGCTTATTGGAGGGCGCCATAGAGGTCGGAACAGCAGGATCACCAGTGGCCGAAGACAACGATGTACTCACACCGCTGGGCCATCACATGGCAAATCTGCCGATGGACCCACAGTGTGCTAAACTACTCATCCTCGGCGCATTCTTCTGTTGTCTCAAGCCCGCTCTCGCCGTCTCCGCCTGCCTCGCCTTCAAGGAGCCCTTTGAGGTGCCCCTTGGCTCCGAGGCTCTTGCCGACGCATGTCGCGTCGAACTCACTGAAGGTTCGCAGAGCGACCACTGGGCTTTCTATATCGCTCTCTCGGTCAGTCCTTCCTTGACTGCTTAGCCTCTTGCCACCCCCTAGAAGCTCATTTGGGGGCAGAATTTGTGTTACTTTTGAGCTTTTTCGAGGAATCCTCGGTACATTTGCCAATCCATGTTTTGCGACTTGTTCAGACGGGTTATTATCAATAGATTTTTGATCGGAATTAGCGCTTCTCGATTTTTACTTCTACTCCCACAGGATGTTTTGGAAAATATGACAGTAACTAAGGTGTGTAAATAAATTGGTAAGCATGTAGTTCTTCCTCCTCATCCCCTAGCCCTGTGAAATAAGTGCTGAGGTTGTTTGCACATGCTAAAATACCTCAATTTTTATTCAAAAAATGACTTCCTTAGCTACTTTGTAAGCTATGAATTTACTTTGCTTTCTTGTTCTCCTTAGAAGACGCTCAATAATAAATGACATCTTACTGCTTTAAACATACGCTAATTTTTTCGGTTTCCTTCAACAAAGCAAACTTCCTCTTGTAAACAGTGGGTAGTGTACCTAAGCAAAACAGTACCGGTTGGAACCTCTCGTAGCCCGTACGCGATTGTCTTACCTCGGAGTCGTTGTTCGATTTGACGGAATGGCGGTGGTGTTCTTTGGCGGATTTTTTGCGTTGCAACACTAAGTTGCAGTGCCTTTTTAAAAAAAATATCGCGTAAGCCCAAACTTACGTCGTCATTTGAATTTTGAGAATTTCAAGTCCACTGCACACTCTTCATCTTCACGGCAGGTAATAGCATGCTAACCGCACTTTTTCTAAAATTGTGTGCTTAAAATTAACAATGTTTAGCTAATGCTTGCTTGTGGATACGATTCATGTCTATGCAGGAGCACTTGTTCTTTTTTCTGGAATTGTAAAAAGTCTCCTGACATTACTATCATATATTTACTAAAAATGGTTTCTTGGAGGCGCTACGCCATTATTTTAATGATTTTGCCAAAGATTCACAGTGATTTCGTGTTTATTTTGTTCCAAAATCTCAATATGAAGGGACTGGATTTTTTCTAACGGTTTACATTTCCCTCCAAATGGTTGCTCGTTTGTACTCTTTGTTGCGAAATTTCAATTTGCCTGCCAAGGCGATTTAAATGGTTGCGCGCCTCCATAATGTGAAACACGTCCTAAGGGAGGAAAGGATCTCGATGCCTCGCTATTGCTCAACTTATTTTCGGCATTGGTTTCTTGTTGATATTACTTCCCATTTCCTTGAGCTACTTCCGGCTACATTGAAAGTTACCAGGATGTTTGTGAAGTAAGATCACGTAACACCCTCTTGTGTGTTGCCTATTTAATAATTATCGGTGTTTTCGTGGTAGTTTCTTTTGTACTTTTACATTGAATTTTGCGTAATGTCAAAACCGTTCGTACGTGGGTGTTGCTAATGTTATTAGATATTCGTACTCATATTCCTTATTTTATTTAGTTTGGAAGCAATTACTTTATATTTTGTGCATTGCGTCCCTAATTGGTTTGCCACTTTGACATTGTGGAAGCAAGTGAGGACGAGCAGTTGTCGTAGAGATTGTGTTGACAAATTTGTCAGCTCAATATGCGGCAGTGAAGCGTTTGCTTTCCTCTGTTTATGCAGTAATGGCAATATAGTAATTAAGCGGTACTGAGATGTCTTGGTACTTACTTTACGAAGGCACTTAATACTTGGAGTCCATTCACAATACCACGATGAGTTTAAGATTATGTATTTCTTTCTACGGAGCCGCTGATTTACGAGTGGTTTTTATTTATTGTGGCATCTTTTCTCCTTAAGGAATACCTAAGTCTGCGTGAACATGAGAAATATGGCTACTGTCGGAAGAACTTTCTTAATCGGCGAACAATGGATGTAGGTTTTGGGTTTCTTCCATGCCATTCACAGTGCTTTCATTTGTAAGATTGTAACTCCATATGAAGTAGTATGCCTTTTTATTTATGGGTACTGAATAATGACACTTGATTTTACCGGTTATTCAAACAGACCGGTGCTCTTTACTAACCTGTTAAGTAGAATATCACTATTATCATTCCCACTTCAGTAGTCCTACTCTGTGCTCTTTTTGTCGCTGATGTTTTTATTCGCTGTCTCTCACCTTATTAGTTGCGACAAGAATGTTTCGACAGAACCGAATCCAATTACTCTTATGGGCTCTAAGTCTCTTCAAAGCAAGCCAGTGACTTTTCATGGCAAAATTTTGCCGAACTTGAAGCTAGAAGTAACTTTAGCAGATTTATCACAACAATCGATTCGCATGTTTTCTACTCCTTTTGACATAGGATCTATGCCAGTTGATGCAGGATTTTGTGAATTTATTGTATGAGCGGAAGTACATCAAATCAAGAGACATGAACGAGGTGGAGGTGAATCGCTACTCGCACGACGTCCGGATATTCCGCGCCATCCTTGCAGGGGCATTCTACCCCAATTTAATCATGGCTACCGCCCGGAGAACAAAGTAAATCTTTCACAGTGAAAACTTCTACTGATTGTTATTTCCATGCTCACATCCACGCATTCTTAGTGTTATCTTTAAAGACTGAAGCAGAAGGTGGTGGTTTTTGAAATTTGCGATCTAGAATCTCCAGAATCAACCGAATTTAATTTTTAATCAGCTGTTGTTGTCCATGCTTTTTAACTTCACGCCTGAAGTCACCATAATTTATCGTGATTGCCCGCACTGGCTCTTAGTATTTTTTTTTTCTGGATCTTAATGTGGAGTATTTTTGTGTGGCGCTATTTTTCGAAGATTGCTATCAAAGCTCCTAGAGGGCTACTTGGCTAAGGTATATGTTACTTGCTTTTTTATTTTACTGCAGCGCCTCGAATCTTCTCAAAAGTTGTACGACTTGACAAGAGCATGACAGAAAACATTACTAGCGTGCAGAATGGCTGGGAGGCCACCGGCATGGTTCGTAGGCCATGCTGCACAGCGGAAGTACGATCCGTGATGACTTAAACTACCGCGTAATCAAACACGGAATCAAACGAAACATCAAAGCATTACACCATACTTATATGAGGGTTATGGGCTTTATATCAAACAACTTGGAACTTCAAATGTTCCAATTTCTCCCCTCATTGATTTTCTTAACATACTCTGATTCCTTAAGACATCATACACGACCCGTTGTACCGGGTGAGATTCGTCTCCGAAATTTGGATTGGAGGACGATTCCATTGACATTGCTGGTAATTGGAGTTACTGTGTTCCTCTCCTTTTTGGGCACGCAAGTCCGAATAAGTTTTACCACCGACGCAAGGGGGGAAAAGGGGCTTTTATCATAGGCGACGCTAGCATTGATTACCCTTCACTAGCGTGGTAACCGAACTGAAGGGGACTGAGAGGGCTTGTGTGTGTTCAAGTGTCCCTTCATAACGGATACAAAGCGAGTAAATTTCTTCAATTATTTTTTATTCTATCTTAATGCAGTGGGTGCACTGCAACTAACGTTAATATTTAAGAATAAGTTATGTTTCATTTGTAGGCTGTAAATTGCCGTTTCACATGAGGATTTTCTTAAAAGCAACAACCATTTGATAAGATGCGCGATCAAAATTAGCTCCACGCAGCTGCGTTTTACGTTCGTTCATTCTTTCCACTCTTGCAATTTTAATAATATCCACCCACTTGTCTAGGTTATTCTCATTTCTTGGTATGTAAAGTTGTCACGGCCATGATTCATTCATACTGTTTCATTACAAACAGCTTCATCGAGATGATTCCGATGTATTTAGATCTAGTCTCGCTTCATTATTAGTCACAACACTAAATTTGGCGCTGGAGTAGTAGCCAAAAGTTGTGTTCTTGCCAATAAGTCTTCTGTCGTGGGTTTGTCAAAACGACTATCCACGGCAGATTTCTTCTTGGGACGTTTTGGCACAGTACTCAGTCCTTGAAAAGCAGATTTGTGTTTCTGTTTAGATGACTCTGTAAACACTTTAACCAGTTCATTGTCCCAGTTATTCCTACTTTGTATACATGGATCTAGAGGGTAGCTTTATGATTTACAAGCAGGATTGGGGTGACTATTATCGTAGGCGGCCTGCACATACTCCATGCCAGTAGCGTAGGGACCACATCGCAGGAGGTTGGAAAGACCTGCATTGTTAAACGTACAACGAATGCAAATGACGTTCTACTACGTAACTGATGCTGTGACCAATCGAGACGCCACTGTGCCAGTAAAATTTCATTCTAGGGCAGTATTTACTCGTTCCCCAATCAGGCACGTAACTCAAGATCGGGGAATTAGTCAATTATTCTGCCAGTTTATCTCGGACTTTGAATGTACAATTTTTCCAATTTTTCTCATTCTGTGTAGTCCTGGTAGGCCACTATCTGCACCGTTCATCAGCACTTCCTCGATTGGTGAGAAAGTGACGCTGCACAACAAGTCGGTTAATGCACTTGTTCGACCGCAGGACCGCCTCTGGCTCACCTACTTCCAGAAAATGAAACTCGATCACGACGCTGTAAGTGTCCTTCATAGCTTCAAACCCACGTCGTAACTTTCATATCCTCAATGGGCTTATAAATGGTCTCCCTTGAAGCTCGATTTGTACTTCCTAAATCTACATTTTATGTCAAGGACTACACGATCAATATTTTATTTTATAAGCACCATTCAATCTTTTGCTTTTTACTGACACTGGTAACCTACTCTGTCGGCAATACCATATAGGTTCTAAACGGTTCAAACGACACGCGCACTGTTTCTCTTACGTACAGTAGTCAAGGTTGTGAATGAAAATACTGTTTTTAGGTCTCTTCATGCTTGATGTTATTTTGCATGAAGCGGATGATTAATGAATCTTTTAGATGTAAAAGCTCCGCCCGTTGAGAATTCGTTGGCCAAGGCGTTGTAATGGGAAAGTGACTGATTGCGATGGGCAGCTCCTGTGTGTAGTATGACTTCCTTTCCGTTATCCAGTACTCAGTTGCTAAAAAACCTGGTTTATGCTACCCTTTGATGCTCCCTGCTTTTTGTGGTGCCAACATTTACGCAACACTTGTGGTGATTGGGAATTCGTAACTAACCGCGTGTCTGTATTCGGTGTGATACTCAGACAAGGCTTCAGTTGGTATATCACACCGCCTTCTGGTTTGGCTGTTTTCTAATCACATACATGTTTCTTGGAGTTACACTTAAAATTATTCGATGTTCTGTGCCCTAAACATAGTATTCCGATTGTACTGTTAACATCCCTTGATGGACTTCGTCCCTCTGTGCAACGAGGTATAAACTCATCAGAAGTGACCTCTTTTTACTCACATATTTAAATTCCTTATTGGCAAACTCTTTTAGGAGTTATGCTACCTAAGGTAATATTTTAGGTTCAACAACCGAACACCAAAATGTAGTTACTAGACCATTGCCATTAAATGACTATTGGTGTTGCTGGTGATGTAGATAGAGGCCAATAAATGAGTCCATGCAACTAAGTCTTTAACGTTGCTTTAGTCATACTTTTAACCGAGTTTTCTTGGAAATGGCGGTCTTGCACGTAAACCATTTTAACTAAAAAATTAACTGCATTTACAAGGAAAACAGTAGCATGCGGCTTTGTATTGTTAACTCCCACTGAAATGTATTTTAAATACGCAAAGGTATTTTAAAATACCAGTGAGAACACAAGTGGATCACTGTGGAGCCTAAACCTCTTTTTTGTGGTGACTTGAGATTGAACGTACCTTGCGATCTTTAGATGAATGGGCTTTCTTTCCTTATATCCTTATACTTCGATAAAATGTTTGGGGAATGCTGGGTCTTCTTATCATGGCATAAGTGGAAATATTGTTTTCTTCCTGCCTTGTCTTGTATTATCTGTCAGTAGCACCTCAAAATTATGTAAGTGCAAACTGCATTGACTACCATTTCCTTTCCATTTTTTGAACATTGGCCTTAGCCTTCAGCATGCAGTAACTGAAGTCCAGCGAACCACATGACTGGGTCATCTTAGCCTAAGGACAAACGGCCGAATGTCTCTGCTAAATCTATCACAGTGTTTTACTACAAGCGTGATGTTGGCACTGTACTATTACCTTTGTTGCTACTGGGCATTTACTGCATTTAGTATTTATTCGGGCAACTGGTGGAGAAACGGTTATCATTTTTTGACAGAATGGAGGCGATTGAGGGGTTGCCTTTCGTTGCTTTTGTTGTTCTGCTTCTATCATTCAGGCGATTATTTTCACGCTGGTAGTCTTAGCATCCTGTTTGCGAACAAAGTAGCATAATCCATTCCTTTGTTATTGCCATATTTGGTGATCCGGATAAGCTGATTCGGCTATCCCGTTTTTTTGGGCCAAATTTTAGCCCAATTATCTTACCAAAATAGCTGTTCTAGTTGCTGTTCGTGAGGATGACTTCGATGAGTGAACGTAATTTTACGTTTGTTGGTTATGGCTTAGAATATATAATAGCTTTGGAGTGTCGAGACCTTTTTCCTCTACTATGATATCTTTTGACCATGACATTCCCTACTTAACCATTATGGGATGCGGCGTGTCGCGCAGTCCTATGTTTCTCCCCCTCCCGGATCTTCTTGATTTGCTCCGATTTTTCAAGTTTGAGCTTCTATTTAAAAGCGGAGTTGCTTCTTGGGTTTTGCAAATTTTAGCCAATTTGTTGATTTACCTTAATGTCTCTGCATTTGTATTTTCAGGCGTCTACGATATTCGACTCGACCCTGATCAATGCGCGTCCGGTGGTCTTCTTTTCCTCGAAAATTTCGCATTCTCAGGTATGTTTAGGCACGTTTCCTGTTTACAAGGCTTTGAAGTACAAGAACTCCGTTTGCTTAGCATAAGACCACACCTCATTTCGTCGATCATCCCCCCACTCTTCTATGTCGGAGATAATCTTTTTCTTCGGTTTCGTTAATCTCCCACCCTAAAAACTCCATTTTTGTAGACAAATCAGCAACCTCATAGCGGTGCCTGTACACACCTAAAATGTGTTTCTCCTTACTGCAGCTTTGGTATTTAAAATAACTTATGTTGATGAGAAATTTCCCAGCTTTGTTTGCCTTAGTTATTTGCAATGCTTGAATCTATTACGCCCCTTTTTTCTTGTCTCCAAAAGCTATGCTGTCTTCTGGTTTTTTGGTTTTTGGGACAGACCTTGCAAATTTCAAACCTGCATAGCAGCGTCACGTTTCACTTCCACTTATTTTAAGTTGCACGTTATCCCATGAACAGTGACTGAGATTTCTGCCTTCAAAGTGCATTTCGTCTATCAGGGATTTTTTATAGGCCTTTTTACATTTGCATAGATTGTATAGGAAATTGTTATTTCTGTCTTCACCTTTTCGCTCGTTGCCAGATGTGCGTCTTTCCTAAATCCATATTTGCTTCTATAACCAGTATGTGGTTGAAACAACAGAAAGGTTCTTAGAGTTGTGCATTTTGCTCCGTTGAAAAAACGTCTGTTTAATTATGCTAAAAAGTAAATAGCATAATCCTCTGGCATTAAATATTATTTGTGATCTCACTATTCGCTCTTTTATTTACTTCACTGAAACCAATCATCTATCCTCCATGTTGCTTTACGTGGTAGACACGCAGTTCATCCTAGCCTGGTATTTGAGTCTGTTTTGTGCGTTTGAATCGAATCTGTTCTTTCCCATTTTCACAAAGCAGTATGTAAAGATGGCGAATACGTTTGAACATCCTGCGGGACGCCATTCGTGCGCGACACTCCATCTTTCTATGCATCTCATTTTGATGCCCCTCAGTTGTGCTTCCAACACGTATTTGGTTTCTTCATCGTTCTTAAGGCATTGTACCAAGTTTTGCCAGAAAATAACCAGGCCTTTTTCCACCCACTCACAATTCACTAATTTGTACTTTACTCTATGGGCGTATTATCGGTGGTGGTACGCTTGAGCTCTGCACACAATTAAGAAGCGGAGTGTTACTTTCACTGTTTACTGTGGTTACTTTGTACAGTTTGGCTACCCCAGTTTTTACTTACTTTCTTGGTCATAGTCCTCGAAGTGGTTCGTCAAATATTAACGCCTTTATTCCAGTTTGACGATCATTTTGGAAATGAATTGAATGCATTCGTGTGAGTTGTGCATTTCATTGGCTACTCTCCCTCAGAGGTATGTGCACTCCTTTCCTTCCTCTCATGCGAGCAATGTAAAACTGTTAGAATCTGTGGTTGATCTGTTCTGTTTGCCGTGCCATTGGTGCAGGGATGAGAGCGGTAAAATTGAACCGTTTGTGCATCATCCCTGTTTACCACTTCCTATCGGTTGGGTGCAAACGCGTGTTTTTGCCCCCTCTCCGAGGCAAATTTACGCATCAGTATTTATGTTCCCTCCTCGCTCTATCTATTTCGTTTGTGCTCGTATGTCTAGATGCTTTCAATATCTTCCAAATCGATGCTGTTGAAGGGACAAATGTCCCATTCGCTGATGCGGGTGTACGGGATGCGCTGTCCGGTCTTTTTTTGTCTTTTAGGCAGTTAATGATGGAACCCTCGTGGTGGACGACTGGGTGAAATTTAAGTCGGGTCCTCGCGTGCCGCAACTCGTAGAGGCGAGTTATTTTATCTGTACTTTTGATAACTTAACCTTTATTAGCGTATTGCTCCAATCACGCAGAAAGCCTATCCCTATTGCTACTGCTTTTTGTTTCAGACCAAAAAATATCCTCAAATTTTAATCAGGCAACTGAGATTACCTTTATGTGTTTTTAAAACATTTCATATCCAAGGTTGAAGGAGTGACTATTACGATTTTGCTATAGTGTACCATCAGGGATTTTCAGCATGGCATTCTCCTCTGGTACAAAATCTGCTGGTTTTGCATTTATGGCAACCAAATATGGCCTCTTCTAGTCTAAAGAGGGTGAATCAGAAAAAAAACAAGGTTTTAAACTAATAATTTGAGGTAATATGAACTTTTACTTAGTGCAGCATTATTGTCTACTGAGTTACATCTCTCCCAAAATTATCTTCTTCATTTAAATTGTTAACGGGGGTTAAGCTTCTCCTCCCATTAAACCTGAAAGTTTTTTCCAAAGTGTATTCCACACCCGCCATGAATGGATATCACATCCATGGGTTAGTTTGCAATCCATGGATTAATGCGTTATGTGTGGAAGGATCAATCACTTAGTTCATGGAAGGTTGACGTCCATTAAAGGAGCTTCTACTCAATTGTGGTAAATAAAGGCGCAAGTATTTAGTCCCGCGTTCTCCCTCAATAGAGTTTAAAACATTGTCTGGAGAAGTTGCTCAACGAGAAGGTGCGCTACCCTGGTCCTACTAACTGGGACGCCTCCAACATGGAAGGCCGTATTCTTCAGACTATTGTTGATTATTTCATCAACGAGGCACCGCCTGCCTTTGAGCTGGGCACCAATCACAACTCGAGGCATCGAGCACTTGCACAGCAACAAGGCCGGCGTCCTGGAACCGCTAACCAGTCACAGAGGTGACTATCTCCTTCAGACTGCGTTGGCGTCTGTCTCCTCCCCCTTTCACTTCGCCTCGAGTACTACCTCTACTTTGGCAGAATTAATGGAAAATAAATGGTTCGATCAATGAAACCAGTAAATTCATTTCTTCTCTGTGCTGTTTGTCCTATTCTCTCACTCTATGGGGTTAGTTGAGACTGTGTTTACAGTGCGGTTTTTAGGCGTAAAGTTCGGGATTTGTATTATTCAATGTCACTTATATTGGAGGTAAGTTTTGACTCAGACTTAATTCGAAAATATGTCCTTGCTTCGATATCCCGAGGTTCCCGTTGACTAATCGGACAGGCTTTTTTACCTGTGCAACCATGGAAGCAGCTTATTGTACGAATAGTTTTTCTAGTACTTTGAAAGAGGGAGATTTCTTTTTTAGTAGCATTTAGTTGAAAAGTAAGTAGCCATTGAGCATTTCCAATGCGCCAATCTAGTCTAAATTTTAACTATTAGCTGGAAGTAGTCGTCTAAAATTTTAGTTAAGGTGCCATTTACAAATGATAAGGTACCATTATTTAATATATTTGCGGCATTTTTTCTTGTCTCTCACAATGGGACTGTATGCTTAGTATTTTCACGCAGTAGTAACGCATTAGTGATTTCTATTTATTGGTTTATAAAGAGGTCACATTTATGGCAGTGTGAATTCTAATAAGTTGACTGTCGTAGTGCTTTGTTGTGGTGGGTTTCTTTTGTGCAGAACGGCATGGGCAAATAAGCGGATTTTAAGTTGCGGGACCGACGCAGAAACAAATTCAAAGCGTACTTTGAAATGCTAACTACTTGCCTAAGCGGTGCAGTTAGTAAGCAGCAGGGATCCCCATCACGCGCGTTTCTAGTGAAGCTGCTCAATAGCTTTGACTTTGAACAAACACTCTTTTCACACCCCTTTTTTGAAACAGCATTCCAACCCTCGTCATGCCAACGAACGCGTCATCGGTTGTTCCCAACATTCCACCACCCACTCCACACATCTAAGCGACGCACCACTTCATTCCCTGACCACTGCTTCCTGCATGTGTGATGCACTGCGGAGGCAATTGTTCGTCGTAGATTGTTGCCTCTCTGAGAGAGACAGGTAACAATTTCATCTGAGATCTGTCCCCTCAAGGGAAGTTCCACAATTGGTCAACTAGAGTCATAAGAAAGTCATTATCCTTGTGTGACACCATAGAGTTTCATGCATACCTTCCGTGGCTGCAAAAATTAACCCTGGAGCAAAATGTGCTTGAGGTAGACAAGAGGGCACCCTCTTCCTCCTCCTCATCGTTATCGTGCTCTGTATTCCTCGAACGGCAATTCTCGCAGTGATGGTCATCACCCTTTCTTGACATTAACCATTAGCATAGGCACCTAACAAACAGTGCTTCCACTAATAATAGTGAAAATGGTAGACGATGCGAAATAAAGGTGAGATAAAAGTAGTGGTGGTGGTTGGAAGGGGAGAGTTTCTTGTTTACAGAGGAATGAATTCGGTCAAAAGTGAAACTCTCAGGGAACTTGTGTCTACCTGGAAAAAATTATTAATGGTGGCCTAGTGACTATTTCAGTGTCGATTTTATGTGCGTTGTGCGAATGTGTTAACAAAGGTCGGCACAAATCGTTTGAGGCACGTACTTCATCACTTACCAATGCGACTAGATGTTTGTAAGAACTTCATTACAGACTTTTATGGAGGACGCCTTCGCTGCTCACCCTCTTGCTGCTAACCACCACCCACTTCGAGGACAGCTTTGACAGATTAAGGTCATCTGCCAATAATGAGAAACGGTGGTAGTATATTCTTCATCCTCTCCTTCAAGCTTCATGAAAAGTAACGAAACTGTTAGCACTTTGATACCCTCAGTTTCGGTATTCTTCGTCGCAAATAGTGTTTTGTCCATACCTGCAGCCCCTCATCCATTCTCTATGCTAGTAATAAACCTTCCTACACGTTAGTGTGCATTACCAGGTCTTTAAGGATGTCTCGGGACGATACAACGATGGTCACTCCATTAGGCTATTTAAAAGGTCTACATGCTGTATTTGGCCCTGTTTGATTAAGGTCTAGACATGCTGTATTTGGCCCTGTTTGATTAAGGTCTAGAATAATTCAGCCGAATTGGGAATGTAACTTATCTTACTTCACCATTAAAAATCTCAGCAACTGTTCATTACTCAAGTATAATAATATGTACAGATGCAGAAAGTTTGTGCAATATTTACACTAAGCAAATACTTGCCGTTTACAAAGGTTACATTTAAAAAATGCAGCATTACCTTACGTGTTCAGTTGCTTCAAAATTTTTGATAAGGCGTCGAGGTTGAATCTGAGTTCATATAACCAGACTCTGGATTAGGTATTATTGCCGAAAATGTTCATACCTTGATGTTCAAAGGTTCAAAACAGTGAATGGAATATGGAACGCCTTTTAATGGATTATCGCTGCGTTAGGCAAATAATTTTTTCAAATCATGGTGAATTGGGCTTTAATTTATCCCCCAGTTGACTAAACTGATTTCGGGGGGGGGGGGGGGCGTGAGCATAACATTTTTGACCATTTAATGGGGCCTCATTGACTTATCATCTTTCATTCGGAGGTGGGATACAATAGTTAACTTGCATTTCTTGGATCTGCTATAATTGCAGTGCATTTGTTTTTGAACCATCAACCAGATCAAAGGCTGTTTCTGAAAGGTTATGTGGTCTAATCGAACCCCTGCAATAGCAATGAGTTGCGCTTAAAAGATGTTTCCTTTTCGAAATGCGTACGCGATTCGAATGATTTCTTAGTCGAGTAACTCTTCTCGGAGTTCATGCATGTCGCGACTTTTAGAGTTTGGCAACCGCTGGTCAATTCTACTAGGCTTTGCGTTCAAACAGGTAGTTAGCTTCAATGTACACAAGTTTTGGCGCAACCGCACCTTGGTGAGGGGTTAGAGAACATTGGATACCTTTAATTCTGCTTGGCAATTTAAGCCAAAACAACATGGTGAAATTCTACACCCGTCAATTAAATTGGAGTTACCTTCAGATGGTACATTCAACACACTTTCTCTTCCAAAAAACCTCATGATTTGTGTATTTCCACGGCATGATTGTAAGCCAAAAATTGATAAATCGCCTTTGCTGCTAAATGTATGGTGGAAGTGCCATGTTGCTTGCCACTTTACGATAAAAGTCAAACGAGGTTGCGTTGCAAACGGATTGAACTTAAAAGTTTAGATAGACATGTGGTGTTCTTTGTTTGGGGATGATCGCCTCTTTAGCTTGCGTGCGGTATGAATTCGTTTGACTGAAAAGCCTTTGAATGTGTTTCTTACTAGTGTGACAGGGAAATCGACCACTACCACCAAGTTATGCTCCCTTCGACGACTGAATTTCTCAAGAAAAACTAATAGGATGGGCAATGTTTCATTTGAAAAAGAGTCACTACCAGTAGAGCGTTTTGGGTGTGGCAAATCATTTTAGGCAGGGTGGGATTTACTGCGACTACGCTGGTCAGGGGAGCCGAATGTCACGTATATGTTTCCCAAACTCAGTGTTTTTGGGTACCTCTGCGATTTCACTTATTAATTTAGCAAAGGTTCAATTAAAGAAGAGGCCCGTATTCGAGAAAGATGAGGGACAGGACGGGAGAACACCGAATTTAATCGCCACTCAAGGTCACAGGGCCTAATAAAAAGGGAATTGTTAATTTGTGAACCCCTCCTTCACCACCAGTGAGGCTGAAGTTGCGGTGTTGTAATAATATTTTGCCCGAAATTTGGCTGGATTATCCCGACTCTATCATTATGGAACGATTTTTCACCAAGCTGGTAGCTATTCCTCATTAAATATTTTCACTGTTAATAATAAACGCCGGTCCTTCATGATCTAAAGGGGTTCTACCGTTCAACCATCAACCATTAACTATTACCCCGACAAAAAATAACAATCGTGAAACTAACACAAAACGATGGATGCGCTTACTTTACAATTCAAATTTCTTGTAAATGCGTGCATTGTTGCGCAGTTTTCCCCACAGCCAGTGCTTCGAGCGGCTTTCGGGGCATAAATTTGCACAACGCATACAATTCCAGTCACTTTCCTGAACTTAAGATGCAATTTTAACAAATGAGCCATTCAAGTTGGAATAGCATTTCGTTCTCCAAGGTTGTAATTACAAGCGTTATCATCCGCACATTCTACCACAAGGCTTGATCGATGCCATTATGAGGTCACGGAGGAGGCAAACTGAGCAAACGCCCTTATACCACAGGCAGGAGAGTGTGTTTAACTGTGGTTCTGTCATTTAAAGGAGAATGGGCCTGGGTTAAACACAAATGAGTTGCCATTTAGAAGAAAATTATCCATACTTTTCGAGAAAAAAACATCGTAGATTCTCTGATAAAAGCGCGTTCCTACGACCCAATGCATATTTAATTGCGCTGAAGTAGAAAGGAATTCAAAAGTGAATGTTTGATCAAATATCGGTTTCCCGAAATTTTCAAATTCCGATTCGCGACACTCGTTTCACTTTGAGTGCTAAAATAAAGCAAATTACGGCTCAGAATCCGCAAATAACATCATTCCTCTCAGCATCACAAGCAAAATTTACTGATTCGGCACTTATTTTAGAAGGACACAAAATTATAGAGTTCCTCACGTAGTCATGGTAATTAGTTTTCCGCTGTACCAGCTGAGGGCACCTTAACAGCGGATGCGATTAATCCTCGAACTAAACATAAAAGATTTCGGAGATGCTCAAAGGCAACATGGGCTAAATGGCCTCATAAAAAGAAAACAGCATTGTTAGAGGGGAACCACGACAGTCGTGCATTCCTAAACTCAGTGTATGGAATATATAATCACCATCAATTTTTAAAATTTGCATATGGAGAGTAAATGGACGGTTACCTACCTTCTGCAGGCATCGGGCTTGATCACATGCGTGGACATTTTGCGCCAGTTGATTTGCGGATGCAATCCAGTCAAAAAATGGTTTAATGCTCAGACTATCAAATCGTCATGCCAACTGTAGTAGTTGTTTAAGTAGTAGAAGTCGCAGGAGTCAGATTTAGGTCATCGCTTACCTGTGACCTCAACTGTTAACTTTATTCGTCTGTTTATGAAGGTGACTTCGTGAAGCCTACCGTGGTAGATTTTAGGTGAAAGTGTTCGTCCACCGCCACACGACGTGCTCTTTGATGCGAAATCCATTGTAGAGCATCTGTAGTGCAAGGCAATGCTGTATTTTGGATGCTTGATTGGCTTTCCGCTTTGGTAAAGGAGCAACTCATAAAGGCCCCGCCATTGTGCCAATACTGGGGGGAGGGGCTGACCTCGGGGCCAGCCAGTAGCCCCAAGCCCCACTCTACGTTGAATATTTGTGCTGTGTCTCCTTTCGTCACCAAGGTAGTAGCACCCGCAACTTCTTTTCGCGTGATTACAGCATCTTGCGGAAACTAGTATGTCGTGAGCTTTTTTATTACTGAGGTTAAGTATATTTGCACCTGCCCCAAACAATTGACCACGTTGCAAAACACAACTATCAGCACACACTGGCAACATTTTACTCAATTTTGAAAGTCAAAAAGAGCCATCGATGACTATTCGAAGCAAAATACAGATAGAATATTTGGGTTTACTTTCCCCAACTCCCACCACGGTTCAAAAATGTCCTAAGTTAATAAATTGTTTAAGTCGCATAGTGAAGATGTCGATCCTTTTTGTAAATGACAACGAGGCCATCGGAGTAGATGTAAGAGCTAGGAATGCTTGATCCTGGCTGAAATGAACAGATTGCTATTAACTGGATCCGCGAATTCCCAGCCTTTTCCTCATGATCATTCGGCAACATTTGCAGCAGTGGATTCCGGGTTGTACCACCGGTTGTACGCAGCAGAGCAAGATATTTCACATCTGAGTAGAGCTGTTTGAATATTGAAGCGCCAATCAGAGCAATGCTAATTTTTATAACTCACGCAATTCCTAGACTTGCAGTTGTCTATTCTGGCAAAGAGGAAGCCTTCAACGCAATCTCAATATTCTAGCTGGCGGCAGACGTGTTGGCATATGGTGCCTAGTTTACTTACAAGTAAACGACTACCAGACATGAATGATGCATTTACAAATCGTGTCAAAAGGCAAATTTCCATTTAAGCAAATAACTTGCTTTAGGAGAGATTATTGGATTAACGAAAAGCAGAATGGTCATACCGTACTTAAAAGCATACGTCATTGTAATGGATTGAACTGCTTTTTGGTACACAGCATTGCCACATTTTAGATTGTTTATTCCGACTGATAGTAACTTCTCCTATTATTATTTGCCGAGAAACTGAAGTGGAAACATAGCAGATGCAGTGGAAAATATCAGAGGGATTTTGTTGGAGCATACCTTTACGGATAATTTAGGGGTAGAACAAGTTGAAAATATTTATGCTATTCAAAATGCCAATTTTGAGAATCGCCTGTGACTTATGGCACCTTGTGGATAATTTAACCTCCTAAACTACATTTTCTCCACTTCATTTTCATAAATCCAGCCTGACCGATCAAAGAGGCAGTGCCTTCTTTTCGTGTTCTGAGATGACATTTTGATTTCTTACGTACCGGTGCAATGAAAACCTAGGACTACCTATTTCCAGATTTCATTTTTTGGAACTCGCATCCTGCACTTTACTGCGCCTCCATGTATTGCCCAAACTAGCGTGAGATTCAGACAAAATAAGCCACTGTTTTGAGGTTAGCCGAATTGAGGTGTAGAGTGTAAGATGGATTGAGTGTTTATATTCCTCAAAAATAGTACTTATACGTACATGCTACCAACGCAACTAGATGCCGTCCGTTTGCGACAGAATAATATTCCATTTGTTGTCAAAACCAGTGACAACCATGCTGTTGCTAAGGCCGTTTCTAACATTGTAGATTTGTCGAACTCACCTAATGGAGATTTTTTCAAGGAGCACTATACCACAGAAGTAGTTTGAATTCGAGGGACGTATGCTAGGGCTGCTAGCAATGATTCTGGTGACAGTTCACAGTGAAATTGAAAGTATGCGGGCTTACCGATTGTCTGAAATCACGTATTACTAAGACGGCACATTCAGTCACCCAGCCTTCGGTCGCAGACGACTGGGGGTTATGCAAATCCGCCTGCATAGAGCTATCTATTTTCTTGTAACACTATCAAACAATGCCCTCATTAGGAAGTGAAATCCCTCGATGGCTTACGAAAATCTACATTCACTGAAACCAGCAGGCAATATGGCACGATTGCTGGATAAAGAGGACCAATAGTTGTGGCAGCTGCAACATTGCACTTACTAAGAGGCAGGATTGTCACCGAGGGAGGAAAATGAATCGACCTGCAAAGAAATAAGCTTGAGGAGCTATCCTATCCCCCATACTTAAGAACGCCGTCTCGAGTGCTTTAAAGGACTGAACAACTCATTGCTAAAACTCCGGCTTCCCTATGGGGTCTTATAACTAACTCCAATCCTGCATTATGTTCAGCGCCATGCGCCCAACCAGTGCGTCAACACAGAGCAACTAATTAAGCTGTAAGCGCTAAATAGTCACTTCCTGCTAAGAGGGAAAAGCCATCAATCTCACTCCCTAAGGTATAAATACAAGGAGAACAGTGATATGGTGTTTTTAATAAAAAGATAAGACAAACGTTGCACAATGCAGCTGTTTCCTGCAGCAACTATTACACTAGCTAAAGGAAAATAATCACATGAGGACATCTGAATGGTGGAATAAACAGTTTTACACATCCGCCCCCTCTCAGAGGGACAGTTACTTTGCTTCGAAAGACAAACGGTGCGACGAACGAGATCGTACGCTGCTGCTGCAGCTAGAAGGTGAAACTAGAGACGCAGCGCTCCTTAGACTTTCTGGTCATTTCGTCTTTATAGATGCTCACCACCGATATGGACTGTCCGATGGTCACCAGACCAGTAGTGCTTTCATCACATGCGCCACCGCCACCAGTGCACATCTCGGCTACAGTGCGCATGCCATCGCGCACCTGCGAGAACCCCGCCTTCATGAATTGGGCCACGGCTCCGCTCTGACCCCTCAGGCGCGCTACCGACTTGACGGAGCGTTCCTTTAGCGCTACAATCTCTTCTCGCGCAACCCGTACCCGCGCACCTACGTCACGAACCAAGCGGCCACGAAACTCCTCCAGTCTTTCCCGGAATGTCACTGCATCATTTGATTTCGCCGCCGCCTGCAGCACCTCCAGTACCTCGGTGTATTCCTGCGCCAACTGCTCATCCCGAAAGATTAATTTCACATCGCGCAGTGCCGCCGACGTCCGCGTCTCACCATCGTCAGTGAAACGCATGTCCAGGTGGTAGCAATGGCAAAACTCTGAGGGAAAACCATAGTTGAGCACGTTTTCGTGAGGAATTCGCCTAACTTCATTTTGAATTTTGCCACCATCATCATCACCTATAGCTTCAATGCAGTTCCCCTCATCGTCATTGACCCTCAGATCCAGCGAGGGACTGCAATCCGCGATAAGCAGGGTTGATGCGTCAACAAGGCACTGACCGTCTTTGTGCTTGTATTGCGGAGGCGGTTGCGCAGGCCTGCCACTCTCACTGCGTAACACCTCAAATTTCGCGAAGGCGTGAACTGATAGGCAATAGCCACAAAGAAATGCCGGTTTTACTAGACAGTCGGGGCAGATCCGCTGATTAAGCGATATCTCCTTTACTGAGGTCGCTTTGTTTATCTGCATTGAGGGAACAGGAATAACCCCGATGAGAGGTCGGACGAAGAACTTGTGGGACTGAGATTGTCTAAAACAGCGTGTCTCCACCAAATATCGAACACTCCCAATGATGAGACCCAGGATCAGTGTGATTGTCATGACGATGAAGCCAAGAATCGTCGTGGTGAGGAAATGCTGGTCAATACAGGTGCTAATGATGACAGTATAGGGATCGTGGTCGAGAAGGTAACCGCCGTTGGAGAGAGCTGCACACCGCCATACTCCACTATGATGACCGCGAGCGTAATCGACCGCAGTTACAAAGGAAGTTCGAGAGGTTCTCTGAACAGATATACGAATGGGTCGTTGGACAGGTAGAACAACATACTCGTACCGGACGATTTTCGTATCATTTGCAGAAGAGTTCCACGAAGGGACTCGAATGAAGCCAATGGGTGAAAAGACACCGAATTCGACAGGGTTGGAGGCATTCACATTGCAAGAAAATTGGAAGCTTTCAGCAACCTGGAGGGACAGTGTCAAATTTGAAAAGGTTCTCTCGAATTTTAAGAAGTATGGACATGCACTAATAGGGCAATTAAAGCCTGATGTCAAGAAATTCCCCCGATTGTTCAGCTGAACATTGGTACAGGTGCAATGCAGGAGATTATTGGCGATATTTACAACGAGAGTAGCTGACGATAGATCAGGAAAATTTCTAAATCGATTCCATGA
The DNA here is from genome assembly GCA_036345935.2 of Taenia hydatigena. Lineage (NCBI taxonomy): Eukaryota > Metazoa > Platyhelminthes > Cestoda > Cyclophyllidea > Taeniidae > Taenia > Taenia hydatigena. The sequence continues at coordinate 10,675,323 of JADWOT020000008.1, forward strand.
AATATTAAGATACCGAAGTTGTGGCACATCGAACAGGAAAGGCAGGTACAAAACCTCCAGATTGTTGCAGCTGAGATCGACAGTCTGCAGGCTTGGAAACCCAGTGGTAAACTCGGCTGTGTTCAAAGATAAAAGACCACAATGTGAAAGATCAAGGTGTTCTAGATTCTTAAGGTAGAGTAACCAGGCAAAGCCTTGCATAGACGTCAAATTCGAGTGAATTGAGAAGGATGAAAGATGAGTGAATTCTTGGAATGCATTTTGGTCGATAGTTCGACCTAACGAATCAGCGGATACAATAGACAACCGGGTGCAGCTATTAGAGCAAGTTTTTAGAAGGTTATGATCAATAATAACGCTTTTCTGATCGAGATAGAGTCGACAGGTTCCTTTGTAGTTTGAGCAGCTCAAGGATGCCGTACACAAGGGCTGAGCTAGTAGAGCTGTAGACAGAACAAGAACCTAACAACAACTGATTATGGCAAATAACTATTTACTTTTATGAAATTACTCCATTCCATCACCAAAACCGGATAAATCGACAACTCCCAGACCGAACCCCACCGAAACCCCGGCGAGGCAACGGAGAACCAAGGGGGCCAATCAAAGTACAGACGTGCGATTTCGTAAAACATTTTATAGATTATAATTCTTTAAACACACTATTTGGAAATAATATAAAAATTCTGGCAAAGCCTGTTGAATTTTAGCGTTCTGCATTTTTACGTCCCTACCATTTTGTTTATTTTAGTTGGAAAATTTAAAATTGGGTCAATTAACACATTATCTTAGGCTTACCAATTAGCGATTTTGTGTTATGGCTATGCATATAGCACCCTGCGACTTCTCTGAAGGCAAGATGGGTCATATTGCGCCGACAGACCACATATATTCAACATACTGGCATGGCCCAGAGGTCATTCCACCCGGCGAAGATACAATAACTGACTAGTTCCGTTGAAATATAATTTCGTGTCCTATGCTTCTTTTCACGCAGCTCCTGCTTCAGAGCAGACTACTCATATTGAATTGGGCATAGAGAAGTGGAAGAAGTACCACGTGCTTATATTTGCTATTTTCTTACAGGCACAGTAGACAGCAAGGCAACAAAATATCCTGGTGATGCACGGCTAGTTTTACTTTGGTCGTTTATGCATTATCAGAGAGTAGGGGCCTAGGCGGCTGCGAAAGATGGGCATCATTTTTGGTCCTTCTGTAGTACTTTGTTCGTTTGAACTACCGGTTTCGGTGGGGGTCACGGAGGTGGCCATATTGCCCTGGCTGCGTGGGCTGGCCTTCGGGTCATCCTAGCAGCTTATTTCCCTCTGTCCGTTGAATATGTATATTCTACTCTAGCATTCTGCCTTCTTTTGCCTTCGAGGGAGCCTCGGGACGCTACACCTTCTGTTGGAGATTGTCACCGATTCCCTTCGTCCCGCTAAGGGTCATCACCCATCGGTAGAGATCAAAATAGCTGTTTTTATTATTGGTATTCCGTTTCGTTACCTCCACCATAGTGCCATGTGATTTCTCTGAAGAATAAAGGCATAATATTCTCTAACATAGTAGAGGTTGGGGCTACTAGCATAGACCAGATGCCAGCCTACTCGGTGAAGAAATAATTATGGAGACTCAAAATGGCTCTTCATTGAAATTGTAAGGTTGAACATGCGATTAACGTATTATCATTATGGAGGGTTCCTCCTCTTCCTTCTTATCGCCCTTGATAATTAGAAGTCTGAACACGTTTCGACATCTTTATTGTGGGTGAGAGGGAGGGTACAGCGAGACCTTGCAGGAGAGTTCAGGAAGGGCATAAGTCACGCTCCTGGAAGTCACCACGCCGCTCCGCTACCAGGTTCAAATTGTTCTCCCGCATCTGGCCTGCAAAACACATTTAACGGGCATAAGTATTACAATCATATCAAGCAGATAGAATGTAGAGATGCATGGGCTAAAAAATATGAAGGTTCCTCAGCCATTGGGCTTCCTACTTTTGCATCTCAAAAGCTACCCTTCAAAGATCTATTTGACAAAAGCAACTATTAAAACGGATGTCATTAAATGAGCAGGTACAATTCTAAATTAGGAGTTGCAAGGATTGTTTTTATTATTTCGTTACAAAATGTTCCAATGATAGTGGAACAGAGAGAAATTTTCTGAACCCTTGATATCGTAGTCTTCGAAAGTATGCTATAAGAGCAAAAGAGCTAAAACAGTCTAAGACAAAATGCCTTGTGCTGCGAATATGGTTAGGAAAACTCAGGTATGGAGAGGCAGGCTCGGGAAGAAGAAGTTATTGTCAGACCACTTGGTGATAATCACTAAATATGTGCGAAGCAACAACACCCATGGGTCGAAAACACACATGATTGATGCGAGCATTGCCTGCGCTCCGGATGCAGACAAACCTAAGTGAGGTTTTGAAAGAGCACGATGTGTAAATACGGTATTTTTGAAGAATACAGTTGGGCGAAAACGTGTCACGTTTACTCTCGCCGATCTGCCATAAAGTCAGGAGACGCAGAAATGACCAACAATGGGAAAAGTAAATTTCCGATGTAGGGGAACGCGGCACATCAAGAATTAGCACTGACATTGTAGCGTCCCGAGGCTTCCTCGAAAGCAAAAGAAGGCAGAATGCTAAAGTGGAATATATATATATATTCACCGGATAGAGGGAAAAAGGCTGCTGGCATGGCTCAGAGGCCAGCCCACGCGGCTAGGGCAATATGGCCACCTCCGTGACCTTGACAGAAACCGACAGTTCTAACAAACAAAGTATTACAGACATTAATTTTGAATCCCTTATTTAATATCGCAAAAGTTAAGATAAATGGGTCGGACGAATCCCGGAATAAAAGAGTTGTTTCCTTGCATCGTGGCGGAGTTATTGTTTGCTCTCGATTTATGGAAAAGATCAAGCACATAAGCAGATATTGATGCAACTTTATTGCCTCGTAATTTTAGACTGAACACACATTTTCACTGAATGGGTGGTTTGAGAAGCATGGGGTTCAAAGTCGACTTCAGCTGTACTCAAGATATGAGCAGCAATCCGTCCATTGGAGCATTACACTGTTCATCATTCCGGCGGCGACCTCACCTGCAATTAAACGATAAAGATTTTTCCCGGGCACCCATAAAGACAGGCGTGTTTACAAGCAAACTGAGCGAGAAATGACTTCACACTTTCTATGAAATTCATAGCAGATGATGTAAGAAAAGGGAAAATAATGAATGCGCGGAATTTCAATGTAACTGCAAATGCAATGTAGTTAACTAACGTACATAATTGAGAGGCGCATAATCCCACTTTGGGTCACAAAGATAGGCTTAACCATGAAAACAAAGTCACATGCAATCTTGTGTACAATGCAGACCTCAAGGGTTGCTTTAAAAGATGCGTAAAGGAGAAAAACCATCTAGCAAAAAAAGTCTTAGGAACTGAAGAGGAACAGCTTGATGAAGCTAAAATGTGTTTTTAAAAAGTGACTGACAATACTGCGATCCCAGAGTCTGGGTAGACATTGGAAAATGTAACAAATGGGCAGGCGGAAATGTGATTGAAGTCCCACGCGGCATTCCAGTGGTAAATTGAAAGTCCGCTAAATGAAGAGTACCAGTAAAATAGCATAACATTTAAAGCTGCCATTATAACCATTGGAAACGCCTGTAAGAGGCTTTGGGCATTAAGGTGAGGAGTGAAAATGAAGTAAGCTCATGAAACTTACCTGATTCTTATCCTTTAGTGGTTTGAGGCTCGATCAATTGCTGCGTGGAAACTTCATTAGACTCAAACCAGCTTCCTGGAACTACTATTCTTGCATAAATAAGCCATGAACATACTAGAATAAAATCCACCTGCTAAATTGACGGTGCCAAGCTTGGGGCATAAGCAAAGCGCCTTTAAAAATGGTTAATTGGAAGCTAATAGGTGTTATTTTAAATGACAACTCCACAATTATGGAAACAGACATTTTTGTGCATGGAAAGGCTTCGAAAGGGTGGCGAATTTACACATGCAACGAATTCATAACTTATTTTCGTTATGCAAATCCTGTACGGGAGCACGAGAATTTGACAATGCAAAGATGATAAGTCCTGACATGGAACAATTCTAGCAAACTACTAGAGGCAGCATCCCTGACAGAGCATGTAAACCACTGATAGTTTGAGATAATCATTCATGTTCATTCAGTAACAGCGTGCTGCTATAAACCGACGAAATGCGTATCCGGAGGGCAGCTCCCTAACATGTTGGTATGTGACAGACAAGCCAGTGATGCATATCTCAATAATTCGAAAGGACTCCATTCCCATAAATGAATATATCGATCTATGCATCAGGTAAGCACGCATGTGCATTGAATAAGTCTTTGAAGCGCCTTCAAAACAACTAAGAGGAAAGGTCCATGATGCACTTGGAGGTCGCGCTGCCTAATGCGCCTTTAGCTTGCTCCTCGTCTGAACGTTCTTAAATGCAAGCGAGGCAAGAACGGAAGACACGCAGCCACGACTCGGGACCCGCCACACCACAGACCGACACCGCCCCCAAAACACTGGCAGCGCATTCCAACCAGTAGAACCAGACCACCAACCAAACTTGAAAGGCAGACCCAGCCAAGAAACCACAATCGACCGTCTGACCCCTAGAGCTTGATGTTAAGACCCCGACCTACCGCCCGTAAAGACAACCTAATCTCTCTAGATCACTACATAGCAAGAAACACCACTCCCGCTACCAAAAGCATCAACGACGTAGAAACGCGAACTAACCGCCCACACAACTAAACCCGACGCACGAAAGATCGGATGTCCCGAAAAAAGATGGAACAAGCTACCTCCGTCGGATCCACTGCGCGCAACAGAAATGACCCCGCCGCCTCCGTAAATCGAGCGCGAGCCCCCATGCAATAACTTCACCGCTTTAAAGACATTTATGCAGAGGTCTGTGCATTTCAACAAGAACATCCGCTGCACCAAATACGGGCCTTATCGGTTCGACTTAGCAACACGCTCCAATTCGTCCTTCTTCTTAATGGCGTAGGAGTTTGAGCTACCCTTAGAAGCGTTGATGAGCTCATCAGCCAAGCACTCCGATATAGTCTTCACGTTTCGGAAGGCAGCTTCTCGAGCACCAGTACACAAGAGATGAATAGCCTGGTTGACGCGTCGCAGAGGCGACACGTCAACCGCTTGGCGACGCACTGTACCACCACGTCCAATACGAGTAGAATCCTCGCGAGCTCCACTGTTAATAATGGCATTGACAAGGACCTGAATGGGATTCTAGGGCGGGGAGATAAAGTAAACAAGTTATGATACGAAGGCATTAAGCAGCTCAACTCCCTCTCAACTTACCTCGTTGGTGAGAATGTGAATAATCTCAAAAGTGTGCTTGAGAATGTTGAGAGCCTTGATCTTTTTACCATTGTTGCGACCGTGCATCATAAGCGAGTTACAGACACGCTCCACAATGGGGCAAAGGGATTTGCGGAATCGCTTAACTTGATAACGACCGGCAGTGTGAGGGAGAAGAGGATGTTGAGCCTTGATTTGGATGTGATCAACCAAGCCAAACTCGGAGAAATTAATATTGTCCGACTGCCACTTGCCAAACAAACGCATTTCCTTCTGAAGGACAGCCATCTGAAAAAGAAAAAAGCTCTGTTCTCGACACCTTTGCATGCATGACTACTAATGAAGAATGCCCAAAGCACTGCATTATGATCGTTTAAAAGTCAAACGAGTAAAGGCCCAACCGTATGTGCGCGCGATTAACAGCAATCCGGAGTCCGGATGAACTGCAGACCGCTCACTTAAACAAAACAATTGTAACTAACCTGTGCTAAAAGCCTCACCGCATAAACATTTAAATGCTACATTTAAAGATTAAAAACAAATGCCTAGATAAAAGAAATCAAAGTCGACTCACCTAGCAAGTAAACTCAGTGTACCGATTTTGAAGTAATAATAATGAATAGCCTACCGTTTGACTGCCAAACGCTGCCTAAAATGCTTGCACCTATATCAACAAACTTTGTGAATTCGCTGTATTATAAAACATGAAGTCTTGAGTCAGAAGCTGTTGATGTTGATAACATATTTTATAAGAGGAAAATAATTTTGCGTTTCTTACCTTTGATTAAATTGGAACATTTCGATAGCAGGTCTTTTGCCTCTCGTTGGTATTTTTGCAACAATAATGATCACTCTAACTTGTCTTTGTTCAGTCTTTTATAGTTTGTTTATCCTGGTCAAGTCATTGATTAAGTAAATATTGCTATTTTGAATGCTCGTTTATTTGCGCAAGCCCTTGAAGGAGCTTCGTTTTGCGTTAATAGCGAGATGGTTATGCTTATTAGTAGGACTATAACCGATAAGATTTGCTTTAGATGCATTAAAAAAAGCCAAAAAGAACATCCGACGAGTGTTTCTTGATGCTGACACCGTTGATGATGCTGAAGAACTTTATCGAATTTTATCAATGAATTCATTAAAATTCTTGCTGTTGGTAAGACTATTTTGCTGTGCTTAAGAGCGTTGATATTTTGGGTCTCTAATGCACTGCCTTTTCATTTACCCTTATCAAATGCTCATTTCTAATGGAGGATATTTTTCAGCATTCTTACTGGCTCATTAAGCAGTATTTATCTGTTTCTTGTTTTGCGGCTTTACAGTAGGCTAGTTTTTCTGTTTTTTTTCCGCAACCATCTTGTTAATGGGACCTTGTTTTGCAATCTTCTAACATTAGTGCATAGCATCCTGTGAATTTGGGTTTGCTTTTTTGTGTTTAACTTATTCGAATGATAACGTTTACATACACATGCATTATCGGATTTTTCAGCTGCTAACAATTGTACTTTATTATTTAATAACGTGTACGCCCAAAATAAACAACGTATTTTACCGCAATTAAAAACACTTTAGGTTTATTCCCGTATCATTTCTGCAAATGTTAGCGCTGTGAGTGAGGAAGACGCTACTACCTCAGTTTTGTTCCATGACGTTTGCAAAGACCTTCAAAAGTGCACAACTGATGGATACTTTTCGATGCCAGAAGAGGCAGAAAAACTCATCCAGATCCTTTCAAAGGAGCATGTGCAAACTCTGGGAGCCTGCATTCAGGAAATTGCTTCAGGCAACTTCTTTGCACCCACACTCCCTTCAGTGGGAATTTACTTTGTTGAGGGTACGGTGAATAGTCTTCCTCAAGTGGCCTACAATGACACACTTCGGGAGGTACATGCACCGAACTACAGGGAGCATCCAAATGGCGTCGTAAAGCAAAAGTCTGTGAGTTTAAATACCTTTCCAATAGAAGATGGGGACTCAACAAATAGTTTGCATTCTGTCACTGGTGGCGTGAAGTTGACTGGTGGTGGTGAAGATCTCCCAATGAAACCTGTATGCGATGGTGACCTCATGATCGTTAGCTTCAAACGGAACATTGGTGAGGATTTGGTACGTTGTACCAACTCAGGGTCTTTCCATACGTTTTATCAAATGACTTTGTGACGTTGGATCACATCCTACTGCACACCATAAGGGGATCACAATTGGACTCCAGGAGAGGGGGGCATCGGTGGGCTACGTGCGTGATGTCTACGTGAAGCGTGTGATGGTCGGCTCGCAGGTGGAGCGGCTCGGCCTCCTCAGCGAGGGTGACATCATCCGCGAGATCAATGGGGTGCCCATCGACAAACCGGAGACTCTTCAGGAGCAAATAGCCAAATCACCTCCAACCGTAACATTAAAAATCATACCCGCACTCAAGGACCCCAAAGTCAAATCCCAGGTAGATGCTCGTCCCTTCCATTGGTTCACACCCGTCTGTGAGTTGGAGGGCCGAAAAACCCATTGGCTCTAGACCAACATAACTGGTGCCTAAAATTACACTATCTGAAATCGGCATTTAAGGCTCTCATAATTTATTAGACCTTATTGCTAATGATTTAGCTCTACGTACGAGCCCTCTTCACATATGATCCGGAAAAGGACAAACTGTTGCCCTGTAAGGAGGCAGGCCTTCGATTTCAGTGCTATGACATCCTCCAAGTTCTTAACCAGTCAGATCCTAATTGGTGGCAGGTAGTTATTACTCCTTTATTTTATCCTTTTCATGCTGTCGTAAAATGCTGCCCCTTAACTTCACGCATAACCTCGAAGTGAAAGATTAATTGCCCCACTTAACGGATTCATTCACCAGAATGCACCTTTAGGTGATTTGGCACTAAAGTAATTGGAATTAATGAAGCAGTAAAGCTAAACTTGAATATTTCGATAGGTATATCAGACTTTTTATCTAGGCGCAAGCACCGCTCAACATCCGTCGATTCCGACTTTGTTATATTTTTATGAAATCACTTAGTGTTTTCATAACTATTGATGGGAAATACTTGACTTACCCATTTCGCGGAGTTGGTTTACCTAGCTCTCGCATTCCGTACATTACAACCATAATTTAAAATAAATCCTGTTGTTTAGGCTCGCCACTATGACTCTACCGAACATGCTGCTCTCATACCCTCTGATACCTTGGAAGAAAGGCGTAAAACTCTGATTGAAAGTCTCCCTGAGTCTAATGCTTTTAGCTACAAGTTCTTCAAGGGACTTGTAAATAGCCAAAAAACCAAAAAGGTGAGTCGCTTTACTCGCTTTCCTACGTAGGAAAAGCCGTAATGTAGCAAACTGAATGAATACAGAATGTTCTACATGATCGAAGTAGCGAGCAACAGTACAGCTAAAGTTTGGCAGCAGGTTGCGCTTTTAGTGATAAAAGAATTAACTCTATTTAACCACATTGTAATTTGTCACCCTTCATCTCTAATTCTTAGACTAAGATCATTTTCAAAGCCAAGGACTTCGAGACTTTTGCATCCAAAAATGTCTGCGTGTATGAAGAGGTGGCACTGATATCAGGATTTCAGAGGCCTGTCATCTGTCTGCTGGGAGCTCCAGGAGTGGGGAGACAGACGCTTCGGGATATGCTTATCGAGGACAATCCTGAGCGATACGAACTAGCCATTCCCTGTATGCACTACTACATCTACGCTTATTCCTCGAAGAGCCTAGTTGATTGAAGTTTCAGTACATCTTTCCGCTGATTTTATGACATTTCAGATACGTCCAGAGAGCGGCTCCCAGGCGAAGAGGATGGAGTGGATTTTTTTTTTGAAAAAGCTCGGAAAATGCAAACCGGCTATCAACGGAATCACTTCATTGAGGTATACAGTGCCTCTATTCCGTAAAAAGAATTACTGGATCATAGGCGGTATGTGCACACTTAATCGTGGGAGTAGCACTATGGGCATAGCTGGCTCCTCATCCCAAAGAGGAGAATTTGGTAGTATACTTTTTTTCACTTCTTCAGGAGCCCGATGATTAGATGAGTACCTAGTAGCTCTCCTTCTTGGCCACAGGAAGGACGCCCGTAGTTGCAGTAAGATGACTGCAAGGCCAAAAGCTAGATAAACATGCATATCTGATATCGAAAATAAACCTAACTCATCACAATTTTTGCACCTGATTTAATGCAAGTTGATAATTTTTTTAAATGAAAATCAGTCATTACTTTTAAGTGCCGTCAAGTTTAAATTGATGAGGCATAAAACTTTAACACGACTGGTATTGAACCATTTGTTTTGGTCCTGGTTAGACGTTTCCCGAAGGGGTAGCTTTTCTTTTGCCACAGGTGTCAAAGTAGACCTCTTGCACTTCCTGAGTTATCAAAAGTGTTATGAACGCCATTTGTGATAGCTTTTAATCAACAGCTCCTTTAGGTGCATAAATGTGGTTGTACAGAACACGCATCTAAAAAACAATAATGTAGTTAAAGCGACAACTTTAAGCACCAAAATACGCATTTGTGCGCCTTTCCAAAGGAGAGGACGATGGGAATCCCGACTTGGAAGCTATTAATGATCACTGCCATACAGTGACCAACGAAGGATCAGATCCAATGCGTTAGAACCAACTTAGACAATTGGTTTCTTTGAAATGCCTCTTAAGGCGCGCAGTAATAGCACCAATTTAAACCCAATTAGCGCATGAGTGTAATTCCTCCTAAAAGGGTCAAATATCCAGAAAGGATGCAGAAGTGTAGAATTTGTTGGTTATCGTATCCGTTAGGCGCAAATCTTTTACAGAAAATGCATTAAAAGTCCACCAACGCTGACTGTAAACTTACACGTCTTTTCAGGTGGCAGGAGACCATTTATGAATGTCTGTTTATATTTATTAGAAACTATTTTAGAAGACGCTCTTTTCGTTGGGCCGTAACGCGCTCAATGGCGCCTATTTGCCTCCTCTCTTTTCTCGTTAGTTCGGAGAAGCAGATGGAGCATTTTACGGTACGAAGGTGAAGACACTGCGGCGGATCGCGCAGTCGGGGAAGACGTGTCTGTTAGATTGCAGTCCGTCTGCCGTCAGTCGCATCCGCACAGCTGAGTTCATGCCTTTCGTTGTCTTCCTCGCTGCACCCTCCTGCAGCTGTATGAAGGCCATGTATGAGTACGGTCGCAGCATGGGTTTCACCGAAGCCTGGAAGCGAGTACGTCCACCCTTCCCTCTTCTCTTACCGTAAATGGGCACCCGATACCTTGATATTGAATCATCAGTGTCACCAAAGCAAAAATTTCGCACTGTACTTGGTGCGCTCATGCAAAACTCGAGTCGTCTTTCGCAGCGCTGAAGCGAACACGTCTGAGTTAATTTTTTTGGAAACCGTTAATTACAAATCGGGAATTGAGGCTTCTCAAAGAAGAATGGAAAATTTCAAGGTGTTAAAATTGCATTGATGTTCCCACTAAGTCAAATGCTACATTTACCAACCCGTCTCAACGGTTAATCACTATCCTAGAAACTTGAGCATCGAAAAGTTTGTCATTACTACTTACCACACACACATCATCTTCATAAATATTCGCCTTCACCGTTAGGTCAGGAAAATTCATTTATGTTTTGATTTCACAACGGACAATGCATAGATTGTAAACGATTAAGTGCCACATAAGATTGATTGCTGTGGGCTGGAAACCACCACGCCCGGACTGGCTATCCTTGAACCGTTTGCACCATTCAAATGTTTTATTTTAGTTCAGGGTCCTAGTACAGTATCGCTATTCAAATATTCCATCATTGTTCGCGCCTTTTAGGTCTTCGTCTGTAAAAAGCTCCACCACATGCTCTTTGTCTCGTGGATGCGAGACCAGTGTTGCCTGCCATCTTGATTGACGGTGTGGACTGGTTGATGAAATTCGTTCCAGCCACTACTGAGCATTACGCGGTGCTAGAGGCTGAAGTGATCACCGAAAGTTGACACGGTTTTGATAGCGCTTCTGGCCCGATCTCCGAGCTTTCAGTCTTTCTTCTGAGAGGCTGAGTTCGCTTACCACCACCGTTAACACTAATGAGGTGCACAAATATGGAAGCAACTTAGTTACAGGCTTAAAAAGGCAGAATATTTGATAATAGTGTGGCAACCAAATTGAGGAGAACTGCTGTCCAAATAGAAGCGGACGTCGTTTGGTTGCATTCACAGTTTGTTGCGCTGTGCATACCAAGTACATTAGGAGTGACACATCCATGTAATCGTAGTATACTTTGCGCAATGAAATCACCTCAATTATGCGCGTAATTAATAATGAAGCACTCAAATTGGTCACTACTGCCATCCCAAGTCTGGTTTCACAAATGAATGCAACCCATAAGGCGAGTATCTTAAAATCAATTTCTGGGTAAGAATCGCGCTGCTGTTTTTGCTAACAATTACAGTTACTTCCGCAAATCAAAGGGTTCAGACTACTCTCGCTCACCCGATAACTGTTGATTTCTCTTTGTTTGCATCACACACTCCAGTCACTACCCGATTAGGCCATTAAGACCTTCTCACGGGGCACACTTTCAACAACACTGGTAAATGCGACTGATCCCTCCCCAGTATCCAGGTTACGCGGTAATGCTACACAGCTACCTATGATTTCCATAGGAGAAATATATTGAAATATTAATGCGCCCATCGTTTACTTAGGTTAATCCACCAATCGAGTAGCTAACAGACGAAACTATCCCGCTGCGAGGAGCGCGACAAGTCTGTCTGTGACAAAATTATGGGCATGATTCCGGGATATACGACTACGAAGAGTAGCTATGCGGATGGTGTTGTATTAGGCACACAGTGTACTAGCTATATTAATGCCTCTTTCGACTTCGAAACCGTTTTTGCATCGTAGGATGAAGATTTCCGCAGAACACTCGAATGCAGTCAGGAAATCGAACGAAACTACCGTCACCTCTTCGACAAGATTGTGATCTGTGACAACATCGAAGTGACGTTCGCCCGACTGAAAGAAATCTTGGACGACCTACTGGTGAAGCCACAGTGGGTGTCAGCAAAGTGGCTGTATTAATGCAAACATACAACCCAACAACTCCTTGAATTTTCAGACTGCTTTCTTCAACATTTTTTAAAGTGTGAATTGTAGGTGAATGCTTGAGCGGTCTCTGCATCGACCCCAGCAATCGCAGTTCCTCAAACGTAGTTTCAAGCCAAAAAAAAAACAGTTTAATATTTATTTTGATAGTAATTACATGCATGAGCTAGGCTGCGACAGCAGAATACCCAAACAACAATCAAATGGATAGTGGTTTAGCTATGTGTTCGGTTCAAATTGTGTAGAGGATGTCCTAAAGGAAATTGAATCACACGACCGTGGGACATTAGCCAACACAGCATTAGTGGCGATCCCCAAACATCGGAAGTGATGGGGACCAGGAATTAAGCGCTAGATTGTTTCAATGAGGAAAAGTGGTAGAGTGAATTGTGATCACTTAGATGTCATAGCCACAACAGACCAGTAGAATGGCAAAAACATCCAGGGGACTAACATACCGCACTACCCAAAGTGCCTTAAAACAGCAGAGGTTTGACCGTGGCCCCGTCTGCGGGGATGATTCTGCTCACTCGTGGTGGAAAAGCGGACTAACAGCATCATATAATAGCAGATTCAGTAAAGTGGCATTAGAAGGAAGCAGTTCTCAACAAGGCTACTGAGTATTAATAAAAAACGGTCCAATGACATTTCCGAAGAAAGGGAGAGGGGAAGGGGGCAGAGCACTCCTGCTAAGGCGAGGCGGAAGATCAAGGTAGTTCGGGAGAGAACAGCTAAAAGCACAACAAGACATCTACTGACCTCTCGACCTCACAGAGGCTTGCTTCACCTGCGAAAGAAGAGACGAACTTAAATATCAGAATATCGTTCAAAAGAACCACTTGAAACGGATCAACCTACCTAAAAGGCGTTTCCGGCCCGGGGTAACACGGCGCATTCGGTGGTGCAGCCTAGAAAGTGGAAGGCCCAAATAGTGAGATGAAATCACGGAACTTGCATGCAAACACCTATTCGGAGAAAATGAACATACTTTTTTTAGACTAGAAGACCGTTTTAATAAATAATTAGAAAAGTAAAATTGCTTAAACTTATTATAAATCCCAACATAAATGAAAGAAGAGGACGTAATTTAGAATAAAATTGCACAATGGGTGCAGATTTGGGGAACCCTTAAATGAGATTACAATCCCATTTTCCAGGGACACGGTTTTTTTCCACAACACACAAACTTCTAAGTACCTTTGTGGCCGCGGCTATGGCTGGACTAAACGAAACAGATTGGCTCACCTGAGTCAGCGTGTAAAGTGCAAAGTTATTCAGATTTTCAGGCACTCTAGGAAGAAAAGAAAACCCAGTCAAAACAGATGAAATGATTGGGCCCCAGGTCAGCACTAGCGAAAGAGCAAGTAAAAGAGAGTACGAGGGCAACCGACACATCCGTGGACTAGCATTCGCTTTAACTCTAACTTGGAGAGTTAAATGAATGTGTGATGACGTACGAAAAAAGACTACGAAGGACATGAATTTCAGGAATCGCATTGTTTCAGAATGCAAATATCACTAATCTACAATTGAGGGAATGTGCCCTAGTGAACCACCGAAATTGAACGCATTTTAGGATAGGTGAAAAGTGCTTACGGGAGCTGTGCTGACATTGGCAGATGAGAACCACTCACAGGGGGCACAAAGGATTGTGAGTGCGGCTGGTGAGGAGTCAAGTATTCTGGGGAAAAGTACAGGTCGTGAAGCTGTTCAACGGAAAGCGTTTTACCGGTGACTGAATCCACGAAAACAAGGCCTCCCTCGGAAAGCAAGAGGGGTACAAAGCGTGGATCTACCCGAAAACATAGTAATGGACGCTCGGGATTCTGCTCAGATCGTAAAGAGCAGATTTCAGGCCACCAGCCTGTTGAACTAGGGCACCATGTGTCTAAAAACATGTGAGGAAAGCATTAATAAAATGAACGCTACTGAGAAAAGTGGAAACAGTAATAGGAATAAGAAAGTTGGATCATACTGGGGGGAAAATGGGTGGGAGCTTGCGGATTCGGCGGTAGTTGCGTGTTAAAGGTAGGATACATCATAGGCACTGAGTTTGCATGCAACGAATGCGATGACGCAGTTGCCTGGTCGACAGTCTTCAGTCCTTGTCCCATCAGATGATTTTCTTGCCGATTTTGTGGGTGCTGGCGGGACTGCGAATACGACTGAACCGGCTTCAAGTTAAAAAATTAGGCTTTTTGAAACTACTACTAGTGATCAACAGTTTCGAGGTAAATGAGAAATTCAAGCATGCCTTTTGGATAGCTCAATAATAATAAACTGATATTAACAAACCAGGATGCGTTACTTAGAAGTGATACGACAAAAATAGCAGTCATGGTATACATTCTTGCAACCAGCAAGGAATGGCTGTCGATCAAACATTAAAATTGTGTGAACAATCACAAAAAATGGAAGAGGATACAAACCTGAGCAGAACTAACCATTTGCCCCAAAAGGGGAGGCACCGAATTCAAATTGTTGTGCTCAATATGCGGAGAGAAGGGCTGTTGAAGTGGTTTTTTGGAGGTAGACGCATACTTCAACTCTTTTGTACTGGAAGCAGCGACAGGAGCAGAGGGAGAGGCAAATTCTGACGGAGGTTTAGCCAGCCACTCGGGTGGTAGCACGGAATCGCTAGAGTTTGCTGTGAGCAGCGCGGTGGCTCTCTCCTTCTTCATGGAATCCTTCCCCGAACGTTGCTGCTTCTTACCACCACCGCTCCTCCCTTTGTGATTCTTCATGCTGGTTGCAGCCGTGATCTCATCGTTGGAGGATTTGGCGAAACGAGGATAGTGCAAGAGGTGAGAGGAGACCATCACCAAACAGCACGCTGAAGAACCTCTTTTGGGGGAAAGGTAGAGCAAAACTTAGCAGCTTACCAACTCATGGGAGGCATGGTGGTGCGGTGGAAGAAAAAACCCAACTGCTGGTATGGTTTTTAAGTGGTATTGTAAGCAATACGGGCACATTAAAGTACGAACCGGTATCGTTTTGCGTTCATGTAAAATACTCAAGTAAGCAAAGTAAGCACTAAAATACTAGGTTGTTCGGTCTTTATCAGACTAAGGCCCTATTTGAAACTCAACAGAAAGTTACTAAAAAGCATTGCGAATTGGACTAAAACGGAACTACGATCCAGTGATTAGACATAGCCCTCTCTCTGAAATGGGACAATGGGGTCTAAAATAGAGGCGACACCTAAAAAACCGATTGTGAATGGCTCTAGAAATAATCCCATTTATTTAATGAAATTACTTTTGTCCCTTGCTACTTTGCAACCATGCAGATTGCACTTCCAATACAACACTTTAGTACAATGGTCAGAGAGTTCTCGTGCCATCAGTTTGTGTTCGGAAAATTGCTCTCGAAACTCGAGTATATTTTTGGAAGGAGATCCTGAAATGATTCAACAAAAAGGAGGGAAGTCGTCCAAAACCCATTCCACCAGGTGAGTAGGTTTTTACAAAAGTTGAATCAAGAACGAGAGAGGGGTGACTTGCCTTATGGAAACAGCACCATCAAATGGACGATCAAACATGACCTCGATAGTCTCTTGACCGAGAACGAAGTAGACGCCGATGACAAAGCCACAGAGGCCGAAGATTTCGCGGCGTGTACCAACGTACATGACTCGGTCAAGAAGCTTAAACGTTTCCAAATTCCTTCCGAGCCGCTTCAACCACGCCTGGTAGCCCTGTGGCACGATACGACCACCGTCAGGCAAGATCTGTGAAAATTACCACCAAAAGTACTTTTAATGAGGAGGAACCTTCATCAGTGTAAATTAAACGATTTAATCAAATGACAATTAGTTGCCTACAACTCCTTTTTCGGAAGGTTTTCTTTTCTTCTCCTTTCAAAAGGCGCACGCAACATCCTTAAGTACAAAAAATCAACACCCATGGCAGTTAAGGGTTCAAAGGAGAATGTTCATGCGTGGGTCTAGGAAACGTTTGTGTAAGCACAAACGCTAAAAAGGAATACAATGACAACCATGGTGATTCGTTGTGCCAAAAGCGATTAAGACTCTTCTGTTGCAATTTTTGGTAAAAAAAAATAATTCAAAGGAAAAAGCTCGTGATACGCAACACCGAGAAAATTCATTAAACCAACAATGAAAATGCACGTTCATCGCAGATTATCAACCGATATATCTTCTTTGCCGCATAAAATGAAAATACGAGCCAAAGTAAGCCCATATCCTGCAAGGGGGGTCAAAAGTCGGAGCAGCCACTGGAATATTATGAGCTGCTGCATGAACACAAAAATTATTGCGATCACCAGAAAATCAAGGGTAAGGAAGTCGGAGCAAAGATCGTCAACGCCGACAATCAGAATACATTCGGAGCACGGAGCATGCACACGTGTACGGTGACCAACCTTGGGTATTTACATCCTCCTGAATAACCTTGACTTTGGGACCGATATCAGTACGTGTAAGGTGCTTTCATATGGTGCTGACGAATGAGGAAAACCTTAATGACAGCGAAAATCGTAAAATGCTTTGGAACACTCTGAGATTCGGCGCAGAAAAAGGGAATTTAAATACCAAATAGGAACGTCTAAAACAGCAAAATAGGAGTGCTTTTCCACATCACAGCAGTGTACCGCAAAGGCGTCGGTGGGAGCGATTTCAATGCAATCGCAATCCTCGGGGGATGACGTAGGTAGGGATGCATCAGGGAGGAGACGATCCTGGACGACCAGGAGGCCCTTTGTGTCCAACAGCGACGCGTTCGCGTCCATCACTATCCGATTGCCCTTCACCTCGTCGCGCAGGAACGTTCGCAGCTCAGAGTACTTCTCGCTGTGTACACACAAAGGGAAGCGATTAGTGAGACAACAAGGGGTCGCCCACACCTGCGGTTCAACTCACAAAGTGTTTGTGGGGAAGATGTCACTCATTTCAAAAGCGGGGATTCGAGTATCACTGGCCCCAATGAAGTTAACCACATCGGGGAAGCGTTGGGTGTACCTGGCGATCGCGTCAACGGTACGGCGCGAATAGACCCACATCTTCTTCGACTTGGAGTAACGACTCCATCCTACGACCTACAGTGGCAAATCAACTCTGGTGTTAAAAGGATATTAATATTGCGAAAAAAGTACGTCAATCACATGAAATATGAAAAATGAAGAATACTACCCGTTAGTAGGCTAGGAACGAAATTTCACACATTCGGTAAATTAGTTAGAGTAGTTTGGCGGAATAAATCTGTTTCGAAACGCACTTATCTGGAAAATTTGACGGCAATCTTTTAGGTAAGAGTTAGTTCGTATTAAATTGGGCTTTTGCAAGCTGAGCTATTTGGTATGGCAGGGACCATCAGCTTACGCAGGCCCGTTTTCGAGGTAGAATGAGAGAGAATCCGATATTGGCCAGATTGCAACGTTCCAAGGCACCATCCCGAGGCCTCCTTTTCTTGGTGGAACCCGAAGGGGGCGGCGGAACGTGCACCATGAAATCTCCAATGATGCGGTTGATGGCGTTTTGTGTGAGATGAAGGTGTTGCGACATCTGCATTGGCGTCAGGTAACTCGATTCATCCGCATCCTGCATAGACGTATGCACACATTTACTTAGCCTTAAACATTGGTTATCGCGTTCGCGGACTCATTGCCCTCAACACATAACCCAGTCAACAAAAGTTAGACCATTCTAAACCTTCATTATGAGCATATAGAAAAAGGCGTCGCATAACATCACGAAACTAGTCCGAAGGTAAGTCTTTCCAATCATTGTCAAACCAACATAAGTAGGAGAAACAAAATACGGCAAGCTTAATTAACCTACTAAATGTGATTTAATAAAACTGGAAGAATAGTAGAGGAGTTATCAAAAACTAAAAAATACGCGTTACTCACGAGAACAGATGTTAAGAGAGGAGACGGATCCTTTGCTAGAGGAGGATCGGGCAAGAGCTGTATGGTGAGTTTACCATTGGCTGTTGAGCCCACAACCTGAAGAGATTAAAAATTGGACGCTGAACAATAACTGAAAGCAGACGGAAGAATCAGTTAATACTCCTATAACGCATTTTTACGATCACAGAGCGTGCATGAAACAAAAATTAAAAGGTAAGGGAAAGTTCAACCAGTAGGCTTACTTCACCAATACGCCCAAAACACCTGTCTTCCTGCGGTGTGAAGACGAGAGCTTTGGAGGCGAGAGGAACGACGTCAAGTAGAGATCGAACGAAAGGAGTGGTGGAGGGGTCGATAGTGAGATCGAGGATCTCCAAACTTACTTCACCGCCCAATTCAATGCTGACATTAGCATCAGAGCAAAGTGACTGTTTGTTGACTTGTGGTAGTATGCGGCGCCGACGGAGTGCTCGGGGTTCCGTGGTTTTTTTCGTCAGAGACGCCGCATTTGTGAACAGCGGACGCAGGCTGATGTGCAAAGGATCACTGAACGAAGAAAAATAAGTTGACAATAAAATAGTCGAGACCAAACAATGAGGGTTTTCATGTTGGATACAAGCAGTCGCTACTTGCCATCTTTGATTTATCAGCATAACCCACAAGGATTCGCTAAGTTGACAAGTCCGATGCAGTAAAAGCAGATCGGTTAGGAGCGAAATGAAAAGCCTCCCGTAGGATAGAACAAGATTACGGTAACGACCGAGGGGGGAATTTCCATGAACTTCCCAAAAGCTCCACTTAACCAAATATACTATTGAATAAGTAGATTACGCGGTCGATCAGAAACAACAAAAATTTTCGAGGAATCGACGATGTCGATAAGCTTAACAGGGGCGGAAATAACAGGTAACTTTTATAAGCTAAACAAAAAGAGCAGGTTCTCAACCAGAACGGGATAAAGAAGCAAATCCATGGACCGATAACTGGAACAAGGTAGCACACAAGGCTGCAATTCAATGGGAAATCCGTTGGATTAAAAGATGCAAACTCCGAATAAAACCCAAGCATGTAGACCCTCTCGTCCCTTTGTGAGCGTTCTTTTGGGTATGTTTACTAAAAAGCTATTGAGGATTGCCGAACACTGCCCATGGAACACAGAAAAACCCCTATCAATATTTTCATAGCTAAATCGCACGATATATCCCCAGGAAATGTAGCAGAAATTGAAACAATGCAAGAAGATAAGGCGTCAAATGCGGCCTTCAAAATGCCAAAAGCCCAATCAAAGTAGCAATAACAGAAATTTCACAAACCCAAGTGCAATCTGATATCGATAGCTACATCATGCTAGAGCACAAAACTTTAGTATAGGGGAGCATAGAAAAGAGATCTTTAATAGCAAAGAATTCAATTAATCTCCAAATCCACGGCTGTGCTATTTCCTTCACTGGGTAAAGAGGATTCAGTAAGAGGGACTCACGAATTATTGATCACGACATTGAAGAGGCAGTTGGCGGCAGAGAGACAAAGGAGGGCGGCTCGAGGCTCTTCACCCGCAAGGGTAATGGCGCAGGAATCGCGCAGACGTAAAACGCTACGCTCTGCCTGCGAGCGCAGCCAAGGCACCGATGTCCAAAAGGGTGCCTCCGCATGTTCTCGGATCGACGTTCGCTCCATCACCGGCATTGCCTTCCCCGAGCTTTGACTGCTCTTTCTAGCCTCCACATCTACCTCCCAACTGGGAGGGAAGAAGAAAGAATAAGGCGTTGTATTTGTGGCCAATCGTTTGACTTAGAGCTGAATGATACCCATTCTAGTACTACGTAACGAATAGACCATTTCAGTGTTCCACAATTCTACCACTACCCTAGTCGTAAGAAAGTAAGCCAATGCAATCTATCCTGCGTTGATAATCTAGGCTTTCTGCATTTTCAAAACAAACCTAATTTCAGACTATTATATCTTAGGCTTGGGGTAAACTTGGGCATCGAGTTAATGGGAGGGATGAGAGAAATTACTATAAAGGAATGAGAATCCCAATACCACTGGCTAGGCATGTCGTCAAAGCGTGACAGGTGTGGCGCTAGAGTTACCTCTGAGGGGTAATAAGGGACAACAACTTGGAAGTAGGGCTGGAAGGCTGTTGGCATAGGTGTAATAAAAAGGTCACACCCTGGAGGATAAAACTGTGCGTGGGGGAACGTGCGCATAACAAAAGAAATAACTCCATCACAAAAGAGGACGTCCACTGCGAATTGTTAAAACCATGGAATCTTGCAGCAGGACTAGCGAAATTGTGTCGATATTTGGCAAATACCTCAATTTTGGATTTCGTACGATGATGATGAGTTGAACCTTTAGATAAACGGTACTGCAAGGATCAGTTAGCAATATAAACTACATTCGCCATAGAACGTCTGGCTCCCAGTAAGACGCCCAATGAATTTCTTTCATACGGCTCTCAACTTGAATTATGGCTAAGATCATATGCAGTTCCACTGCGATAGATCATTGCAGAAAAATCTTTACCGTGTAGCCGGGACTTTTAAGTAGCCTAACTAACATGAGGATGATTAACCAGAATTGCTGAAAACAAAGCCAAAAATAAGAAAAAAGTAAGGTGGGAAAGCGATGACCATCTTAATTGTACATATGGCCATGCGGGCCTTTTCTGTGGCGGCATGGAACCCTGTTACTAGTCCCTACTTCCTTGGCACATTGAAAATGAACCATTTTTGGACTGGCGCACGTCGTACGAAGATAACCCAGGTGCAACAAAAAAACATGGACAAGTATAAATCTCAGATCATTTCGAGTATTATATTTATGAACGGCGTTTAAAAGACTTATTTTTTGAACCAAAACAATTAGGGAGGAGTGAGATCAGGAGAGAACTTACATTTCATCTTCATCCATCAGAGCGAAGGGCACAACAAGACGGGAATACGGCCAGCCGGTGAGAATGACTCGTCCTAAATAGCTATTAGCTACGTCCTTCAAAGATCCAGGATCGGATACATGGCGTCCCAATGGATGCTTAACCGTCAATAAGACACTCTCGCCCTCGCTCGGAAATGAAAAAGTCTAGGACAAAAAAAGATCCATAGATGCTAACAATACATCCACACGGACTAATTGGCATTGAAAAGAAGTGCAATGCTATAAATAATATAAACCATTAACCTTTGAGATTTGCCACGCAAAAAGCTGTAATCGAATAGAAATAATTTCAAAAAGGTTCCATCTACTCATTTTAACTTCTCACTGTATAATTAGCACAAGATTGCGCACATTGTTTGGCAATAACGCCCCCCAAAAGATTGAAAAATAAGATTGCTGTAGGAAGTAAAAGCAAACCAATCAAGAAGAGCCGAATGGTACTAGAAAAGGAACGAGACTCACCCGAACACCTACACGTGCTATTTTATGGATGAAAGGAATTCGATAAAGACTGGGAAAAGAAGGATCCACATAGCGGGGAATCTGGTAGCAGTCCTGGAAGCGCTGCTCTGGATTTTGAAAGATGTGGGTGCGAAAGAACTCGGAGTCAACCTCTTCCGAGACAAGTGTCGCAAAAGTGGCGGGATAGTCAACTCTTTTCCTGTCTTTCGCCCGCAGCATGAAGTGGCCACGATGTACGTTCCTTTTGGAGTCTTCCGGCGACAGCATCTTCGTGCAGGGTTCCATTGCGGCCAACATCTTCGCCTGCACAATAAAAGGGCGACTGAGGCTGCTACCAATATTAGTGTCATTGCAATCTCAAAGCCGATAATCACGGTAAGTATGAGTTGCACCAAAACCATTTGTTTTAGTAGTATAGATTGCTACATGTGCTACCCGTTAAAGTAACAGTTATCTTTTATATGGAATGAAAGTGTCCAGGCGACTAAATTAAAGTTGCAGTGAATAAATGTTTAAATGCCAATAACAGAACGACTGGTTAACATAACCACGAATAGAATGGATACAACGAAGGGGTATACATGCCTCGTCAAGAATTACGGAGACTCACAGCGGTAAACATTGTTATTTTAGCAACTAAATCGCCCCGAACTTCTAAAGACAAAAATGCCATCAGAAAAAAAAACAGTGAAGGTATTACTGCAAACGGGGACTTAGCGAAATTGAATAATCAGCTAGCCAATTCGAATAGCAGCAACTTTATGAGTGGTCGAGTAAGAGAAAAACTTATCCAGAATGCCACACTCACCTCATCGATGAAGGGGATTAACACGACAGCCTCCCAACCAGCCAACTTCCCGTTGATGTCAGTTTCAAAATCCTCGGGGAAGAATTCGGACACCGGACTGCCCGAAGGAGCTAGCAGCCATCGGTAGGGCTGAGGTACGATGTTAGCACTCATAGCTGGCATGATGAACATCTGTTGCTCAAAGGGTAGCATTGGCTTTGTATTGGGCAGGAAGTCAGTCCAGTCCTTCAGTTTTTTGTGGTCAACACCGCCCTTGGCGAAGCGTTGAGTGAAAATAAGGAGGTCGGAAGCGAAAGGTGCGTAGTGATAGGGATAATAGTAGCTCCAATCCGCCACACTTTTGAAGTAGTAGCTCAGCACCCATTGCAAAGCCTTAACGTACTGCCGACAGATGGGCAACAGAGCCGCTTCTACGAAGGCCTTTGAGGTTCGATTCGAGTCCCCACGGATGTCGATTTTGAGTTTACGCGCATAATAATCCTGCCGATGCATGCGATAGGCTAAAGCATCTTCATCCTCATCCTCTTCGAGAAAAGGGATATTCACAACAGGAGCGGTGCAGTTGTGGTGGTCGAACCACACCTCATGTTCTACATTGTCCTCATCTTTCCCTTCCCGTTCACCTTTAAAAGCGAGACGGCCGATTTTCCGATTCATTGCATCGATTTTCCTCTCCTTCCCATCCAATGCTGCATTAGACAATAATGGAGGCAGAGAGTGCTTTAAACAGTTCGTTTTACCCTATGCAAACATCCAAACAGATGTCCTTAATCAGCTACTTGTAGTGAGATTTCCATGGAACATCAACAATAAGACAACTGTAGGTTCTTTGAAAAGTGATGGTGATTCTCAGCTTAAAAATTATTTTTATTCCAAAATCAACCGGTGTGAATAATATGCGAATTTATCCTTGATTTATAAAAAAATATCAGTGACTTTGGCCCTTCAAGAACTAAAGAGATGGAGTGAAAATGGAGTGATGTCGCCTTATAGCCTTAATCAGAAGCAAATAAGATTAAAACTCAGGGAAAGCAGCATAAGTCCATAACTAGTCTAGCAATTACAAGGAAAAATACTCCAGGGTTAGAAGCATCAATTTCAGGGAATTCCGAGAAAAAAACCATTTAGGAGCAGAAAATAAACAAAGTAAACCCGTTATTTGCAAATTGTGATAAGGTAAGCGTAAACATCATTGTACGAATCATTCATGACGCGAAATGGAGCCCACCTTCTGCAGTAATTGCCTCGGGGTCATTTGACTTGTTGACGAGACAGATTCCTTTAACACCTTCAGCCGAATTTTCGTCAACCTTGTCAGACCCATTAGAGCCGGAAGATGGAGCCATATTACAGGTAGAGAACAAATCGACGAGAAACTCGTCGGTGAGCGGGGACTTCCCCTCAAATACCGGCTTTGTCTCAGTCGTCATTGCCACCTTTGTCTCCGCACCTGCGTCGACTTGACCTAGGCACTCCAACTCCTGCGCCATCCGGGCACCATGCTTGCCCTGCATCCACCGCTGGTCAGCCTCCCTCTCCTCGAACCAACTCGTGTCAAACTACATGTCCAAACCGCAACAACGATCCATCAAACACTCATTCATCCATCCAATGCTAAGCACAGTTGGCCGTGTCCTCACTTTGTGTAGCAAAATGCCAGTACTCTTCGACGAATACTTAATTATGCTGACCTATTTACCCCTCCGTGATTCGGGCTACAGATCGTTGGCAAGGCCTACACGCATGCCATCTTGGCTGCTGGCCCTTCAACCCTCCTGTAGGATCCCAATGACTTCGCTTCTATACTGTCATGCTGTGTGTTCTTGGGAATGATTTGAAAGCCACAACGGGGCTGTTATCGACAAAGTTCATCAAACAAACAACACCTGACAGCAAACATACAAACGTAGAAGAAACGAACCCTTCCCAATCTCGGCCACTCGAAGTGACCACAAGATCGGTCCAAATTTGCAGTCTAAGAACGCTTCGACATGCGAAATACCTCTGAACACATTCCCTTTGCTACAAACCAATGACTAAAAGATCACATCCACTAGGACTCCAAACATCAATACGTTCCACAAGCAGCTTGACCAATCACTCAGTAGACCTATGCCATTTAAAGTCAAATCGCAGGTGTCATGCCTCGACCCTTTGACTCAAAACATTCCACAGTTTATCGTCATATTCTAAGATGAGTCTGACGACTCGAAATAACGCCTAAAACACTCACCTTGGACAATTCGGAGAGAAATATGTGGAACCTCTCAAGGTTGAGCGTCCCAAATTCATTTATGTAGCCTGTGTTGGAATAAAATAGATGTAAATACGGCCTACAAGACTTGACTCTGTGTACAGGCTAATCTGCAAAACAACCAAATAAATAAACCAAGAACTGCAAGGTTATATCACACGAATTAGCCCCATCTATACCTTACACACACATGTGGCGAGCCACATCAACTAGCCTCACCTAACGAGTGCTAGCCTCATCCAAAAACAGTAATGCTACCCAGGATTGGGTAAAAACAGCTCGGTTCACCCAACGCTCCAACGATAGTTCTAACAGTGAAGTCTCAACCGTCATGGACAGGTGACTCTCACGAATCTACATTGGTTACCCCATTGCTGTACTGCAAAACTACCGACATCACCCACTAATGTATGATCAACACACCCATGCCCACCACTCACTAACTCCATGTAAATGTCCTGCTAGTTGATATTCCCTCTTCCTGGGTAAATTCAGTCAGTGTAGGAAATGAGGATCAAGAGGAAAACTGAAGAGAACATTACCGTCCAATTTGGGAAGCACCACGTGGTAGGTGTCCCACAGATAAAGCATTGATTCTGCATGGATGTGCATGTTGGGCAAGTGTGGGATAAAATCATTCCCCAAAAGGTACCCCATAAATATCCAGTCGTCAACTATCCGCTCCAGATCGAAAGGGAAAGCGAGCTCCGACTGAAATTTAAACATGCACTCTTTCACCATTCATTAGGCGTTCGTTGGGGCGTGCTTATCAAATGTGATGAACCTTTGGCATGCATCATGCCTTGAAGGTGGAAAGCACTCATTTGATAAAACCATCCCTCCAGGTCATTTCAACAGCTTTATTCAGCACTATTATGTCTTGGAGAAAAAATAACACTTGAAATTTGCATGAGGGACAAAATGATATCAATGAAATGTGGAGTAGCATTTCAATGATGGTTAGTAGCTGAGATGTATTTTATACGATTAACAGATTGGCCCAGTAACGCCACAGAAAAATACCTTATTCGATGAAGTGACCCCATCAAAGAACAAATTACTCACCTCAAGATTTTTGAACTCTAGCCCAATATACTCTCGCAGGAGTGAGAGGTGAACAAGACAGAACGGAATAGATTGCGGGAGTGGAGATCTGTTAAAGTGGAGAATAGAGTTCAGATAAATGTAGAAACACTCAATTCACTAGGGAACAGATGTGCCATAGTGCATCAAAATCCTTAATTTCCTTTCGAATGTGTTTGCATTCAGGATTCCAGTTACTGAAGTGTTTTGTGAATTGCGAAAGTCATTGTTAAGGAGCGCGACGAAACTGTTTGGGATAGAATTTCAGCAACAGTTAAATCTTGACTGAAATCAAGCTTACGCAAAATACATGTTCAACAATTCATAATACAAGCATGAAAACCTATGCATAGATATGATGTCGAAATGACAACTTACTTTAACGTGTAAACGTTTTCTCGCAAAATACAGAGATTTGGTTCATGTGTGGATAGACCCAAGAATATCTACAATTTGTGACGAATTCTGAATCACCCAACCACACCCAAGCTTAAAGCAGATGAGTAATTAAGGATAAATCAATGCAGAAATTCAGGAGCTACTCCAAAATCCGCTTGATCAGGAGAGAAGTTAACTTATAGGGATTAAATGATAGACATTGATGCACACACAAAAGTTGATTCTGGAGAAAAGCAAAGGCTTTGACCGCAGCTTCCACAATTGTAAATGTTTTAATAGTTCCACATATCTCTGCAGAATGAAAGCATCCAATCGACTTGCAAAGAAAATTATTGACTAGAAGTGTTGTGGCTAGTCACTCCTTAAACATGGAAGCACCTATACGCACAAAGGGTGATTGACATCCTAATTGGGTGGATAAAACGTCGATACCGGCTCGATTGGATTTATTCACGGATATTGTGAGTTAATTAAACAAGTTAGCGGCTTGAAATTATTAAGGCTCAAGACACAGTTCACTGTAAATCAACATTATGCATGGTACAGCCGATTAACAGAATAGAAAACTTGTCGCCCCCAAAGTGTTGCTTCGAACGCACCAGTGGCCGTTGATTGTGTGAACTTAGCAAAACTACCAACTCCGGGTCAGCGCGAAGTGTCATGTGGAAGAGAAACGAAATTGGTCAGGATGAAATCATGCTGTTCTCATATGCTGTAGCTGGTTAGGAGCAAACTAAAAAAGTGGATATTGAGATGCCACACAGTGTGACTCGTAAAAAAACAGCACCGATGGTAGTGAAAGCATTATTAAAGCTTATGACAGTATCAATGTTCTCATTAACTAACAAAATAACGTGGTACAGAAGTAAAAAAGAAAAAGCCTACCAAATCTGCATCCATACCGTACAGACAATGGCGTTCGTTGGGTCGATATCCAGGCAGAGTTCGTTGGTATGACATATACTCCCTTATCTTCTGTTCTCCCTCTCCGGGAGTCTAAAAGAGGATAGAATTTGTTCAACATGCAAATAAAATGGAGTTTGGAGACCCTACATATTCAATATGGAAGACAATAAACCGATAAAATCAGAGAGAATTAGCTGAATGAAGCTGGCTTTAATGTCTTAAAAAGAAAACTGTGGGATTAATCGGCATTTCATTCCAAATAGTTAAGTTGCCACACCTCATAATCTCAAGATCATACGTGATTAAGCTCAAGATCAATTGGATAAACTAAGTTCCACCAATATTTGATGTGCAAAGCATTCCCTTTCAAAAGTTCCAATAGTAAGATCCGAGCTCGCTCGAAAATGTTGAAGTGTGCAAAAATCGGATCCGACATCAAATGGGCAGAAAACATGACGACAACTTACATCGTGCCCAGAGTAAACAACGTCAACTCGGCACCAAAGCGGATCTGCAGCAATTTGTTCGGCGATAAATTCTTTGAAATACTCATGTAAACTTTCCATAAATTCGGTTCCTGTTAGAGAAAAAAGGTTTTTCTCGTGTTTAAAATGTATACTTATGATAGCAGTTTCATCTGCCTTCACAAAATACTAAATGGAAAGACATCAGCCGCACTAGCTTATCATCCCACCGGTTCACTTCATTGTGTTAAAATTGTTAAAAACAATGATGGCACTAAGTTAATCCAACATACCCTTGCATACACTTAACACATCTATGCGATCAATACTCTAGGTGCTCGGAATGGTAGAGGACAAAATTTAATGAAAATAAATGCACCTGAGCAATTGGAAACACACGTTCATTAACATCAAGCCGTACAACGAAGGAGCTTTGTTAAAAAAGTGAATGTTCGACTTTCAAATGAAAACAAATCTTGAACAGGAAATCGAGGAAACAAGATAGTAACTCAAGTGTTCGGTGATCCAAAAAACTCAAAGACCTTACGTACTGCAACGATTTTGGCATCTCCAAATCAAGCGGAACAAATGTTGGGGAATAGGCAAAAAATCATTAACAATTCGCGAAACTAAATGGACAAACATCCCGAAGCCAAAGCAAGTCACATCGGAATAGGAATCAATGATACTTGAAAAGACAATGAACACATACCTGGTGATATGACGTTGGGATCGAAAACAGACTTTTCATCAAATTCAGGTTCCTTCTTCCTGCGTTTTGTTAATTCAGCAGCCAATTTTTCGGACCCTCTGAATAACCAAAAACAACCAATCGCCCATTTATATAAAGAATTTCCAAGATTTTCCGACGTTAAGTGCTAATTTTATTTCCATAATGAAGAAAGGAAAACAAACGAGCGTAATTAGCGATCCATAGTAAGCTCGAGCTCCGGTAGAAATGAAGACTAGGAAAACAAACCAAAATTGAACATAATTTTGCTAGGTTATTTGGGAAGGAAATGACCTACACAAAACGACGAGCCCGTTGCTGGGTCATCTTCGCACGTGGTGCTACACCATCAACGGCAAGAAAAATAGTTTTCCGCGGTCTAATTAGACAAATTATGTGCTTCACATAATTGGCGATAGTTTGAAACACGACATCCTCATTATAAACATCTGGATGTGCATCATCACAGTGTGATGAAGAATGGATAATCCCATTTAAGTCAAGGTATAAATGGTCGATCGGAACCACCTAAGTGATGAAAAGAGGAAATATTAAATGTTGAGGTACTCAAAACTCACGATAAGACCATAACTATCGATGCAAAGGTCGTGATAACCTAATCAGGAAATGAAAATGTTTAAAAGCCAAAAGCCTTTTATATAGGAAAGCCCGGACCTAATGATGAGAGCATGGGAACAATAAAGGGACATCCGGCGCCGAAATACAAAACTCCGACTTCAAGCCCTCTAATTAGTGCTGTAGTTCAAGTAATAAATCAATAGAACCTGCTCATGGATAAAGTTCTCACAATAAATCAAAGTACGAATACGAATCGGAAAGAAAAGGGTAAAAAGTGTCGATATGCTAGAGCATCCGTGCCAATGTCAAGGAAAGCAACTATGGTGGAAAGGGCGAAAAATGCTGAACAACCTCATCTGGACGCAATATTTGATTAATGCACGGGTAGCGCCGACTGATCCACCGATAGAACTTGGGTACACCCATTAAGTGGCCTAAATCAAAATGTTCAAATTTGCCTCAAATTTGTGATACACTTAAACAAAATAATTGCCCTTACCTTTAACAAAAGGAATTTTTGCAGCATTAAAAAGATTGCGTTATTTATTAAAGGCAATTAGGAATTTATTTCGCCTTACAATGTAATATGTAACATGTAACTGGATATTTAACGGATTCGGAATTTAAATCAGCAGTTAGTGGGTTTCTGCAAGTTATGTGAATATAATTTTAGAACAATTCTTTTTGTCAATAAAACTGAAAACGCTGCATTTATGTGGCGAGATTTAATCTAGGCCACAACAAGTCCATACGTTAACTGTAGGAGTTTATTCCTTTTCCTCCTCTTCCCTTCGACCACCCTTGGTTTGCAAAGGCCGAATGTCCTTAGCCATTTTTAGTGCACTAGATAAAACAGCCAGCAGATAACATATTAACAGGCGTTGTGAGGTGGGACTGCCCGCGTCAAGTCTGCCGATTTTGGTCTCGGAGACAGAGGTGGCCATATTGCCTTAGCCGCGTGGGACTGGCCTTTCAGTCATGCCAGCCGTAGCGTCCCGAGGCTCCCTCGAAGGCAAAAGAAGGCAGAATGCAAGAGTAAAATATATATGTTCAACGGACAGAGGGAAAGGAGCTGCTGGCAGGGCCTGGAAGCCAGCCTACGCAGCTAAGGCAAAATAGCCACCTCTTTGACCTTGGCCGAAACCGGTGGCTCAAACAAACACAGTGCTACATTGGCCCTCTCCTCTTTTGAGCGTCGTCCTCGACGCGCCGCTTGGTACGCACCCCTTGGTACAAATCCCGCGTCAGCCATCACAACTTAGTCAGTGCTGCACGAAACACCCACAAGCTAACCACCCCAGTCGCCGACATTCGACACGATTGAGGCGATGCTTGGCACCAACGTCAGTGATCCCTCTTGACAGTGCATTGCACTTCGAGTTTCGTTTGGCTTGGGAACAAAGCTCAGAATAAGTGGTTCTACCGACCACCAGTATGTCCGTAGGGAGGCGTTAGCTCTTAGATCCCCTTATGCAAGTATATCAGGGGTAATCTTCGGAACCAAACTTTCCAGGTGGTCCACGGCTAGTGTCGCTTCAGTTGTTAATAGCTTTCTTGTAGAACATGGAGATGGTGTAAATGCCGGAGGTGGACGTCGTTCTTGGCCCATCCATAGTGCATGCAGTTCTTTTGCACCGCTGCAACATGCCGCAGGCGGTAGAGATCGGGATAAAAACCCTATAGAGTTGGGTCCGCTTTCCGCTGCCACCA
Source organism: Taenia hydatigena (assembly GCA_036345935.2). NCBI lineage: Eukaryota > Metazoa > Platyhelminthes > Cestoda > Cyclophyllidea > Taeniidae > Taenia > Taenia hydatigena. Next base: position 10,705,963 of record JADWOT020000008.1, read on the forward strand.
ATGTAGCGTCCCGAGACTCTATCAAAGGCAAAGGAGGGCAGAATGCTAAAGTAGAATATATATATATTCAACGGGTAGAGGGAATTAAGCTGCTGGCATGGCCCGGAGGCCCTCACCGAAACCGGTAATTCAAACAAACAAAGCACTACACCAGCAGCTTCATTCCCTCTGTCTATTAAATATATGTATATATATTTTGCCCTGATACTTTGTCTTCTTTTATCCTCTAGGGAGTCTCGAGACGCTACATCAGACCCGTATTGCCTCCCAGCATCTCGCCTATAAGTTTCATTTAAGGGAACATAAGTACTACCTTAACTCCTAAAAAACCACTGATGATTTTAATAAAATATCTTAAAAATTTACTTCTTGGGATCAAATTTAGATAAGTAGCGGGTATTTGCCTTTAACTAGATTGTTACAACCTCTTTTATTATTTATCATCGATAATTTCAGCGATATGCACTTTCTGGCATCCTTTCTACTCATGCAGGCCCCATATCCACCTTGAAGGCTTAATAAACTATAAAGGGGAAATACGACACGTGGAGACTGGAATGTCTGTGCAGCTGACTGTGGCTAAAAATGGCTATTCTTTGCAACCTCTTTATAATTAAGGTGCTAATAAACTGCTAACAGTAAGTGCCATCCATTTTTGTACTGCTACGAATTTTTCCCTTTTAGCTTATACTTTTACTGCATAAGGTACTAATTCACTCGATACCGCTTGTGATTATGGTGGAAGCATGACAAAACCGCTCCTGCACAAGAGTTGGGATGCCGCCTGAGGTCCACAGAGGTGTATTCGGCAGAGATGCAGGTGCTGAAGAAACAACTTTCACGAGGAAGTAAGTCATCGCAGGGTGTCGCATACCTTGAAGCTAGAGGACTTGTTGCACGTGGCTAGATGCCTTTGTTGGGCACCAGCTTCCTTTGAGACCAAGAATCCCTTAATCTTGCCCATTAGTAATTCCATCACACTCTATTCGTCGGACGCTTCCATGAGATTAATGGACATGCGGGAGTTTTACATTTGTGAGCAGCGTTGTTCGTGGTCAATCTGCGGCATCACTTTTGGCGAATAGGATTCTATCAAATGAATTTCCCTTTATAGCTACTAGTGTGGTCTACCTTGGATCTCTGTTAGTAACGTGTAACGGATGGTTAGGAAAACCTTATAGATACGGTACATAATAAGGTAGTCCGACTCTTATGTGTCTAATCCTTGTCAGCGTTTTCAAAATTTGGCACATGGTGAGAACGCCCTGGGGTCGACTGCAAAAACAGTGGGACCGATTTTCGCAGAGCTGGAACAACGATGAAATACTGGCAAGCATGAGACCATGCCATGCCAGTTAAAATTCTGTGCAGCGGAAGATGCGTGTGTATCTTTACACTACTGGAGATATGCCAGCACAATGGCGCATGTAACGTATAATGAAGTCAGAACTTCTCTTTTTACTCCCGCTTTGGGTGGGTTATCTTGCGAAGCGGAGGAGATCCTGAACAACGGTCAGCTGGTAATGATATCGTATGGCGTAAATGTTCTTCCCATCATAACGCCGACTCGCCTGTTTTGGCTAAATGAAAAGTGAGAGTACGAACAATGCGAACATTCCAGAGCCGATGGTGGAAGAATTATTGCCCGCCTTGCTTCGATGGTATAAGTAAACATAGAAACGGTGTGTTTTTAGAATGAAAACCTGCTTCCTTTTATCGATGCAAGGGCTCAAAGGAGGATAGGAGCCTAATGGAATCATGAAAAAAGGAGCTTCCAGGACGGGATGTTCTAATTTGGACAATTGGTGGCACCTTAAGACAAGATGTACGATACTAATAGCTTTTGCAAAAGCCCATGATCAATGACACTTCTACTCCCTCAAAGAGAGGAGGGGAAGGAGAATTCAACACTACCAGTATACTCACTTTTCAATTTTATGCCGGTTTGCTCCTTTCCCTCCATTCGCAACTTTTGCTGCCCTTTTTTAAATCATTGCTTCCTCCACAGATTATCGCTACTTATAACACCACTGCTGCTTCCGTTTTGCTTTTCCGATTCGCGAAAACTTGTGTTACTACTGCTTCCTTGCAGGAATGAATGCTCATCAAGACTGTATCGTCCTGATTCTTTGTATTTGGATGTAGTTCGAACCATAACAAACGCAAAAGATTAAATAAGTTTGGTTTCCAAAATTAACTATTTTGCTATTCTGTTACGTGCTCTGTCCTCTCTGTGCCTTTCGAGTGAGGGAGACTGCAAAACAGTCACTGCATCCCAGTCTTCAAGGTAACGACAAACAGCATCCATATTAAATCCCTTCGTTTTTATGGAACTAAATTATTTTAAAATAAGTGTTAAAAACTGCTGACTTTTTGTTTGGGTTAATGCACGATGGAAGCAGAGGCAGCTATAGCATGGTATTTTGATTGTTTGTTTAGTTCTCTGTTTTGGTAGAGAAGTCACAGAAGTGTCCCAACATTGCGCCTTCCCCAGATAGGTCGATAGACTCAAGGCCTTCTGCATGTCGAATATATGCATTCCACCCGAGTATTATGTGGCAGTGGATGGGGAAAATCGGTGACGAACCCGAACATTAGGGCCGAAAATGGCTTTCACCTTCGGCAACTACCCCAGTCCTGTTTTCCAAGAGTGTCATTAACACCCAAGGTGACACTAGTCATGAACCATCAAATAAAGTTTTATCACATAGCTGCTTACCTTGCCTGTATGAAAATGGCAAGTATGTGGGCACGCTATGCGTCCTTCACTTCTCTACCAACTGGATAAAACTCAAATAGATATGGTTGGACTATTCTGAAGTGAAAACAACATGGCGAGGAGGCATAAACGCGTAACCCTACCCCATAGATACATGTTCAATCCCATCTTCCTATCCAGTGGAATTGCTAAGGGAACCAATGACTTTGTGCTAATGTATCACCTTAGTTCGATGGGAATTCGATTACAATCACCGGTGGCTGGTGGGTGTTTTTCTTCCAACACCGATTGCATTGTGATGGCTAACGCGAGAGGCTGATGAGGAGGTAGCAATAAGGACGATGCTCAAAAGAGGAGAGGGAGGGTATGCACTACGCTGGTTGTTTATTTAACTTTCGGTTTCATAAATAAGCAAATTAGGAGGGCTTCATCACTGTATCTCTGACAGGTGGGATGACCTCTTGGATATGCCAAAAGCCTCAAGTCCTACTAATTACGAATATATGCATTGTGCTCATGTAGCATTTCTTCTTTCGTATTTAAGATGTCTCGGGGCGCATAATGCTGGCCCGAGACTTCCCTGTCTTTGTAGTAACCCTTGCCGGAAGTCTATGCCTCCGAGCGGAAGCGGAAACTGCAGACAGTGAAGAGCCCACATAAAAAGCCAAGCAACTCAATAAGCGATCAAACCACTTCAAAAAGTGTAGAAGTAGACCTAGTTGATCAATACAAAATTTGTGTAAACTGCAAATCTTCAAAGATTTGGTTGGAATAAGACTGAAATCATCTAAGGGACTGTAGGTTGTTCGACAGACATAAATAATTATTCGACGGTCCATTGGTAACGTTTTATAAACTAGAAAGATAAGTTTCCTTGCACTTGTAACTGAAATTTATCGAACGAGTCAATTGCAACATGAATGTCTTGTTTCCCCTGCAACCACGCTAAACAAATTTTCAACAAGCATATTGTGCAGTTTAACATTTAAAATATTGGTAAGAGATTCTCTTTATTTCAGAGGCATGATGCATGCCAAAGGTTCATCACATTTGATAAGCACGCCCCAACGAACGCCTAATGAATGGTGAAAGAGTGCATGTTTAAATTTCAGTCGGAGCTCGCTTTCCCTTTCGATCTGGAGCGGATAGTTGACGACTGGATATTTATGGGGTACCTTTTGGGGAATGATTTTATCCCACACTTGCCCAACATGCACATCCATGCAGAATCAATGCTTTATCTGTGGGACACCTACCACGTGGTGCTTCCCAAATTGGACGGTAATGTTCTCTTCAGTTTTCCTCTTGATCCTCATTTCCTACACTGACTGAATTTACCCAGGAAGAGGGAATATCAACTAGCAGGACATTTACATGGAGTTAGTGAGTGGTGGGCATGGGTGTGTTGATCATACATTAGTGGGTGATGTCGGTAGTTTTGCAGTACAGCAATGGGGTAACCAATGTAGATTCGTGAGAGTCACCTGTCCATGACGGTTGAGACTTCACTGTTAGAACTATCGTTGGAGCGTTGGGTGAACCGAGCTGTTTTTACCCAATCCTGGGTAGCATTACTGTTTTTGGATGAGGCTAGCACTCGTTAGGTGAGGCTAGTTGATGTGGCTCGCCACATGTGTGTGTAAGGTATAGATGGGGCTAATTCGTGTGATATAACCTTGCAGTTCTTGGTTTATTTATTTGGTTGTTTTGCAGATTAGCCTGTACACAGAGTCAAGTCTTGTAGGCCGTATTTACATCTATTTTATTCCAACACAGGCTACATAAATGAATTTGGGACGCTCAACCTTGAGAGGTTCCACATATTTCTCTCCGAATTGTCCAAGGTGAGTGTTTTAGGCGTTATTTCGAGTCGTCAGACTCATCTTAGAATATGACGATAAACTGTGGAATGTTTTGAGTCAAAGGGTCGAGGCATGACACCTGCGATTTGACTTTAAATGGCATAGGTCTACTGAGTGATTGGTCAAGCTGCTTGTGGAACGTATTGATGTTTGGAGTCCTAGTGGATGTGATCTTTTAGTCATTGGTTTGTAGCAAAGGGAATGTGTTCAGAGGTATTTCGCATGTCGAAGCGTTCTTAGACTGCAAATTTGGACCGATCTTGTGGTCACTTCGAGTGGCCGAGATTGGGAAGGGTTCGTTTCTTCTACGTTTGTATGTTTGCTGTCAGGTGTTGTTTGTTTGATGAACTTTGTCGATAACAGCCCCGTTGTGGCTTTCAAATCATTCCCAAGAACACACAGCATGACAGTATAGAAGCGAAGTCATTGGGATCCTACAGGAGGGTTGAAGGGCCAGCAGCCAAGATGGCATGCGTGTAGGCCTTGCCAACGATCTGTAGCCCGAATCACGGAGGGGTAAATAGGTCAGCATAATTAAGTATTCGTCGAAGAGTACTGGCATTTTGCTACACAAAGTGAGGACACGGCCAACTGTGCTTAGCATTGGATGGATGAATGAGTGTTTGATGGATCGTTGTTGCGGTTTGGACATGTAGTTTGACACGAGTTGGTTCGAGGAGAGGGAGGCTGACCAGCGGTGGATGCAGGGCAAGCATGGTGCCCGGATGGCGCAGGAGTTGGAGTGCCTAGGTCAAGTCGACGCAGGTGCGGAGACGAATGTGCCGGCGGCTGGAATGGATCTATATTCGTAATAATATCTAACCTGCCACCTCTATCAATCTCCTCTATAATGGCGCATAACTTTGGCAGCCGCTAAATTGGCATGTTTGGTGAATTTTTTTGAATTTTTCAAAATTTATCATACTTTTACTAAAGCCACAAATGTAGCGCAGCCGTTAACAAAATTAATTCAATTTCTTTTCTAATTATTGCTAGGGTTTTTAGCAAGGCACTACGTTCGTTTCTAAGCTTAATTATTAGGAATTGTATGCTTTTATAATATCCGTGGATCAGGGCACTTCAGAATGGCCAAAATAGAAGTAATCACGTGGCTTGGCACGACGTCGATAATTTTAAAAATGTATTGACCCTACTTGACGTAATTTTGAGCACTCTACAAGCAGGCCATGAAATGAGCAATACGAAATCTTATGAATTTCTGGAGAGTTCTTGTGAACGTTTGCGTGTACCCGTAGTTCCTAAAATATATCGAACAACAGTTGAATTTCATTTCAATCCAACTCCGAGACAGACAACCGAGGGAGGCCTCGCCCCTCCTCCAAATCCCGGAAACGGGCAACCAACCAATGGTCGTTTTGTCTCAACCCTCTTGATGGTCCCAGTATCCAAAGCTGCTTTTCCTGATCAGACACCCATCACGTGGAGTCAATTGTCTGAAGTCACACGGTATGACTCGCCTGATAGCAAATTCGCTCTACCACCTTTTCCATCATCATATTCCAGGCAGTGGTCTCAGTGGGCCATTGAAAACTATCGATTATCCACCGATGACCTGCCTCTGCCCCCTCCACCCTCCCCATTAGTTTCTGATGACGAAATCTTCAGTGAGATATTAATTGAGCCACCTCCTATGATTTACCAAAGTGGACCTGTTCAAGCCGCAAATTACAACAATGATTACGGGCATTTATCCAATCTGCCACCTTATGTGCAAGCAGCACGAGTGCATCCACTAGCTGCACAGGATGAAGGAAAGCGATACATTACTAAGGTTCAGGTGCTGGTCAGTACAACATCACACAATAAGACTGAAAAAATCATCTCATCTGAGCAACGATCACCTTTAGATCACGTGGACTCAACGATGGGCGACTTGAAAAGTTGTCATTGGTTCAGTGGCGATCAGGAACTGGATCAGGAGAACACAACTGTACCAATGTCAAACGCGATCTCTCCATCTCATCGAAACATAATGCGACCACTTAGAAAACGTAGCATAAAATCTCGCAAGAGTTTTCTTCCTCTGCCTCGTCACCTACCATGGCATCGAAGAATCATTCGCCTTTCTTCTTGTTCATCTCCAAATGACGCCAGAATGATTTGCGCCGATGATAAGGTATCGGCCCGGCTGTCATTGAAATGCATGAAATCACAGGCTATCCAAACTGGCGATATGACAGAGAGCAGTAGCATCGATCGTCTTTTGCGTGACAATGCACTGGTCAACTATGGAAGGCTTTTAAGTTCAAAAGAAGGCTTTGGCTACAATACCGTAGAAAGTAAAAGGGATAATTATGAGACAAGCGATGTCGAAAGCTCTGACCCGGAAGAAGTGTTTCAACCCTACAGGAACTTCCGCCTTACTCCTCCCAATTACAACAGGCGGTGGCTTACACCACAGACGAAGGCGCAAGTACAGACTGATAGGGTGGACTTGGTGGAAAGGGCTACTTCACCTGTAGAGTTTGCGGAACTGGCTCAGAAGCGTGGGATGAAGGACGAAGATAACCTTTTTTTAGAAAGAGTTACGGCCAATATGAATGCGAATGTAATGGTTGCTGAGAGGATGTTATGGAAGGATGAAGATCAAAATAACTCCGAAAGAGTTGTGGTGAATGCGCATGACGACATTCTGGTAGCGGCGGCTGCACCTCCATCACCGATCCTAACGTGCACTGTATTAAAAAATGGCAAGGTGAAAAACTTTTATGAAAAAAATTTGCACCCACATAGTGTTGAAGCGCCTAGACCCACACCAAGAGAACCCCAACAACCTCCTTTATATCCTCAGAAGTCAGTAGTGTACGCCACCATTTTAACGAGTGACTCGTTAGAGATGAATGTAGATGCATATCGTGGAAAAAGTGTAGTAATGGTTGATGGTGTCACACCACTTCCGCAAGGCTATATCTCATCTCCCGTTGTACACCTTCCCACTTGTACAATTTGCCGTGATGCTGCAGGAGACGCAGTGCCTAGATGTGGAAAACGACTCAATAAGAGAGAGTCTGCCACAAACCCACAGTCTGGCACTGATTTAGCAACAGCGGCAGCAGTACAAGCAAGCGACTGCACTATCCATCAGCAAAACCCCAGCCATCGAGAATTGGTGTCTTCGGTATCGTCGGGTCACAGACCTCCGTATAATGGCACGTCCGGAATTTCTTCTTCCTCTTCCCCTCCCAGCTGTTCCACCTATACCTGCTCCACGTCCTGTACAGGTCGCACCTCGGAATCTCCAACGGTGGAGAATATAAGAAGATTGCATAGTAGCGTCATTCCGTCACGACCCTCATCAGAATCTAACATTAAGACGAATATTCAGGGCCATATCGAATCATGTCTGCCGCAAGTAAATGTGGTGAGAGCCACTCCTGAAAGACGGTCGTCCACTCCCGCTATTCAGACCGCCTCCGTTCGTGGGTCCTCATCAGTAGAAGCGAGGGCTACTCAAACTCCAATTGGCTCTGGCCGTAGATCAATTGATTTGGATGTCTTTGGTTACGTTCCTGACGAACAACAACGGCAAGTGGTTCAGGAGTGGTTAGTAAATCGTGTCTCCGCCAACGTTGCTGTACATTTTGGAAGTAAACTGTCTCAAATGCTTCATGAATCAGCATCGGTACATTCAGGTGCCAAAGAAGAAGCATATGAAGACATGGAAAATTCACGTGACTTACGAAATGATAGTGTAGTTTTGCCAAGGTTATCATCGAAAGTCCATGCTGGGAAGAGTAGAAAATCTACGAGTGGAGTGGATAGTCGATGTAGACTTCGTCATTACAGAAATGACTGCAGAGTGTTGTATAGTCCGTCTTCACCAGTCGAACAGCAGTTCGAAAGAAAAAGAAGTGTGCAATCGGGGAAGAGGACTGGGCACGATCATCAGCTCTCAGTGAGTCGGGTAGGACCTCACAGCAGCCACAGAGTTACTCGAATACTAGCGCGAGAGGAAGAAACACAGCACTTAGCACTTCCCATTCCCACTACTCAGCATTTGCAACCTTCTCTGCCAGCGGGGTCGCCACCACCAGTGCAATCCATGCCACGCATACGTATTCGCTCGAAGCCAAATGCATCAACTTTAAGGAGTGGAGAAATAGACAAGGGAAAATCGAATGTGGCAACCTATCTGGGTATAAGCAATGAAGAAGAGCGTATGTGTGAGAGGGTTCACCCATATGAACAAATAATTGAAATAGCTCCTCATGATGAGCTGGTATACAGTCACCAGAATGTTCACGATAGACGGATAAAAGCAGTGGGTATGAAGACTGGATGCTACCTTGATATAAAGGGCCCGATAAAGCGGCCACCTATAGATGGGAACATGAGACGAGAGCGCGAGGTATATGAACTGATAATTGGAGCGCCGAGTAAAGAAAAGGCAGATAGATGTATAAATTACTTGCGGGACACTTTTCCAAGAGCAATTCTAACGAAAAAGATGCACCGGTCTAATATTTTCAATAAGGTTAAATAACGCGCACCCTCCTTTGATATGCTTTATAGATTTATTCTGGTTATAGACAAAATAAACTCATGGTGTATATCTGTTTTTTAAGTTCAGTTTTAAACGGACCGTGCTGTTTTCGGTTGTTCGAGGTTAGGAACAGACTTCTTCAAATTCATGAAATTACTTCCTAGACGAATTAATATCTGCTTAAGAATGCTCTGCACTCAAGTGTGCAGTCCTTTGCCTCGACTACGCGGTATGTACTGTATACATAGAGTAGCTAGAGTTATTTAGTAACGGTTGTATGATGGCATTGAGTCACCTGTCTTGTGATTCAACAGGAGCCTTTGTTTACCCCACCACCATTCTGAATGCAGATAATAAACAATTCTTCTACCGATTTTAGCAATTAAACTTGTAACATTATTAAGCGCTTAACCCATGTAAAAATTTATTTTCATCTACTTGACCATTTTGTTTAAGTTTAGACTGATTTAATAACTGAGTTGAAGCATTTATGATAAACTTCTAGAAAATGAGAACAGCCAGGCTGGTGCGCTAGCCCAGACTCAGGGTCAGGACATCTGTCCCGTGTCTACATATCTGGATTCTAAACATTCTATTCAGCAAAAGTAAATGTCATAAAGTGTTGAACATGCTTTATGCCCAATTAATTACGCTTGTTTTACTACATCACTAAGTAGATGGCACCATTCCTGTGCTCTGACAAGATTTATAATTTATCTAGTTTAGAAGTAAATGTTTGTAGTTAAAACAAGGACAAACGATGCAATTTTTGATTAGCGTTAAAAAGTGACGGTTGTATTTTTGTAAAGTCGGATAAGATTTCATCAACAGGTCGTGCGGTTGCTTGTAATTAACCCAAGATTAGAAGGTTTGAGATGATGTGGAACAAAGTATAGTCTCAAAAGCACAAATTCTTTGTTTACACTTCAAAAATCGAGCTACATCGTTATTTGTCTCTCCACAGTATTCAAATGTATGCACGCACCAATGCCTCGCATGGGAAAGTTTTCAAAATCTAAATGTAAGGGTGCATCGCAAAAAATGGTTTATGCAAAAGGAAAAACAAGTACCAAGAGCAATAAGGAATGGCACGAAATCACACCAACATAAGAACATAAAGGATATAACCATTTATAATATCGCGTCCGGCAAAACTAGATGCGGATCGTATTATTCCACGCCAGCTCTTTTAACCGAAAACACCGCAGAGCTGCTAATAAGCATCCAATTCCGCCTCACTCAGCTGATTCGGAATGGACTGCTATCTGCACTCGGTCGAGCCGTCAGGTGGACAGGTGGCCGAGCACCAAGCAAAAGAAGGAGCTACCAATGGATCGATTGAGAGAAGGATTGGCAGTTGTCATTTTGGCGGCTCCATGATGTAGTCGTTAGTGCTGGTGACCCTGAATCGCGCCATTCGCGATCGATTTTCAGTGGAGTCCAATGAATGAGCGGTGAGGCAATGCCACGGTAGATCAGCTTCGCGAGTTCTCTCAGCTAGCATGGAAGAGGGGTGAGAAATAATAAAAACTGCGCATAGAAGTGTCGACCAGCACGGTTGGCTAGTACGACATCCTCACGGTCTGAAAGCCACGAATTTGAGTCTCGTTCCGAACACACCCTTTTATTCTCGACTGTATCACATTGGCACCTGGTAGCTGAGGTTCGTTGAGATGGCTACCACCGCATGCTTACACGCATCGTCCGATCCTCACTGATGCTGCTGATAGGACAGGTGGATTGATGCTGGCAATGATTTGCGTCATCTAGGGTGAAACTCGAACCTACGATTTCCTACTTAGGAAGCAGACGCTCTATACCGAGCCGAACAAACCCATTCCACTACACCTCTGTCCACTTTTTGTATTTAATATATCATCTACTGTCGCATCTGTTTGACGATTTCTCAGCCTGCCATCCCTCTACTACGTCAGTCAAACTATACTTTAAACCATCCCCTCCACCAAAGCAGCACCACTTAACAACATTTGACTCACTTCACTTATATTAATTTTACCATAATTCGAACTTTTTTATTTATTTTCGCTCCTCACAATATTTATTTCCTATGAAATTCCATTGCCTCCCTTTACTTCACGTTTGAGAGGGGTGCTCACACTTTGTATTTACCCATCACACCGTTCTCCTCAGTAATATCATGGTTTAGCTATTTTTGTCAATCTTTCCAAATCTTGGTGTTTTTGACATTTTATTAAATATAACATGGTTGAATGACTGCAATGTTTTCAAACAAAACTCGTTTCAAACTTCTGCACATGTAGACTGGTCGTACTTTTCGAAAAGTTGCCTCCGTTTAAGTTATTATTGGCTTCTGTTGTTGCAGTTAACTCTATGCTGTCACTAGCGGTTTTATCGCTTCCCTTCGAGGAGATAGCGTGTTTGTGCGAATGCATCCATGTAGCCGTGCTCCCGCCGCCTGTATTGTTCGCGATTGCTAGCAAGGGTTGGTATACTTCGAACCCGTTAAGCACAATCTCCGGACCCACTGCTGTGACATCTCGGAGCCTCATGCGGCCGTATTGGTACGTGGATGCTTCCTCTTGCGGCATTTGTTGATGTATTAATACTGGTGTCTTTCGACCAGGGTCAAATTTCACCTGAGGCCAATCGTAGAAGCTTGCATCCGTCGGTGAACCCGAGTAGCAGATGCGCACCTTCTTGTTCACAGTGTTTTCTAGACAAAAGAAAGAGCACGAATAAGTCGCCATTTCTCGCATATTAATTCCAGTTTAAGCGAATAGCAAGCACGGGAGTACAGGCACCACCGCCTCACAACGAACTGGAGAAAATCACGGATTGAATTTGGGAGATAACCGACAAATCCACACCCATCCCCTAGTCACCCAGAACAAATGGGCAGGAGGAGACCACAATCCTCGGCTCCGGGAATCAAAACCTGTTTACTACACAACGCATCACGACTTTCTCTTCATTGAGGTATTATTTTTAGCTTGCGCTCCACTTTTTACGCCTTAGTATTCCTGCTGCTGTGACGACTTTTCCTTATTTTGGAGTCGAGTTATGAATTCTTTTAGCATTTTTGAAGAGGTTTTTGTCTTTGTTTAACGATAGCACACTTTCCTTCTTTCGTGATTTTACCACCCGTTTGCCTTTCTTTTGCCCATCGACTGCCGTACATCTCCTCCACTTTGCTAATTTATTTTTTTTCAATATCTTAATGTGCATACTTCTACCTCATATTATTATTTAAAAGCAACTAAGACTACCTTAATTTTACATCTACGGTGAACCATTCTGTCTACCCTTGAAATTAAGTTGGCATTATTAATTGTATCTCAGGTGCTTATTCTCCTTCTCAAACACATAATCCCAGCATTGCATTGGATGCCCATGACCACACGCAATCACTCCATAAACAATGCATCCATAACATATACACTGTGAGGGAGAAGCGCTTGTAGAGCGCTCAACCAAAATCTTCACCCACCGCAACAACGAAGCAGCCGTTGTGAACAGTTTTATCGTAAGATTGCGTGCATGCACTCGTTCAAGCCTTCACAACTCCTCCTCAACTCGAATAGTGGCTGCCAATGGAGGAAAGCATCGATTTCCCTGTTATCGTCTGAATGATACGGAAAGCATGCGTGCTTGTGCATTTGACTTTTCAAGAAAAAATATCTTACTTTATCGTTTTGATTTTTCTACAAACCACTGGATCAATTTGTGCTTCGAATTCATAATTTACAGCCATCTGTACCACTCACATAATTAGGATTTACCATACTTCGTTAAAGACATCGTTCTCATCGCTCTAAATCTCTAATTTTTCCCAATTGAGGTTTCTGCTCATAATAGGGGCGTTATGCCACTTCACTAGATTTAGTGCGGCAAACCTCTTAAATTCACACTTTAGATTCCATTATCCAAAACTTACGTCGAAAACTCACTCTAACCTCGTCTATTTGAATTGTTTTATGCCTTTTCTTGCTTTGAATATGTACACATTCTGCACTTCTGACCACTTTTAATTCCTTGATAAAGACCTACTCATTCACTATCCACTTATTTTTATTAATTGATTTGTATTTAATTAGGAATGTGAGGAATTACTTCGAGGGGTTAATAAAAAGAGCCTGTCCGCAGTTCCAATCGAAGTAGAAATCAGAAGTTTGGAATGACTAATGGTGTTGGTTCCTTAAGAAGTCCTCTATTCAGCTTTTTCGATTTATTGGTGCCGAAAACGATGGATGCTGATTTTAGATTCACTTTCGGTGTGTTTTGTATTTGTGGTTAATCCAAGTAAGTTAAGCAATAATACCAGCACCATGTTGCAGGGGAGCTTTTGAAACTGACTTGCATTACTATTTTGAATCGATTGCTAACTTAGAAAAGTGTAGTCTCATTGTAAAACCTAGCCGAACAATTTTGCATGTCTATGTGGTAGTTCGTAAATATGATCCTGCGAGTGTATCGTGGGACAACATTACTAAATTCTAATCTGTTAATTGCTTAGAATAGAATAAAGGCAACACGATTGCATTGCCATTTACGATATGCCTGTTGCTGACCCAAACGCTCGTATCGTAAGCCAGTAAACAAAAGATAGTCGATTAGCTGCGCAGTAATTAGATCCTCGCATGTATTTCTGGAAGTCTGTAGCTGATGGTAGTGATAAGTGCATATTATTATGTAAGTGGAAGATGCCTAGAAAGGAAACGTCTTGGTGTGGATACGTTTATCATCAAACAAAAGTGTTATTCACCAATTAGATATAAAACTACTACATTCCTTTCAGATGTTAATATATCTGCTCATAGTTGTAAATCTACCAGGATAAGGTGCAAGTCGAAGTGCCTTTGAGTCGCAAGAGGGTAGAGTGCTTGCATCAATAGACAAGCACGCCGAACTAGGAACCCCTGTGTTCTCCATGGCTGCAGAATAGAGGCTGTCCGGAGGCGGTCTGCCTCCATCAGTAGCAGGTTTGCTTCTCCTTCGAAAGGCTATGAGGACGAAAGTGCAGATGAGGCCGAGGAGGATGGTAGTGGCCACGGCCAGGCAAATAGTTGCAGCCCAAAATGCAGTGGGTGATGAGAAAATGGCGAAGCGATCGGAAAAGCGCGACTCAATGACCTCGTAGTCAGTAGGTTCGCTGGCTCCCCCATGAACCCAGTGCTGACGATCGTCTGCTGACGAGATGATAGCTTCGAAGCGTGAGGCTGATCCAGCCTCAGTGGCAGACGCAGAAGATGTAAATCCAGGCAGTCCTCGTCCAACGGAATTCAGTGCCACGAGATTAGTCTGAATACCAGTAAAAGGCATTCAAGGAGTAGGTCAATTTGAATGTCCGACCTCAACTCCCAACTGCTTAGGGGTTCTGGTATTTAGCAAGGAGGAAGAAAGTGATAGAGCCGTTGGATGACTGAGGTGAATTAAAAACTGTAATCGAAATGAGAAATTCTTCGTAGCCTGATGGTCAATGCACATCTAGTTTCTTCATCGTTATAACATCAAATAATTTTCCATTCAGTTCAAACTAATCGCCATCCTAAACCATAAGTGACGTCGATCAATGGAGTCATAGGGCAGATGTTTCAAAATTATGGCTCCTGTAGGGATTGGTGCTACAAATGCCATGGAACATCAGAATCATGGCAAATGTTGCCGATAATCGTGACGACTTATCCATTGTCATTGAACTGCACCACTTTAATGTGGCAATGAACATTGCGAGAAACAGATACTATGCAAGGATAATGAAGAAAACCGATTTTCACTGCATGTTCAAAACCTTGTTGCATTGCGACAAAGGGAAATGATGAGCTGTGCTAAGTTTTACCCATTCAGAATGTCTCGTTGCGTCACAATGTTAAAATTTACATCTATAGAACTAAATTGCAGTTCTTGATATGTGCGCACATGCAGATTCAGGGCTAATTTAATTTGTTTCACATATTTTTCGACATTTAATGTTAATCATCATTGTGTTTTCCTTTAATCAATAAACTTCACTTTGTTGAGTGCTGTACCATGATTTACAAATGTGTTGCGTAAAAAGCATCACTTAGTTATCCATTATGAACGCAACTCTTCTTTTATCGCTTGAAGGATTATCCCAATAGCTGTACTTAGCTTCAACTTGATTAGTGCAAATAACATAACACTCCAAGGCGATGCTATTAAAAGTGGGGATCGTCAATTTACCATGGACTTAAAACGCTCCGTTTTTAATCGAATAACTTTCGGTTGATCCTTTACAAAGGTTCAAGAGAAAAAAATAAGTCCGAATTTCCTAATTTGATGCACCATCACTTATTACTTAAGTATGTATGTGGTTTTGCACATGTAACCCATACAACTAAGAGACGAAGAAGTTGCTAAGTCCAACAGCCTAGGCAGATAGAGTGGATATTTTTGCGATTTGTGCAGGAGAGAGTGAAGGACGTATTTAAAGGAGTTTGCTTAAGGCAGTTCAAGCGCAATCACCGAATTTATTTAACGTATTGTGATAACAACCACACTAAACAACAGAAAGAAGAAGAAGAAGAAGAAGAAGAAGAAGAAAAAGAATGTTCCCATTTCAAAAAAGATAAGATCCCACTTTGATTCAAAGCCACCTTGAACAAAGAAATCCTCGTTTTTCGTGTTCATTCTTATCGATAAAAATGCGTTATCGAATAAATTTTAGCCCATCAAGCTCAGACAATCATAAAAAACTATAAACGCGTGTTTGACTATTCCCGAAGGAATTAAGATACCGTGGCTAAAATAGGATGTCTAAGGTTCAACTTAGCGAGACTCATCCTCCCTCTTTGAGTCGTCTATACTGCCTGAAGGCTTTGCATCCCTCAAGATACCAATCAGGCTCAACTATTGTGCTTCAAAATTAAATTAAAATGAGAGGGATGTCGATCATCACCACCCACCCATCCACTCAATAGCGAATTCGGCGCTCGTGTACATGACCACTTGCACGCACCCGTTCCCCTCTCTGGGGCGTAGAGCCGCAGGAGGAAAAGGAAGGACAAGGACTTTTCCTTATTTCCTCTCTTCATTGGCCTACCCCTCCCTCCCTCCCTCCCCCACTTCACCTTCATTACCTCCTCCTTCAGAACCCTCAGCTCCCCTTTCCAACCAAGCATCCATGCTCTTTTTGTAAACCATTGCGCAGCCAACTTCCTGTTTTAAGAGTTTTGGTAAATTTAAGCAAAAAAATAATCCGCTTGAGTAAAAAAAGATAAATAAACCTAACAATGGTCACGAAAGTGGAATGAGATCCGAGGCATGTGATTATTAAACAACATAATAAAATTGAAAGTAGAAGGCTTATCAGGCAATTTTCTTCCAATATTTGAGTTCGGGAGTGTGATATAAAACCTAAATTTAATTATTTAAAGTAGATTAGGTTTTATAACGATTTGGCCAAACTAAGAGGAACCGTCAGCAGCTCTCGCACTGCAATTACTCGAGAGATTAGCATTTTAACAATTTACCTGCACACACTATGAGATCACAAAAGGCAGGCATAATGTAAGCAATCGGAGGAAAATTAACTACTCTCTGCTTGGCCCAAAGCGCATAACTATGAATGAGTTGGGGTTGAGTATGAAAGGACATATTAACTTAAATTGTTTTGGGGCATAATTCGAACCTTCCATAATTCAACATGTTCCAATTCCATAAACAAGAAGAAATGAGCTTTTTGGTTACTGTGGTAGTAAAAGATCGGATTCCCGCATTCGATTTCAAACCGAATGCATAAAATTGGAAATAACAATCCATCGCATTCGAAACAATTTCCTATGCATGTTCCACTCCTTAAGTCATCTTACGTGTCAGTATTTCTGCTTTATTAGGGTAATGAGAGGCCTTTTAGGCATTATTTAATTGCTCTAACTCAAGACTTCCATTTTTGATTAAGTATGATCGTTCGCGAATGTTTTATACAGTCGTTTTCTTTGATAATAAGCCGATTCGCAAACGAAACGGTTTTGCAAATACAGGAAAAGCGTTTGGTATCGAATTGAATCAACTTTAAAGTATCAAAGTTAATTCACAGACCTTCCCAGAAATTTTAGCAAGTTATGTTAAATCCTCGAACCGAACTTGGGATCTTAAAAAAATACATGAGTACTATTCATTGATCAATCACGGCAACACACACTTTTAAGTGCTCTTTAAATAAGTGATATCCAGATATTATGTAAGTAGAAACTGAGGATGTCTTCAACCTTCGGCGGTATGGGATGCGCCACGAATTGCAAACTCATTGATCAGTAGTACGCAGAAACACTCTCCAGCTATACTATTAATCATAGCAACGTCAAAGCCATTAAAATTACTATCAAAAAGTGGAAGTGAGGCCATCGAAACTCAGTACTCTAGTCAACGCAGGTACCGTTGCTATTTTTCAGCGTTCTATTTCGTGATCACTCCGAGCGGAATCCCGATAGTACATGCATCAGTCGTCCACAACGGGAGATCCTAGCTAAAAACCAATTTAAAACGACTGATGGATGCGTGTGTGCAGGCACAACCGACCTGTAATCTGGTGATACTAATAAATGGTACTCAGAAATAAAATTACGAAATGTGGGGCTAAATTTGCTCAACGTCAGATTAAGGCAACCGCACCATTGTATAAACCCCGTCACCCGCCCTTACATTACCCATCTGCGCCAGTTAATTTTACAACTTAGCTAGCTCACTTCGTGAGTGTCCGCGTTAATAACGGAAAAAACGTTAACAAACAGCCCTAACTCTCGCTTTCGATTGCGGATTGCATGTTTTCAAAGATAGGAGAAAAAACTAACTTTGGTTAATTTAGGTTCTTCTTATACGTGATTATATTCATCGGTAGGATTATTGATAAAAGCACCTCAGCTTGTCATCACTAGACGATATTGAGTTATTACAAACAACGCGGAAACGAATTAAATGAAAACTTGAGGATGTAAACTGCCTGCATAGTTTTAAATTGTGTGTTACAAATTCATTTTTCCGTGTAAACCATCTATGACTTATTCAGTGCATTTATTTATATAATTCACTTCTTCCTCACGTATACTGATGCAAATAGACAACGGAAATCTTTTGTTACGAACGCAAAGGCTCTTACATCTTCTGTGATTTCCTGATCAGAGATGGTGAAGCGAACTTGAACCGATGTAGTGGCCGACAGCCTGGGTTCACCCTTGTCCGTGGCACTGATGATGAGGCTGTACCTACCTAGCTCTTGTTTAGTGCGCTTCTCAGTAGTCTCACAACGCGAGAGAAGCTCGTCCACAGCAACGAGGCTGATCTCACCCGAGCGCGGATCGACCTCAAACCAGGGGGTGTCAGATGTCAGCGTTGTCTTATTGTCCTCTTGCTTTCTGCTGCTTGTCTGAAGCTGAGTATCATTGTCAAAGAACAATGAATACTCCAGCTCAGAGTTTGACCCTTTGTCCGAGTCGTTGGCAACAACCTGCAGAACAACTCGAGGAAGATGCTGAATATCTCCACAAGTTAGTGAAACCTTGACCTGAAACAAATTTGATGTAGATGTAATATTGGGGAAATTGAATAAAAATCAACCAAAAAGATTCAACGGTTGCATCCAATGTTCTGATTTTGTCTATGTCATCATTCATTTGCGGACAAAAACTGAGGCTGCTGCCGCCAAAACGGATGCAAATCGCACCCCTCTTTACCTCAAAGAAATACCATTTCAAAATATCGCTTTCAGAATGGTAAAGCATGTAATCCTCTAGATACAGCCCCAACTTGTGAGCTAATATCACCTAAATTGTACGAGACTGTTCGGAACTGCTTTACTACCAAGCATACTTAGAATTGGGTCAATTTTTCATATTTCCAATTGCGTATTCTAAAAACCCTACAAATACTGAGGTTGAGAGAAGTCGAAGGATGGCACAAACCATGGTGTACTCCTTCAGTAGCTAATTCAAAGTGAATTTTTAATTGCTTCATATCGTGAGTGCAACAGAGTGAACACGGCACGCGAACCTGCAGAATAAGGTTGGTCGAGCTTAGATTAGGAAACACTTATTTGCCAATTAAGGACAAAGCAATAATCCAATCAGTCCTCACAACAGTAGGCGTAATACAATGCACTTTTACGAGAGCACACCCAACATGGAGACTGGGGTTTGGCGAAACTAAGCTAAAAGTGATTATGGCCCTTAGCCAATGGAGGGAGGCAAACATGCCAAATGAGGCTGTGCTTTAATGTTTTTAATGGTATTTAACCCCAAGGAATGTGATCAAGAGCTATGTGGAAGAGTGAACGAGTTCGAAACTTACCACAGCATCACTCTTGGGAAAGATAAATTTTGGCACATTGTCGTTTTCATCATGAATGTTAATTTGCACAGTAGTCTGAGCTGTGAGCCGACTAACCATTTGGTTCCACTGATGCTGATGCACAGAGCTACTTTTGCCTACTTCTCGCTTTCCTCCATCGATCACCTCAACAAGCAGTTCAAAGGACTCCAACTGTTCCCGGTCCAGTCCATCAGGTCCAACAAAAATTTCACCGGTCTCCCCATCCAACTGAAAGACAAATTTATTTAATTAAGTGCTCGGAAAATTAGCTTCACAAAGCTTTTATTTCTAGTATCAGATGCGTTTCCAATAGTTACTGCAATACAACAACGCTGTAGGCGAACGCTATCCCCCATTCAGGTAAGCATGCTTTCGTAAGTTGCATTTGACTGCTGATATTTTGTCCGACTTAATTATCCTAGAGCTTGTAAAGGGAGGTCTAATGTTATTTGCCAAAAGGCGACCCTTTCATTGCTTTGAAAAGCCAAAGCTAAAAATCATTACCATTCCAACCATTTGTTGAAAGTGAGTTCAAAAGTGTTTTTGCGAGTAATTTTGTCTTAGGAGAATTTAGCCAACTAAACATGATCTTGGCATTAAAGTCGATATTTAGAACAGTGTTAATGGATTTCAGTTAGAGGGATAAAGTAAAGGCATTTCCGATTTAAGATAAATCCCAAAACTTAAAGCCTTTTTATTTTGGAATGGGCCTCTTTTTAGTAATTAAGTTCCTGATTACATCTTCGAGTGGTTCCACGTGCATGTCAAAGACTGTAACATAAACAATTATGATCAAAGACAAAGCTGATACGGAGTTTCATGGTAATGACAGAAAGATTGAATAGGTCACTTCAGAATAACTGCTAAACAGCTTGATGCGACAAATATTCTGCCATAAAAGAAGTACTAATGCTTTTGATCACAGTTTGCACCAAGCTCCTACCATCTGTGCAATCAGAACTGTTGTCATCTACGAAGTAGGAACAAAAGGCACTTGTAGACAAGATTTTGTCTATCCTATTTTGCTTCCGCATGGTTGAATCCATTTCCGGCCAAAATGATCAAACGCAACAATGCTAAATCGGCTGCCGTTCGTAAAGTAGCAAACTGAGTAGAGATGTAAAATTTAACCCAAAATAATGCAAATTTCATTAAGAAAACTAAACACAACCAACAGTTTTGCGTCTTAATACTTACATTTGGAGGTAAATGAGACTGAATTAAGAAACGGTAGACAAAAGATTTGTTCTGTTCAATTTAGAATTGTTTACTTATGGATCACTGACAACCGCGTGGGCACTGCTGCGCAGGTGCAAGGTTAAATCAGCTGTACAGAAATGACTGAACAGCGACTGCTGGCATTTTGATTCACAACTTATTCCGCGGACCAGTGGACAGAGAGATATTATAACATTAAACCAGCAAATTTTACGGATTAAGCCTGAGAGGTGGTAATAAATATGGTCGAAATAAGGGGTCATTGATATTGTGGGACGCACGTGGAAAATAGAGTGACATGGAATCGACGATGGTGTTAAGGTCTGCTAAACTCGCTTGATGTGACTGCAATGCCATTTTTGCTCAGGAAGTATAGTTCCATTAATTAGTATTCCACAAGTCACGAGGTTATTTCTTTTAAGTTCTGCTTAAAGTGAGTGTTCATCGACATCATAGCTGTTGGTTTATTTAAGCACTGGAGGAGGCGCAATGAGGACTCTCCATAGTCCCAACTCACCACCTAATCAGATCTAACAAGCTTGTAAAAAGTACGTTTAAGCCTTCATTTTGGAAGTTGAGATGGCGCAAGTTTGTCAGGACTGTTGCTAGTGTGGAGATTTTGTGGCGTACCAAATCGTGAAATTTTTGATCAAGGTCTCTTCATAGCCGCCTGAGACGAACAGTGCGTCCGCTCGTCCGCGCCTGGCCAGCTAGCGCACGAGTAGCGTGAGAGCATCCATAGCAATCGCTGTGGCCTGGAATTGTGAGAATACGACTGTCCACAACAAACACCAATCCTATCTTAGGACCTTACCAATTTCTCCAGCCAGTGGAGAAAAATCATGTCGATGTACGTACCGAAGTTGGATTTTTAGTGATGGGAGTAGCCTTGCACTTTTAATGTCAGACAAGCAGACAACAAGGACACCTAGAAAAAGGAATTTTAAGTGACCGCCTGTAAAGCTCTATAGATACAAATGAGAAATGAGTTCTATTTTTTAACGTTAATTTTTGGCGCCTTCTTAGGATCGCTTCCAGAAACGGAATTGCGGAGAGGCTTCTAGTTATCGGTCTCCAGTGTAAAGACGGCCTTGGAATAATAATTATACGTTTGAAACGTTTTGCGTTACAAAGGCAGCAAAGTATACGGCCTCTCACTATTAGTGACAAGTAACTTTGTGGGGTTTCAGAGAAATATTTTGTAAAAAACAGACAGTGGCGCAGCTTTAGTAACTCTGCCAGCATAAGAAGGCAGCTGAATGGCAACAGCAAACTTCCAGGAGTGCGTTGATATTGCAAACAATGATGAAGCTCTTGTGATAGCTCCAATCAATGTGTATGCGTTATTGCGAAACTATTATAGAGATGAGGAAATTAAAAATCCATCGCGGAAGTTGAGTCATTTGGACCGTATGGACTATATCAGGATGCGTGAAGAGAATCCATGCAACCTGATCCCACTGAACTGGTTTAGGGCTCATCAGAAGATGCAAAGGTAGTAGCTGCGACACTAACCATTCACCCACCTTCCATCTCTCCTTCACAGCCTCAATAAGCTATGTTATGAATGGGCATATTTTTGGAAAATAACTGCTGAAACCCTCTGAAATATTTATTTTAATTACTCCTTAGTTGCTATGGCTTACACCTTATGCATGGCTCTTTTTTCAACAGGCAAGCTAAGGGTCATCAGTGATCTCGAAGATCTTGTGGGCTAGAAGTACCGTTCGTTAATGGTAAAATGTGGTGACCAAACTTTACTTATAACGTGAGGAACTACTCCTGGATGTCAATGACGGGTTATTCACATTCAAGCGCGCATACGTACACTAACAAGCAGAAAATACCTAGAGACTAACAAAGAAGCATCATTATCAAAAACATTCTACACCCTTTGTGTTTCCAATTGGTAAGATAGGTGAGTGGTTGAAGTTACGCCAGCTGAGAAACCTTGAAATAATCTGCTGCATGACAGTCGTGTCATGCCATGTTCACTGATGAGCCACGCACCTGATTGAGCTGCTCCTCGTCTAGTTGCTATCACGCTACTGCATGCATGAATAACGAATGTCCACCGCCATGCTCATCTACCATGCCAGTCTAAAGTTGGTTTTAGCGCCGAAGGTTCGTGAACACTATCTACTTGTTTCCCATCACGGACCTCCTTAGATAGCAGATGTAGCTCTTTTGTAAATGTAAATGATATACATATCGTCACAACTTTTGGGAGCTGAAATAGATAAGAAGTGGGCAAGATGTTATCGGTCTTTCTAAAAGCCCCAGATTTGGATACTTTGCTGCATCGAAACCTTCAAGATTTAGAGGTAACTATAAAAACCCCAAAAGAACGATGGCAAGAATTTCTACATTAAGCTGCAGTCACCTATACAAAAATGAAAATTTATTATGGTTCCTCAACTTTCGGGGAAACTTGGGCTTAAAACGCATATTTTAGAACCATTAGTTAGTTACCACCCAATGGTCTTATCCCACTAGGCAGCCACTAGAAGCATAGGCATAAGATTTGCAAATTCCAGCTAAAACCTCGTAACCTATTCTCATCATTTTAGTAAATAGTCCAGTCAATTCGAAATTCGCCTTAAGTTTAATAAGTTTTCTATCTAGTAAGGTAAATACTTGACCTCTGAAAATAAGGAACCGGCCAATTAAATGAGAGACCTTACTTAAAACAGACTACTTTTCCTTCCTGTCTCTGGTGTTGGAAGCACTGGATAGACTTCTACCAGCTATTTCTCACCCCATCGCCACCCTTTGCTGCGTCCTTCCTCCTCCCTCTTTTTTCCCTTCCCACGTCGCAATACCTCGTGCAAAAGATCTCATCGCCTTGATAACAGCTGACCAGATTCGGTGGTAATGATGGGGTGTAGTTGAGGCGGGAGGGGAGGAAATTGTCCGCTCGTGTGAGAGTCCGAGCACTTAGCAAACTCGTCCGCTAGCGGGAATGCGCGCCACCACACTGAGCAATTATCGTATATAACATTACACGGCAAGTTCGCAAATCAGATAAGGGCCACAGCTCGTCGAAACGTGCGAACTCGGGAACATAAGTGCTAATGAATGTGCGAAAGAGAGAGCACACACAAATTTCCCGTCCACTATTATGGGCTGACGAGTGAGCAAGTGGGCAGATAGAGCGTTTAGCTAATGAGTTCCCTCTTCCATAAAACTATATCCCATCACTGGGTCATCGTTTCTGGAAGCGGAATTGGGCTGATTTTCAGGTTATAAATAGAACTCCCAACCAAAAGGAAAGAAATTTATTTATGGGATGGAATGCTATTTTGGATTCAATGGGATCTGTTCAGCTGATATTGCAAGAATTTTAGATAGGCTGCCCTTGTCATTATCACTGAATTTAAGTGGATTTTACTTCCGATTCTATTAAGGATTTTTACAGACCTATCATTTTACCGGTTGTGTGACATTACAGCAGCTAAATGCTAGACCAGTCGGAGCACGTGAATGTCTTCCTTTTTTTAAAATGGTAAAATTACCGTCTTTGTTTTTAACTAAAATGTCTTTTATCTATTGTTCATTGCATTGGAACTTCTTTGATTACCTGCCGCATTATGAACTTTAAACTGTAAAACGAAACGCCAAAAATTACAATAAATCTGCAGTAATTTGTGTGAATTTGCTTAATTTCGTCTTGACATTTTCATCGTTTGGGTTACTCCAAAAAGTCAGGAAGTGTAAAAATTAGAGCCTAATGTATGATGTAAATCAAAAGGAACTAAAACGACTAAGCAAGCAAAAGGAGTATCAATTTTACCAAGTATATGCAGACAGGTTAAAGTACTTACTGTCCATTAAAGACCAGTTTTGTCAACTAGAATTTCGTCCCTGTGTTTCAAAGTGTCGGTCATTAAAGAGTGAATTGGACAGAAAGAGTTAGCAAGGTAAATCAAATAAATGTTAACACGTCACCGGTGCATGCGTCAGCGCCACAAGGGCTCCAAACTTGAATTAGATGATGTATTTTTTATCAAGTCTAATGACGCACCAATGACCGAACCGCTTCATTTTATTTTGCTTACCCATTTAAAATCCAAACTCATAAGAGCAATTATTGCATTCTCTCAACTACTAATAGGAATACAATTACTCCCCCTTTTTAGTCCACTTAGTTTAAAAGGCAATTCGAATGCAGTTCCACAGAAGTGATCGCATACAAATCAGTGATGGGACGATTTGAAATGAGCATGAGTGAAATCGTTGCTTCATTTGTGTTGAAGGAATGTCCATTTGCGAAGCCTCGTGTTTGATGCAAAATCGATGAGTTAGCAAACTTTCTTGACACGCTTCCCCGCCTCTGTAAGTGCTACCTGGTTTTCTTTTTCGATAGCAATAAATTTAATTTAGGGATCGTGACTAGTCCTTTTTCAACCTAAGGTGGTGTAATTTTTCTCACACTAAAGCTAAAGATAACCACGTTCTCGTGTTAACAGCCCAGGCAGCAAAATTACTTCGTTTAAATCATTCATTAAGGTTTACTACACAAATACAATTCAGTTTATGAATTCTATTATTTCTATTAGTTAACAAAAAAGGATTGGACCTGATAGCACCCAAATTCCCCCAAATTGGGCTTCATTCAGTCTTACTTAAAAAAGTATGCATTAAATATGCCGGTACGATGAGATTGTCATCCACATCATGTATACGCTTGTTTGCGTTCGGGCGTTACCCTGTTCAAACGCTGCCATCACAGCATCCCTTCCGTCCTTGTTGGAGCGCTACCCAGTGCCTTGTCAGCATTTGTGTGTTCTCCCTTCGTTAACTCAGTGACTTCTCCATTTTCCAGTACGGTTTTGAGAAAAAAACAATCGCCGTGTACAGTTTATGAATCGAAGGTAACGAGACTTCGCTCACTTGCTTGTTAACATCAAAATGAGTGTTCGCTTATTTAGTGATGTTTCGAATTTTGGTCACCATATTCATCTGCCACGTATGAGGGTAGTGATGGGCGTGACTTGAGGAAGGTTTGATGAATGTGCTGATTGTAGCTATCACCAAAGCACTAGAGAACACAGATCACGGGATATATCGTCAGTCTACCTAATACTAACAAAGAATGTGTCAAACTCTAATATTATTTCATAGGTAGAGGAGGAAGACATTCTTTAATTTTCTCTTAGCTTAGAGCTACCGAGGACAGAATGACAGATATTAAAAATGTTTGCAAAGCAAACCAGAAATGGAAATAGGCAAACAAGATGCGCAGTATAATGAATCTAAAAATAGGCGCTTAAAAGTATGCGGGAATCATCCTATTCATGCTACCCATATTCCCCAGTTCTATCTCCAAATAATCTTGCCTCTGTTTCATCTTTCAAGTTGTATTTTTTAGAAATAATACTTATAAAATCGACTAATAAAATTGAAGTGCATTTAAATAAGTGTCGTCGAAAGATTAAACGGAAGATAGTGGTGGAAATCGTGATGAATGTAAGAACATATGAATCGAAGTTTTATACAAGAGCGAATACGATCGTGGTGTGGAGTTGAGGATTTAAATTTACCGGAGATACATCATGGACTGGTGAACTATGGAACGATATAAAACATCCAGTTTACCAGCAGATACCGTGCAGCAATCAGTTCATTTGACAGTTTCATTATCCCATGCAAACTGGCCTATTTGAGGTGAGATAATAAAATCAGTCTTTAACCAAGTCTTACAGTCAATCCGCTCACAATGGCTCATTCTAGAAAACTATCCAAATCCACATATTACTTTAGATCTACTTTCTTTGTGGCTAAATCTCCAATAGGCTCACCAGGCTCAGAGGCTCCAACAACTGGCAATGAGTCGCAGTTGACTCGCTCTTAATAATCTTGGTTATAGCCCAGTAACTAGGATCATTAAATTTTATCCAAACCTAATACAAATTATTATTGCAAATAAAAGTCGACGTTATATGACCTCTTAGACTTGTGGATTCTCATTTCCCACTCATATTCCCATCATTAATTTAATTATTTCTTATTTGAAATCCACAAAACAGTAAATAAGTGATAGCAAATGCATATAATCACATTAGGGGTCATGTCCTCACAAAAATCACGAGACAATCAATTCAAGTTTACCTCAACAGCCTCCCAAAATATCAGCAATCTCTACGCCATTCACCCACTGTTGAGTCATTCATCTTGTTCCAAATTCATTACCCTCCAATGCTCTTATCAAGAATTCAGGCGTGACTGAGTGCAATAAAGGTGATGGTTAGGATTTCAATGCATCTTTGACCCCACCAAAGTCCTCAAAGTAGATTAATCGGGTAAACAAATCAAACAGAGTAGATTTCAAAAGAAAATCCGGACTCTGAAGTTTGTAGTGATTTTGAAGGAACTTAGTATATGCAATTTAATTTATTTTAATGATATGTAACTGATAATAGTAGTCACTCCTAAAGTATAGTTTAAAAGAATCATGGTTGGACATTCAAATTTTATCACAACTTTAGTGAATAAGATCATTGAATACATATGCTAAGAAAAAGGTCCACTTACCACTACAGGAATTTTACTTTTTTGAAAACCTGTGCTGGAGTACGACCAAGCAACAGGTTTCTCATTCACCTCAAAAGAGGATATCCCAGTAGGGTCATACGGACGCATTCTCGCGATGGTGTAAGTTAGCGCCGCGTTATCCGTTCCTGCTTTGTCCCTATCTGTTGCATTCAGACGCCCAATCAGTGTGCCAGGCGGAGCTGACTCAGAAATAACGAAGTAGAAGAAGGGTCCAACCTCAGGAGCGTGATCGTTGATGTCTGTCACCTCGAGAGAGACAGCTACGGTGGTAGAAAGACGAGTTTTGCCTCTTTTCCCATCTGTCGCAATGACCGAGAAGTTGTGACGCTCAGCCATCTCTCTGTCAGGACCCCCAGGTCCAGAAACTACCAGCCATCCACTGTCAGCATCTATCTTTAACCAACCGGGCATGTCGTTTCCCGCTGTCCACTCCACAATTGCGTTCTCCCTTTCATCGGAGTCAACAGCCTTAATCTGACAAATTTTCATGCCTTGCTTCACGTTTTCCACCACCTTACATGCCACCGTAATTCCGTCTGAAAGAAACTCATTCTCCGTAGGAGAAGCCGCAGGAGGGCAGTCATTTTCATCCAAAACACGCACAAAAATATTCACGACGGAGGTCAGTCGCACCTCATTGGGATCGATTGCCCCTTCGCCATCAATGCAGATTAGACGAAGGTCGTGAGAGCTCTGCGCTTCACGATCCAAAGGACCTGCGGTTAAAATTTGATATCCCATGTTGTTTTGTTTAGTAGTCCATTCAGGAAATGTGGTTTTAATCAAGCGGAAGTTTGAAGCAGAGCCATTTTTGGAAGAGACTTCAATCAGTTCACATTCCACACGGCCTCCACTACCGGTGTCTGGGTCTTCCACACTCACTGTTGCGACGGGTTCAAGGGCTGGAAGGTTTTCTCGTACACTCAGTGTTTTCTTGTTACCTGGACTGAATGACTGCATGAGGGAAATGGGAAGTACAGTGATTTTCGGATGGGAGTCGTTGATATCATGAATGTATAATACAATCTCGCCGATTGAACTGCTACGCTGCTGTGACTCGTCGTTTGGAGAATCGACTGCTTTAACAAAAAATCGGATGCCTGCACCTTCGTTGCCATCTGGACTTGTCTGTTTTAGAGGGAGTTGACGGGAAATAGCCTCGTAATCGACGGGATAACGCCGTAGTCGAAGGACACCTGTGCGAGAATCGAGATGCAGAAAATTGTTGAGAAGACTCTCCCCTTCCAATGGCTTATCGGCACCCATCATCATATGGTACTGAATACGTGCGTTCGGGCCAATATCTCCATCTGTTGCTTCAAGTTTTAGGATGTGGTTATTTCGCCCCACGCCTCCAACAGTGCCCTCTTTCAGATCAATTTGAACTGGTTGATTAAACTTGAACTCCTGCGGACTAATCCATTCTGGATAGTGATTATTAATGTCCAAGACGTGCACACGAAGCTGACAAACTATCCTATGAGAGGGGCTGTAATCACTGGGTTCGTCGGGACTATCCCAGACTGCATACTTTACCAGATATTCGCCCAATAGTTTAGGACTTTTGGAATTCACTGACAATTGCTTTTTGAAGGGACGATTCAGTCGTAGTTGAATGGTGACCTTGGACCACGGACGTTGGGTCAGCGTAGCTTCCGAGAGATCGAGAGAAAACTGATCGCCCGCGTAGTCATGTGGTGAGGTTGACAACTGACGAAAGCCATAGATGCCGTGTATCGAAGTGTCAGCATCAACTACAGTCCAAGAAGCAAGCACTTCATTCATATGAGCATCTTCGGGTACCTCTATTGTTGAGATAGAGAACTGATCATCCTTGAGGGCGGTAGATGGCGGCTGGCAGATTGGGCGATTGTCATTTGTGTCTACAAGAAAAAATCTCACGAAAACAGTGCGCAAACGGGTCCTGGAGTTGTGTTCCGCCATTTGAAGAGCATTTAACTGCAGTCGAAGCAGGCATTCGTCCTGTTCTGCAGTTCCGCAGATAGTTTCGCGATCGATTCTTTTAATTATGACCAAATCATGGTTCGGAGAGACGCGAAAGTACTCATGCTGCTCAGCAGGAATCAGTGTAAATACTCGTGACTCGGAACTGAAGCGATGCTGAGAAGAATTGTGATGAGTGTCATGCAAAGTGACTGCTTTGTTCAGGTTTAAAACTGCGTGTCCACTGGGCAATTCTTCCAATAGTTTTTCTTCAATCACCACTGTGTCAGGCAGACTAAGAGCATGTTCTTTGGACAGGGCGTAAGAAAAAGGAAGCAGAAGTTCAGCAAAAACGACAATACATGGAAAGATGTTCATAGTTGCAGAATATGGTGTAGGCACAGAATGCCGATTGAGCAGACATTGTGAACAGTTTAGACTCACGAGCATCTTTGCAGCTTGTAAGCGGGAACTGATTGGACCCACTCAACTGACCAATTGGAAGGCGGGCGCCAAGGTGTGAGCAACAATCGGCGTTCCGCCCTGTGTACCAGCCACAAACGCCGTAACTGAGACAGGAGGGCACACTAGGTCCCCGTTTTATCACTAGTGTCTCACCATAAAATGTACTCGCAACATTTCGTCAAAAACACGGAACGTAAGAACGCCTTTCTAAAAATAACCCAACTCTAGACCTCATATCGGTTCCGGTTAACCCGGGTAAAGAGAGGGTGACTGTGAAATTAGACCATTCTTCAGCGCATTTTTCTTCCATAATTCGCATTTATGAAATTTTAAGGTGAAGATACATGCAGATACATCAATTTATTCGATTACATACTCATTGTAGAAGACTGGAAAGTGAATGCTTTGCCCTGCAAAGTTATGATGAAGTCGCACTGATTTGGGAAGGTTGGTTCCATGTTGAAGAAATCGCGGAACGTGCTGTTAGTAAAGCTTATCCTGCTAAGAGTCTTTTTGTTTTAAATTTACTACCGCGGGCTTGGTAACAAACTAATACGAAAAACCGTGATAGCTACCCAGTTTTAGACATCATTTGAGAGTGGGGAAATATCAGGGCTTCTTGCTTTTCTCACACACTGCATCTACAATCACTCAATCAACTGTATACCCTGCAAACTGGAAATGCATGTTTAGCATTGATATTGGTTAAGCAAAACACGTCTGAAAATGGGTCACAATAATCAAAGGTGATTTAGCCAAAACCTATGTAAACAAGCAACTCAACGCAAAGTATTTCTTTTCTAAAAGATAAGTAAATGTGGCCGTATTTAGCACGCATACAGAAGGTATTTCGTTTGTAGTTTTTCCTTTAATTCTCATTTAAACATTAAGATGCAAGAACATTGGGGCGAAATTCAAACTTCAATACAGCCATTCCTTTCACCTTACTAAGCCCTGAAATCCATGATCAAATTAACAAAACAATTATAATTAAGTGCTGTAGACAAATGCTCATATTGCTGCAAACACTTGACTAAAATGGGGCAAAATAAGCTCAATTCGCTTGAAATTTTCAGTCAGTGGCTGCACACAGGCAAGGTTATGGTGGGGAAGGACGCGCCTACACGGCACACCTACGTTGACGAAAAGAATCCAACGCGTTTTAAGTGTTTCTGGCGCCTAAGTACAGCTTAATCGGCGATTTCGTCTTTCTCTGCATGGCCGTGGCGACGGAAATAATTACAAAGAGCATTTGAGTGGACATTGGACGGGAGCGTGGAGGGCGGGAGGAAGGTGGGTGGGTAGAGAAGGCTGAGGTTGGAGAGAACCCGGTATCTGCCGGATTGATGGTATCTCCCAGGTGCTTGTACTACACAGTCTGAAGCTACTTGAGTAAAATGCTTTTTAATGGAAAATGAGAGTATGGCTGCCTGCAAATGCGGCATCCTCGTAGATTGAAATGCATTTGTTCTCTTAGTTTTGCATGGCTAAAGGCCAGCATTGCTTGACAGGAACTGACGATGCAATTATGGCTCTGAGCTTATCATCTTAAAAATGCCGCCAACAGGACGAAAGTAGAAGAGGGCTTTGCAGCGAATTCAATACAGATTTTGTGTGCTTTAAACAGAATATGGACTAAAACTTCCTGACATTTCATTGTGCAGAGAGAAGCGAGTAGTCAAAACATGCAGCGTCTTCAAACTCCGCAATGTTTTGTGAAACAGCTGGAATCACAGTACAGCTGATGGGACGTGGGGATGACAACTGCTGCAACCTACTTGAAACACATAAAGTAAGTTGTCTATTTGATCTATGGGCTTAAGCCACAAACTGATTAGTAAGGGATAAGAAGATTGAGAAGGAAGTGGTGTCTGATGACCCTCAATCGATTACCTGACAAACTATAGGATCATTACTTTTTACCTCATTGGCATTATTTCCTCCCTGAAACCCCATTACCATAGTATTTAGTCGCATAAAGTGACTTTACTTTGGGCTTTGGCTGCAATCAGATGCGCTTGTTGAGCTACTTGTTGGCCGTAACACCAAAATATTGTGTGAAAAGTATAGACAGGCGGCGACAGTTGATATAGGACAAGAAAACAAGTGCTTTTGAAGGTTCTGCGATGTCTAACTGCTGGGAGGTCCGCCTACTTGATCAAATCGAAACATCACAAAGAGGGTTTCATGTGGCTCATTTCAGTCAATCAAATCATGCTTCAATTTGGTACAATCAGTCCTTATTTAAAAGCAGAACCCTCTTGAAATAAAGGACTAAGTAAAGAGTTACAAAGAACACTTCGTTTGATACTTCCTGGAGCCGTTTAAATGTGCGCTTATGCAACCAGAAGGTACAAGCATTATTATTTAGTATTCATTTTTGAAGAGCTAATAAGCAGATTCGCTAACAGTTTCCATAATATTCAAGCATTATTTTTAAATTTATACGCATATTCTACTGTTTTATTAAAAGCTATGCATTCCTTGACAAATTGGCAGCGTTAAATCCGACTTTCCATGAATTCTCACAATTCTTGCCTTCTTGGTACTACTGGCTTCAAAGATACTACAAAGTAAGTCAGTGAGTGACTTGACAGTAACGCATGCACCGTAGTTTTGTGCCTCATAAGTCATTGCTATCCACTATCATGCAACAATTGCCTCCAACCTAGTTTCATTGCGCTCTAAGGACAGTCTGTGAAGTTGAAAAACATTTGGCTCAACTTTGACAAATAGCAGAGGAATTTGTGTGATGTCTAACTTGTGAGTAGGCGTTTATCCAGCTTATTCGAAAAATCAAGTTACAGTGTAAGTGTGGGCGATTCTTTCCTCCCCTCCTCTTCCCTTCTTCCACACTTAGGATGAGAAGGTTGGTTGCTTCTAGACATCTTTATTATAGGCCGAAGGATGATATGCGGTAACTGGGTCGGAGTGTCTAAGACGAGGGGGTGTCGACCTCTAGAGGGCGACTACGGTGAACCACGACCAGGTTAAAACCGTCCTCCCTCCTCTGGCCTACAAGGCACATTTAAAGAGCATAAGTATTACAGTAACCCTATTTGGCTGCAATTCTTCCATTCAACCGAATGAATGGCTCTGACAGCACGATGAATACGTCTTAATAAATCCTGGCTGAAATTGCCAAGCTTTATTTGAACCACTGACAATAAATTGATTTTGGCCAGTATCTTTTCGGGGTCTGCTATCCCACTTACGTGCTTAGAATCAATTATTTAAAAATAAATTCTCTGTGACATGAAAGTTTGCATGCTCGGAGGGTTCAAGCATGCAAGTCAGTCGCGTTACGCACTAAAGTGTGCAACTGCACTTTTCCCTTAAGACTATTTTGGACTCTTAGATGAACAATGGGAATTTGTGATTTTTCTTAAGCGCCGACAATCAACTGCTTAGATAAGCATTTACCAAACAGAGCGAATTACTAATATGTGAAGGCTTTAGGTCTGAAACACCGGGAATTTGGTTTGTAAATCCATAGTGAGAGATTGAATTCATACTTGCATATGCGTCTTGAGCACATGCTCAATGCCAACCTTTCTCTTAAATGTCTTGCGACAATCCATGCGATCCCACTCTGGTAACGCGCACTATTTAAGCTTCATTTCACAATACACAGGTTAAATAGAGTATGGGCTTTTTTAAAGGGTTGCAAAATCGAATAGCGACGCTGATTCCAGTTATTCAAAAGCATTTTACTGTCTATCAAATGCAGCAAAAGAAGGGCACTTTGGCTTACATCCGAATCCACCATTTCTAGTTGTTTGCCTTTGTCGAATACTTAATGCCAAGTGCCATTTGTGCGGTTCTATGCACTTTTGGATGATCAACTTTAATAGCGCTAATGGCACATTGAATGTTAAGGTTCAAGGAAAATTGAATTACCTTCGAGAAGAATTTCGTGAGAAAAGTTCAAATAGTGCCAATTGGAAAAGTTGTCCATGCCTCAAAAAGCTCGCATGTCACATCAATGTAATAAATTAGCCACAACTTATTTGTTATTGTCATAGATGCTCCTGCTTTACTGACGCTTGGAGTGGAGAACTGTTGCTTCAGTGAAACCTGTTAAAAAAACATCTAGTACAAAATTTATTATTAATTTTAAAAAGGTACATTTCTGATACACTCTTCCACATGTAAATGTGTCATAATTATTAACCCATGTGTGGGTACTCTAGGCCATATTGAGAAGCCTCCATACGGCATTTTAGGACCTAAATGTAAACTAGCTCTTGAGCATTGTTTTCTTGCTAATGCTTCTTCTTAGCATCCCTGCAGGACAAGCATAGCATGAATGGCAATAAAGGTTGTTTTAAAATTGTCAGTCAACCGGGTCAACTATGCATTAGATTAAAGATGCATCAAAACGTCAAGTTTTAAATAAATTATGAGAGTGTAGAACATACTTGCACAACAAATTGTATCTGTGTTGCATTGATACACTTAGAAATACTGCGGTACGTGACAAACGCAACTCTTCAATGCATTTCCGAATGCAAGGGTGGAACACATGCGCGTTTGTTGCTTTTCAGTACAGACTAAAGCAATGTTTTCCTTTAGCCAAAAAATGCATGGTTATGTTCTGATTTAACTCCTCGGTCCATTTATTAGTTAAACACGCATATAGAACGCAAATTGATCTTGGATTTGCTGTTTCGTAATCTATTAAGTAAGTGGACGCTGACTCAAGTTTTAATAATCCCTTGCCTTCTACAAGAATGCTCTTTGGGAAGTTTGGTGGAACGGAAAGTGAATTCATCGCAAAACAAAATTGGAAATGCAATTTATTTGACTGTTCCGATCAGTTTCATAGTAAATGGTAATAATTTGAAAGAATTTTAATAAATATGGGGAGGACCGATAAACAATGATGGATTCTAGAGCATTAATAGTCCTCAGATTGATCGAAAAAATAAGTAGAATTGGTTCCAAAGTGTTTAATCAGATCATTGAAAAATTTTTAATGCTCTTCAAGTCTGAGGAATTTTGCATTCCAAGTCAGACCATAGACGGTGGAAAATTTGGTCTTTGTTAGGCGAAACACTGGCAGATGTTGGGGGGGGTAAGGCAAAGAGGGTGGAGTAATGGGAGGTCCCACTCCTTCCCCCACTTTCCTTGTCTTCATCTCCCTGCACGAAAAGGGATACTAGCACGCAATTCCTTGCCTCTATCAAACGCGTTTCGCGACTAGCTTGTGCAGGTTTTTCCACCGCATCCACGCCGTTCCCTTCACTGGCAGCGTGTCCATATTTCAGTACTGCCTCAAACAAGAATCGTGCAATTTCTAAACCATTTTGACAGCCACAGTTCAAATTAGCCTTGCTGGAAAAGACATTTCAGGCTCCAAATCCACTACCTCATTAGTAGAGTCCATGCAACATATCCGAATTCGTGTTTAACTCTTAAACACATTCATTAATGGATTAAGAAGTCAAGGTTTGAGCTCATAATGTCTAGGGGACACGAGACGGGACAATGGGTCTTGAAAATGCGAATATCGTCACTAGACAGATGTATGCTAAAGTGATTATCTGTTTAAGCTAAGGAATACATTTTAGCATGACTTAAAAATTTGCCAGTAAATAGTCTTTCCAAAAATGCAAAGTGTACATTTACATAACTTAAATCATAATTTGAACGGCAGAAAATCACTATAAGCTCTGAACATAATGCCTATAGTTACTTCTCTCCTGTGTGTATGTCAGCGGAATTGCTTTTCATATGCAGTGCTAATAATGCGTTGTCAAATGCCTATGAAATCAGCATATGCTTTTTATAACAAGAATAATTCCTTCGTTGATTACCAAATTTGGAGTGATCGGTGCGGCTGGACTTTTGCGAGCAATGAAAGAATGCGGTTCAAACAGCTATTTTCGCTAGTGGAGTGACCTCAAATTGACCTGAATGTGTGTTACACCCTCCGTTAACCTGATTGTAGGTCAAACGACTATCCCCAGCTTCTGACTAGGGTATCTTTTTCCAAATGGTGGCGGAGCATTTCAAAGAATAAGTTATGAGAAGTTTTAGATAGCTTAATTGCTTCAATTGAAATAAACGCTAAGTTGGCTGACTAATGTAATGTATGGGCACACTGCATGCTCGCTTTAAAAGATGCAGCTGCCATGACATTAATTAAAGACGTCACCTCATTATGGAAACAAGTAAATTAGTAAAACTTACTTAATGTTGGGCGCTTATTTCCCTCTAATTTCATTTACTTTCAGCGAATGAAATTCGATTTGACATCATGAAAGTTGGAGTTGTGGGTTGCGGCTAAAAAGCAGTGGTAATTTCACGCGATTTGAACTATCTTCAGATGTGGTATCATAAATAGCCCTGAATTGGAACACTAAAAAAAGTTTGACTTAATTTTTCGGCGTTGGCATTAGGTGGAGTAAAACTATATTTAACTAAAACTTACGCTTCCCTGTGAGAAAACAATAAGATATAACGGTAGCTATTTGACCAATAATGTAATCAGGCTAAAGTGAGCAAAAGCGGGACCCCTTAGTCAAGTGTTCGATGCTAATACCTTATACTAATGGGCCATGCTGCCTCAACTTTGCTTTTATTCCACACTGTCCTGCTTATGTCGGACCTGCTCTACATCCTTATCTTATTATTTAATGTGCGCCCTCATTTACAATGACTGGCATTGCATCAACATCCCAATCCACCCATGCTTTTTCTGACTCTAGGTCATCAGTGGGACAATGCACACACTCCTGCCACTTCCCTTTGCATCGTATCCTTTTACAATGCATCATTTAAACGCTAAAGAAATGAAGTGACAGAGGAGGATAAAGGAAAAAGGATCTCTTTAGGGCTTGAACCAGACTCCTGGACCACTGAAGCGCATTTACTTCACTTATGTCTGCCTCGGTCATCTGCTTCCGACCAACTCGCCAGTGTTTATGGATGGATGCAATAATTCGTGTTTGTACCTCCGACCGGTGACCACGGAGAGCTGCTTTTGCGCACAACGAAGACAAGACTTTGGACTGAATTCCCAGTCTGATCGATTCGCTATTCGTAGCGTGAAATACGTTACTTATGAATGTAGGTGCGTAAAGCAGAACTTGAGAGTTAGTACGGACACTAGAGAAGTTAGCAGACAAAAGAGGAGAAATCAATTATGGACGCTGAATCTTATTGGAAAAATGGTCAGTTATGTAATACTTGAATCACATCTACCAATGGGGTAGAGATTATTTAATCACTATAAACTTAGCTGATTCTTTGAGAAAAGTGGCAGAAAAGTTTGCTGTATTCTTAGTTGTCTCGCTAGGGTGTTTGTGGACTGTGAAAGGGGCCGGAGCTAATTGAATTGTAGGAGAAAGTGACCACACCCGCAAGAGGAGATGATGACAGAAGTGCCCCACCCTCTCTGTATCAATTAGTCCACATTTGGCTTGTGTAGTAGCCAGATTGGTAGACAACCCTCTTGAGAGGGTACCAAAATAGCACGAACTCATGCCTTCCGCCATGCAGGTAGGAAAGAAAGCAGGCATGATTGCATTCTTTTTTGCCACTGCTCCCCAAAATGACCGCATCTAATTCAATTAGACAGCGTTCTTACCGGCAGTTGAGACACACAACATAAACCTGTTTTTTCCACCGAGACTTTCCATTTCTTAGCTTCTTCAATAGCCTAACATTGAATAACTTCTTTTCGTCGATATAATATGCACAAAAGTTTACCGTATTTTGTGATGACTACTTCGGCTTGTTCTAAAGTCACTCTGAGCCCCAAGTACTCGACCTATTTCTGAGCGAAGGTAAAAAAGGGACCCGCTTTGCCAGAAATAATCCTCCCTTAACAAAAAAGCGTTTGAACATTCGTTTATACTTCAGGAGAAACTTTAAACAAAAATCACTGCCACGCGGATTCGAAAGTTCATCTTATGTGTGGAACAAAGGTAATTTGAGTTTATAGCGCCGCGTTTCACTACACTTACGCGCAACAACAAACATGGCTGTTTAAAATAACCGGTTTTATCTACAGCGAAATGTCGACCCAAGGTACATGGGGAAAACTATTTACGATAATCTCACGGTTTGGATATTTTTCACCTATCTACAGCGAGGTAGCGCATTTCCTATTGTACATATGTAGTGCAC
Organism: Taenia hydatigena; assembly: GCA_036345935.2. NCBI lineage: Eukaryota > Metazoa > Platyhelminthes > Cestoda > Cyclophyllidea > Taeniidae > Taenia > Taenia hydatigena. Next base: position 10,743,671 of record JADWOT020000008.1, read on the forward strand.
CTATAGCTTTCCGCAAACTATGATCTCGCTCACATTGGATAAGTAGTGTGAATTCGCCATATTCGTTTGCATGGAGCGGCCAATTAACAGGCCCCAAAATCCACATGCAAGGCGAGTGCGGAAGTCAGAAATAGGGGATGGCGAGTTCTCACTACTTAATAAACGAATAAAAGTCAGCTAAACAGTGCAAGAGGAAGATGATTCCATAGAAGTAGATCTTGGCGGATAGCTTGGTGTTGCAATCGCCATGGAACTTATTGACTCCGCTTTATCACCCCTCGTATCGATGTTCCTGGTCCTCTACCTTACAGTCACGTGAAATTGAATGGTTATTGATAAACTGCTGTGCAATTAAGCGGTTATAAATCTGGACGACGTCTAGACATGGCTTGCAATTTCGTATTTACATGAATAAAAAATAAAGTTGCAAATAGACCCGCATGTAGAACACGTTGAAGAATAAACACATAGCCATGATATTCGGCAACTGGCATTGTGCTAGGAGTAAAATTAGCGGGCAAGTACATGTTAGAATTGTGCGGGCTGATGCACCCCGAGAGCCTACACATACGACATGGAAACTCAGTGGGTGGTTTCGATCTGTATGGTTGTAACAGTGGGTAAGTTGCAAACGATACCTATTTCAAAAAATCCCTTCCCATTGCATGTCAAGCATTTGTAACCATATTTTTTTAGTTTTTGAGAATATGAGTAGCTAGCCGACTACTCAGCGGTTGATGGTTTAAGCAGAATGGAGAAATAAAGGACACAGTTCATGAAGAATGGACATGTACCCCAACTGGTGTCGCACCACCAAGCAATTCACGAGTTCATCACGTTGACTGTGAAGTTACCTTTTCATCTATGGAAAAATCAAACACCCTATTCTAATTCTCAAACATTCGCACTAGAGATTATCTAAGTAAAACGAAGAAGGGCGTTTGCTATTCGTGCCGACAGCAAAACGACTCAATTTAGGCGTTTGTAACTCATTCTGAGGGAGAATTCGTTAGATCACAGTGTGGTACATCCACGCTGAAAAATGTTTCATGTTCATTATCTGCGCACACCCGCAATTTTCCCACCTGTGCGCGCATACATGCACACACATCAACCAATGGGATTGTTAGTGCGCATGCACAAAGGCAGAATCGACGTGGAGGTACATGTTCGCGCGCACGCAAGGCTGACCAAGAGGAGGCAGAAGTCTTAGCAGTTGCAGAAGGGAAGACTGGGCGAGACATCATAGCAGCAGTTACAGCACAGTAGTTGCAGCAGCAGCTTTAGGTCACACGCGCACCCACTTGCACATACACACACTTACGACTTTGGTCCCGTTTCGCACAATCCTCCCACTCTCTTGCCCGTAATTTCAGCCTCAGCACAAACTCATTATCCGGGGCGCTTTCGGATTGGTTTTCGTGAGACAAATTTGACGTGTGTTTTGCACAGAAACAAGGGCAATAGTTGACAACCAGCACAAACTGGAGAGTAATGGCGACAGTTCAAATCAGTGAACCCGAATCTACCATTGTTTCTATGACACACCCCATCTATCGTCCTGGCTCACCCTCTGAATCTAGGCTTGAGGTGAGTGAATTCATCATTTCAATCAGGGCCACAGTCTTCCTTATATCGATATTTTTACTAGGTGAGTATCAAAGATCTAGTTTCAGACACTACTAGTACCTTTTAGAAATTTCCCTGGTCATACACTTTTGATCCGTCCCATACTTCTTTCACGTGACACATGTGTTAGTAAGAGATGGACCATTATAGGCTAGCCAACATAATTTTAACTTAAGCCAATAGATGTGAAGTATGCTATTAAGTGCTGCATTCAACTGATTTTAAGTGAATATTGCTCTTGAAGTGTCATTTCATATCATATTTTACGCCTCAGGGCCCATTTTAGTCTCACTTTAATCACCGGGATATTGAAAGTCATTTTGTTTTTAATGGATGAAACCAGGCATGACAACTTTGGGACATCATTTTCAAACCACTAATCAAACCTATTTGATTGATTACTTTTCTCGCAAATTAAAACGAAAGATTTTGCTCGATAATGAGTTACGAGGGTATTCGCCCAAACTTCAACGAAGCTCTTTTGATGATCTAGTTACATGCTCCGTAAAAGCACAAAATGTGGAAATTTTGAAGTTGTGCACAAATCTCAGTGAACTGAAATGTAATGTGCAAATGTGACGATGACCAAAATAGAATTGTACTGTTGCCCATTCAAGTAAACGTAGCTCGAGACTTCAGCGATAGCATCCCAAATAGTCACCGGAGTGCATCAGCAGCGCAGCCCCATGACGGGGTATGCAAAATGGACATTAGTGTAGAGTGGCGAGAAAATGCGTGGACAGGACGATATTCATACGGATTGAGATAAACTGCATTAATGCTTTCAGGCGCGGGTCGCAGAACTAGAGGAGAGGCTTCAGGATGAGCGCATCGTCCTCACAAAGGTAGGCTGCAATTTCAATAAGTGGCCAATTCTTGTCACACCAACACACCATACCAAAGCATCCACAGGATGAGGAATTTTAAAGTGGATTTTGTGGCAAAATTTTGCTTCTGACAAAGTAAAGATTTTACGTCCATTTAAGAAACCGTTTGCTGTAATGCAACCTTTTTATTCTTTTAGAGTCAACGAGATAACTGTGATATGGCGCTAGAAATTGAAATGCTTCAAGAACGCCTCGAAGAAGCTAACGAGACCATTTCGCAGCACGTACGTTTGGAGGAATTTTAGAACAACTGACAACTTCTATGCTAATCTATTTGTATGCACGCATTCAGACTTATATAATTTGTGGAAACATTATGCCCAAAAGTAGAGCCGTATAAAACATCAGGACGTATTTTTCGATGCAAATTTTCCGAAACGCAGTAATCACATTAAATTGTACCTGTTTTAAGCCGATTTTGGGAGAAAATTTCTGAGTTTATTTTTAAGAAATTGAGAATTTCAGGTGGGATAATATATGCATTACCAAAAGGGAGATTTGGAAGGAGAGAGCGCAGTGTAGTTCTATCTTAGGAAGCATTTTATGTCATCTTGCAGAAGGTTGCTTCACATATTCTCCCTTATGGGTCCACTTAACACTTCTCGGGTAAGTGGTTAAAATTTAGCATGAGCTTAATGAGAGAGTACAGACGCAGTAGACACACGTGAATACAGTAACGGGGAATATATAAAGTCAGTTCATAATTTGATGTCGTTGATAAGCACATGCCTGCCTACAAACGCAACTCCACTGTTTGATGTAAATTGCAGCATACAGGAATTAAAACTGGGATTTTTCAATGACTGACTTTTGGTCTCCGTAGCTTAAAAAAGCAAGAGTGTGTAACTAAGGTTGCTATACTAGATGGATACAATTCGACGCAAAGAGGCGGAACTTTCAGTGATCCAAAAAGAGCGTGATCTGTTGCGACACACGCAGGAGGAAGACACTGCTTCCCTCCGTAAACGCTACCAATCGTCTATAGACGAGCAGAACCACGAGCTTGACGAATTCCGACGCATTAAGCACAAGTACGTCATCAGTCTGCTTCTCCCTTCTTTGTTTCTGTCTTTGATTCTGGGCGCCTCTTTTCACCACCCCGTCAGAAGGAGTAGGGATGAACCCAATAGATAGGGTAACCCAAAGTACTTGACCTCAATCACAAGTTTTGGCTGACCTTTTACCCATTAAGTGGATTTATGATCCGGGATGGAATATGGTTAGGTAATAGCTTTGAAGATTTATTGCCCAGAACTTTTAATGGGAAACACCAAAAGTCAATAACTCCACATTAAACTTACATGAACGTAGTTATTCGCGCGATGGAGTGATTGAAATGCACCACTAATCACTAATCGTGCGTGAATATTACCTTAATAAACCTTCTGCTTACTACTCCATTGGGGCCTACTATCCAATCGTTTGAATCTAGAATAATTATGGGGAATACTGAGGACTATGAGGGCCTTGCGATTAAATTAAGTGTGACAGTTTTGGTTTGGAATTAAGGACTTCCCACAGCACTAAGCAAAGCAGTGAATTTAAGCAGCACTTTGTGCAAAGACGTAATCGAGATTGATTTTATGATTTAATGAATAAACAATTGCTTGCTATAAAACCCTAAAAATTCCTTTTAGGATGGAAAAGGAGAAGAGTGAACTGATGAATCAGGTGGAGAAGTTCGCCAGTGACCTATCAAAAGTAGAACTTTTGAATGTGAGCATGCCTTTTTCCAACTGGATCCTGTTACCCTTCAAATAGGTGCCACTAGCATTGTATCTGACATTTGCCAACCTCTGATGATCTTACAAAGAAACATTACTAAATTGCCCCGTTTTAAGATCTAAAAGATTAAGTCAGCCCAACAAATGCTCTAAATTTTAAAGATTTTGTTGGAAAAATACAGTCTATGAAGTGAAGCATGGTATTTAAGTGAGCGATCATATTCAGTGGAGAGATTATAAGCTACACAGAGGTAGTAATGGATGATGAACACTCGGCAAAAAACTTAAGCCATACAAAAGCAAATATTGCTATTTACTTCCGCGCAGACGGAGATGTGTGACATAATCGCACCCACACAAGCACACCTGCTGAAAAAGCTCATGCTCTCCAACATATTGCCGTATCACAAACTAAGCGCGTCATGATAATTCTCTACAACTTAGAGATGCGCAATTGCCTGACTGCCTTCGGAATCCGCAACTAATTGATGCATTTTGTCGATTGAAGGAATCTTTAGAGAACAAAATTGAGGCCTTGGAAGCACAAAACACACGCCTTAAGGCTGGAAATGAGGATTTGTTGAAACAACTGGCGGAGGCAAACGCGAAGTACTCCAGTCTGTCAGCCGATGAGTCAGAACGACAGAAGCAGTTAGACAAGTTGACAACATCCCTTAATATTGCTCAACGCCAAGCAACCAATTCGGAAAAGGAGATTGATGAATTAAAACGACAGGTGCAGGAGGAATCAACTGTAAGCGTTATAAAAGTACCTCGACAGTTATCAATAACAAGAAAAAATATCCATTATATCCTTTGCCTCACTACCAAGTCAAAATGAAGTGAAAAAAGTCTTCGCAACCCCAATTTCCCCACGAAAAATTGTCAATAAGTGATATGAACTAATTACTCTGACACTAACCAAGTTTCACTGCTGATCAAAAATCCTCCGACTACTTTCGCCCCTAATCCTACAGTACATGCATTAGCGGGGATAAACAAATACTATGAAACATGAACATCATGGATAGCGCAATCATCAGTGGCTTATACTTTGTGCCCAAATTAGTGGATGTACACAGACCGGTTCATTGAATATTTAATAGGCTCTGTGTGCATTTATGAGTGGTAGGAGTGGAAGAGGTGAAGGTGGTGGGGAGTGGGGCATTACACAGGCATCTCGATTAATTATTCACACGCCCATGTTTTTGGATATAGGGTGGAGACGGTTTTTGTCCCCAATGTACATGCGTCTCCTCTCTGCGTTCCAGTGTTGCGCTTTGCGTGACACTTGTGCGGAGCATAACCTACTGACTTAGAATATAAACGAGAACAGTATGCAACATGAAAACACGCACACAAACTCAAAAGCAAAACTATTCCCACACATCTTGCCTGTGGTCTGCCTGAATTTGTGAATGGTGGACTTCACTTATGCATAGACACCACAATACGTTGGAGGGGTTCGGAATTGCTATTCTTGTGCTTGATAAACTTCTATTTACCATTCTGTATAATTTAGCAAACTAAGCCAATGCACCGCCCTGCATGTTTAAAAAGAGTGTATTTTTTCATGGCAGGCTCAACAACTTTAATAGTGTAGGCATATTTGGCATAACAGTTGGTATCCAATGTTTGGTGTCTTTATTTATTAAGCGTAAACAGATTCATTTTGGTATGTGATCATTTATTGCCATGTGTTGTTATTGTCTTGTGATTACGCGTATTTTTTTGCAAAAGTTGATCATGTTTTTACCGCAGGTAAGTCCTAGGCACAATTTGCGTACAAGAATCTTTCTTTCATTGCTAGATTTGGCCATTTGACAAGCACACCACCTATGTTCACAACCGTGATCTTATTGTACCACCATAAGTTGCTATAAGGCGCATTATTTTAGAAATAACTTCATAGGAGGCACTAAAGGGTTCAAAATCTTGTAGCAGAGGTGATACGAGCAGAGGGCCTAGTTGTGGGAGAATGATTTAGCCATTGCAGAATGCCTCAAAGCTTCGCAAAGATTCCCATCTTCATTTCGAGATCGAATACTAATTATAGGCATGGGCTATTTGAATTCCTCTTTCTTGTCGTCCTCCACAGTCTAACGCACATCTTCAATCGCGCCAGTCGATGCTGCAGGCTGAGCTTGAAGCAGCGGAGGCTCGAGCCGAGGAGGAGGCAGAGAACGCCAACCTGGCACAACAGCAACTTTCCAAGACGAACGCTGAACTCGCCGCCCTCCGCACCAAACACGAGCGCGAGATGACTGAGCTTCAAAACGAGATCGACGAGGCCAAGTAAGTCCGTCCTCTACATCCTGGCACATCGAAGGCAAGAAGATGTTGGAACTCTCAACAGAAATCTTCGCTTAATTGGGTTTTTCCACGCTGAAGAATGTGTCATTCACCTTTTTGGCACGAACGTTACAGATAAAGCACACCCAGCTATCTGCACGACAAAAATTTGTCTTATTTCAGTTGAATCATTATTCAGTCAGAATTTCACACTTAATATGGTGAACAGTAATGCGCCTAATTTGGCACTACTCGCCAGTGTTGTTTAATTTAATGATGTAGCTATTTTGAATAATAGCACTGCCTCCAAATAAATCTGTAGATAAAATGCATTTCTTAATTTTACTTGTGGGAGAGAAAATGCTGGTTAGAGCAAAATTGCACTATTTTCCTGTAAAATAATTTGTTTTTATATGAACATCTAGGTGATAAATCGAGACCAGTGGTCGTAAAACCATTTTATCGGTTGGCTAGTTTAAAAGATTAATTTCAACCAATGACCTCACTCTTTGGTCTCAAAATCATCCTCTATTTTCCTTCTCAATATGGTTTCTAATGTATTTCTCAACTTCCTTATATTCTTCCTCTTTTTGGAAATCATGGATAGAGTTTCTAAGTGTTGCTAAGAATTTTATTGAACGAACAGATGTTTTGCTGTGTATTTGGGGATGCTTGATGAAGGAAGGGTACAGATGGCTGGTGTAGGGAGGGTTGCAGAAACGAAATTGATGGTAACCGAGGCAGTGAGTCAGCGCCTATAGCGAAGGGAGCAAGAAAAGCCCTGTAGACATGAGGAACAAAAAATGAATGATTAAATGAATATATTTACCTAGTGTGATGACTCTGTTGCTCTGCAGCTATTCTAAACGCTTGCTTTCACCCACTGCAGACGCCGCCTAACATCCCGAACGAGTGAACTGACTGAGCAATACGAATCGGAGCACTCAAGAGTTCTCAGTCTTGAGCGCACCAAGACCCAATTGACGGGCCAAATCCATGAAATTCAAATCCAACTAGATTCAGTAAGTCACACTACCGACAAAGAGAAAAGGGAGCGGTTTAAAAGCCACTAACTATGTCCTCAACTACTATAGTGCCAAGTGGACAATTTGGATCTGAAACAGGAGCTCAAGTCAGTGACCACTCAGTTGGAGGAAACAGAGAAAATTCTAGAGGAGGAGCAGACCGAGCATGTCCAGCTTCGCACAAAGTTGGCCTCCATACAGAAGGAGCTCTCAAATGCACGTAACTGGAGGGTCGAAAACGAGCCAAGGCTACTTTCTTTGGAGAAGGAGAATCGTGCAGCCACTGGTAAGAGCTCAACGAAACCTCTCGTACTTTTATTGCCTGTATGAATTACTTACTACTTTATTTGCATTCACGTCCATATCAATCACCAGCTAAGCACTTAATTATGGGTTAGCGTTAAAGGTGCTAACATCTGATTTTCATTCTATGCGTCAGTTAGCAATGCATTAGGTCGACTTCTAGCTGTAAAAATTCGAATGCAATCTTTCTTTATTTGAATGTTCTTGTCATAGAGCTTCAAATTTTCTCCTACTTTATAACTTTTGAAATAGTAAAATCGACAAGGAATTTGTATGTAACCACTAGAACTGACAGAATCGATGTTTGAAATTTTAGAAAAACTGAAGGAACTCAAAGAATCCGCTGTAAAACTGTCAAAGGAAAATGATGAGCTAGAGGGTGTTCAAGTTCGCATAGAGCGAGAAAGGGAATCCCTCCAAATAACCATTCGAGAGCTTGAAGAGGCGGTTCAAGATGCTGAGGTAAGGTGGATTTTACGATGCATGGTAATATATTAAGGCTACTTCATGTAGACATTTCGTACAAGATCAACCATTTTGCCACTCGGTGGACTGTACTTGTCTTTAAGCAGCCTCATAAACAAAATGAAGTTTGAGTGCCTAATCGCTCAAACATGTTACTGGGAATCTCTAGTCCATAAATATGGGCAGATGGTTCTTTAAACTTTTTGGCAGTTCCTATGCAATAAACTAGTTTTGTTTGTTGAATCCAGTAAACCCTTTTGGTGTCCTCTATTACGTATCATGAAAGCGGCGATGTGATGGTGATAACCCAGAAAAATTTATTATTTCCAAAGCACAGTAAAGAAGACTGAAAATGGCAAAGAATAAGCCTTAAAGCTTCTAAGTGCCAATTAATGCTCTAAAGTTTCAGACAGCAGATTCGGAATAGACATTGAAATTTGTAAAAGTACTAAACTGAATATTATTCCATTCTCATAACACGCGATTGTCTAAAAATTGAGGGCTTTTAAGATGTTTTTATAACTGTGACAATAACTGATGTCACGAAAAACAAGTCTCTATTTGGACTATCAACTGCTTCGAGTCTAGATGGCACATCGCCTGTCAAGAGTTGAAACAGACAGCTTGGATGGGCCAAATTGATTGCACTCAAAGACAGCTTAACTTGCAGCTTTTACCTATATCGTGCCTACCACAGTGAAAACGAAATTATGTTGAGTAAAATTTCCCAAACAATATGCAAAAAGACCCCTTCTCTTGAGCGTCGATTATTACAACGTGCTCTACACACAAAAATGTCTTTATGACGAAGAGACCCAATGTCTTTAGTCCTCAGCGTAAAGAACGCTTTTTTTGATTTGAAGAATTTAGTTTAGAAAAGCATTTGAAATGTGAGAAGCGAAATCATGTTCTCTCAACCATGTGCAAGTTTCGAGGGAAAAAGGAAACCGTGTCCGTCACGGTGCATGCGCAGGAAGCAGCAGACTCTGGATGGGATGCACTCAAGCACTGTATCTGCGCGCCATCAATTTCGTCGTTTATCTTCAGGAACAGTGCCACAAGAGTTCTGGTGGATGAAATTAGAAGTCTGTACGCCTGTTGGGTCATTGGAAGGCTAGAAATCACATTCCCTTTGTATTACCACCTTCACACATCACATAGTTCTCCGATATACGTTCCCTTTGGGCACGCTGAAGGCAGTGCTCTGCGGCCATCCACTCCTTGAATCGGTGGCTCATTGAAATTACAGCGAACATGGCGCTAATGTTTATTTTTAAGTATAATTTTAGAATGCAAAAACTGATTATCACGAAATCTACAAAGGAAGAGTCATTGGACATTCTACACTGCCTTGATTCTGACCGTAGCATGAAAGTTAGAGACTATCAAAGGTAGCATAGATTTCAACTGCTTTAGTTTTGCTATACCAAGAAGAAAATCCACATTTTAAGTATTTTGCTAAAAGCGTTTGGTTTGGAAATAAGGCACACTAATAGACTCTTTAATAGTGGACAAGGAATTTCTTTAAAAAGAATAGAACAGTGCACATTATCATTATAATTGCTTGGCGTTTGCCCACAGATGGTGACTTAATCATCTCACATTAAGCCAAATGACGTTGCTTTGTATGTTTTCTTTTATTTTTCATTGGAAATGTTCAAAGCACTAGCGAAAAAAATGTACTCATTTTATAGGGTTTTGGATATCCGCAGTAAAAAAATGCATATGATTCCACGCATTACCCAAATTTTTTCCTCTCTACAAGGATTTTGAGTCCTTAAGCCCCAAAATCCAAAAAAAATTATAAATCGCGCGATTGCTGAAAGTCCCAAATACTTTTGGATTAATGTTTTGGAGAGAAATGCTGATTTTTGTCGCTGAGGTTAATCTAAGGAAGGTACTATTCTTGTTAATAAGGAATAGAGTTTGTTGCATTTTGAAAGGAGATGGCTAAAATTTGGTGTCAGAAGTAGCCACTTTTATTCAAAATAATGTTTTTATGTAATGTCATCGGTAAGGATTAATTTGTCATTGATTTCAGCCATCAGCCTTGGATGTCAATAATCTGTCAAAAACGGCCGCCTTGAAGAGAGATCGGACACTTTACTTGATCTTAATAAAAATAAATCAATTAACTATTTTAAGGGGCGCATTAAGTTAGAAACGCTAGAAAAAAATGCACAAATTGCTAAATACTGCTCATGTTGATGTTGTAATTGTGCTGTAAAGCAAGTTTGTCAGAGGCTAAACAATAGTATGGTTAAAAAACCTCACACTTTAAACAGAAGAATGTAAAGTTGCTTTTCTTCCTCAATGTATTGCAAATGCAGCCAGTTTGGATAGTTGACTACCGTATTTATTTTAGGCTAATGGGAGTGAAGTAAATTAAAAGTTTTAAAGCTTTTAACAAAACTAGTTTTTTTCAAACCTATAAAGCATTCCTAGCACAAACATTTAAAGTCGCATATTTACGAGAATTTTCTACTGTGCGCAGTAATTGCCTTATTTCGCGAGTAAATTGAAGAGTTCGTAGCATTTTACTGATTACAGGATTAGATAGTTTATCAGGTAGCGTGCAACTTGACTCCCCATTTCCAAGAATTAATTCCAGCGTTCCTTACAACTTTCCCATCCGGATGTGCGTATTGGTTGAAAGCGGCCTGTTGGCTTCATACCTATATCCTCCTCAGGAAACAAAATTGGTCAGCTTGTTAAGAAATGCTCAGGTGGCAGTGCATACGCTTCGAACGCTTGCTTTTTCCTACAATATTAAAAATATTAATCGAAGTTTTAGAGCTTTCGCAAAGAAAATTATTTTGTACAAGCTTCATTTATTTTTAGTGCTGATCAAAATACTAATAACAACTAAGGTTGTGTAGATGCCCACCTTTGAGTGTTACACCTAACAATTGATGAAATTGCCTATAGTAGTCACGTGGCCTGAGAAAATTCCCATGAAGCATGAGACTGGTTTCTCGAGTTTTACCCTCCAAATAACCTATCTTTCGCTATTTGTCTTCACTCTAGGCAAAGTATCAGAGTTCTCAGAATACAATCAGTCAACTTCGTCAGGACCTGGCGTCTCGTATGCAGGAGAAGGAGGAGGAACTTGAGAGTCTTAAGTGAGTAAATGCTAATCATGTTGGTTTGAAATTGAATTATTTGCACTCGGTAAATTTGCTTCCTAATAAATGTTACGGATGGATTATGAAGTCAAGCAAAATTGACCAACACGGTCTTTTGTTCATGGTTGCTATAGCAAATAAGAGGATCATCAGATTAGTATCACCATTTTGGTCTTAGTCGGTGACAAATAAAAGTATCTAAAACATCTTAAAGATTAAAAACATGCATTTTAATCAAATGATATATGTAACTTATTGTGCCAAAAACAGGCGCTCAAGCCACCGCACCATTGAGGATTTAAACGGGGTGCTTAAAGACCTGGAGTCGAAGCACCGAGCCGAGGCGGCGCGTTGGAAAAAGAAGATGGAAACGGCAATGGGAGACATGGAGCACGAGTTGGCGGCGGAGCGTGAAGCTAAAGAGGCTGCAGAGAAAGCCGTACAAGAGGCGGAGGACCATTATAATCAGCTGGCTACAGAATTCGATGACGTGCACCACACCATGGAGGAGATGAGGTCCGCCCTTCAGGTGAGAACGGAGTCTGCCTATTAACACCTATTAAAACTTGGCCCTAGGACTCATCATACATATGAAGTTGTGTGAAATGTAATCCGTGTCTGTGAATTTTCTTAGTAGAATAGTTAGCCTGATCGACAAAAGAACCACCTCTGGACCGGCAGTATTAGTGATTTCAGGATAAGTTACTGCTGAAATCAAAGTCTTAAGAAACTGAATAAGCCAAAAAGTTTTATTCCTAACTTAGATGTTGCTACTTTTATTTTTTTTTCCACGATGCATATATGTCAAATAGTCCCATTAAGACAGTCAGTGTTCTCAATCCACGCATTGTATTGGCCAAACTGTACACCTATTTAATCAAGAGTACATGAAAACTCCCGGATTAATTAATATTGGAGAGTAACTAAAGCACATGAAAACTCTTCTCCATATGGCGAGCTATCACCGACCATCTGCTGCTTTCTGGAAACGCCAGACATGCATTAAGCGCATCAAAACAGAATGTTTACATTTTTTTCTTCAATGAAAGCATGATATGCGCATTTGCATTCCAGACATCAAATTAAAATTGCGAACTTTATAAAAAAGAGTATGAGATGTGGCTCCAAATGATGTTAATCATAAGGCCTTAGCATGTGTGTAAGTCTACGCATGACCTACTCATAGTGTTAAAATTATTGTTAGCAAAACTAAAAGAAAAAGAATTTGCGGAGCCAGTTGTGACCAGACACACCACTAGAAAGTAACCCGTTTTTCTGTTACCCTAGCTCAGTGAAAGCCGCCGGCAGACCGTATTAGAGGAGCTTGAAATGCTCCGAGTGCAACAAGAGGCATCCGAGCGAAGCCGTCGAAAGGCCGAGTCTGAGACCCAGGAAATAACCAATCGAGTGTCTGAACTAAATGCTCAGGTTAACAGTCTAACCGCCGATAAACGACGTCTCGAGAGTGAACTTGCGATTGCGCTCGGGGACATCGAAGACCTAAACGGCAGCAAGCAGGTATACAAAAACAGCTCGAAAAGCACTTAGGTGGTTTTACTCAATCAAAACTGTCTATTTCGCATCAACTAAAGTAGCAAGCATAACTTCCTTTGAGTACAAAACTCTACTCTCACCTTATTTGCATTAGCAAACGGCATCGGATGTAATGTAGCGGAGCCAATTTAGTATTCAATAAGCACGGTCTGAAGTATATACGTAAAATCTGTTGCACACTGTCCAAGTGGACGTGCGTTGTCCAGTATTTTAGAGCAAATGTGATGCTTTCAAAGGCCATGTAACGATGATTCATGCCATAGGAAATCCAGCGGCCTGTCTGACGTCTGCTACAGAAACTCGCTTCCGTTTATGCATTAACGTAGCATTTTTCTGTATGCATTGGGTACCAGTCACTCACGCGCGTGACCACATGCAGCTGGTTCGCAGTGAGACAACGGATATCCTTAACAGTGGCAGTCGCATTTATGAAAGTCTCCTTAATATTCGAATGAATGATTGGGCGATTATTATGAGTAATTAGTCTTAATTTCGGATTCCTTTAATAATAGGGTAACGAGGAGCGCATTGCGAAGCTGCTGCTTGATGTGTCTCGACTGACAGCTGACTTACAGGCGGAGCAAGACCTTGCACGTCGAGCTGATGCAGGAAAACGCCAGCTGGAAACGGACCTTCGTGATGCCAACAATCGCCTAAAAGCGGCAGAGCAAGCTTGCGAAGACGCCGAGAAGGACGCCAATAGGAAAATCAACGGAATGGAGGCACGGATTCGCGAGGCAGAAATGGCTGCCGAAGCTGAAGCCAAACGTGTTAGGGAGCTTACTGCTCATCTTAGGTACCTAATGTACTGAATTGCTCCCAGCTGGAATACACAACTTGATCCGGGGGGGGGGGGACGATTGCAAATTGATTAGGTCAGATCAAAATTCACCTCTAAGTCATTTTTTTTAAACTAAAGCAAACTTCTGATTCCTAGCGAGGACAACAAGCCGATATCGCTTGTTTTACATCACTCCTACGCATAAAATTTACGTGTGATAACAATTATTTCAAAAAATGCCGAACCCTTTATCTTCCTTAAGTAAACAGGTCAGAATTATTACTAGATATCTAATTTTACGGTTTTAAAATAACAATCCGTTTTCTCCTTTGTAAACCATTGGATCAAGACAAAGTAAGTTTTGGCAACATTTTAAATCTTCTAATCAAAATAACAAGTAGCATTGGTTAGAGCCAAGAGGATATCTAGATATGGTGATATGCACATATTTTATGGTTGATAGCATCTTTTTTCGCAGTTCACAAGCCGCAGCAGGGGTGGTCCACTGGCGACATTGTTTTGTCCAGCAGTTGTAACAAGTCAATGATTGAGTGGGTTAAAACTCGTCCAAGTAATGCGTTTGGAAGGAAAACCCCCAACAGCATGGGTTATAAAGTCATCACATTTATTAATTATTTTGCCAAAAAAGTCCAGTAGAACAAATTGAATGGCATTAAAATTTTACGCAGTAATCGCATCAACAGATGTTCGTGTCCACTCTTTGTTGTGGTTAGTCAGAGGGGGATCTGACAAGGCAGGCAAGCAGGCGGGCAGGCAGGCAGCCAGCCAACGCTCACGAGCCGCCCTGACCGCCGTCACGAGAGCCTATTGATCCGCAGCACCAGCCACGGAACGCCCTCCATGGCACGTACGTGTGGGATGAACCAATCGAAACGGTCCAGCTGTATGACGCACCTCGAAAAGTCCCATCGCATTTTCAGGATAAACCTTAGAGAATATGCCATGGATTTTTTCAAAAGTGCTTAAAACGTCCCCTTCCCCAGCGCTGATTCACCGTGGTTTCCTGCATCGACTGCTGAACTACAGCAGCTATAATTGTTTACCAAAGGAGTTTATTTAATAAACCTCTTAATCTGTAACCCTAATGATCGTCACTAAGTCGATGTTTCTTAACATTTAGCTAGTGCTAAGCGTAACATAGAAATTCACTTTACGAGGCTTCTTCAGGAAGGTTGAGGATTTCTCAAAAAAGCTGTACTTAGCAACTTATAATTGCGTAACGGTCAGGAAATTTCACTCAGATGCATTCTTCAAAGTGCTCATGCACGTATTCCTTTTAAACCTATTTGTAATTCCATGATTTCACCATCTTTTTCGCAACTGGATTTTCGTTAATCTTGCTGTGCCTCATCACCGAGTTTATGCCACTTAGTACATTTCCCCCTAAAAAGCATTCTCCTCCCTGAATTTTTGATGCTTGTGTCATGCTCCAAATGATACGCATTACTAGAAAATCACACATTAAATGGGTATTTTAGATTAATTTGCACTAAGAATTTGACCTCATTCATTCATTCACTAGGTTTCTAAAAATTGGGTTTAAGATTTGATGTTTTAGAAGGCCAACAATTACAAAGCTGGTGATAGTAATGTTGTTTGCCTTACAGAAAAGTAGAGCGTGCCCATAAGGAGGTTAGTCAAGCCATTGAAGAGGAGCGTTCACTTGCGGCGCAAATGAAGGAGTTGATGGAACGAGGCCAGGGTAAACTTAAAACCATGCGCCGTCAGGTGGAAGAAGCGGTAAGTGGTCACTTCCTCACACTTCAGTTGACGTTTGGAAGATAGTTTGCGAAACTGCATGCCAGCTAGCCTGTTTGATTGTTTGCCGCCTATGTTTGTAAGAAATACTTGTGGTTCATCTACCATACACGGACTTGAAATGAAATCAATCATATTTGGCTAAAAGACTTGCACTTTTTAACTCTCAAAAGAATTGTGTAGGTTGAGTGCAGTATCTGTACTGGTTGAATCGTTACGTTACCTTTTCGATTTTAAGAAATCCGGTTGGATTTTATTCTGAAAGATTTCCAGATTCAAAGAAAAAGACTGATCAGCGTCCAAAGTGGCATTTAGTTCACATGAATAAAGTAGAGAAGAGTAGAACTATGGGACAAAAGCGGTGGACTTATGCCTAATTATGAACATAATCAACGATAATTCATCCTGACCTACTGAAGAGACGATAATCTCTGTCGATAATGATACATATAGAGGAATTTATCATTAGTATTCTGGCTAAAGAATAATAATTAGTACCCTAGAACGCTTACCATGAGGATTTGTTAACGAGGGCCGGCTTGCAAATTCTGTTATAGGAGGCGGCAGCCGCAGCCGCAAACATGAAGCTGCGCAAGGCTCAGGAGCAGCTGGAGGAGGCGGAACTGCGTGCCACGATGGCGGAGCGCCGCGCCAGCCTGCAAGCGGAGGCTGCGCGAGAGAAGCAGACCGGATTTATACCCCGAATGCGCTCGACCTCGTTTGTGCGTGAGGGCTCCACCTTCAGTGTGACCGACTACACACCCCGTCGCTCGCGCCGCACTCCCGCTTTTCGCAGTGTAGAGAGCGAGGAGCATGACATCATCAACGGAGTCGCCGACTAGGACTGTGGACATTTTCAACACACCTCGGCTCGAAGCTGCTCAGACATCCCTTTTGCGTACTCCTCTACCCCCTTTCTTCGTATGTCTCGCACTCACTTCACATACTCGCCCTGGTCCACCCATCCTTTCGAACTCCTCTCATTGTATAAGCATCTATCATACCTCCTCTCCCTTCAACTTTCGCAAACACTTGGAAAGTAGGATACCCTCGAAACGCTTTGACCGCACCACTGGGCTATGCCTTCTCGTCTTGTCTTCCTCCTTTTATTCCTCATTTTAATCAAACCATAGAATACTCAAGTAAAATATCAACGGAACACCAATTTTTTGGTGTAGAGGTGAAATCTGACCGCCATCAAAATAAAGCGCGACCCACCTGCATCGGTTTATCCTCCAGTCTATCCCTTCAGTTATTGCGTTTTCAAACACCTCAAATAATTATAACTCAGATTTTAATGTGGCACGTTAACAAAGTTGAAGTAAAATCTAGCTTTCTTTTGACTTGTAATTGTTCCTGTCTCATAAACGTAATCCTTATTATAAGGGTGGGAGCACATTTTACTATTTCAAAAAGAAAACGTGCTCTATGATTTATTTTACAGCAAAACGACAGACAAGGCAAACGTGAGTTGCATAGGCGAGGTTACAAAATTACTTTGGCACCAAACCACGGGGCTCTGGGAAGTGAGCTCCTTTCAGCTGATACGTGGACATTTTTGACCTAAAAATAAACGTATTTAAATCTCAAAATAACAATGTGCGGAGAAACACGAAAGAATGAGAATTCCAAAGATTTATAATAACTATGTTAAGCACCTTGGATAATACATCCATTAAAGGATGAAACTCTACAATACTTTTGTGGCATTACTAGGTAGCTAATCCTCTCACCCAATGGAGGCATTGTAATAGCAAATGCCGCACAGATGGAAAAGGGCAATGAGTTGTGTGGGTAGAGGCATTTTGAATCGTCTATATGCATTGCAACTTGAGAACTAATTTGGAAAGGCGCACACGTCCGGCACTAAAGCTGAACTGCGCACGTGTGAAGAGCTAACCTCATTCCCACAGTCCAAAAACGTTACTCTCTGCTAACTCAATCATTTCATGTCTGCAAAAAATAACCCATTTACTTAAACAATAAATTCTTGAATTTCGCTTAGGGTTTGCTAGGTCTCGTTAGCTTCTGTTACACCCTTAAGCCCAAGGGCTTCAAATTCACCATGAGACCCATCTATTCGAAAAAATAGAAGAATTAATCCAAGAATATTGACCTTTACCCCTTTTTAATTCTGGATTCCTCTATAAGCAAGGCCTTCGGAACTTTGATTGATATTATCAATGCCGGAAGTAACTTATAAGGTGAAAACTCCGACAAACCAGAGGGACTTCCTTGATGTAGCTCAAATCGTGTATTTTATCAGTGCTAACGAATCTTGACAATTCCCTCTAGCTCGCGTACAGTTGATATGGGAACGTGACCTAACAAAAGGCGAGCTAGGTGGCACCGAGCTGGGCAATATAGAGGCGTTGACCTTTTCACAAAAAGGCGTACCGCATAAAAATGAAAATGCGTTCGACCTGCCTCTCTTCGCTCGCAAATGATAGCGGTTATAGGGGAGGTTAAAAACATGTGATGAGTATTTGGTCCCAACAGGGCCACTTAAAATCGGCTTTTTCTGTGTCCGTTCCACTTATTTGCAAAACCAAGCCTGTCATCGTTAGCAGGATTCGCCCACGCCTCATGTAAAGCATGCTGAGGGGGTCGCTGTTGCAATTATGCATAATATCCACCTTCCCACCCATCCTAATTTCATTTAATTATTACCGTTCTGTCCATGTTTCTAGTCTTCAATGCTTTCCTATCACCATAAAATAGTTACAAGTTAACGTCTACCCCTGAAAATCCCTTTAAATAGAGCTGAAGTGGGACGTTGATGATGGTACGATAGACTAAAATCGCCATTGTTTGGCGTCTTTCTTCAATTGCTATTTCTTACTTCCCTATCACGTAGAATTTAATGAAATTCACACGACGAAACTGGAGCAACTTTGTGATTAGCTAAACAAATGGCAATTGGCATCAGAATTACCGTGATCCTCCCACGGTACCTACGACTTTATGCTTCCTTATTTCCTTGTAATGTCACGTAAGGTTGGATAAATGAAACTGGAGAAACAATCGCATCTACGCAGCATCAAGCACGCAAATAAAACTCAAAATTTGGAGCCAGATGGGCTGTCAAATTAACATTCTTTTATAAAAAAGGTGTTTTGTAAACATGGCAACGATATCGCATAAGTGTTTGATTCCCTGTAAAATGTAGTCTGTTTGAATCTTAAATAATCCTCAGACTTTCAAAATTCATTCAACTTTAATTAGGACAGAGTGAGGATGTAAAATCCACTTATAATGCTTTAACTAAAGTCACAAAGAACTACTTGCACAATTACATCGCATTCTTGCATAAAGCGTACCCTCGTATGCTATTTGAAATAGTGATAGCGACTTTCGCAGGAATCAGCCATATGCTATAAAACCTTAACTAAACGTAATTGCTCATTCAGTTGGTAAAAAAATATGAGAGAACATTTTCGAAACTAGTGAAGATGCGAATTCGGAAGCACCAATGTTCTTTCACTGTGAAAGGAAAGACAGAAAGAGGCTGATAAAGTGCTTACCGCTTATCCCTCTTTTTCTTATTAATTGGCTTCACTTTAAAAATAGAAGGGCTGAAAGGCAAAAAAGACATACTTTTTACACCCACCCATCACATGCTGAAACACTGCCTACGCGCATTCGAACAACAGAGCTACAAAGGTAGTCCACGCCACGGTTCCTTGAACAAGCCATAAAGTGTCCAGTCTCTCAAGCTCAACAGGTTTCGCGACCATCATTTTAGGCCTTTGTTTTCAGTTCAGATGTTTGATGCCCACATAAATCGGTCATTTTCTACCATGTAGTGGGAAAAAAAAACTAATGCATCCACATTTGGGGCTGCATGCTTTTGTTAAATTAATGCATGGAAATGAACGAAGCAAATTAACGCGAGTTGGTGCAAATGTTCTGGCTTGCACAGTCAGCGAACCTTAATACATTAACTTAGTGCTTTGAGATAAATACAATATTTCCGCTTTTTTTGGCATTTTACAAGGTGAAATTTTACAACATCCTGCTGCGAATTGGAGATATTGTAGCCACAACAGTAAATATGAGCACAGATCTGAAACATCCTAAAATTACCACAGCGACACCAGTTGGAAAGGCCATGAAAGTGAAAGCTAAACAAACCTCCCATCTAACTCCAAATCCTCCTCGTCTTGCAAAGCGGCCTCGAGAGCAGCCACGATCTGTGGTGCCAATTCGGGAGGCTCGTAGTCCAGAGTGGTCCGCGGCAGTGGATCAAGGTCCAGATGGAGAATGTTCTCCCCACGAAGTCGCATACTCGCATTCAGACGTGCGGCTAGGCGGGCGTACCGACAGACCGATCGACGCCGACCTAAGGCAGACGGCGGGATCAAGAGCGCAGTTGTTCTTCAAGGGAAACAAATCATCGTTGGAGGCGTACAAAGATGAAACTCAGTTTAGTATTTATGAAATAAGCATTGTGGAAGAGGAAAGCTTATCTCTGGCCCCTTCAGGCTAACGCGGGACTCTAATCTCATAGAGGATTCGAATAAACATGTCATCTATGAAACTTTTTGATTAAAGAGTAGTATGAAGCAAGTTATCACCTTTTTTATCAACTTAGAAGGCTAGAATATCTGGTCCCTGCGGAAACGCCTACAACAAATCGCTCACTATTGTGGGTAATGGTAGTTAAAATGAAAAATGAAATGAAACGGTTCCACTGTGCTACAGTGGTAATGGAAACACACCAAGCTTGATTAATCTTTAAGATGGCCGAAAACACAAACATAAAACTTGAGGAGACCCATTTATAGCGTTATAGTTTCCTATCCTAACTCGAATCAGAAAATAAAAACTAAGGTGGTAGCTGCTTTAAGTGAACGCAGAGAGCTTATCTCGGTTGAGTAATTTCGGCAAGTCAACATCCAAAGCCATATTTGAACTTCCGGTGCTTTTATCCGTATTTTTAAATTCATAATCAAAGCAGATTAACTATAAAGGAAATCGAGAATCACCACCATGCAGAGGAGTCTATCAGAAGCCTCTTGCCTCCGCTTCTCGGCAGAAATGCATTTTGAGCGATTCCACCTTAAGCCGCAACACATTAACTGACGTAAATTTCAATTATTTCAGTCGCCTTAGAACGGAATCCGTGAAATTTTAATGTGTTTAATTTTAAAACAAGCACTAAAATATGTTCGCCTTAGATGGCATAAATTAAGCGTCCATAAAGAGTACTGCAAACGCGGTACCATCTTAATAATTGAGAAGAGCAATTCACCTGTGTCAATTGACCCTGAGATAATCAATTGGAAACGAGTTGAAAATTATTACTGAAAGCAGAGATGCGACAACTTGATGCGATAACAGAAAACTAGAAGGCTGAGGTCAGAATCACTCTCTTGTGATGCGAAGCATTAGCGAGACACAACCCCTAGCAGGCTTTTAATAATGCTCACAAAGGCATTTTTGAGTAAACTCTCTCGGAAAAACCCCTTTGCTGGTCATTCACTGGGATCTCTTTTCGAAAAAAATAAGTTTATCGGCAAATCGCATGCTGTTTTTGCAAATTCCAAGTACTATTCCACGGCTGGATGCAACGGAAATATGGGTGTAAGTTGCAAAAATGTCTATTTACTCTACAGGAGAAGTCATTTGCTTTACCATCATCGCATGAATGCAGGGTCAAAAGTCAAATCCCATGCCCTTTAGGGCGAAATAAGCTCATCACTGCACATCAAGAAGAGTCAAATCCAGAACCTTTAGTCTTTCCAGGCAGTGGATTAGCTAATGATAACATCTTTGCAACGAGCTTCGGGAGCAACAGCGATTTGACTGATTTCCCAAGTAGACAAAGGAAAAGTCAGCTCCGCAAAGGTGCTTTCATGTAATGACTGACAAGACGATGCCCTGACACTAAGTGTTCATTGATTCTGCATACGTCCCTGAATTTGCCAAAATAGTAAGGTTGGACGAGCAATGATGGCGTCAACCTTGGCCTCCATTGCATTATGCACGGTCGTTTTTCCTAAGATATGAAATGGTTGAAGAATATCAAGTCAAAGGATATAAAGGAAATGCACTTCATCTAGGGACATTTTGAGATTTCCGCACAATTGGTGGATAAAAGTCAGTAAAAGACCAACTCTGATTTGACATGCAATAACAGTTTTGGATGGAAAAAAAAAACAACTTCCTGATGATAAATCTAATTTAAGTAAATTAATCTATCTTAATCCTGCCATCAATTCATGTAGTGCTAAGGTATTCCCGCGTCCGAAAGGAGAGGACAAAGCAGCACGATAGTTCTGCAGGGAAAACGTAGCATCAAATTATGCAGGTACCGAAACATAATTTGACCTGATGATGGAGTCTTGGTAATAAGGCAGAAGAAAATAAGGACGCGGGGCAAAGTGGGTAACCTCGTTATCTGAGGCAGCCTATTTGTCGTCTTTATGAATGGCTGGGTCATTTCAAAGACTGGGTGTTTTCTTCCAAATTGTAAATTAAAAGGTGGTGCTCAATCGAATGGAAATAAGTTAAAAATTTAACTGCTTTAATCAGACCTTAATTTCAAAGGCAGGGATAAACAGGGGAAATCGGAGAGTACATGAATTATGGTCTTTGTAGCAAAATGGAAGTTGTTTATTTAACTTCTATGAAACAAAAATCGATCAAATAAAATGAGGAGAAATTTACCAAAAATACGTACAAAACACGAATACCTGATCTAGACTTTTGTTGTTCAGTCGCACATCGTCCTTGGAGGTAAGAAAAATGAGCTTGCAGAAACGAAACATGTGAAATTGATATTTGCGTTTGTTTAAACCCCTAGACACTTATTTTACACATGTGCTCTCTGAATAACTTTGATACATTCATAAAAGAGGAATGGTTATAAAATTTATAAAGAGTGTATTTCATTAATTAATTATAACATCGGGGGAATAATTTTGACACTATCTTGATTTAGTCAAAACACCGCCGTATCTCGTCCGATTTCCACTTTAAATCATGGCAAACATTATCTTCTGGGGACCATTAACAGGCAAACAAAGATTCCAAATTCATGCCTATGCTTCCAAATCTTCCAAACCGAATTAGCACGAGCCAGCCTCCACTTACACGTATTTTACTAATCTCCTCCACTCACTTTAAATTGCAGCTGCCTTGAATTTTTTACTGCACCTCTACCTTAACAGTACCCAATGTGACAGTCTACGTAAACAGAATTCCCAGGATAAGAGATTAATTGTGCAACTGGAAGTGATCACAAAAAAAATACTAATCTTGAACTTCGATTTGCAGTGCCAACAAACCACTAGTAGTGTGGGCGTAAACTGATTTATTAGCTGGGCATTTGGGACGCATTGATGTGGAGAAATGGTAACGTTTGAGCACATGCTCGTAAGTCAATTTGTCCGAGTGAATGACATACAGCGTTGTCCAACTCAGTCAACCTAAATGAAGCAGTCGGAAGTACAGGCAATCGGCAAATTGATCTGAGCCACAACAGATACGGCAACTCCTTACCCCTCAGTGTGATGTGCCGCGTAATCCGCGGGCTTGAATCGCCAAAACCCTACTTCGTCGTCGAAGTATGCGCGCTCCTCTAGTTTTTTTTTATCGTCGGGGGGTACAAAGTTCTCCAGAATCAACTGATGCAGCTTCATATCCCTCAAAATTTGCCCCTGAATTTCCTCCTGCTTTTGCCTCTCAATGATGTGCTCATCCTGCAGATCCTTTGTCTCCTGTTTAATTTTCTGAAATGCATGCATAAAAACCGTGGTAATGTTTCATTTTTCGATAGTCAGAATTGCTTTCGTTTACTGAAATAATGCAAGTAACATACATTTAAAATTAAAGAAAGAACTCAGCACAATGGATAACAGTTTGGACGCGGTTAAATTGATGTTAAATATGGGTAATTTTAAATGTATACAAATTTTGTTAGTGAACCCAAATCCAAACATCTCTTCAATTTAACGAAAACTAAGTCAATGCCACTACAACCCTTGAGGAGGACTTTGTTGCAAGGATCCGGCAGTATGTTCAAGGCGTTAAAATTGTCTCAGGGATTGACAAACATGGGTTAAAGTCCCATTCATTCATTTATTAAACTAAAATAGTTCCATGGTTCAGGTACAAACTCTTGCATTTTCGCCCACTTTTGTTTGGTCATTCACAGAAAATCTGCCCTTGTTAGACACTAGAGGTGGCTGAGTTGCATTTAAATTCATGGATTCATGAAGTTTTGGTAATCAGCCTTGTTGCTTGGATAAAGTTTTTGAAAAGCGCCAGTTTCATTAAATAAAGATTTTGTAGTACTTAATGCCCTTCACCGACGTTAGCCATTCACTCTCAGTGTGACCGCTACCACACCGCCTACTTCCATGCATAGGTTCTCCAAAAAAGTGATCCGCCTCTACTATCATCTAATTGCCCATCTACTGATTAATCTTTTTTAAATCTTAATACTTGTGGGTTTCGGTACCTAGTTCTCAAAATCGACTGGCATTCTGTAGCGGTTTACTTAACATAATCGAAATCATAGCTCTGAGGTATTGCAATTGAGGCTACCATAAAAAGGACAGGAGCTTCTGGATATGTAAGAGGAAAGGGAAGTGGACCTGAATGCGGTCAAATAGTTTCTTCAACTTGGAAGTGTAGACTTCAACCTCGTGACGGAGGGAGGAGAAGCCCTCCTGAAGAGTCACCACGTTGTCCGACTCGGCACGGACGCGAGCACGCATTCGGTGTTCATGGCGCTGATGAGCGGCCAGACGGCGACGGTGCTGCGCTAGTGCCTCCGCTTGCATACGCGTTCGCGCCTCAACCACGGCCTCTGCCCCACCGCCGAGGAGCTTAGACTCGAGGCTGCGCAACTTTGCCTCCAGTTCCGACGTCTGTGCCTGTTCCTCCTTTATTCGTATGTTCTTCCGCTAAGGCAGAAACATAAACGGGTGAATAGGTTATTTTCCGTGGAAATGGAATGACAGAGGGTAACGATTTGGAAGGAAATCGAACTATCTGAACGGCTGGGCCACAAATATGGGAAGGAATATAAAGGTCACGGAAATGTATAAGGAGGGTTCGTTGTTACGAGGAGGACAAAAAACTAAGCTCCACTTTTTGTGTCTGAGACCTTTGGATAATTTGCTACCTATATAACCGCTTTATTTTTCTCTAGTACAAATAACCGCTATTGGAATCATGGTTCAAACCCATAAATTCCTCTTCTTAAAATAACACTCGAATCGTGGACTTGATACCAATTTCTGAAACGGAGGTTTTCATATCATGACGATCCTAAAGGGTAGGGTGCAAACAAGCTGGGATAAAAGGAGAAATGTGCATTCGAAAGGGATGAAAAAGACAAATTTTCAACCTTTAGCTCTTCTAGTAAGTGAGTTTTCTCCTCAGCAACCATATTTTGATCGTTTATAATTCCCTCCCTTTCAAAGGCCAACTTCTCCAGCTGTTCCTTCAGGTAAGCATCTCTGGCCGCTCCAGAGTCTTCCTCACTTCCGTAGGATTCGTCGGGATCTTTAGAAAGATGAGCTGATCTTTATTTGCAAAATCCGAAATCTCCATTTGAGAGAATCGCCATCAGGTCCACTTACCGCCTACCCCATCGATGCACTTCAGATGCATCGGTGGCCTGCCGCGAGAACTGAGCAAATTTTTTAGGCGCTGGATTTCTCCCTGATACTCCCGAAGTAGAGCATCCTTGGGATCATCATTGATCTTAGGGGTATTTTTAATGTTCTTTGCTCGACTAGCATATCTCAGTGTGCTTATCGTCTCGTCATAATTGTAAGAGGACGGTCCAATGTTGGCAACCATAACAGTTTTCGAATTGCCTCCCAAGGAATCTACATACCAAGCAGTTAAGACCTCTTATGAGGATCTGGTCAGACAATAATAATGGACCATAAAAAGGTGCCCAGTTCTACGATCTCACTCAATAAAATTCATTTTTTGAAGTTTACACTTCAAGAAGTATAAGACAATACAACTTTTGAATCGTGGTAGACATTCCAACGGACAAACCTTGAAGCAGTCTTGTAAGTTTTGAATCTCTATAAGGCACGTGAGTACACTTTTCGTCCACCAAGGCGGAAATAACATTCCCCAGTGTATGCAAACTGAGATTGATTTTTGTGGCTTCGATGAGGCGCTCACCCTTGGGGTCGCAAATAAAGAGGTGTAAAAATCCACCAGTCTTACCTCGGAGTGGGTCTTGTTTTGACGTTCGCTGCCTGCCAAATCAACCAAGTTAAGTTTTCCCACTCGAATGTGACTCCGGCCATCAGGGTCAATCTAGCAGTTTCAATTACACTCTGATACAACTAACGCGTACCTCACAGCTTTCAACTGTCACGATAAAGATGGCGTGTGATCGAGAACTTTGTTCATTCATATTCGTAGCTCTGCATTGAAAAAAATTGGTGTAAGGAGAACCCGATTGATACATACCCAATGGAGCGATTATTGTGGCCAATACTCATAAGCTTTTCGATCTCTTTGATGTTCCTTGTCAACACAGTTGAAAGGTCCTAAATCGATACACAAAAGAATTTTAACAGCGATTCCAAGTAACTCTGATTAGAATTAATTGGGTCGAATGACTAACTGACACATTTTCCAAGCAATACTGCTGATTGCTGCCTGAAATTTTGATGAAATTACAATTCTGATCGCTCTTCAACCTAATTTCGAAGAAATATAACTTACTCACTTACATCGATGAGTGCTTTAAAATTCCAAAACAATTTTAAAAACGAAGTCAAGAGCTTGATCTTTACTACGACAGCAGAGGCTGCAGAATTTACTTTTTTAAAAAAAGAGCGGAATGTGTTATTTTTTAGTGTTTGATGTTTCATCAAGTTACGAATTTTATTAGTAAGAACCCTCGTGCTCACGATTTCCCTAAAATGTTTTAACAAAGTACATTCCCAACAAATACTGTCACTTTGTCATTAATAATCTATTTTTCGGTCTAATAATGCATGTACATGGAAAGAGACCACCTTCGACGATACGCTTGAGTTGTGACGAAGCGTTTGCGTAAAAATCTGCCACTCCTGGCAGAAGGCAAATCTTCTATTTAAATTTGAGGCAAACCAAATGATACCAAAATCCCAATAATATTGCAATCAAGAACTAAGTCCAACAAAATATCGCGACAGAACGGTATTGTTTTCATTTGTGCGACCAAAAACACGGACCCTGAGTCTTCACGGTTCCTGTCACCATCTTAGTAACGCCTACACTTAACCTTTCTACGGGTCCCCAGCCCCGTTACATGTTGGTAGCCTACTATTCCTCTGCGCACGTTTATTTGGCCGAGCATTCAAAGACAACTTGAAGGGGAAAGCTGTTATTGAACCGATTTTAGCTGACCACATTCGAGCCTTTATTTACAGAATGACATGGACAACGATCAGGGCAGCTTAGTCTGACATACCAAACACAACCTATTTGACTAAACCAGTTACAGAATTTCGGAAGTTACCAATGTGTAAAGAAAGTTCGACTCAAAGATTGCAGCCAAGTGAAGGTAATCATTCACTTCATCGAACTGCTTTCCCTTAGCTTTAACCAAGGCAAGAAACTAGTGCAAACTTTATGACATATAGAAGAAGCCGAAGAAGAGATAATTGGTATTGCTTCGATAACTTGGAATCACTAGTAAAAATGAGCGATGATGAAAATCTAGCGCCACCAGCATTCCGGATAACAAAGCCAACTAATCAATGAGTTCCAGGTAGTAAATACAACGTGCGTAATACATATATGACTTGTTATTCGAGAGTTCGCATGACTTACTGCGACATAAACTCCTCGATCCGGTGTTTCTTTTATCTTTAGCTGTTTTTCTGAGTCTTTTCTAAGCAAATCGCGTATTTCCTCCTTGTATATTTCAAGATAGCTAGCCCGAATCAAGAACTGTGTCAATTTTGATCCGTTCACATAGCTGAAGATGTGATGAAATGAGTTTGGCATAAGTCCGCGCAAATCAGGATCGTCCTTTACACCTATGAATACTGTGTTTATCACGTTTCAACAACCTTGAATAGTGAAAGTTTTCCCCGTACCCGTCTGACCATATGCAAATATAGTCCCATTAAATCCCAAAAGAACGCTTTGTACGGTACTACAAAATGATTTTTCATACAATTCCCTTTGAGATGAGCTAGGTGATGAGTAGGTACAGCACAGCGCTTACCTCGGGCCATAAACAGTGTCAAAAGTATACATAACAGAGTTACCCACCAAACCGCTCTTCACTGACTTGACTTCCACATCGCCACTGGATTCGTTAACAAAAACACAACTTAAGTGAGACAGGCTCGCTTAATATGATACGAACCCAAACCTCTCATGGCCCTCATCGATTTCCTTTTTATCCATCGGACGACATCTGATGATCACCTTTACAGATTCCCTTTTGTCACCATTCGACCCCATCTCTATTCTCAGAATCAATTATCCTCCACCGAAGAAAAATAAGCCAAAATAAAGACTAACGATACCATTTTATATGTTCGATTGTTTGCACCACATAGTAAAACACCGAGCTAATTGCCTAAAATCTGCGACCTAATATAGCTGTAAGGTGTTTCGTAAAAAATAATGTACTGACTTGTGCCATTGAAATAATTAAAATATAATAAAACCATACTTTTGCTTCTTTTATGTCGATATGCATAAGCACTGCAAATGACGCTCGTTAATAGGTTGATTTCAATTGAAAAATGTCATACATGCTATAGAGTTAAGCAACAGGTTACTTTTGCTTGGTTGCATTAGGATTTTTTATTAGAATTTGGGGCATATGGGTTAGTTTTAACTGCTCCTCGTTAGGCGCGCCCCGTTCGCGGTTCCTTCCGCACATATCTCGAAGATACGTCGCAAGAATGGGGTCAATATTCCGCTCAGAGGAAATGCAGCTTTCTCAACTTATCTTACATACTGATTCAGCTTATATGTGTATTGCCCAATTGGGAGAATTAGGTGTCGTTCAAATTCGCGATGTAAGACAATTTTGGTTCAACTTTTGTTAGACAACTCCGGAGATTAGTGCCTTTCAACGTAAATTTGTTGACGAAGTGCGTCGTTGCGATGAAATGGAGCGAAAATTACGTTACATTGAAAACGAACTTCAGAAGGATGATTTCCCTATTCTCGAACCTGATGATGTTCCTGAGGCGCCGCCTCCAAGAGAAATGTTGGACCTTGAATCAAATTTAGATAAACTTGAAAACGAGCTAAGAGAGGTTAATTTCAGTCTTGAACAAATGAAGAAGTCTTTCATGGAATTAACTGAGCTGAAGATGGTCCTTCGTCGCGCGCAGATTTTTTTCGAAGAGGTGTTTCCCGAGGTTTTTTATTGCTTGTTGAAAAATTGCCCAGATATGTAACGTCAGTTTTTCGTTCAGGGTTCCTATGAGGTCAATGTGAATCTCGGTGGTGGGGACGAAATGCTTGTGGAGGTTTCGGAATCTCGGGAGCCGAGAGACTTACGTTCTGGGTAAGACTCTTTTACATCGCACTTCAAAATCATTGCTAAGTGCTATTGTCTTGCTCTTTGCGCACGACTCGCTCATTCGGCTTGCTTCTCAGAAATAGCATCTGCTTCCCTCTTGAAATGCCAACACTTTTCTCCTTTTCTTCTGTCGTTTGTCATTGGTGGGTTTATAGCTACATTGAAATGGTCCCTCAATCGGATGATTTCGACGTTGGTTTTCGTCAAGGTCATGCCACATCTACAACGTACAGCAGTCACCATGTTGAGTGAGTCTTTAGGTCTATTTAATCAGCATTTTGTCCAAAATTGTGCGTTTGTGGTGGAAATCAGCCACATTAAGCAGGACTGTATAATAGATTCCGTGAATCTCAGCTCTTAGCTATCTTTCAACCACGGCCCTTTATTAGGTTAAAATTTGTGTTATTAAGTAGGTGTATCTGGATTTTAGTTTTGTTGCCGGTGTAATTATCCGGGAGCGGACTTTACCTTTTGAAAGGATGCTCTGGCGAGCTTGTCGTGGAAATGTCTTTCTCCGATACGCTGATCTCGAAAGCATTGAGGATCCGGCTACAGTAGGCCATTCTGATGTTATGCCAAAGATGCGCCACTTTTCCTGCTTGGATAATTGACCATTTTCCTTTATGCAGGGTGAACTGCTGGACAAGTGTATGTTCATTGTTTTCTTTCAAGGACCACAACTTCGATCGCGAGTGGAGAATATCTGCGACGGGTATGGTGCTAGGTTTTCAATTGATTTTGTCCATTATTGTAGGTTCAGCGAAGACCTTTGGTTTGGTTAGGATAGGCACAATTTGTCCATGTGAAAAGTACATGTGGGCTTCCGATTATCTTTGATGCAACTAAATATCTGATACGTGAAGTGCACTCTCAATGCCTGTTGTAAAAGCATATTAGTGGGAGAAACTTAACGTTTGTGTTCTGTTTCATCACCTAGTTGAAATGGTTGAATTGAGCGATCAATCGGCTGTTGATACACTAACGCTTCCGACAACCTCACTTAAGGTCATATTTAATGTTAGTCCAATTAAATGTCTCTTAAGATCCCCTTTTTTCGTAGCTTATCCACTTTTCCAGGTAAAATCCTTTTTAGGATTGGGAACCGTTGAAACACAATCTTTAATGCTTTCACTTGTGACCATGAATTTGTTGCCAATGAAGGATTAAGCAACTGAGTTGCTGTTTTCCTTTTTTCTCGAAAATTCTTACATTGTTCTTGAAAATTCACGCGCAGGTAGAGATTGTAAAGTTGCGCAGTTTTGTGTTTTCATTCTCATCTTTTTAATTCCTCTGCAATTCTTAGTAGTGTGATATTGTAGGTTGTTTTTTTCTGTATAGTTTTCATGCAACTCTCTACACCTGCCCCGACACCCAGGAGAAGCGTCAGGCAATGTTGCTGGACGTTACGAGCCGTCGGGAGGACCTCCAGGTGGTGCTTAACCGCACCTCAGAGCACCGAGCGCGCGTGTTGGAGACGGCTGCACAGAGCTTGCGCGAGTGGTTTTACAAGGTGTATAAGATGAAGTCGGTGTACCACGCACTGAACCTCTTCAATCTCGACGTTACCACCAAATGTATGGTAGGCGAGTGCTGGTCCGCCGTCTCCGACCTAGACGCCGTGCAAATAGCCCTGCGACGCGGTATGGAGCTCTCCAACTCCAGCCTCCAGCCCATCCTCAACCGACTTCATACTACCGAAAAACCTCCCACCTTTCATCGCGTCAATAAGTTCACGAGTGCCTTTCAGAATATTGTCGATGCTTATGGTGTGGCCAAGTACCGGGAGGTGAATCCGGCCCTCTTCACTGTCATCACCTTCCCCTTCCTATTCGCCGTGATGTTCGGCGATGCTGGTCACGGTGCTATCATGTTTCTAGCGGCACTCTTTTTGGTTCTCTGGGAAAAAAAATTTGTTGTAAGTTCTTGTCTCCATCCGACGGCGCGTTGGACTATTGTGTGCTGCTTGATTGTTCTGTGACTTCAGTTAATTGGTAAACATTGCGTAAGGTCGCATGGAGATTGCTTAAAAGGGTTTTCTTGATTCATCTTGCCAGCATGATGCGAAGATTGATCTCGGAAAAGATTTTTACAATAGCATCTTTTCACGTGACTACTGTACTTGGCTTAGTTAGAGCTGTAAGTAAATCAGTTCTGATTTCTCTCATACATTCTACTACCAAGCGTCATAGGGTTCAATAATACACGTTACGTCCTGCTGTTTCTCAACTGCCGCGATAACCACAATGCTGGCTATTTCGCTTAGAAAGTCATGTTTTGGAATAAAGTAACCGATTCATTTTTCCTGAAAATTGGCGATGATGCCAACCGATTGGAGGCCGTGTTGTTGGGTGATGTACTCGTTTGGTGCTGCTTAATTTACCAACCACAAACCATTCACGTGGTTTGGGATAATTGAAATAATTGACGTTTAAAATGTCTACGCGTTTTTCATGTAAAGGGTGTTTATATTTTTAGGGGCTGTTCAACAACTCAAAATCCATTTTTATTTCGAGTTTTTTATTTGGATGACATTGAATGATTGACTGAAAAGTCCTCAGAATGAACCGCATTTTTTGCGGCACAGCAAAATGTTAAACTAGTAGTAACCACGTGACTATACTACTTTAGTCAATTTGTCTTGTAGTAGCTGGAGTAATATGTCCATTGTAGTTCTCTTTTAAAAGCCACACTTGTCCTATGACAAAAGTACGTGAGGCTTGTTTAGATACAGAAAAGATCTTTCGTCTCGCCGAATTGTTCTAACATAAAATATTCACATGCTGGTAAGCCAAGTTCTCGACTTTATATTTGTAAGATTACTAGGATACCACCACGCTACCTTGTGCATATTTCAGGCGAGGAAGATCAAGGGTGAGTTCTGGGACACGCTTTTCGGTGGTCGGTACATAATTCTCTTGATGGGCGCCTTCTCAATCTATACGGGTATGATCTACAATGACATCTTCTCGAAAGCTGCTAACATTTTTGGCTCTTCGTGGTTCCCGCTCTTCGATAACCACACGCTGGATCGTGGCGAGGCTCTGCAGCTGAACCCTGATACGCACATCCGCTCAGAGGCTGCATCGACCGGAATGTTCGCGGGTTTTCCCTACGCCTTTGGTTTGGACCCTGTATGGCAGGTCTCGCACAATATGATCATGTTCACCAACTCACTTAAGATGAAAATGTCCATCATCCTCGGTGTGCTGCATATGCTCTTTGGTATTCTCCTCGGCGCATTCAACTACAAGTGAGCCGCTTCATTTTTGCCTTTGATCATTCGCCACCTCGCTTATTGACAACGAAGGCGTTCACTGTTTGCTAAATTCTGTGTTGTGCTGGATGCTTTCGCACAAGATATTCTTGTTTTTGAAACTTTTTAAATCGGAAAATGTAATCTCTAAAGTGGATTTTATCTACTCCCAGTAGTACTGTTGTTTGCTCCCTTCGCCTTGTTGAACGACTCTAAAAGGCGCTAACAATCGCTGAAATCTCACGAAAATCGCAATCGTGTCTTCGGTAAACATTCAATTGGCTTCGCTAATCTGACATATGTTTCAAACAATAAGCATTTATATTTGGCTGGGCATTTTCATGAACCATGTAGCAGCGTTAATCACACTTGTGCCCTGTACAGGGATTCAGCATCCTCCTAATGGTTAGGGTATCTTTCTCATCTTCTGGAGTTTGAAACCTGGTAAAGCTATGGAGGCAGTACTTTAAATTTGATATTATCAGGCGTTTTTACAAAACCCTGTTCGTTTGCATCGTTTCCCCCTTCCGTAGCTCGCGATCCACTCTCCAGCACAATTGACTTTGAAAATCCTGCTACTGGCCTGTGTTCAGTAGCATACTTATTGGTTAGGTACAAATCGAGTCGGTGTTGTGCTGCTATCGAATCGCAGTCTTGACTAACGATGTCTTAAATAGCTTTGGCATACCTTTTATGTTCGAGTTACCAGTTAGATACCTTAAACCAATAACCCACATATTTTCGTGATAGAAGGTATTGAATTGAAATGACAGGCATTTCGCAAATTTAGTCACTACCCAACTTTATTTTGTGCTGGTCTGAATCATTTGTTTCTTTTTTACTTCCAGAAGCTCCTCATCTTTACTTCAAGTGTCGCGCATTTTGTTTTTCAAAGTCAGGCACTTTGGGCACACCTGGAGGCATCTGTTTGGCTAGCGTTTCGTTTGTTCTCAAACTAGTACTTCCTCGTCTAATGCTCACGGTAAAAGTCCAAATCAAAATTGGAATGATCTGGTTTTAAGTTTAGGAGGACTGGAGTCCTGGCCAGCAAAAAGTTTGATTACTATTACTGAATGTTTTCGCAGCTTTCAGGTTTCTCTTTCAGCATAGTGTTAAGGTCTATGTTACAGCGCTTATTTCTACGCTTAGGTTTTTCAAAAACTCCCTGTCGATTTACTGCGACTTGATTCCTGAAGTCCTTTTTATGCTCTCTATCTTCGGCTATCTGGTATTCATGATCTTCTACAAATGGATCGTTTTTTACTCAAAAGATGCTTCCACGGCTCCAAGTCTTCTTATTTGTGAGTTGCCACGTTCTAGTCGTAAAATTAGCTACTGTTTGCTTCCAGTTTTTATGCCTTGTACACTCGTAATCTGAATTCTCAATTCTTATTACCGTCATTTTTGGTCATCAAAATGTGCAATGCATGCTCCAGTGAGTCAAATTCATTTTCCTTTTTAGCTCTCATAAACATGATGAAATTTGACTACGAAAAAAAGGATGACACGCAGTTCCTCTATGGTGGGCAGGTATATGATTACATTATTGACGTGATCGGTAAACGTCTTCACCTTTCCTTCGTTAATCTCTCTTCACCTCTGAAGTTTTATTTCTCTTGTTTCACCAATGCACTTATCCAATTTTTTATTCTCACCATCCCCCTTTTTTACAGTACCTACCCTATTCCTCTCTCTTCTACCGGTTTTCGCCGTGTGTGTGGTATTTTGCACGCCTGTTTGCGGTACAAGTAGCTAGTTTTCCCTCCCCAGTCTCTTAGAAGTGGAGTTTTTCCTATACTTGAATTTTAAAGCAGTATTTTTTCCCATCTAGCTTCACTGGTTACAAAATATCAACTAAAATCTATGCAGTTTGTTGAAACCATAAGTTGGGATTTCTTGATGGATTATTTCTCGTTATTGTGTTTGCCACTGAAATTTTTGTTTTTTAAATGGAATCAACTATCATTAATCACTGCTGATCCTGCCTGTAGCCAATAGTCCAAAGCATTCTGGTGGTGATAGCCCTGCTCTGCGTACCGTGGATGCTTTTGGCAAAACCGCTCATCCTCTATCGGCGTCACAGGCTTCGCAGGACCGTAAGTGCCCGCTATTTTCACAAATATTATCACGGTTCCAAGTTTACTATCCTCTTCATACCTAATTTAATCTAAAGAACTGGCTTTCTTTAATTTAGCCCCCTTTCTCAATTCAAATGCGTTTTTACAATCCTTTTATCCTTGGCGTCTTCAAATCTCCTCTTGTCCCTGTAGATTGCTAACTAATGAGTTGTTTGTTAGCTAATTAACCAGGATGATTGACTTGAAGGCCTTCATCAAAGGTTGCTTTTTGTTAAATTTTGCAGCTGGGCGCAATTCGCGCAGCCGGATTCGGAGAGTTGGGGAACACAGGCGACCGTGAGGCGGGAGCCGAAACGAGCGACTACTCGCCCTTCCGCAACGAGGCCTCGCCCAAACTCGAGGCACTCTCCGATCCCGAGGTCCCTCACCCTGGCGGTGGTCATGACGGCTCTGAGGAGGTAACTCTCTCTCTTGATCTGTCCCCAAGCTCTCTTTGCTACTCCCCGGTCTATGTGCCCTCTCATGTCGTGTTGCGCAAATCACTGCTCGTTTCGTACATTTGCTCATGCATATTGGACTTCGTAGTCATTGGTATCATATTATTAAACGTCAGGATGACTCCTTGTGCATAGTTGGTTGCATCACGCTAAGTGGAATGAATGTAAAGCCAGTGTTTGAGCTCCTTTCAGAAATAATTACCCAAAAGTTGTGTATTCTTTTCCCATTGCAGTTTGTGTTCAGCGAGGTAATGGTGTATCAGGCTATTCACACAATAGAATTTTGCCTTGGATGCATCTCCAATACGGCCTCCTACCTCCGTCTATGGGCCCTCAGTCTTGCACATGCCCGTAGGTCCTCCCTCATCTCTTGCATGTCGATCATGGCATAAGGCACCTACTTAGGCATCGCTCTCAGCTTGCGCTTCTTATTATTCAGAGCTGTCCGAGGTACTCTGGGAGATGGTGATGATGAAAGGCCTTAAGGTGGATGGCTACTACGGTGGTATAATCCTCTTCTTTGTTTTTGCCGCGTGGGCTAGCCTCACCATCGGTGTTTTGGTCCTTATGGAAGGCCTCTCGGCCTTCCTACACGCTCTCCGGCTTCATTGGTAGGGGCTTCAATTCAACTACATACCCGCCCCCTTTTACCAATTTTCTCGCGTTCCAATTCACCAATAGATGACTACTGAGGCTATCCTACGCATGAATTATTGTTCATTTATCTTGTTACCCCATGAATATTTTCATCAGTTTAAGTGTTTTAGACTGAGGCCCTTTCACCTTTGGACGTTGTAGGGTGGAATTTCAGAACAAATTCTACGAGGGTTCTGGCTATCTCTTCGAACCCTTCTCCTTTACCAACATCGAAAAGCTCAGCGTGGAGTGATCCAGGAACCTCGGCAAAAACACGTTTGGGAACACGATTAACATCCCTTTCCATTTGTCCTCCTCCTGTCCTCCGACGTACTTTGCAGGCCCGTTGCCGACTGCCCTGCTCTAGCCTATCTTGCACACCTTGTTGCTCATCCCAACTCTGAATTCACCTGATCTGAATCAACCATGCAACCAAGTCTCATTCCACTTATCACCTATCGTTCCGTTTATAATATCAGTGTCTGACCTTTGGCAAGGTATCTTAAGAGCATTATTGCCGCAACCTGGCTAGAACAGCCTAAGGTCAGCTGAATATTGAGTGGAATGGGTCGTGGCCATCGATCATAGAGTACTTTAGTCACCGTGATTTTATTAGAAAATAAACGTTGAAAGTTCTTTCACGCCACCATCCCCCTTTAATTACCGATTGCCATATGGGTAGTTTGTAAGAATGAAGCGCCTAAAGTTGCAAATTTTCCTACTCTGGCTCATTTGTAGCATTGATGCGCTACCCACTTCCTCTACAGTGCCAGCTGGGATGCTGGAAGCAACAAGGCTTGTTCGTATATTCCAGCGTCATTGCGTGGGAAATCTGACGCATTTGATCAAATTGATCCACTAATCTTCGTGTCCAATTCGGGGGCGTTGATTTGTAACAGACAAGTCCACTTGGTCAATTGGAACGTGCGCCACCTCATTCAAGGTGTATTCAATGGGCCGGCAATAATATACAAAAAATTCACATGGATGTGGCTAATTTGGAGGATTGGGAGTAAAATTCCTCAAGTAATTCCACATTCCCGATTATATCACTGCATTCTTCTGACTTTTCCGCGATCATTCCGCTGGCAAGAATTTCTAGGATGTCTTGGAAGCAGGTTTTGTACTCGTGGAGGTCCGGAGTCTGGTTCTGTGGTCCTGCCTTCGTCGCTCCATGGCTGTGGTACAGTCCGTGTCGAAAGATTGTGACTGATCCATTCCTCTCCACTGCCCCAACATTCGCTCTGCATTCCTCCCTAAGTGGTAAAATGGAACCGTCTCCAATCATAAGCACCTGGATTGTTGGTTGTCTGAACTACTAGACAACTTACGTTTGGGAACAGTGTAGAAAGGCAAACGTGCTGCCAATAGATTGGTAGTGACTAAAGCTTCGAGCAAATCTGCAGTCAGTTTTCTGTAGGGGATATCGATTACTAATGGCAGCCCTCACCGTTTCGAACTCCTCGAACTTTGACAAAAAACCTTCCATAGTCATGGCAAGGTGATTAGAAGGGAATATCTCACGGAAAATTGGCTCCGTATTAATGGCGCCAGAGGTAGGGGGAAGAATTTTTTCGGACAGATGATTGTGCCGAATCTTCACAGCGTCGACACGCAGCTTCCTCTCTTGCACCTTCAGTTGGAAGCATGCAGTACAATTGGTGCGAGCCTTGTGCTCGCATTCAAAGTTGACACTTCTGTAGACCAATTGCTTGATTGATTGCGGAGCAGGTAATTTGAACTCCACTGGGTCTCGCATAACATATCGACACCCAATCAACTGTGTAGAAAAGACGAAACGACTGCTAGCGACGAGCTCTCATCTGTCAGAATGAACTAGGCTTTCGATTGCGCCAGTCGAAGGGAAGATTTTTTAGCCTGCATTTCCGATTTATGACCATACTTTCTTTAAAACGATTAATCTCATTTAATAAGGGTCAACGCGAATTGACCTCTTCGTATGCAAAACCTTGAATCACTAATTAACCCATTCTTTGAAATGCTGCAAGCCTAGGTATGCCTCTTGCCTCCACTATTCCATTATAACAGCCATCATTTCAGATTGCTCAAGTTAAGTCATCCTGTATTCTACACATTTAATGCCTCATTGGAAAGTTTTTTTAAATCGCTCCTATTAGATGTAAGGCATGAAACAAGCATTGGAGCATTCAAAAGAAGAGGACTGATAAACTTACCAGCTCGTAGCCACGAAGGTGTTGAAGAAAATCGTCGAACGACGAATAAGCCGCGCTCCTAATAGCGTTAGCGACAAGCTGCCGTTCGGTCATGCCTGTTGAAACTGTACGTCGGGACAGTGTTTTATCATACGTGTCCTCGCTGTGACTCATTTATCAGTTTTATTGGCTGGTGGACTACAGCCTGATCCAATGAATGATGTGGTTTTAGGATTAGTCAACCACTGACCAATCCATGAGGTAAACCGACTCCACTACAAAGTTCACCAATCAGAATCAGGACTTCCCAAAATTGAATTTTAAATTTTACGTTGATCGTTGGAATCCGTTGGACCAAACATGCAGTAATCGCAATACTTCGAAATACAACATAAAGATTATGAATTGCATAATTTGGAGGGCATTTTAAACCGTACACAAATGATTCAGCGTCTGATTTTCTGACTATAAAACAAGGGATTCGTTTTTATGGGAAGGCGACTTATGATTTTGCTGTTCCTATAAAATAGACTCCTTATTTTTTCTCAAAAACACTAAGATTTTTCAACGAACGAAATTAAATAGCTTAAGGGTAGTTCTTTCAAATATTTAGAAATCTTAGCATGCTGCCGTCAACACGCCTTTGAGTAAGCACCATCAGATCAGCATTTAGTGCTAGGCTGATATAATATGCAAGCGAGATCTCTTCATGATGAGCGCTCACTGATATTCATTTCATCCGCGCTTTACATTCAGGCAGTTAATGCCTTTTCTGTGATATTTCATCCAGCATTGTCTTTTAATAACACCCCCACTTCGACTCTTCATCACACAAAGCTTATTCGGAGTAAATCGCAAGTCAAAAGGGTAGCGTTTGAGTTTTTCCACTTTGGGGACGCACAATTTAACCGTCGACATCTGGCGCACGATGGCTACTTTTTACTGGGTCGGACCTGTCCAGCACTAAGAAAAACAGCAATGACACCCCTTGTCCTTTTCGCTACTGTCAGATCGCGCGTGCAGGCGTTCCTGAACTTCTTCAGTGTGAGGTGACAGCGCGCACCATGATTTCACTTGCTCTAACTAATACCTGCTGCTCTCACCTCCATGCTTGGACCTACTCCACATCAGGATCAGCCATGGTTATGGCCCTTACGCCGCAGTCACCCATCGAGCATCACGTCCCTTGTGACCACAGGGATCGCTTTGATAGGCTGATTCCCAAAAACTGATGCCTTTGCGTTCGAATGATCGAAAAGTCAATACTTTCGAGGTTAGTCATTTAGAAAATAAGTTCCCGTTTTTTTTTGGTTCCGAAACGAGAAGTTTTTTAAAGTACACACTTCGCGCCGCCTTACATTCAGTCCTCATTGGAACAATCAACGGTAAAACTGCTTAAAGGAATGTTATTCACACTTTCTACGATGATTCACTAATGCGGTTAGCAAAGCATTTAAAATAGGTTTTAGTTCTTTCTACTCCCTCTCCTCAAGTAGCGAGCGGAAGACTCCTATCCATCGCAAAACATGACTTCTCGCATTAATGTTTAGGCATTTGGCATCAATTCGCCAGGCTTTTGTATAGTTGGGTACGACAGTATTTGTTGAAAACGACGCCCACTCATTCT
The DNA here is from genome assembly GCA_036345935.2 of Taenia hydatigena. Classification (NCBI taxonomy): domain Eukaryota; kingdom Metazoa; phylum Platyhelminthes; class Cestoda; order Cyclophyllidea; family Taeniidae; genus Taenia; species Taenia hydatigena. The sequence goes on from JADWOT020000008.1 coordinate 10,783,025, forward strand.
CATTTAGACCTTTCTTTGAAGAAGAAGTTTTTTCATTATCCGCATACTGCATATTTAATATCTTTATTTGTTTGCATTTTTAAAAAAACTTGATGTAGATGAAATGAGATGCATGAAGATATTGAGGCCATAATATGGGAACTGCCACCACCGAAGGTCGCATTCACTTTGAAAGCTGTTGGCGTCATTCGCTTCTACTCGCTCTCTTTCGTTGAGGAGTTCGATTCGTTGTCGCAATCCTTGCCTCCTCATGCCGAGGCCCCTCCTTCATCTCACCTGAATTGCACTCTAACCATCTTCCCTCTCTGTCCACTGTGTCTAAACAAATGTAAATATCTCATAGTGCCAATCATTTTTCCAGATAGTTTTAGGTGTACAGTGAGCTTTTTCACCTCAATAACCAAAATATGCTCATGGTACGTTGAAAGTCGATGCGCTTCTTACCTTTTTTCATGAACCGCACTATCATTTGCGACTGTAATATGAATCTTGAAAATGAATGTGCTTGTGGCATGTTTATTGACAGTGATCGAGGAGTTGTGATAAATTAAAATCCATTATTGACAAATTCTTCGACGTTTGTGTCTAGCTCAGGCCGATTTCTACTACATGAGTCTAGGAGAATAATGGCATTCATTTATTTTTCTTTATAATTGTAATGATGTAATCTATTAAATGTCTTAATAGTCATTAGCTTATATTACGGTCCCAAGGCATATACACATAATGAAATTTGGTTGGTAAATGTTCAGTTTTATGGTTATCAAATAAAAAGTTAATGTATGGGTGATGAGGAAACCACTAGCAGTCTTGTTTGCCTTGAAAAGTCGGTTTTTCGGATTTAGCGACCCCATAACACATCTGTCAGAAGCCTCCTGTCACTCGCTTAGCCCTCGTCCAAACTTTCGATATCTTTCCAAATCTCGGTAATCTTTAGCATAGTAAAATCACTTGATACGTTTATTCATCGCTAAATCCTTTGCGTAGTTCAATATTCCAAAGTTAAATCCGGGACAACTTCTTCTAGGGCTCAAGCTACCCTTTAAGCACTTCCCATGCCAAGCCTCTATGTCCTCGTGACGCAGTGATCCAGAAATTTGCTTATCAAAAAGCCATTTAGAGAATTAAGTTACATCACTTCTTATTCATCCTTCTCTCACCCAAAGATTTTGCGTTATTTTACTAATATCCTTCCGCTACCTTATTCCTCTTATCCTATCACACCCCTCCCACTCTACATTAGTGGGAATTGATTCAATTGAACATTTTGAGCATCCTTTGGTTCTTATTCATCACTCCACCCATCTTGCCACTGCATTTTGAGCGAGTACTCCGACAGAATAAGTGCGCAGTCTGCCGAACCTCCATCAACGGGATCGGGCGTTGGCAGATGACAATTACGATATACTTTATTCGTCGGCCCCTATCCTGTCAATCAGATGCCCGTTAATGGCGTTATCAATTGCACCAATCTCTTTTGCTCCTGTTGGCAGAGTAAACGATAAGCCAACCTCTCACAATAACAAAATTCATTTGCTCATGAAACATGCGCTGGTACCATATACAAGAATCCACAAATTAATATAATTATTGTCGACGCCGCAAAAAACGAAATCGTGCTATACTTTTCGAATGTATTTGCATCTTACGAGTGATATCATTACCTTCCTCTGGTGTGACTTGGCGCTTAGCGATAAGAGATCCCAAAAACATCCTTTGTACTGAATGAGATTTGAAGCCGGCCACAGTTTGCGTCAGAAAATTATGGCCAAATTGTTTTCTCTTCTAACCCAATATTATCTTTGCAGTCTTCGCCACAATGGGAAAGAGGACTCCTCTTCAATTATAAAAGCTTGCTCTAATGCAGCAATTTCCACTTCGCCCCATGCATCAGTTGTAACCTAAAAAAGCAACCAAAATAGCTCTTAGCTTCTAAAACCAACCTAAACATAGCATCAAATTTTCAGTCTACAGAGAAAGTTGGTTGGAGGTAAAAATAAATCGGAATTCTGCATTCCCTTCGAGTGATTATGTTCAATTCGTAAATTGATGGTGCGAATTTTTCTGTCAATCAGGCTCATTCGGAATTAGGTTACACAATTAGTCTGGTTTTTATTCTCGTTCCAAATCAACTCTTCCGTTTGTTAATTAATTAATTAATCGTGAAGGCAATGAAATTCGCTTATTAACAAAGAAGCTCGCATTAGCTGGAGTTTTAATGTACCTGGCTTTGTAGCATCCTATCAGAGCCTACCGACCTATAGGTAACCAAGCCATCAAACATTAGTTGTGCCGTCACCTTAGGCCACCGCATCTATCCTCAGCGGATATCTATAAATTTATTGTACCCCTTACTTGACAGTTTTGCCTTCAGATCCCCTGAATCAGCCATTCTAAGGGAGTTTGGGGTCAATACCGATATCCACATTTAAATAAACAGCAACTGATGTGAAATCCACATTCTTCAGTGCATTGATGAGGAACTTATCGCTCAGTTTTGCTGGATGCGGCATTTGTCTTGAACCCATCTGATTGGTTTATGGACCAACTCACGGCCAACTCGTCTTGGATTGGATCCAACCATTGGCGAAAAGTCAGGGCCGTTGGACTAGCAGACAGTAAGTTTATTGAATAGCCATGGCTTAATGATATGATTTGAGCCGCATAAGCGGACATGATAGAAACAGCCATGATGTCAAACGTGTCACGACACGAATGGCCGGTCACCCCTTGGCCTTAGTCCGGTGAGAAAAAACTGGGTAAATGTTGGTTGCATCTGAGATGCGGACTGACATTAAAGCGACTTGAGTACTGAATTTTCAGCTTTTACTTTTAAGTCAATATTGTCGATACGCCATGGCTTTCGATAGACAATGGACAACATTATAGGCCTGTCGGGCAATATTTTCACCGCCAATTCGCATGTAAGCTTCACTTATCCACCTTGAGGTGTATAAAATTGAAACTGATCTGGCTGTTGCAAAGTACAAGTAGGTAATCCGCTCAAACCGTTGTTATGACGGTCACACACTAGTTGTAATACTTTGTTTGTTTGGACTACCAGTTTTGGTCAGGGTCACAGAGAGGTGGCCATATTGCCCTAGCCGCATAGACTGGCCTCCGGGCCATGCTAGCAGCTCATTTCCCTCATTCCCTCTGCCTTCAAGGGAGTCTCGGGACGCTACACTAGTGCTTGCATTTACATTCCATTTAATTTCATTTTATAACTAACCTATCCACACGGGTATTTAGAAATCGAATCATTTCCGCGTAACCGAAGTTACAAACTTTGTGTCTGCAAGTTTAACACGGCTATACAAAACTAATCATCCATCCAATTCAGATCACATTGTGTTGAATACCCCCACACAGAAACAATTTTACACCTATTCAATAAAAAAACGACAATAAAATCGTATTAATATTCCTTTAGGAAATGAGAAGCTCAAATATGTCTTGTAGGCGTTGCGTTTTTCTACAGCAGAATGATTATCGTTATATCTTACTTCGGACCTAGCGAATCGACCTTCAAGGAAACATCTTTCGTTATTTTTTTTACGCGAAGTAACCAAGGTTTTTTTCAAAACTAGCGAAAACTGCTGCAGAAGTAGTGTCTGAATTACGCCTCTAGAAATTGCAAGGTCTATGAGTTTTCATTGGTAAAGGTCTTATTTTGAAGTAAAAATCATCAAAAATCAAATGTGGCGTTTTTAAAAAAGAGGAAGTGGTTCTTTGCTATGCGACATCGTGCAATACACAGTTGTTTGAGTTTGCCCTGAGGCGTAAACCCATCGTGAATTCGCTTAACCATGATATCTGTGCCACCTTGGTGATAGCTACCCTAAAAAGCATGCCTTCGTCTGCCTCGTCAGCTCATTCCTGAAGTATGGAGACTGATGTAGGGGAGAGAAACACCAGGCCTACCAAAAATGTAATTATGCGTGAATTTTTAGATGCCAAAAATATCCAGCAAATGAGTCGGTAAATTCTAATGCAAGGTACTACAGTTTGAAGCATGTGAAGAACTGAAGTGATGGTATGCTAAATCAGAACACTCAGCAAATGGTAGTGTAATCAGATTAAATAGTCAAATATTAAACACCAGATTTCGCAGTAAGTTACAAACAGGTGATACGAGTGAGGTTAAACACCTTCAGCATTAATGACAAATTGAATCATAATTTCTGTTTCTAAGCCGCTACATAATTATGCAGAGTATGACTTGAAAACCAACTGCTGCATGCACAGAGCCGCCGCCAACATTACAATTTATGACAACTCAAATACACCGCAAAATACTACGTGGGAAGACGAAGTCAATTGTTAGCCCACTTTTATTGTTTACCTATTTTCCGACCGAGATGAGACTTGATTTAAATTAAAACGCATTTTTCATTGACGGACTTATTTGAACTCTGGGAAAGCCTACCAATTTCCGCAATCATTTCAATAATCATTCGCAAAGATGCTCAATTAACCACTTATGTTACTATATTTACCCACTCCGGGTTAAAGGGAGCCAGAGCTTAATGCTTCGCGAAGGATATGCATCTGTGTGTCGGTAATTCTCTCCATTAGTTTATCGAAATTTCGTGTCAGGACAATAATCCCATTCAAAGGTAATTATAGCTACCTTGTTAAAAGATAATTGCCATTCGTTTTGTGTACTTCCCTTGATTATGACTCATAAAAATGCAGGCAACTGTTGAGATAAGTGAACTGTAAAATTCAGCAGGATAGTCAGGCCGCACTCAATGTGAATTAAAAAGTACACAACATTCTCATTGGTCTCCTGTCTGCCCGTATGGTGTCGCGATGGCTAAAACACAAGGCAGTGTTCTTTCCACTGGACTGGCTAAAATGCTCAAAAACGCCGGCAACACTTTACCGATAGTTTCAAGGGCTGCGTAAGGGTAAAATTCAAAGTCGGCGTCTGAAATGTGCTTTGCAGTAGAGCCCATAATTAGTGGTCCTATGGTTTGCGCGCATTGATTTTGGTGAAGGCAAAAACTGTGTGGAAGCCAGTAGAGATTAACTACCTTGAAAATCGCTTCGTGTAGTAGTCGTGCTCGCTCAAATCACGTTAGAATAATGGGTTCCGATAACAAAATCAATTAAACGTGCCTTTGAGATTAAAACCGTAAATCATTCAAATCTCGACTACTGCTTTTCGCGAGTGTATTCGCCCATGGGTAATAACGACGGGAGCAATGACGACTGTAAACACGTTTGTATCTTCCATCCATAACAGCCGATTATAAGCAAATCATTTAACTCCTCTAGAATTCCCTGAATACGAAAGAAGCCGGAATATCCTGGCAGAATATATTTGTCATAAGGAAGGGTTTGGGCCTAATAGATGGCCCAGAGGCCATCCCCACCTGGCGATGGTCCAAAGTGACCCCTTTGAAAAAACCAGAAGCTAATCAACCAAAGTGTCACAAGTGAACACAGAGGTTCTCGATTCCGTACAATGGTGACAAGGCATGTTCTTAGGTGTGGGCAAACGTTACATGAATCTGCTCAAAAATACGCTGTCTCAAGTGTCAAAGAGATTAAGTTCATCAGAGAGAAAAAAATCGAGTCAATCGCAAGCCTGCTGCTACTCCAAAAGGAAAGAAATGTCCGGTTAATGTTGTTAAGACTCCACGAATTCAAAAGTTCCAAATCTACTGTCAGAAAGTGGAAAGTGCATTATGGGAATCGTTAGACGCTTGGCGTGACAAAACAGGGCAACCGAAGCAGAATTTTAGCATTAAGAAATTGAGAAGATTGACTGGTTCTTCCTGCTACATTTTGTTCACTGATCTCTTAGTAATATTTTGCCAACATGAAGTACATATATTGTGCCAAAATGTTGCTTAAGCAGTTTAGAAATAATGCATTTTCCAGTGGTATCACAACAGAGAATCGGTAGTTGGCTTAATAATGAGTTTATGGAACAAAGGCAATGGAGCAAGATGCTCGTTTATTCTGTATTCGCTTCTGAAAGCACAATTATATGAACACAATTTAACTACTTCAACTTCAGTGACAAATTTTATGGGAGCAAAGAGGTCATATTGTAAAAATCTAGCATGTGAACGTCGAAGACACCGTAATTATTGCGTAAACACTACATAATATTCCTCCCCGTTTTCATAACTACTCCTAGGCACAGTTACATCAACAAATTTTAACCCTATCATAATTTATTTAAAATAAACTTTTTTACATTAATTGGTGTGACTGAAATCAGCCCACTTGTTCTGATGATCCCAGTGTGGTAACGGGTTCGTTGATGCCCTCCAAAATATGGTGATGATAATGGGTTGTTTTTGTCACCTTTGATTTACTCGGCAGTAGGAATGCGGGAGTTGCGTCGAGAAGCAAACACCCATAAGAGGGTTGAGTTTGAGAAATTTTGCTCGTCTAGGTTTAATTTCCACTCTATATCTCATCACGCTGTAGGGCACCTTCGGCACTCTAGATTACGACCTACCATGTACTTTACTCTTCAATGGTGCTTATTCTTCTCCGGCCAAAAATAACTTACCGAAAATAACTTCTAAAAATGTCATTTTGCTTATCCCTTGGGAAAAGGATTCGCAATTTGCATGAAAATTTCCAAAAAAGTTGTTTGCCACCCTGATATGCTTTTGAATACGAGCTAAAAGGTGGTAGGATCTATCGCAATACGAATCAAGAAGTTATTTCCAGTTATGCATGCTAATTTTATTAGAGCAAGTAGGCTAAAGTAATGTGTTAAAACGATGGCAGACTGCCAACTTTAACGTAGTTTCCCAGCCCTTTGATAGACTGCTTCTCAAAATGGTTCCGTTCTATTTCATAAAGAATTCGAATCATTTACCCGAAAGGTTTCTGTGCTGAACGACAAAATATAGTATCTCCTTCTCACACGGTTTACGAGCTAAATTGGACAAGTAATCTGGTGACACAATGCTAGACGAATTTAGGTAAGAGATTTAGATATACGAGCGCAGCAAAGCTGAACACACAACCATCCACAACCGCACCCAGAAGCCGATAGGTTGGTAAAACACCACCCTGACGCCCAGTAATGTGAGCGATTTCATGCGCCTTTGATCTAAAACTGCTCTATTTCGCATATTTAACTGGTGGACTAAATAAGTTAAACTAGTGCGATTAAGGCAGTTTAGTGCAAGCGCGCTTTTGAGACTGCCAACTTAAGCAGTCATAACCAGGTTGTAAAATTGAGTGGGCGTTCTCAGATAGAATGACTTTTAAATAACGAATTAATTGGAATTTTGAGAGGATAGCGCTCACAATTGTCGCAATTTTGTGGCGTCATCGAAAGCAATTTGGAGACTTCAAATTTCAAAAAATTGGACGAAAGCATAGTTGCCGGAGGATGAATCCCCCTCCTCATCTCTATTCGTTGCAAAGTATTAACTTAAAGAATGCTGCGGAACATTTGCAAAAGCATTTAGCCACATCACCTTGTGGGTATAGGGTTGAATAGTGCCTAGTCGAGATACACTTAAAGTAGTTCATTCTTTTAGAACAGTTAATAATGCTAAATCAGGCCAAAAAACGAAGCCTTAGATAAGAGGGCACATCTTTGCCGTTGACCTCTTAGGAGTTGAAACATGCAAATGCGGATCCAATCAAATATTCTCCATACACTCAGGGGAAGCAGCATGCGCTATCCTGAACTGTTTTTACTGGCTCAGTTGCGCTTCCTACACAAAAGCAAACTGCGTAGCCAAAAAATCCCGCGGATTTTCCAAGAAATTACGGTTGCGTGTACAAGCACACATTCAACGCAGATCGGTGGGGCTGTCTTGCGTTGCCTACTCTCCAAATAATTCTGTTCATGTACCAAAGGGGTAGGTAAAGCGCGTAGTCTCTCGTTTAAAGAAGGAATAAGTCGTGGGTTTAAAGCGTTTTGAAATCATTTTTCCAAATTCCACCATTTAAATTTGGACTGACAGTAAACCTTCTTGGATAAGTGGAACCACTTTTGTGACAAATAGTTGGCTGTCATTTAAAGAGATCAAGTGACCTGAAGTCTTTTGTCACAACTTGATCGATAGTACGCGAATGCAGTTGAAGGCCATACGGTACTCGTGCGAGGCTAAAAACCGAGAATCGGTGAATGGTGATGGCGAGACCCAAAGTAGTAAAGAGCTCACGGTTTCCAGACTAGTTTTGCTAAATCTGGAAACTCAACCCTGTTTCCTGCTCAGATAAGAGAATAAGCAGATGCAAATACTATAACAGCCAGAAGCATCCCAAACCTTGCACCAAATACCTTGATTAGAATTTGCTACACAACAATTCAACAACTTACACGTCACTTCAACGCATGAAGTTATACTACAGAAACGAATCCTACCTCCACAATAAAGTGCTACTACCGAAACATGTGAATTTCGCGGAACCCACGACGCACAGAGAGCTCGTTAACTTAGATTATCACCAATCTGCAGCCTTAACTACCAGAAAGTCAGAGGTGTATGAAATAAGTGAACGCGAATGGAAATGCTCTCCTGTCTTTTCAACCAGAAGTTGGATCTTACGACCAGTCTCAAGATAGAAGAGCCCTCATTCAAAAGAAGATATTAAATTTTCAGGCCGCTTGCTTTTTAATCACGGCACCAGCTGAGGTAAAAGAAGAGCAGATTATACGAGTGGATGGGAAAATAGTGAGGAAGGGGGAATGAAAGTTGGTGAGGGCAGGAGAAATTGAGTGACCGATGAGTTACATCGATTTCGATATCAACTTGAGGAGTGAGGAAGAGCGGACGACGCTACCCCTTTTGCACCCACGCTTCCTCAACTCAGGCACACACGTACGCCCACACGCACACACGGAGAAAGTAGTGGTATTATGCTCTAGTTGCATAGGGCGATGGTTGGAAGATGTCCCTGTGACAGTGGTGATGGCTGTCGAAATCTACTCAGGTGATGAGAAGCCCAGGGGTGGTAGCGGTAGCGACGGTGGAAGAAGGGTAAATGAAGTGAGAGGTGAGGGGCGAGACTAGGCACATTGGATCTCTTCCTTCTCTTTCCTTCCTCCCCTTCGTAGTGAACAAAACGTGGAAAGACTACAGCAAAACAGCGGATCAGCGGTCGAGGAGCAGGAGGTGAGAACCGTCTCTCATTCCCACTCTCCCTTCCTCTCTAGTGCTCCGTGTATGTCTATGTATAAGGTGAAGAATGAAGGATATTCTCTGTACACGGTGAAACAGACGCACGTACACTAAATATTTACAAGAGGGAAAGAGTGGCTTGGTGGGCAAATGGGTAGGTGGTTGGGAAAGTGTGGGTCAGCCTAGGCGAACGGCGAAGACGATAATAGTTGCAGTGACAGATGAGAGGAAGGCATCTGATAGTGTAGAAGCAGACAGAGAACTGGGCTGTCGAAGCAACGCGGCTTCATGGCCTAGTCTCTCCGAGAGCTGCTGGTGCAGACAGCGCTCCGTCAGACTGAAGTATTCTCCCTCGTCCTCTCTCTTTCGCCCTCTATCTCCTCTCACTCTGCCAGTCCGCCACATCCCCGTCTCTACCGCAGCTGCAGTGGAAACGTCCGCTGCCGAGTGGTCTGCCGAAGACGAGTGGGAAGGGGGACCGGTGAATGAGGGAATATCATCCAAGACCACGTCAACTAGGAAGTCCTGCTCCGTGAAACAGCAATCAAACTCACAGCCGGTGTAGTAACTAACCGAATGTGGGTTATCCGGTGGTGCGTATTGATAGTGGCTTTCTGTAAAGGGACGAAGAATGAGACCGATTGAAGTACCTCAATCCGCGACCAAATGCGCCATTTCACCAGATCGATCAACAACACCATATGAATACTGTTTTTAAAAAATGCACACGTGAATCATTTCCTATCATCCCGATTTGTTGACAATTCGGTCATTTGAATGCTATAGCACAAATGGATAACCTGAATAATAGAAATTTGTATAGCTACATTCGCATGTCTTAACTTCACAGATTAGCTGTAAGATTTGCGACAAGCGTACAACATTTAAACTCACCAGTGTATAACACATTAATGAAAACTTTTGCGCTTAATGATGAGTAAAACCTCATCATCAGTAATAGTCATCGAAGCAGCCCGTGCACTTAAGCTCTTTCAATATCCAGCCTCATCTTAAGCAAGTCGAAAACTAAAAAACGCACATAAACTTGAGAAGTCAATGAACGCAAGTTTCCAGCAGTGAATTGGATAGAAGCATCTTTCCAGTCAAAAAATGCCTAGGCAACAGTGCGTTGAAGAAAGGACCAAATACTGTCAGCTTACACCCGAATTTCAAAAAACAAAAACAAAAACTAACTACGCTCAAATTCCCTGAATCCTACGGAATGGCCCATCTGAAGGCAAAAGTCATCATGATTTTAAATGCCATAACTCAAACTCTGGATGTTTTTTGGTCAGAAATCGCGCAGATTATTAATGGATTTTAAAAGGGAAGCTTTACATGGAAGGGATGATTGGACTAGCCATCATAAAACAGCAAGCCCTGTGGCGACAATTTTCGAAATAATTCCCGCCTTTTCTCTCCCATTCCTTAACGACGGTCCATATTACCCGAACCGTCACGCAATCTCCCACATTGCCCGTTCAGACATGCCCATTACTCGGCTTAGGTACTCTTCTGTCTCCCTCACATGCATGCAAACAGAACACACATAAGATAGACTTGTGAAATGAGGGGCACGGTTGCCATTAAAAAATGAGTTTTTAGAACAGACAAATGTATATCCTGTCCGTATGAATTAGGAATCACGCTTTCAGGATAATTATTTGTGACAGCAGCGCCACATCAGAAAGCATGGTGCAGGAGAAAATAAAATGCAATGGAGGGGTTTAGGAAGAGGAGTAACGATCAAGTAAGAGATGCCATTAAATTAAGCAAGCATAAAGCGAAGTAGCTCAAATTTAGCCAAATAGTTCATGAGATCACAAGATTTCGCGAATTCCCGTAAAATTAAAGAAGCATCAATCTAGACTCCTTCTTCAGGACACTTATTGTGCTGAAACACGAAAAGGATTTATATTCAATCGAAAATGGTGTATGACAAAGTCATAAATAAGTTAATAGGTCTCTAGTTAGTGCATCCATAAATTATTCCAAGCAAAAAAGTCATTTCTTTCAAAATTTCTTAAGTGAAATGAAAGGAACTATCAATAGGTAGCATACTTAAAAAGAGAACCTACTGACACTTACTACAATAGCTTTTCTAGGTGTGTTCATTTAGATTATACATATTTCCAATAGGAAAAAGAAACCAAACCCACCCATTTTGACCCGCAAATTCAATAGAATGAATCGACATTAATTTTAAGCCAACAAGCCATCGAGCAAAAGCCAATTTGGGGACGAAAACGTTAATCTGAGAATTGTTTTATCGATGAGGCGTTAGTACGTAGAAAAAGCTCAGAAAAGGGTCCGTAGAGTTGGTGATTGTTCGAAAAGCCACATGCGGGTGTTGCCGAAATAAAAACTGTTTTTGATAAAATTCCTTTTCAAACCCAAATATTAAGGAGAATTAAAGGCGAATAGCATGAAAGTTCAGAAAAATGCATGGGTTTTACAGAGACGATTTTAGCCAATAAGAGAATTTACTCTTCAACCGGATTCAGAAAATTTATTAAGGGATTGTTTAATGTTTAAAAGTACAAATAACGAATGCTTTGCGATTTTTCCATTGCAATGAAACAGCCCACAAAGTTGCTCCATATGACAAGAGGATACAACCACAATGCACAAAACGATGTGACACTTTATTGCATTTCTGTGGAAAAATCGGCGTAAAATCATACAAATTTCGCACTCGAGAATAACAACAAACTAAATTTGTTAATTTTCCTGTTTAACGCCACACTCAGTCCCCACATTATCCTAAACAACTGGAAACAGGCTTCGGGTTTCAGCTTAACACTTGATATGTTAGTAAAATGACCGCATCAAACTTCATCTATTGATAGGTAGAAGGTGAAAATTCTTTGCCAAGACAAACATCCAAAAACCTGCAGTTTGAGTCTCACACAGACGCCTAAAAGGGTAGAAATGGAGCGCGTACCGTCACAGAGGAATGTTGGCTCACCGCCGTTAGAGGTGGAGTCAGAGGGGTTGAAATAGGGACAGAGGGTCTCAACCTGGGTGCACCAGGTCATGCAGGCGGGAACCCGCTCCAAGACAAAGATTCCTGTCGGAGTAGCCTTTGCTGCACTCGTTTTTGGTCGAGTTGGAGATGCCCGATGGAGGGAAGAGGAGACGTTTCGCAGTTGATCGTGTGATTCGACAGTATCGACTGAAGTTTCGGTAGTTTTGATCAAGCTCGGAGGGGGAGAGGTGGTAGTGGCAGCGGAGGCGGTTATCAATATAGCCGACTCCTCACCACCATCAAGAGGAGGAAGTTTTGCCAGTGGATAAAAGATTGGGAAGGCTGTTGTACACACCCATGACCAGTAGGCGTTCTGTTTTATTAAAGATAAAGCCAATCAGTACTATTTTTATTGTGATACTGCATTTAATAATATAACAATAGTAATAGGCAACCGAAAATTCTCCAAAATCTTCAATCAATGTTCTGAGGATAGGAGACAAGGATTTAGGAATACCAATGACAACGAAAAAAGAATACGCATAAAACGCATAAAAATGGCTGACATTTAATCCAGAAAGATCAATTTTTCGAGGCGAAATAAAATTTTTTAGGACTTAATGAAAGTAACATGGTAGGGGAAACATCACGTACGAATAAAATCTTCCCAAGTGCTAACTTGAACGATGCTTTTAGAGGGAAAAACCGAAGATAAAATTGAGCGCATTTGTAAAAAAGGCGGGTTTCCCAAATAATTACAAAAAGTAAATGCCAAACCACGTAAAATAGTGCGTTTCCTATCAGCGATAGGGGTGGATCCGCAACCCTCAACTAAAAAATTATCGATAAATTAACCATGTAGATAAAATTTCAGTGATTAAGATGGAGCTCAGGAAAGAGGTGCTCTTTCGGCCCTAGGGTGGCTCATTTTCATGCTTTTGGTAAATGCTGATATTTGAAATGGGATGGAGGATAATTTGGTGATAAATGATCACAAACACACTAGAAAAAAAACACGAGGAGTGCAATACAACATGTGGACAATGTAATTCAAGTTTCAACTGTATTCGATGTGCTCCACACCATATAAAATTAAAGGTACCAAAATGGCCTGAACGCATTCCAAAAGGCTCAGAATATATCCTGGGACTAAGTGGCAGATTTCACTTACCAAAACTGATAAATGGTGAGGCATTAATGATGGAACTGTAAGTCAAGTTGATAGATACATTTTACCAGGATTTTTTTCACGGTGGTTTTATTCAAGCATTTCACAAGTATGTTAAACGCAGGACTGAAAAGGTTGTGAATGCAATTTTTTGTTAAAAACACTGACGGTTAACCTAACTTAGACAAGTGGTCGCATTGAAAGCATTCCAAGTACACATTATGCAAAATCGCATTCGAAATACAAACTCAAAACGACAACACTGGAACCATTTCACAATGTTCGCAAACCTAGAGCCCTTAGTAGAAATAACTGGATGAGAGGATTTGCTGAATTTGGTAGAGGGAAGTGCACAAAAAGTGTGAAAATTGTTCGAATAGCATTTGATTTCGGTAATTTTTCAACGCAAATGAATGAGGTGGCAAGATGAAGAAGACACCCATTACAGTAAAAAGTCATTCAGAATCAGTAGCATTTCAAGCAGAAATTGCAACATTGAACAGCGACGCCAGAAACCAGTTCTAACTTCATCCCATTAGGGAGGTCGGTTGATTTTATCTAAACTATTTCACAAAATTTTGGAAATTATCTGAGAGTAGACATAAATAGGCACTGAATGCTCTTTAGCAAAACCATTCATGCTCACATTAAATGAAAGACCAGGGCCGATTTACCGCCTACTTTTATGGGAACGCAGAGAGGAATTTTAAGAGACCACAGCCTCATGATAGAATTGCTTCCAGTCATTTCCTCGAAAGGTTAATTTCATTTTGGTGGAGCTAGAGTAGGACAAATTTTTCGTATTTTACTTTGGAGGAATGAAATTGGGTACCCCTTTTGAAACCTTGACCAACAGGCAATGCTCTATCAGCTCCACTTAAACATCGAACAGTGCAAAACAAAGTAGCGATGCATTATATAAGCTTTATCCAGCCTTATCAAGTACCGGCTCAAGCCATCGCGGCTTACTGCACCAGTGCGGTAACGTGGAGTAACAAAAGGTGGGGGAAAAAAACTAATTAATCAAAAAGGCGTTGAAAAAGTTGACACAGCATTGAGTGGGACTGAATTCCCACTCGTAGAACGAGTCGCTCTCCATGTATTGACCGCAAGTACCAGTTAGATTTGCGTGCCAACGATTACATGAAGGTTAAAAGAAGAGGATGTTGAAGCGTCTTTAAAAGGTGGATACGGAGATAACTGCATGCATGTAAACAAAAACTGTACTAAACGAAGTAGACAATTCGACCGCGGTACCGAGAAGAATTGAATCACCATTCCTTTGAAAGGAGAGGATTCTGGGAAGCTATTGGGGGTTTACTTTTTTGTGTTATTTTTGAATGTTAATTCCCTCGCTAGAATGACCATTTTGCAGCTGTAGGTTCTGTCCAGCGAAAAAATGGGGCACGATTGTGATTTCACTTTTCTGTGTTTGATCAACCCATAATTGTTGCAAGCGATAATAACTTATGCTGACTGAAGTGGTTTGACAACTGTGAATGTTTGCTTTCGCATTAATTTCTCCCAACCGCGAGGTCACGTAAACAGAAGTCTTGAGCAGTTGAATGCCATTTTACCGACGAAAAAAGGCCCAACATGCCAATAGATTATAGCGGGTGTGGAGCCTTAAAACATTTACAGATCAAGATCAAAGGAATCACTCAAAAAAAGATAGGCGAAAATAAGCCAGTCAAAATGCAAAATATGCTCTCCAATGAAATGGGACACAAAAGGTTCGATGTTAAACCTAATTTAGCGTAAAGCGATGCAAAAACTGAATTCAAAATTGTCACGATCTTTTCAAGGTCAACTTTCTCTGGTTCACAGTTTCCACGGTGCATACACAAAATTGTATTCAGTTTTTTTTCTCACTAGTAAACTCTTGAGTTCTGAAAAAAATGTAAAAATTGGTGTCTACGCTCACTCTTAAGTATCCTGGTCCTATGTAAATCATTCAGATTCCACTGGAATAGAACAAGAAATCCACATTCAGCGGCATCGCATCCAAAAGTGAAAGTTAAAAAATTACAAGGATATCTAAGAAAGTATCGCTCTAGCAGAACAGCTATTAGTCGCATATTGTACCCGAACCAACCTCCTTATTGCTCGATTGTTATTTCAACTATTCGGCCATCGAGATCCACAACCAATAGGTGATGAAATCTCCACATGCACCGAAAACTCATCTGATTGAGCCATTAAGCCGGTTTCATGCGTTATTGACATCAGCATTGGAGTAAACGTGCGACTCCAGACAAATTCCTCCAAACATTCACAAATCTACTTACTCCATAACCCGTTCTGAGATTGCATTATTAGTCGAACTGCTCTAACATACAAACAACCACAAAAAAAACGCCACTCTTTGCTTCTACGCCAAAACCGAGTCCCACAGATATCCTAAACGTTTTTTAACTGAAGAATTGTGAGCCTCAAAGAAGTACGGAGAGGAGTAGTATTGGATGAAAGATACTGAAGGCTCAATAAGCTACGAAGATAAATTTCGCGCAGAAATGGGAGCAAGCTGCATATATCCATGACCTGAAATGTAATTTTTTTCAATTGAAACAAAATCGCGGTGGATTTTCAGATTCATGTAGAAATTAATAAAACAGCGGGACAAAAAGGCTACGCCTTGCCACCCAGGTAAAAATTATTCGATGGGACAGCTCATAAAATTCCGGTCCTGCTAAGCGCAACCTGGTTGCTGTCGGAAGAATGGTAACAGTCTTCATTTCTTAACGAAAAACCCGAAACAAAGCCAGAAGTTCGATTTCGCCAGAAATTAAAGCCGGAGTTCAAACACTGAATACGAAGGATAGTCGGAAGCAACTTACTATGCATTCAGTATTTGGACGAAAGTACAATTATAAATACCGTAGACTTCGCTCAGTTAAGCTATTAAAAAGTAGCTCAGTCCCTGTGTACATAATTCATGGAACACCAAGGTTTTAAAATAATTTACGTTTGAAATATGACTGGGATGCAATCTTAAGAACCTTAAAGCATACTCCTGCAAGTTCTCCTTTGTTCCGCCAACTATAGGAAGGATACTAATCAACCCGGAACATCAACGCATGGATATCAATCGTTGGGATACACCAATTGCAAAGGCAAAATCGTTTGGGAAACGGGACCAGCAAAGACTCGTCCAGCTTTGCGCTAGACAAAACCTAAAGTGGAATGGAGTTTCAACTACGAAATCTGTCTGTTTTGACAGCCATACGGGCGTTGGTACACACGCACACGAAAAGGTCCCTCCGTACTTCACCTCTCTGTCCAAGGAGCTGGCCAACTCCGGACATTCAGTAGAGGTGAAATGAGAAATAATGACACCTACGTGATCGCATACCCGTAAAGGTATGCACGACTTCTGTCTTGCGAGTCAGCCAGTCAGCCCGCTAACCAACGAGCCAGGTGGCTAACCAGCTCGCTCCCTCACCGCTGCCGCGCTCATGCCCCCAAGATAATGACGGGGCAAATCTCGCGAGCGCACGCGTGCACGGCTGCACGTGCGCACCAGTCGATAGGCGCACGCGAGCACGCACACCAAGCCACAGACGGACAGCAAAAAAGGCAGGAAAGACTGTATGCACATACACACATACATTACACATGCCTTCTCACACTGTATGTACATTTGTTTAAAAATACATCACGTCCAGAACTGGTAAGCAATCTTTCACCGAGCACTGCGAATCACCAGGACAATCCGATTAGCATATGCGAACAGTTGTGATAAAGCGCACTCACCGTTGCATCACATGCCAGACGCGCCAGCCTCATTGACATTATCACTTTCATTATAGTAAAAGCTATAGAGGCATTATCCGCAAAATGAAACCCGATGAGGCCCACAGTGGTTGAGCTCATATACGCCTGCGCCACAATGCATCATATTAAGTGTCTCGATAATAGGGGAGATCCAGTAAACTCAAAAAAATAGGTTTCTCACTTGGCACGAACAATTTTTCGAGCCAAAGTAACCGTAAGTTAAAAGGCACCACCATTCTGACATTGAGATGAACGACAAATCCGTGTCCCTTGAATAAGTGTGATCGCCTGCGAAATGTAGTAGATGAGGTAACTGAAATCAGATGTTTCGAAAATATTGCACTGAAAATCTTTTTTCACTCGAGAAACTGACTTCTACAATCAGTGTGACTGTCAGATTGGGGGAGGGAGTAATTAAAACTAACTGTGCCCCTCGAGACAATTCTGGGAGTGAAGGAACAACAACAAATTATTCCAGTCGAACATCCGTATGGCTTCCCTGTCAGATATGGTGAAAACGCTGATTTGCGTGGCTTGGGTTAGACAATAAGAGAGATTTCAGAAAAAATATGATGGCATTGAGTTTAAGTAGATGAGAAACATGAGGCAAAGTTCGAACACACATCTTTAGCACACCAGTGGTATTTACGATATGACAGGAAATTACGTCTACCTCACGGAGAAAAATAAAATAAACAACAAAAGGAAATACTTGCTTGAAACTGCTGCCTTGTCATCTCAAACTTCAAGTTTTGTTACTTGAGCAAAGATTACCGCAAATTAAGGCTAAAAACGCAATCATCAATTGAAATGAAAGACAACTACCTTTTCGAACAAGGCGCGGCCATAAAATCTGCTTTCATGGGTTGATGGAAATTTGATTATCCAAATTTCATTCAATCCGCTAGTGCATAGAGTCGGCCGAAATAGCGCTAGGCATCAGAAGACCAAGAGCATTCTTACGCTTTGTGAAAAACGAATAATTCGTGGCTGGTGAGACTTTCGATTAAAAAACACTTCAACATTCAAAGGCCTGCGATTCAAGCCATGGGTTAGCACACAAGAGCAAGCACCTATCCTCACCCTCTGATTTCATGAGAAATCTGCATAAGTGCTCGAAATGTTTGAAGTGAAGCAGACGAATAAACACAACCATTTGGGAAAACATTGCATCCATCCAACTCATAAAAACTATGCATTTAAAAAACATTTTCTCAGCAATATAACTGCAAATTTATTAGCAGCGTTCATAATCTTCAAATGAAGCCTCACTTGCATAACAGTAGGTTCATGCACAGAACAACAACAAAGTCAAAGTAAAATTATTCCATTAAATTTTGAACCGAAATTTCGGAAGGACGAATCGTGAAGCAGACTGCCACAGCGATCGTGAATTACTGAATCAGCGATTATGCATCCCTTTGTTTGTTTGATAAAGAATTTCATCGCATGACTTCAGGCCGTAATTGCAAAACGTTAGCGCGTTTGCCGAGACGCCTGGATGCCCGACCTCATTCCTCCACTCCCTCAGTACCAAAAGTGCCGTGACCTTACGGTATAGTACACGCGCCCATAATTTGTCCCCCTTGGGATCGCCCGATTTCACACCCCTAATTCCAAACCCTTTCAAGGACAGAGAACATCAACACTAACGCCAACAAGTTGAAGGTGTGTACAGAAGGTAAAAGTAGGTGTTGTTTTCGGTGCGCCCAAATGGCCCAACGACTTCCTACTACCCACACAGCACCATGGCCAGTGAATCCACTCAAAAATCCGACTGTTCATCAGTAAAACCATCGTTTTCCAGAGTTAATCCTAATGCAGCCCTTGCCGCTTGACTTCATGGTAATGATGAGTACTCCTTCCTCTTCACTCGTTCAGTTGACAAGCCTGCAAAAAGACAACCTTTGTGGAATGCGCCTATTCTGACAGAAGCCTAGTTAAGCTTTTAAATCTTCGAATTTACAGAAGCTTGCAAGGCTTTTTTCCTCTAAGATGATATGACAGTCATAAGTATGATCTGGTCAGTGTAGGATAAGCGAAGATCTCTACACAAGCTACTGATTGATCACAGCATTAGATTAAACGAGACAATACTCTTTCTCAGACGTTCATAGTTAACAGTAACGTAGCGGTAACTAAGGCATTCAGTCTTGTGCTGCCCCAATAAAGGAAAATCTCCAAATGGAATAAAAAACTTTATATCGCGAAAAGGAATGAACGAAATGGAAAAAAACCAAGATGAAATAAACGAAAAAAAAATTAGAGCAATGCCGCTAGACTCTAAGTCATTGCACGCGGAGGAACTAGGGGTGGAGAGAAAGAGCGGAGTATGAAGGAGGCAAACGCAAGTCACCAGATGGGAGAGACAAAGACGAGCGGATCAGTCATACGGTGCGGAAAATAAGGTAAACCTTAACCTTGTCCCAACCTCCCGCATCCATCCACTCCCCCCTTTTCCACACAGCCCTACCTCCTCCCTTTCCTCGCTGAGCCTTCTGCTGCTTCACACACTTTTCCGTAGGACACTACGGCAACCAATCTGGCCGCGCAGATCATACTCTCTACTCTACATTTCTACCCTCCCATTGGTCCATCGTGCGTGAGGATGCAAAGCTTTGCCCCCGAAGCACTAATGATAAGATTAATTTTAATTCAAAGTAAATGGCTTCTGTTGTTCTTCCTCCTCCCGTTAAGCCAGTGTGGCTAGCCTACCACCAAAGCTCAGCGTAGGAGCAGAACCACACATTGATGCAGTCAATGATAAAGTACTATACGCTGTGAGCAGAGTGGGAACATACCTGCTTCTTATAACAGTGAAGAGCTGAAGACGAGGGTAAAATTCCCATCAACGGGTACATGAAGCGCTTCCACAACAATTGAAATCAATATACATTAGGAGACCAAGAATGTATTGACTAAGAATGATGTGATTGATAAAACTTGAGTCGAAATGATTGCAGCAAGTGGAAAACCCACTTTCAATTTGAGAAACAGCACACAGCAAGAGATCAGAAAACGAGTAATTTAGGCATATCCAAATAACCCCAAAAATAAAGTTGGGGTGAGAGCATTTCACATTGGCATTCAGTAAAACAAACAACGTCTATTGGAGACCTAAGAAGGGGAACATGAATGGACAATGCATAAGCATAGTAGGAACCATCCCTCTACTGTCAATAGTAATATGGTTAGTAAGGTGGTCTCCCTGTGAGCAAAAAAAAGATTAAATATTTATGCACGCGTTAACTCCGGGCGCGTATAAACGAATGGGCCATGGGGTAGAGGACCGTGAAAGAATTCAGCTTGGATAGCAAAACAACGGTGGATACATGCACCCACTTAAGGAAAATTCACTAAAACGCGGACGATAAATTACCTAGCGCTCTAATGAGCATTAAGGAAAAAAAGAATTATTGCTTCAGGCAAGAACTAAGAACTATGTAGTCGAAGAAATAGAATAATCCAAATTCATTAGTGCTTTTCCCATCCGTTATGCATTAAAGCACTCCAGCAGAAATCCACAGAAATAGAAATTCTTGTTTATATCTTAAATTTTAGGTTGCGGAGGGCCAACAACTGAGGATGGGCAAGATGTCCATTAAGGCTTATCGGGACAACAGTAATTTGAATGAGAAATGAATCGATTCCCACTTAGAGAATTCGAAAATGAGCATTCTTACTTCCATATGATGCTTCAACCCACAGCAAAAGATAGATTTAGCAAAGATTCCAATCAGGTAGATACCATCTAGCCATTAAAACTAACCGGGGTTAAATTGTGGTTGTTGAAATATAACGACAGAAGTCAACAAAATCTAAGTGAAGGAAGCATAACGATTATGGCCATGCAAAAAAATTATAGAATGCGTTTAAGCAAATAACGCACCTGGCAATGAATACATTCTTCCAACATGGTATTGTTGGTGCTGTTAGCAAGAAGGCAAAATGACCGTTCTAATATATCCACAAACATGCCCAAATCTGCAGTGAGCGAAGAGCGTATCTTGGTATCCAAAGCCTCCAAACTTCTCCTACACATACTGGGTGTTTCGAGGTATCTCCGATAGAGTCCATCAGTGCTTCTAACGCCCTTATCCTCTGAGTTGCAGAGCTGCGTTGACGACTGATTGCTACCCTCAATCACGTCACCAATGTGAGGCAGGAGGTAAAGCGGAGGGAGGTTTGAGCATATTTCGTGATAAGCGTGACGCCTAAGAAAGGCCGCTCGTGTACACGGATCGGTGAGTTCCTCACAAACGAAAGCCACAAGGTCCGGCGTCCAAACGTGCCGCTCCGAGTGCTGGAGTGTCTCTCGCTTAGTCCGTCGCCGGTGGGGATGCTTGAGTGAAGAAACACGGACTGGGAAACCGTCAAATCCATTTGTCTTTGACATCATATTCCGCTGACCTACTGCTGTGGAGGGAAGAGCTGTAACTAACGCTGGGCTATGGGTGGCGACTAGTAGAAAAAATATGATGTAACGGTAGATGCTGGGATAACTAGAAGACGAAACTCCTCTAGACTTGAAAGAGAACACAGAATCCGTTAGATAATGAGATTTTTTAAGATTCCTGTGAGAGTTGGAGGCGGGTATCTTCTTATTTACGAATTTCTCGAAGGCAGCACACCAGGCCGTTATAGCGCCATGATTCGACCGAATACACATAGCTTAACCAGGAATCCACGCCACAGCGATTTGCATGTTGCTGCAACCGCCAGTACCCGTGCTTTACAGGCTTCTCAAAGGTTGCTGCGCCCAATCGGCGGGTAGAGAAAGTGAAAGAAAGGCCATTAAAATTACAGGGATCAAAGCGGTAGCGGAATCCAGGGAAAGAACTTGCAATCTGCAAGCTGAAAAGAAGAAAAACCCGAGGCCTTGTCACCTAGCATACCACAGAATAACGAACAGGCATTAAATTAAAGGGACGTTCCAACCCGTTTTTTTCCATGTTCCCATTCAAAACAAGCTGAGATTTATCAAAGGGTTGAAACGCACGATCGGCAAAAGAGGCAAGTAGACATTTAGTCTATGAAATTCCCTTTCTAAATTAGGCAAAATCATTTGCATAGACAAAAGTGCAACTGAAATAACCGCAATATGAATTAGGGCTCATGGGTGCATAAAACATACATCCAGACCATCCATAGTAACTTGAAAAGTAGCTTACGGGGAACACAATAATCCAGAAGAATACTTAGCATCAACCACGAACCCTAGACTAATGTACCTCAGAGCGAACTACCACTGCAACCCGGATAACTTCCCCACCCTGCCCAATTACACCAATCGACAAACTCGAACACCTATTCCCATATTGTCGCATAAATGCCCGTGATAAAATAAAACACATTCATGGCCGTTTAGTCCATCTTCAGAGTAGGCATAACTATGGAGACTTTGAACAAATACCTCAAGAATATAATTTTGTCTTGTCAAAAACAAAGTAAATTTGATAAAAATAAAAGGCTTAGTGACTTAATGCGTAAAACAAGTAAGCATTTCCTTAGTGCCAATCAAACTTTGACGAACCTCCTCGTGAGGTTATACGTGAGAAACAATGATGGGTAAAAAATGGATGTGAGTTTGCTCCGTTTAGTTTTATTCATTTTTACTTAAGCCTTGCATTTGCGCATTTCAGGTCGCCTCATTTGTCGACAGCCAGTACACACCTACCAAGTGAGGGGTTGTAGAGGCTGGAGAAGTTTCCAAAATCGGTTTCCTCAATGTAAGGAAACTTGTGATAACGTGTTTAGGGACCTGATAGAAACAAGTTACTCAAAACAATCCCTTAATATTGGATTGTGACATTTCGAACAAGAGTAACTGTCCCTAAACTGCTCAATTTAAGCCATATATATGTGGCGAGATTTGACAAATCATGAATCTGGCGTCACTTCGCCATTGGCTCCTCGTTCGTGGACTTGTGTGCTGCTCCTAATCATGACCATGGGTGAGGTGGGCTTCGGTTCGGATGTACGGATTTTACTGCCCATTGAGAAGCCGCTTACTAAGGGTCATCATAGCCTCCCAAAGAAGAGAAAAATGCCAGCGTGGTTGCAGAAGGAGTTAAGTGGGCTCCTGAATGTTGATTTGGTCTACACTTCGGTTTTATATATTCCTGAAGTAGCTCATACCATGAATGAGTCCTTTTTTCTTACAATTAATATTTATTTATGAAGAATCACATTCTTGGCATGAGTCGTCGGCCTTGGTGTGAAGTCTTAAGGCGGTATCGTGCCATTACTTTGATAAAATTAGCTCTTTGGCAGAAGTAGTCCTCATGTTTTTGGTCATTTTATTTAGTTCGTTATCACAATGATATATCTTTAGTAGTTTTTATGTAGGTGTTCTATAATGTTTCATGTGAATTTTGCGAAAACACAATCGCCCAAACTTGCAGTAAAATGGAACGTTCTTGAAACTTGCGACAGTAATATTAGTAGCAGTGTTTTTTAATTAGGATTTGGCTTTTTTACAAGTTGCGCCTCATTCATTCCGCTTCCCTTAGCTCAAAACCTTCCCCGGACGAGGTTTGTATCTCAGGTGAAGCACTTTTGAAGGAAAGCAGCGTCCCCTCCCACAGTTCATATGCCAATAAACCAAAATAATTTGCCTTTTGATCCAATAAAGTGTTCTTCTATCCCATGTTCTTCCCATGTGTTACATTCTCTCCTAAAATCCTGCTGATGTGCTGTTCTTATTTCAGGTGCAAATCGAATAATCTGAGCTTGTGAAAACCGTTGCTGCAATGCTTTGTATAACAACGAGATGCGTGAATAATCTATTTCGCCAAGTTCGTCTTTCACTCTTATTCGGCTCTGCTATGTTTGTATCGTCCACATTCTCTGTCAGGGTTCGCCAATTTTCTGTTGCTAAACATTTTGCGAATAGGCTAAACCCCGATCCGGCAAATCTTCCACGACAGTCCCCACAGTCGATGTTTGGGATGGCATTAGGATCTCAGAACTCTCAAAACTGACAAATCGTCCTGTTAGTAGTATTATCCGCTCCATCAACAGCGGTTTGTTGGGATCGCTTCGAGTAGGCGCTGCGACCTCAATTGAAAATCGTGAATTGCTAACCGGACTTGTGTCCCTTTTGGGATTTAGACCCAACTTCATCAATCGAAAGTCAACCGAGGGAGTCAAAAGAAGATCTACCATGGACGGATTTGACGTCTATCCCAGGTGTTTTAATCGTGCTTCTAGTACATACTGTAATTTCGGGTTTAATTATTTCATTGTGTGCGCTTGCTGGTAGATCAATGTGGCGCAGAATTAAGAACACATGAAGCTAGTGTGCCACTCGATTTCAGGAAGGGGTTTTGCTTCAGTCTGGATTTTTAAATAGAAATTAGGCAATTTCGAATTAATTTGATCCGAATTCCTCAGTTGAACTGAGGAACTTTAGTTTAAACGGTCAGATGAATACTTGCTGCGAGACCGAAAACTCCCCAAAAAGCAAGGTTTGATCCTTTTATTCAGACCTCCCCCGGACTTGATGTGTTGTGTACCTCGACCACCGGTGGTGGCGATAATGGGCCACGTGGACCACGGCAAGACGACTCTGCTGGACGCGCTCCGCTCCTCGCGCGTTGTGGACGAAGAGTTCGGCGGCATCACTCAGCATATATCTGCTTTTTCACTTTCGGTAGCGGAGGCTGCTGCTGCAACAGGTGGTGATAGTGGTGGTGAAGGGAACGGGGGTGTCATCACATTCATCGACACGCCTGGCCACGCCGCCTTCTCGGCTATGCGGGCGCGCGGTGCCAAGGCCACCGACATAGTCCTCCTCGTGGTCGCCGCCGACGATGGCGTCATGCCTCAAACCGTTGAGTGCATCAGATTTGCCAGGGAATTCGGTGGTAAGTCTATGGCCTTAGAGGCCTGGAAGAGAACTCTACGCCTTGAATTTTGTACTGATCTAATTTGTTCACTTTCCTGTTGCCTCTTCAATGACGGATGAATTGATTGTATGGATATAAAGAATTGGGACGTTAGTTGTCGATTATCGGTTAAATTATCTCTGTCAGCTACTCACCTTGCAGTACAAAGCTTGGTTTTTGTGCACTTCGTTGGCATCCTCGGTTGCCAATGTTGAAGATTATCCAGAGGAACAATCGAGGTACTTCGCAGTTGCTGGGGCCTTTGGATTAATGTTGTCATTTTCGGAAGTCGGTGCACCCGCTGACTGATGTCTTGGCATGTGTAGTTGTTGAGATGGATGTCTTTTGCTGACTACTCTCCTTGCGCTGTAGACACAAAGTTGGAATTTGATAAATAGTAATGACATTTTAAGTTTCGGGCTGTTGAACTGACATCCCATTTCTGCGCTTCACCAAATTTTGGTAGATCTGCCTGGTAGGTTCAATGATTCTTATTACGATGCAGTTATTCAGCCTTTTTTTAATGGAAACCTCCTACACAATAGTGTCCACCGGGCTGCAAATTATTTCTCTATTTTAGCTCAGCTCCTCGTCGCAATCAATAAAATAGACAAATATGGGGTCGATGTGGTATGTATGGCCTTTTATTTTCTTATTTCCTAGATCTATTGCCTTGATACCTCGTTTTACTTGATGATTCACTGTTTTCTCACTTGACCATGCATCGATAGGAGTACTTCTGAATCATGCAGATTTTGATAATACTTACCTGTCTACTCTAGCATGCTTCATTAAGTTTTAGTGTAGCTGTAATTGTGTCTATATTTCCGTTGAAATGCTGTAACGCAATCATGTCAGTCGGAACAAAGGGGTTTCGTGTAATGAAATAGCATTTGAACACAATTATTGTACCAGTGTTTTGGAAAGCTCCCCTTTTATGGCTTCTATCGAAATTAGATTGGAAGGTTTTCTGTTTTGAGTCACTTTAACGGATATACACATCTTTCCCATATCTGTTACAAGACCCCTCATGACTTGATGTGTGTGCATGCGTATTGTACGTTCAACTCTATTCTCGATGACGAAATCAGGTCTACTAATGTGGAGGCAAGTTCATTTGTTGTCGTTCAAGATGCCCTGTAAACTATGGACATCGATGGTGGGAACTCATATGGTTAAGTTGGTAAAAGAGCCAAAGGTAATTTCATCATGGCATATCCACGTGTAAACACTTAATCATCCCTGTCCACGTTGACCGGGTTCGGTTGGAACTGCAGGACCGGGCAATCCAAGGCCTTGCGGCTCACGGTGTAGTGGTGGAGCGATTGGGCGGTGAGGTTCAGGCGGTGGAGATATCTGCGCTGCGGCGCATCAACCTCGTCCCCTTGCTGGAGGCCATCGTGGCACAGGCAGAAGTGATGCAGATTGCTGCAGACCCTACTGGGCCCGTCGAGGCTCTTGTTCTCGAGTGCCGCACCGAGCATGGCCTCGGGTAGGTTAGACGGCCAAAACGTCCTCACTTTCTCCTATTATTTTCTGAGGGTTACTTATGCCGGATTTGGACTCAGATTTAAGGCAAGTTCTTACAATAAGCGCTAAGGGATCACTGATGACAGTCATATTTTAGCGGTCGAATATGCTTCCCTGCTGGTGATTAGCATGCGTGAGAAGTTAGTTATACCTATGAAAATGGGTCGATTTGTGTCTTGTCTGAGTGGCTTATCGGAGGTGAATGATAGTGTAGTCACTAAAATATTAGGCGATTCCCTCAAAGAATGTATTTTTTGACCTTAAGAAGAAAATATGCAAAGTAAGTCTAAAGGAATAAAAGGGCTGTTTCATGGTAGTGATGTGATAGATTATTATTTTGGCTGAATTTTAATAGGTCTTAGGTCATTTGTGTCATAGCTTTTCGTTCAGTTTTGAGGTAGGTTTACCAATACAACTCTGGTAACTCCCAGTAAGCTATGTATTCTTCATTTCTTTTACCCCTCAGAACGTGTCTCAAAATGGGCCATTAATAATTGTCTACTTTGTACAATAAAGAAGAAAACTGCTCGCATCCTTTTTTCCTTGTTATTTACCATCGAAGAGTTGGCCCGATCAATGATTTTCCACGATTCATACGGACCTAATTTGAGACTGAATGTTGCATAAACAACCACTTTTTGAGTTTAATTGAGCCATATGACTACTGTATCTGGCAAATGAGAGTGATAGTTATCCATTCACTTTTCTCTCCCCTTCCCAACGCAGGAAGGTGGTGAATTGCTTGGTGACACGGGGTGAGTTAAAGCAAGGTTCCAGAAGCGGTCCTCTTGTGGCTGGCGAGAGCGTCGGTTGCGTGCGCGTCCTTCGAAACGATCGCGGCGTCCGTGTGCACTCCGTTGGACCTGGCTACACCGCTTTCATCGCTGGCTGGAAGACCATGCCTCCTGTGGGTAGCATCATCCTCGAGGTCACCTCTGACGTAGGTACTACCTTCTTGTTCCACTTTGAAACAAAGTTCTTAGTTGTTACTGTACTTTTGATGTTCTACAAGATCCTAGGTAATCTTCATAATTATTGGACAATTTTTATTCCTAATATTCAGTTATTTGATTTTTCATAATGATTTCCCGTTTAGTGGCTTGGGACAGATTAACCTTTCACTTTCTTTGCTATAAATTCGCAGAGAAGCCTGAAGACTGTTAGCGTAGGTGACATGAGCGGGATTCCATGCTACCGTTTTACGGGTTGACCTGTGGGAGGTCGCAAAGTATATAGATTCAGAAAAATGTCATTTTGTTACAAAGTTTTCATTATCTTGCTTCTAGTATTTTCTTTAGTACCCTTCGTAATCACCCTTCTTCTTTGGTCGCCACAAGTTTCCTACTGATCTCAAATGAAGCATGTGAAGGCTCGGAAATTAACAATGGTGATGTGTCTCATAGGTTTTGACTGGCTCACATCAGATTTCGACCGTGAAATCCTTAGCACAGATTCATTTGTACCGTTGAAGCCTGAGCATTTCGTGTACCAATTTGCACCTCTCAATAAAATAAAAATAGAACTACTTAGTGAAATAAATAGTTTTAAAATTTGCGGTTTGGCCACGTGAAGGTTGCCTGGTTGCATACCCAGGGTATCCTCAGCTGGTTGCAGCGTAAAGAAGCTATCGAATCCTCGGATCATGATCTAAGTTGCGTTATCATAATAACGTCTCCTTGTTCTTTTTAATTTCACATTTTCCCGGTCGCGAGTTTGCCACAAGGCAAATAGTTTTGGTTGATTCTTCTGTTATAAATCCAGGCAGATGTAGCCATCCACTTGTGCCGTTCACTGTCTTATTTGCCCAGCAGAATTGGGTTTGTCTTCCCGATGTTAGTATTGGCTTCACCGTTTGAAACCAAACCCTAGTGGACTCCAAGTCTGCGAGTAGAGGTTTCGCTTTCGAATTGAGGGCGACCAGCAAGGGCCAGCATGGAGTACAAAGCTAAATTCCTAACCTTGAGGCATAATTGTGCAGGCTGAAGCGGAGGCAGCGGTGCGGACGCGGCGCCAACGGCGGTTGGAACAGAAATCACAGGCAGATCGAGTGGTTATTGACCAGCGAACGGCCGAATATCGTGCCGCCTATGAGGCCTACCTCAAGAAGCGCGAGGAAATGGACCCCATTGCTGCTCGTCGATTTGCCTCTCAGTTTAGAGTAAGGCACACTCTTCTTCACTTTCTCCTTGCCAAGATTGCGTTTGCTACTACCCCATCGGCTCTCATTTTTGTTTATGAGGCATCAACCCACGTGGAATCCTGTTGCTCTCTTCATAGGGGCTATGTTTCTGCCTGTAGGATTCATTAAAACACCTATTTAAACGTCTGCCTATGTTTGGATTTGAGTTCTGGATGTAATTGGGTTAGAGTACCAGCATTCTACTCAAGATTGTGACTAAGGCCTTAATTTTAATCGGGATTGGGCTCTTAACAGTTATGCTTTGCACTCTGTCAGCTTAATTCAGCGACAGGATTTTTTGTGTACTTTGGCTCTGCTATCCTAACAGAAAGTACATTTTTTGGGGTAGGAATTGTATTTCAGTTTGGTGAAGTACGTTTAGCAGCACAATTATTGTCTGATGCTGTTCTACTTCTTTTGAGCAATTCTCTTTGACTTTTTTCCCCAAGCTAAAAGCGTTCAGATGTTTAGTAAACCTGTCATTTCCGTGGTTGATTTTAAATCTATCACCGATGCATCTATAGGCGATAAAAAATTTGTTTTTTTTTTTTTTTTTGTAATTCAGAAGCATCAAACAGCATTGTTAACTAACGTAGGGAAGGGAGCGGAATCAGAGGAAATTAGTATTCCCTTGATCGTCAAGGCTGATGTTGAAGGAAGTTTGGAGGCGATTTCGGACATGCTAGCAGCCTGTCCTTCCGACCAGTGTCGCGTGCACATCGTCCTCTCAGGCGTCGGTTCCGTCACCCCAGCCGAAGTGGATCTTGCGGCAGCCATCGGAGGTGAGCTCGGACACGCCTTTCCCTCCCATTATTAAGTGTCGCCTCTATTTATCCATATCCTTTGTCTCTTCAGCTGAAATATTCACATTCAACGTTGATGCCCTCCCTGACGCGAAGTCGGCACTCGATGCGCACAATATGCTACTCCACTCGCACAACATCATCTATAGGCTTGCTGAAGACGTGCGCTCCCTCGTTACTCACAAGCTACCTCCTGTCTACCTTGAAGAAGTAGTTGGTACTTCTGATTTCATTTTATTACTTACTTCTTAACAGAGTTTGATCACGACTGGGGGTTTGATTACGAGAAACTTATCTTAGGTACGGCAAAGGACGGTACTTTTGTTGGAATTCTAAATGTTTCAATCGATATTTTTCCTGCAGTTAAATGAATGTTTACTGGCACGTTCTCCCTTAGTTCTAGTTGGAAAGTAGTGTAACGAAACGTTTATTACTCTATTCTGGGTCCCAGTAATCGGTTGAATTTTGGAGCGGTGCAAATTGAGTTTGCGAGTTAGCTTCATGTCCATGTGTCTATAAACTGTTTTCGAAATGGATATTGCAGTTCTGATTTGTTCTTTTCAAAAGTACTTGAGTAAATTTTCATTTTGATTTTGCCTGTGGGAGATTTTTCATCCCCTTTCATGAGTGTTTTTAATTTTTTTCTTCAATGATATCAACAATAGAGATGAATGAGACAGAATGCCTAATTCTATGTCTGCTTCTTTTGTTAAGGCGAAGGCGTGGTTCTGCAGACCTTCGAGGTCTCCGTGATTCGTACCAAGCGTCAGGAGGAGGTAATTGTCGGTGGATGTCGTTGCACGCAGGGCAACATCCTCTCTGGAAAGTCCTCTAAGCACGGTATGTTTTCGAATTTTGGGTCTACTTCCTACTGGCCTGTGTTGGTAAGAGTCTTTGTGCGCCTTTTCATTGCCCTTTCTGATTGTGGGACAGAAACTCCTTTTAGATTAAACTGAAAATTGAATGTTCATTACTCATTGTCTTCGTCAGAATGTTCAAATCAGGAACTTTGGTATTTTATTTCGATCCGATCCTCACTTTTCCTTTCTGTGAAAAGAGGCGACGACAAATTATATTGTTGGGTTTTCGTCTTTTCTATGAGTTTGCACCATAGGGATTTAGAGAAAGTCGCGCTATTAATGTGATGGTTTAGACTTTTATCAAGACTTTCCTCTGCACGAAATCAGTATGCCTTTTTAAGACGACGGGATTTCGCGTGTAAAAAGATGCACTTGGGGAATAAAATTTCGATGACTTCTAGTGGAGCTACGATAGATGTTGATGGTAGTTCAGTGGATCCGACAACAGTGACAACAGGCCTTTGGGCCTAAAGTATTCTCAAGGCTTTTTTTTGTTGGATTACCTGTCACAGGTCCTGATAGCGTAAAAATCTTGACAGAGTAGAGCTTTGATACAAGGTAGCTGATCCCGAATGGAAACAATATCAACGCATAAGCAAAGTCTCGTTTTTCAAGGAGTCACTGTCAAGGCATCTTAATCACACGGAATTCCTGCTCACTCAAAAATCGCAGACCTCTTTTCTGAGCTTTTGTTGCATTATTTTAGCCGTTTTTCTCAGAATCCACCTGATTGACAATCGTCCTTTTTATGATCACTTTAATTGATCATTTAACTTATCAAGTTCGTTTTCCCACGAATTGTATTTTTTTGAAGCGCACTTTTATTAGTTATGCACTTAAAATTATCTGGAGTTGACATGCTTTACATTTTTTTCAAAATGTATAATTATTTTTTCCCAAAAGGAATGCGTTTTACTCCTAACTCTTCAATTAATCTTGGCTAAGATTTAAAGGGGATTGTAATAATCATTTGGAAGGAGAATTCTTGTGTCTGTTGTTCTTTCCTTAGGTACAGATCCGATTCTGTTCCGTGTTCTACGCCCATCAGTAGTCTCTGACAGTCGAGGCGACGCGGAAATGGGATACAGTAAACGGACGTCGAAGTTGGGGGAGGCACAGCAAGACGGCCGGACTAACAGCAATCAAGTCCTGTTGGACCGCGCTCTTTGTTTCTCACTGCGCCACGGCCGCAGCGATGTTGACTCGGTGCGTCGAGGCGTCGAGTTCGGCATTGTCCTCCTCCACACCAACGCGGAAAACCGCAGTCTTTGTGACCTCCACCGACACCCACCTGAGGTTTCCACCACTGCTGCCGTCTTTGATGGTTGGGCTCCTGGTGACATGATCCATTGCTTCCGCATCATCCAACGCCCTCAATCCCTCGAGTGGCACATCGACCGCCCCCCTACCTCCGAGGTTTGAGCTTGGTGTCTCTACACCTCTCACGTGTGCGTGCATGGACCGCCTGTGATAAGTTTTATAATGATTTCATTGATGAATAAAATTTGAAATTTAAAAAAAATTTGCGTTTGTTTTGGGACAATCTTTAAGATTATGCTCCCCATACTTTCAGCTTCCCACTTCCTGTGCTGTTGCGGAACCATCAAAAAAAAACTTTACGCAGGTTGCGGAGCGGTAACTACGTCTCCCAGTGAATACCTCCTTCAGAGTGGATTTCAACATCGTTCACTACTTTCTGCGTTATGGTGGATTGATGCCAAAAAAGGCTGGATTGAAATTAGCTAACCAGTTCTCACGCGCAATAAGAAGGCGAAAAATTCAGCGTACTCAAAACATAACTGAGAGAGCTGCACTACGCCTCTATCTCACTATTCCATACTTTGTACCTTGGTCAGGAATAGTGGAGCAGCTGTCTGATGAATTCGAATGACCATTAATGCATTAATCAAAACAGTGATCAACAGGCAAAATTCACTTGGTTGTTGTTTTCTTTTGCTTTATGAAATGCGGAAAAAAGGTTCAAGTAGGCGAGTATGGACCCAAACTGGCAATCCAGCTGAAAACAATGCGCTCATGGTGGATATGCTCAGGAGCGATTTGTGATTGACACACAAAGTGGAGTCTTTGTAAACGTTTGCAGTTCTTATGCTGATTTTGACTCATAACCTTGTTTTTTATAGATATTAATCTACCGTATTAGTTGTGCAGCTTCATTAGTTTCTTCTGCACGTTTAACTTTCCTATTTCTCGATATCGCTGTGTTAAAGTTACTAGTAGTCCTTGCTTATTACTTCCGTTCATCAAAAACTATGGTAGGAATGGCAAAGGAGTGAGTGATTTTGAGCTTGTCAGCGGCAATGCGTGTTGTTTTTGTCCCGTGCTCACCATTTGTGACCCATGGCAAGATCTATTTGAGCCAGTTTTTTATAGTTTGTGATACACCTTAAAATCACAGAATTAAGATTAAACGAAACCTAATTTGCGTCGAGCGTAAGTTGAAGCACCCACTTGGTGCTAACTTTAAACCACCAGTGTATTCAATGGATGAGATCACGGGATCCCATGAAAACGACTTTGGACGCGTTTATGTTCTTTAGTGAGAGTTGAATGTAGAGTGCCTCCCTTTATCCCCGAAATGCAGCAATCGGACAGGTAAGGGGTGTCATTAGTTTTGGTAGCCTTCAATGGGCACACACGAGCTCGCTGCGTGACTCAATTGATCTGATGTACAAGTTTTAGAAATTGAGATAAGCATGAGGGATGGGGCATCGGAGCCGCAAACCGTAAAGGGTATTCTCAGTCTTTACGTCATGGTTCTTGTCGAATTTGCCCCTCACAGTTGAACCTGGTCCTAACAGTAAGTATAACACAAGCACTTTATGGCAGCGAGATTCTTTCATGTTAAACCTCTTCCTATAATACTCTCTATCTTATGATAAAGAAGTATCCCGCTTCTGCACAAGTTTAATAATATCGTTTGTTGTGTTTATATTCCCCTACTGAACAAGGAAACTTGATTTGAATCGATGACTTGCCGCACCATGAGCACAGCTTTGGAACTACTTATTATCATAAATTGGGTTGACCTTTTTATGGCTGAGTCTCCATTGCTGGGGCGCTTTCGGTCCTATCGAGGCCACCAATCAGACGGCCAATAGGTGACTTCATAACTCATGCTTTTATTTACTAGGGTAGGTGAGTTAGCAGGGCGGTATGACGTGGTGTACAGGCATGGCTGGTGGATGGTAAGGAATTTTGTCTGAGTCTGGGCGTCGGTTTGGTGGTTTCAGTCATGCGTAATTATGGTGATTTATTCATCTTGGCCTTCTAGTGGTTATCAGTACAGTTTGAGCACATCTTTGCTGCATGTGAGAAAATAAGCAACCAACCAAAACTTCTAGGCTATTAATCAGGAACGTACTTCCTTCATCATGCTCTCCTCCTCCCAAATGTAATTCCGTTAGTTTGTGCAGCGGACTTGCAGTCTTAGCAAAAATTTTTGACGGAATGCCCGTAGTAATCTGTTTTTCTTGTCAAGTCTTCATCTGCTTCATGGGGTCTTTAGTAACTGCCATCTCATCTGACGAGATAATCTATCCCAAGAGTTGCTTGGGCATCGCGGAAATGGACAATCCTTCGGGTTCAGGATCAAGTCTGGGTCTCGTAGGGGCGGTCCAACACTAGTCTCAGGTTAGAATTATGCTCCCGAATGTCCCTATTGAAGAAAAGTGTGTTATCCAAGTGTTTTACAATATTTTGGGAATAATCCGATTATGGCGGTCCGCATAAGGTTTGAAGCGTTTCCGCTGCCGATACAGGCCCCAAATGAGAATGTCTGGATTTCATAAAGCCCGTTTGGCAATATTAAAATCAGCTTATCTCTGCCTCTTTCTACCATTTCTACTTGTCGGTGACCCGGTTCTAAGGTTAGCGTGTAGAACCACTTCGATTCGCGTAGAGAGTCTAAGGAGCCATTTACATAAGATAGGGGGAAGGCATCCTTTGTTACTGGCTTCGGTTCCCTGTCGTCAATGCACAATCGGAGACTTTCTGAATTTCTCTTTACCAAAGCAGTCGGTAAAGCTCATGGCTATTTTGATGGCTTCATAACCTCATCTCTGATCATCTCTTCAACATGACGGTTTACTTGTTCTAGTAGAGGAAGTGTTATGTGTCCTAATGACTGCCAGATCGATCTAGCTTCGTTGGTGTCTAGCATATGCTTCACGATGCTTGTTCTTCCCGGCTTAACACTTTGCAATGAGAGTACATCCATGCACTGGACCAGTACTATCAGTGACTCCTTCCTCTCATTGTTAGTGACAGGAGTAAGCAGGGCACAGAATTTGTTGAGGTTGCTCATGGGTATAGTTGTGGCTTTAAATGGAACGCTACAAACATCATAGGCACTTTCTGCGACGAAAAAGTCGTCGTGGCTTTAGTGTCTTGGTGGGTGGAGAAGCCACCTTATGCGAAATTTAGGAGAGATTTGGTACTACACCTGAAATCAGTATACGAGAATCACGTTGCAGACCAATAACGGCTACAAAAAAATTTCACTAGTCAGGTTTCTTAGCCTGTGCTGACATGTAACTACGTCTCCCCTTCCACTACCATCTCTTTTCCTCCTGCTGAGCACAACCTGCTGGATGGTAAAATTACTCTGTTTTGATGGAGTTAGAAAAGCTCTGAGTTTTATTGCTGATCTGGCCGTACCAGATTCAAAAAGGAAATTTTGTGAAGTTCCTTTTGGTTTGCCTGAAGTTTGCATGAATGGGAACCATTTAAAAGTAGGATAGGATAAAGGAGTGCTTGCGTAACCTAAGTTTGTAATTTAGTCGAATGTTACGGTTATAGTGAGGAACTATCGCCAAATTGCTAAGGGTGGTTTCAACTCCGTGTCCAAAGTGGATGCTTATTCATTCCTTGACTCTTGTTGGAGGTGAGCCACGAAAAGCTTATTCTGTCAATTGCTACGGGTTATTGGCGTACTGCCACAATCTCCTCCACTTTTTAGTCGCGATGGAAGAACTCTCGGGCAAGTGTCTGTTTATCCTGGTTGATGACGTGTTAAGATAAAGTAGCGCAGCACTCTTCCAACCTGGTGTCCGAGGTTATTCCAGGTCTCACGATTTGAATGGAGATAGGTACGGCGCTGCTGCCATCAGTGTAGCGTGTTCAGGGTATCGCCTTAGCACTTCTACCTTCACACCCTTTTAACGAGCAGATTGATTAGTAGGGGACATCTTTTATTCAGTATTGTAAAAGTGTACAGGGAATCGACCACTTTCCCGATCTCCCACCTCCCCTTCTCATCTCACTGTTTAAGGCAAAACTTATGTCGAATTCATTCAGGTGGGCAGACATACCGGGTGATGCTTTATGGATCCCCCATTGGACGAGATTGTTTACAAACTTTTTGTGACCCCCAAACATCTCCCAAACATTTCGCCTCTTCCCCTTTTCATTCTCCAGCTTTCTCATCAATTTATTGTCACGAAACTGTGATATGGGATCAGTAATGACTCGGTGTACGATGTCCTCTGGAGCATTAAGCGGTGTCCTCAAAGGACAAATTCTATAAACTGCTGGGTGCTTGGCTCCCATTGGTGTCATATGTAGGCCTCAATGAGTTGAATTTTTATGCTCAAATTCTTGATTAGCTTTACGGTGCAGCTTATTAATAAGCCTTTGTCTATCTTTCTGTAACTTTTCAAGCATGAGAGGCACATCTGTTACTAAGTGTTGTTTTGTTGCGTTTTTTAATCAAATGGTACAATAAATCACCATAAATTATGTGGATTTTATCCAATCCAAACTGGATTTACAAAAAGATGAAATCCTGGCTCTGAGGAAACGCACGAACAGGTAGATTAATTATCGAAATGAGAACAAAAAATTGTACATGACAACCGAAATGTAATGCATACAAGTTAATGGTACCGCATGCGGGTCAACCGAATTTTCACGCATGCCGCGCCACAGTGCTCCGCTAAGTCATCTCACGTCTACATGATATTTGGAATATGCGGTGCACATGGTAATCCTACAGCGCATTAACTTCATGCAATTGAAGTGAACCAAAAGAAGGTATCCTTTTTTTTGAAGGGAAGCGATGGAAAACGCGTCTACAGAGTAACAGCGTACTTTTCAACTAGAGAAATAACTTTTGTAACACTGATTGCATGTTTAATGATATGCGAGCTCCGTCAGTCAAGTTGCATTTGATCGGTGCGCGATTCCTTCGTATCCTATGAGGAGGCAGTGTGATTGAGCGAATTCATCCTAGGTTGCTACCATGTTACCGTTTATGGCAATTCAAATCGTGTTTCCTTTCGATTTATATCAAGGCTGTGGACCGATATTAGGCCTAGATGGATGCACAACCATTGCCTTTCTATGCGTCGTTTTACTATGACCACCTCCAGTAGTCATCTATTCAATCCTTCTGGAAAAGGAGCATTCAGTAAACTATTTGCTGTTCGAGTAGCTTCAACTGTCTTACCACCTTCAGACCGGTCTACACAGATTGTGGTGCACAAATGTGGTGATCTGTATGTACGCATTAGCAACGACAAAGAGGCCACTTGTTAGCACGAAAACTCCATCCCTTAGAAAGTGATTTGTTGACAGGCCAACTCTCAGTACTAGCTGATGAATTCTGGGATTGAACTGCAGCAACGGATGACTTGACTTCATTCACTTATTTAACATTTCAAAGTATGTTTCAACTTTGGAAAGCCGATACGGATTTGAGGGATTTTGCATAGATTTCAAGCTGCACTAAAGGATAAATACTAGTTCAATTTTTATGGCTATCGTGTGTAAATAAAGCCTATAAATAAGAAATCCCCATCTGCCACGTGAATAAACAAATAATAGCCAGTAATGAGTGATTTGGTTTTAGGCTGGCAGCCAGTGTTCTGATAACAAATGCAAACACTAATAGGCTAAGCACCTTGCTGCTCAATTGAAGGTGTGTTAAAGGTGAGTTATGAGTTGGTGATTTGGGCAAAAAATGACTTTTCTGTTTGACTGACTTTTAGGTTTTCACATCTCCAAAGATTATTATTCAATGAAACGAAAATGCACTAAAATGGCTAGTGACCTAAAATGAGTGAAGAAGGATCTGGCTTAGTATAACTAGACTTCGAAAGAAACGACGATAGAATTAATAGCATCACCCGTATTCTTCACAATGCAGTTGTACTGTGTTTGAGTTCGCGAAGCTAGACACTCACTTGGGTGCCTTGAGACAGTAGGTGTGAATATCCATGCCATTTATGGATTTGTCATTTTATTTTTTGTATGCACTCCGAAGACGACTTGAAAATATTATCCTCTTCAATAAGGCGAATTTACCCTCCCCCTCAAGGACAGTGATGGGGTACCGCAACTCGACTTGATAGCAATACCAGATACGAACGCTCCGAATTTCATGACTATGAAGAAATGCCCTATTTGTCTATAAGTGATGTAGGGAACTTATTCTCAAAAACGATGTGTTCCTCTCACGTAAATTTATTGAGTCATTAATTGTGGTTCCCATTTGCAGACTACCGTATTGTATTCCTGAAATCCCTAAAATATGTCCTGAATATTGCTAAGTTTTGTTTCCTTAGCAGTAATTTATTTTTTCTTTCTTGCATATGCATCAGAGAGAGTTTTTCCATCGCTTACTTCAGGTTAGCGTTCTACTCGGTACGAATGCGCAAAGGTCTTCCGAAATTCCCTACAAATATACCTCTAGGAAATTCAGATCACTTTTAAGGCCCATTCCTCGGTTGACATAGTTCGACGTAACCACCTGACAGAGTAATGATTTCGCGTATGTACCTCTGCCATTGTGAAAATGTCACATATGCTAGACCAGTTGACGTGGTAATCCTGTAATTTGCTTACACTTACCTTAGGGCAGGACCATCTCAAATACTGCATGCGGTCAACAATCGCATTTTTTGAACTGTATCAACGTTTTTACAACCTGTTTTCTCAGTTTACATTTACGTGCTTAAGTACTTTTGTAGACTAATAACCTGTACTGGTGGGTCCATCTACTTAGTTAATATTAAACGTTCTGTGCAATTCACCACTGATGAGATGCCTTTTTGATAAATGACTTTGACACTAGGGTTGCAATAAATGTCTACCGAGGCACAGAGTCCGTCAGGCTGATATCTCAAGGCATGGATCTCGTGATGCCTTAGCGACCCAGATGTCCGCCCTTAAATCGGCTGCCAAAAGTTTGGCTGAACTCTGATTGGTGCTGTCAGAAATTTTCCACTTCTTGTGGCCATTGTGCTATAAAACAAATTAAGGAGCATCCTCTTCGCTCGACTGATTAAATTGCTGGATTTGCTTTAAAATCTTAGGCTCCTGAGGGTTCTTGATTCCAAGAAATTCTATGTTTCAATGCTCGAACTTCGATTCACCCGTTTGTGGAAGCAAATCTGGGGAAAACTTAGTGCTTTCCAACATTGATATCATGATTTCAATAGCTTGTTTTCGTTGGCAATACGTGGGATGCAATGTTGGGGAGTTAATTCATTTTGCTCATGGAGTATCAAATTCGACTCAACTTAGACATTTTAGCATTGCGACTTTATCCAATACAAAGCGGATAAAGTGACGAAAATAACCCGATTTGTATGTGGTACTAACGTTCTGATTTAAGATACGGAAGCATCAACAATTGCTACCAACGTCAGTTACCTTTGCACGTACCTTTCCTAAAGTACCCGTTTTCGCAAAATAATGTGCTTCTTACTTCCACCACCACACTTCTAGACCTGCATATTATTCACGTATTCAAAATGATATCAAAATACTTGGCGCATAGTTTGAGCAAGGAGCCTTAAAGTAGTTCGGTATGAAGACTCGGTAAATCTTCTACACGAGCGTAAGTCTCCAACAAGGAGGGTTATCAATGCCCTCCCGTGTGGCAACGATAAACCCTTCCAACCTTTGGACCTCACTACAGCTTCAAAAAAACTGCCAAGCATTAATGTAAGGTCTTAACAATTTGAATATAGGGCTTTAGAGCAATAAAATTGTGCAAGCCAATCAAAATTTTCAAAAAGCAGGTATCTTCCGGTCAGGAAAATGGCGTTTTATTTCAGGGCTACAAATGAGCCTGCACTTTAAATTTTGCCACATGATCTCCAAATCATCGACCATTCGTGCCTCAAGGCGCAACTTCCTCCAGCAGCATTATCACGACTCGTAACTAGATTTTTGGGTCTTGGATCTAGTTGACCTATTTTGAATGTAATATTACCTCCATTAAACACTAAATCCCAAGGACACTAAGGTAATTATATCTAAACACGTTTTGTCCATTCGTTTAGCATCTACTGAAACTTTATTTGCATACCTTGTGGTGACAAATGGAAAAAGAGTAAATCTGTGTGGATTTCAATAGTTGCAGTGAATAATCCGAGGAATTTGGTCTATTCAACTGGATTCTGCAACAAGCTGCACAATTACTGGGACTTTAACCTGCTTCATGCTTTAACTAGAGTAAACAGTTTGAACATGGCAACTTTGTTTACCTCTTGTTAATGGCTGATGTGGGTGTATTACGTGCATACCCAGGATCACGTGTACTGTTCATCTGAGGCGATTGGTTGTCCAACTTGCATAAGTTGAGGTGTAAAGGAAGGGCATGTCATCGAAGCCACAAACCATGAGATGCGCTCTTAATCTTCTCGTTGTCCTTGCCCTTGCTGGAGTGGCCTTTTCCTACACCTTCTATGTGCCAGTTGAAAAAGACTGGAGGAGTAAGTGAAACTTCAAAGCATTTCCCAGTTTTAGTCCCAATCGTTCATGGGTTAGTAATATTCAGATGCTATCATTCAGTTCGTAGCAGTCAGTTTTGTAATTTTAGGGTGCATTCAATTTAGCTCAAAATATCCTTGTCCTAGCATGACAGGCTATGAGAATTATGAGCACTTTGATAAAGTAGAGAAAAATCAGATCACCAGGTAGTAGGATTTTACAAGCGAATACGAGAGCATGAATGCTTGTCCTATTTTTCAATCTCCGTTTATAACAGGAAGATGCATTGTGTTATAATCGGCTGCCTCTCTTTTATTTATGCCTTTTAAAAGCTGGAAGACCGTATGTGTATTACGGTGGACAAAAACACTATTTGACGGACGATCCTACGAGAAACCACATCGTTTTTCTTAAGAACGAATGCGTTATTGACTTGAACCTTGAAAAATCTAGCTGTGATCCCTATCGTGACGGAAGCGCGTAAGTAACCCTGCCTTACCTGACTTGTGACACAATGTTGCTTCAGCGCGCTTCACGCATTCTTATGGACAGTACTAAGAGGATAGACAATATCTCTGTCTATTACTGCACAAATATCCCCATGGTCTCACTGTTGAGATGCTTTGGATGTCACATAAAAAGTTCAAACCATTTCGTTTTTTTAAAAGATAGCTACAAAAGTCGATCCTGGTGTACGCGGGTTATTGGCATGAATTCAGCAACGTTTGTCTATTTGTATGACTACCATTCAAATGTATATTTGAATAAAATTTTACGTTTTATTTGATTTATCAAACACCTCAATCGCTACTCACTTGTGAGCTACAGGGCAGTTACCTTCAATATCGTTTGCTTAACATATAGATAACACACATGTGCTCTTAGTAATCTTTAAAATGAGCGAAAATAAACTGTCCTTAGAACGCATACGGCTTTTAACTTACATCTTAAGATATACGATAAACCATCACACTACACCGTTTCGCTCATCTCAATCCTCTTGTTCACACGATCAAAGTACCTTCGTCTGCCTCACATGTTGGGCGTCTTCTCTTTTTTACCTTACAGGATATGCAAAAGTCAGTTCGGACCAGCTGGAGATGCTGCATGGATGAGTTACGTTAATGCACGCCTCCAGCAGTATGCTGCATCTCGCCAATCATAAGCTCTCCACCTATCACTTCCATCTATTCACACAATTCATCTGATTTCATAAGTTCGAATTGTAATAAGTTCACTTGACAATAAAGGAGGAATATCCCTTTCACCGAATGTCTTGGAGTTTGTGTTGCGTGCAAATCACCGCGAATAAAAATAGCGAAGAAGAAAGTATTGTTTTTTAGAGGTCTTTAAGTACTTTTACTAATACTTAAGCAATAGCTTTAATGTTAAGTTGCTTCAAAGGACGATATTAATTCCTTCTCAACAGCTGAGCCCCTTAGATAATTGCCTAGTCTTCATATTACTGCAGACAATTAACTGCGCTAAAAAGTGGATCCAACTACTTGTGACTTTGACTTAGTTCAGTCGATGCACACCACTTTGTTCCACTTTGATCCAGGTCTATTTCGCCTTACTCGTCAATTAAGTGCATGTTTTTCCAGTGGCGAAGACGGTGGCCATCAGCGAAATGCTTAACCGTGTTAAATGGTAGAACTTAATGATTTTCATTTTATTATACGAAAATCCCATCTACTTAGCAGCAAAACATCATAGGTGCCTTTGAATGTCTTCATATTGAGTATTGCAATAATCCATAACCTTTTGAATGACACGATACATAAAATAAGTCTCAAGCATTCTGAAATGATGTTTGAATACTCATTATTTTATGACCCTTTTACCTTCAAGCTGTTTGAGGTCGCGTAACGCAAAATACAGCTTACTTGTCGTTAATCTGGGCTGCAGGACAAATGAACACAGAAGATGCTATTTTGTGAGCAAATTTTCACTTTCATTGTGAAACTATCACAACAGATAATCAAGTCATTTCATAATGTTCTTGAGGGTATCATTTTTAAACTAGACAAAAGAGGAGAACGAAGTATGTTAAAAACAGGTACTGCATTATTCACATTCCTCTTTTCATAAATTCATGACACGGCAGCTTGGAGATAGTAAGTGTCCAGCCTCAGGTCTTCTATTCCACAGGCTTACCACTTCAGACAAGAGCGTATATAAGAGTTCTGCTACCACTAGTTTCTGTCAGATTGTTCCTTTTTCGTCACTTTTTCTTGCTTTCCTCAAGCAAGAGCTGATGCCGTTGGTACTAGGACTATGTTCCTTCTATTTATCAGGTTTCATCAACAGAACCGTGGCAAAAAATTAAATTGCTTGCCTTTAGTGAATGCCAATCGCTCCTACTAAGCATCACACAACATTCTCACTCCATGGCACTAATTATCATGTTGTTAAGTAAAAATATCTGGTAGATTTTTCATGTAGTTATTAAATGTGAGAATGACATATTTAATGGGCTTTTTAAGCTTTTATTGAGCATGGCAACACGCCTTATTATCATAATCCTTTTCTTGAAAATTAAATTTAATTCAATAGGTAATAATAGTATTCTAATTTTCTGGTTTTAGGGTTATGCATTTGGATCAGCAGATACGTAGTTGGACTGATCATTTGGATTTTCTAACCCATCCCTTTACACTGACTCCACGTCCCAGAGTAACAGTAGCATAAAACTGTGCTGACTAAAAACACTACAAGGGAGGGTTCTCGTACGGCACAAAGCAATATGAAATGGTAGGTAGTATGTCGACTAGTCGTTGGCTCATACTTCCCATCGGCTGTCTTCAAAGTAAAAATCGACCAGAAGATCTCTTTCTCACTCCACCTCGGTCTCTGCTGAGCATATGACAATGCAAAATACCGTGAATTCTGCATCCCATTCGGATTGGATGAAACTGTAGGATGTGCTACATAATAATTTTGAGGATGCTTTTCCGATAGTTTCGTTCGAGCGAAGTAATCCATGGATTATTGTGATAATAAAAAACACCGATTATTGTTTTCCAACTTACTATCTGGTACCAGCAAAAATGATAACCACCCACACCACATCTGCCTGCAGAGTCAAAGTCAGCATTTTTAGTCTAATATATTTAGCCTGACTTTCTCAAACAAAGCGTACATTTTACTACTTGTTACATGACTTGTATTTATCGCAAAGTCATATCTTACAAAGAGTCCCCCACGACCAACAACCTAGCTGCATCAGGACTTGGATAATCTAATGCGTAAGTTTCATTTTGCTTCTCCCTAAACTTAACGCTTTGCCAATTGGTTTAATTAGCAAATTTTGGGTCTGCCATCGCCAATATCTATTCATTCATTAAACGCGTTTGAAGGCTTAATGGATTAACCTAGTACAGCACATTCGTTATCACGTCCCTAGTGATGAGTGGTTGACAAGAGGTACCGTCTGTAAATTAACGGCTTTGATCCATTGCGACACAAAGTAATAATAACAACTCATAATTGTCTAGGCATTTAATTTACCGAGACTGTAGTATTCGGCTGCGATCCGGTCTTACCAGCGTCCTTATTTTGACGTTGTGGTGACACTATAATACTTGGAGGCGCTTTACTGCTTGGAACTTTTAATAGGGTGACTTTAATTTTAAATATTAACAGTCATTTGTCCTTGATGCAAAGGATCCTGTCTCTCCCGTGGGTGAGTCGGGAAAACGACAAAAAGTTGAAAAATGGGCTATCATTTGTGCAGTAGTTGGCGGATCCCCTTAAATACAACTATCTACAATGGATTACTTAGGTAATTTCAAAAGGAAAGTGAACTACCCAAGATGAACACTTTACTCGACTTGAATGAAGTCACATGAGCGGTTCAAAAACAGCAAGCGTGAAAAAGCAAATGTGTGCCACGATTTTGCCATAGCATACGGCTAGGATTTATGAGCAAAAAATCATTCATTGAGTAACTTTCAACATCGACTTTAAATGTGGCCTCTATCTGAGCAGTAACACTCGATTTTGAGTTAGGGCTCTCAATGGCATAACGTTGCGAATTTAGGGTGAGAACACAAAAAAGTTTAATGAAGTGGTGAAAACCACTGCATGACGCCGTCTCGATTTCTCAGCGAGGGTACGGTCCGACCTTTTTCCAAAACCATTTCGATTAAATTTACAAACGTTGCATTTTACACGAGATGTTTTCGATAATACATGCTGCTGTTTAAATAGCGCATAACTCTTTTCGTCTTGATTAGGGTTGTTACACTTATAAAAGCCTATTTTTGAGGTTGGTTTGATGAGTGCATTGTGCAAAAAC
Organism: Taenia hydatigena; assembly: GCA_036345935.2. NCBI lineage: Eukaryota > Metazoa > Platyhelminthes > Cestoda > Cyclophyllidea > Taeniidae > Taenia > Taenia hydatigena. The sequence continues at coordinate 10,827,350 of JADWOT020000008.1, forward strand.
TTAATTGACACAAAATAATGCTAATAATGATTTGATAGGCTTTATTTAGACAGATTTTGCATGTCCGTGTTTATATTGGCAGAGTTAGAGTGCTGCTCTCCATTAAGGTCGCAGGTATCAATTGAATCGGATCTTCCTTTGGAGGTAGAAATGGATTATATGATTGTAACTTTATAAGCACCGCCAGGAAAGTCAGTCGATTACTTTTATCACGACTCTAACTCTAGATGTCTTCGCATGGATCGTCCAGATGTCAAAAAGCGCATTAATATGCTTGCATAAAAAAATGAGGTTCACCTGGCCTCGTTTCCGCAGTTAATTATGGCACACAGACTATCAGAGTTACGTGTCTGTGGCACCATATGCTGTCCGGGGGATCACGGCAATCAATGTGGAGGGATGAGCAAACGCGCTATAGCTAATTGTCATATCGCACGAACAGGCACCAGGCTCGATTTTTTCCTAATGCGTTTGTCAAACAAATGTGATCTTGGCTCACTTGAATTCCATCACTTGACTATAGTTTTTGGCATTCGACATCGGTTAAAGTGTAAAGGTGAGCGGATGGGTTGCGTTGCAGAATAATTTAGAGAAGAAGAAGTGGCGCATGGAGCTGAAACAGTTACTACCCCGTGTCGCACTACTACACCGAAGAGTTCCTGTTTTTGGGGTACCCTGATCTCTTTTTGTCAAGTAGTTGACCGCTTCGAAACTACCATTCAAGCATGCTGTGTGCTGTCGTAGCAATAGCTTACTCGAATCTCAAATAGCTTACTACTTATCCTTTGCAAGAAGGATTTGATTCAATGGACACTGGAGACACTCACGAAAAAAAGCACTTATAAACTGCTGATTAATTGTCGTCTAAGCTAGCCTTAAAATCATGAGTATTCAATGCATAAAGAACCATATTAAATCTTCTTATTTATTTTGCAAAGTAAACTGTTGATCGTTAAACATAACCGTTAAATTTCTCACTGGTGGAGCTCGGAACTTGAGACGAATGAAGACGTAAGACATGGAATTTTGATGTGACCACGATAAATCGTTATGACATCCCAAACATCGGATTCTTTATGCCTGTCAATTGTCGAGTCCTCTTTGCTCTACTCCGGCTCACGATTTTCACTAACGCCGTCTCTGGCTCTCTCCATCTCCACCTTTCCCAATTCTGATTACCTCTGATCACAAAACATTGCTTGTCATGAATAAGCATACGCGCTAATTAATATTCCAGTAATCTGAATGCGGAGAAGTAGAAAAAGGCAACGGCTATCAAGCGTTGGCTTTGGTAATTAATTTGGCATTTTTAGTCGGATAGCAAAATCCTTTCTACACTGTTCACTTAGTAATGCAAAAGTAAGCAAAAATTGTATTTCTGAACGACCAGTTTCAGTATTAGGTGCGCTTAAAAGATGCTTTAGGGGTTTTAGTATTAATTTAGAGCTGCTGTAAGAGTAGAAACAAAGAAGCATGCAAATAATACTTTTAGGTCCCTCTCCTTAGAAATGTTAAGCCCTTCTATTACATATTGACTGCGTTGCTGTGGTCATCGTATCCATGATCCAGGTATCTCCTACTCATCTCCCATAGTTGGAGGATTGCTATTACTTTTCAATGTCTGAATTTCTTCCATAGTTCACATATGGGAATGTCAAATATATTACCTAGATCGTCTCCTAGGACCCGAAAGTCTTGGAGCAGTTTCACCACAAATACAGGGAAGAACTCAGAAATCTGCCGTAGGTTCGGTAGAACTCCAGAGATCCAACTGTCAAAGGCGGAACTGACTTGGTAATAAAAAGCATAATTGAGCAAATATTATGCAGTCATAGATATTCCTTCGCCGATTAATTAGGCTCCAGTCAATCTTTAGTACTTGAATGAGGCAGACAATCTGCGTATACATGTTGAAGCTCATAACGGTGTTTTACTGATCCTCCGCGTATTTATCAGTGTTTAGCTTGTCCAAAAAACGCGTATCATATTGTGCATATGAGTGATTACTTCAAACCGTCGTTCTAATTGAACCTCAGTAAGTCATATTTTTCCTATTCTTTACTCATTTTGGAAATGATTAACGTTGATCACTACCCTCGACGTTGTTCCTAAAATTCTCAAATGTATGCATGGTAGTCGCCTGAAAAATCGTACTAATTTTATAAGGAATGAAACACCGCATAGGGATTTACACTGCAACAAAACTTCCCTGAGGCCAAAAAAGCGCAATACTCGAGAAGAATACATTTATTCTGCATATTGTAGGACTTTGAGCTACTAGCCAGCCCATCCAACGAAGGGACAATGGCAGAGTATCTAAGCGGTCTCTACCAAAACTGAGAGTCGGGCAAACAAACAAATCAGTGCAGTAGTGAGAGTATCTCTATGACCGCGAAATAAGGTGGCAACCTCATCTTAGCATTTCCAGTGTAAGGAATGACTTTATTAACCATAGTTACAAAAACCTCTTCTTTATCTGCAAAATAACTTCTATCTCCGTTTTGCTTTTTTGTATACTTGGTTATTTTCTTCCCATAAATGACATCCTTTCATCTTGTATTTTAATAATCAGGCATATGGAAAGTATTACGCCGTAGTTTAGGCTGATTATGTTCCAAGAGTGTGACCTTTGACAACTATTGTTCCGCGTTTGTCACCACGTATTATGGTTCTCTACGGCTACTTATTCGTTAGTACCATGTGCTTGGAATAAACGGCTGTTGGTCTTCTTTTAGGAAAAAACGAAATCCAAATGGGCAAGTATATTTAGCTCAAACAAACAAAGATTTCGTGGTAAATCGATTTAACTACCCCTTTGCTTTCCACTATGAATTTCTACTTCCTAAGTTAGGCAATATTTTTTTAATTACTGCAATGCAAACTTTCTCTAAGTGCAACTTTTAGGCATGGAGCGTTGGGTGAACGTCATTTTCTCCACAGGAAGATGGGAACCATGAAATTCCTTCTCAGCACTGCATCCTGTTCATAATCTTATCAATAATGGATGTTCCTGCCTAACTGGCCTGCTTGTCCCAAGGAAATGAAAGACAAGAGAGCCAAGATAAACACTGGACTGGTTATGCTACATTTGTTTTATTGGGCTCCTAAACTTTCGCTTCCAAGGTGTTCAATGCCATTGTTTACGGGGCTGAGCTCAAATTACTAACTTATGCATGACTCTGCTGTCCTCGAACCTTTCATTCTGCCTCTTCAAAATGCTAAATCAATTAACCTTACATTACAAATCGTTTATAAAATAAAATCTCAGCATTTCTGCAGCAAAATACCACTATCCGAAATGCCTTTAATAAAAATAGTGTCCATATTGTTAATCTCCTGGAGGCTAGTTCTTTGAAAACCTCATAACTTTTCACCTTCAATGAGAATGTATATGAATATCGGCCTATTTTATATATCATAGAGCAATTAAACGGGTTGCAATTGAGCGCACTGTAAATGAGAAGAATAAGGCGTCATTAAGTTTGCTATAACCATGGATTTTTTTGTGAACAAATAACACGACTGGGTGACTTTTCCAATCAAGAGCAAAATAACCTGTGAGTCTTCTTAAGCATTCATCTTCGCGTTTGCGGGTATTTTTTTGGAATTCAATACCTCATGGAATTATCTTATTTGCTATGCACAGTGACCAATTAATGCTCATTCTTTTAGAAGGTTGTCCACTAAAGAAAAGTGCTACTTCATCCTTTCGTATTTAACTGTTTATCTTTTGGATTAAAAGATTAATTGATTAATTACCAGTTTCTCAAACGGATCTACAATTCCCTTCCCAAATTCGCGCAATCGTCCGACCTTTCTCCCCCTTTCCAAACTTCGTTGACCCCTCCGCGCAGAAACTTGCCGATAACAGAATCCTCCCCACCACACACACACACACACACCTTCCTTCAATACTGTACCAGAGGTCTGGGTACGAAGGGGTTCGAGACTAGGGCAGAGCTGGTAAAGCGCTTGATTTAATACACATAAAACAGGGGCTACTAGAGGCGTTCAGCCGGGGGGCGGAATTATTTATAAACATGATCTGACTACTGCGCTCTCTCCATCTCCCCCCTGTCTCACCAATTCCTTTAATTTCCTCGTAAAAATGGTGGTATGCGGCCGAAATTAGACATTCTGATTATACGGCTGAAAGTAACATTGCATCCAATCCAATGTTTTCCAACTTTATATTAGATACTCTGTCTAACTTGCAAGCAAATAATTACTTATGAGGGGCTGCTCGAGATGTTTCAGTATTTTGCTGTTTTAACTGGCCTAATTTCGTTTTGGTGGCTTTACTGCAATTTCGTTCATTTGGATCAAATTACTACTTTAATTTGTTAACTGCATTTCGCGTCTGAGGACTTCATTCTGTTTTGAGTGTAGTTTTCCATTGACTTATGCAATATGCGGAGACGACTATCGAACGTGGATGATTGCTACCTTGTGACCACATGCCAAAGTTCATCATCATCGGATTATTCCGATCAAACACCTCACATGTCAAAATAATCAAAGGAAGTGCCAATAAACAGCACAGAGGAATGGTGACTCAGGTTCACCTCTTAACCTACTTCTCATTTCATTCCACTTTACCTAGTCTCTTTGGCCTCTGTCGCACAAACGTCGAATGAGGATGATATCAGCGAATGACGCGAAGAAACAATTGAGTCTTATGCGACGGCCGTCCGATGCTATTTTGTGTTGTGATTTAAAGCGGCTAAACGCGTTGCAGGGCAGACCCATGTTATTTAAAGATCTATAAATTCCATTTGGTTCTTAATACCAATAACTTTGTTTTTCTATTATCTTACACAATTTCGCAACTGTGCATAAGGCTGATTCCTCTTCAAAAAATTAATGACTGTTTGCAGAAATATAAAGCTATGTGTCGTACCCAATCAATTATCTTTTTAATTGTTCTGTGGAAGTTGAAGTAAAGTCGACTTTTTCACCTACAAACACTTACAGTCGACATTTTCACACAAGAATGTTTATTCAACACTGTATATTCATCGCATGTGTAAACCAGGGTGAACAGGTAGATGCTCCCCTCACTGCTATGTCTCTCACCTTCCTGAATCGTATGGCGCTCCATTATTCCAAGTGGGTGTCCGTTTTCCCCGTATTCCTCGTCCTCGTGCTTTACCGATAGAGCACATTAACGAATTCACCGACTGCTTTTGATGAGATCCACGCATCCATCACACCCATTCGTATGTGTAATGAGCTCGATTGACACTACAGACGTGACTTTAACGCTCCAACCGACGAGTGGGTGTGCTGTGGGTGCAGCGCATTTATTTCATTGCAGTGTAGCATTGGCTGCTTTGGCTTTAAATTGCCACAGCATTTAGCTCACTGATGTCGTCGCCACCACAAGTCACAAAGGAGGGTCTACTTTTGCAAGTTCACACTACCCAGGTATGTGAAGGTGGCCGCATCTTATGCTTCGATGGGTAGTGGAGTGGATCTGCTGTGGGAGTTTGTCGTCTTTGACATTGCATGGATAGAATAACAACCACGGGTTCACAACCCTCTCCCTTCCCCCTCTGAATATATTAAAGCGCAGCAGTGATGATGTGCAAACTTGATGAGATGATTTTGCTAATTCAGGTATGCGATGTAATTGTCCACTAGTGAGACAAACCAATGCATATTGAACAGGAAATGTATATGGCGTACATTTCTCACAACATATGGTCGAGTGTGAAATCTAAGGGGTAGTTGCTACTTTGGGGAAAATTTTATTAGGTTTAACTTTAAGGAAGCTTTGCTTTAGTTTTCCATCCTCGCGTACAGCACCTCTAATTACATGGTTTTTAAATCGGATAACGTACAAACCATAATGGCTGAGTTACTTTCCCTCTCCTTCATTCAAAACTACCTTAATCGTCAATTCCACTCCGCCATCACCGTCTTATCAAGAAGAAAACCTAGCTACATCCCACTAATCTAACCATTACTGGTTTTGTACAAAGTAAGAATGTATGGTAAGTGGTCGGCTAGAAAGTATACATCTTTTTTACTTCTAAGCAATCAGTTTTGAACAACTGTTGCATAACTCTGTGAGGGGACCATAATCATTTTACTTGTAAATATGATAGCATTTCGATCAGACTCTGACGCCCATGATTATGATCTTCTGACCTTCCAATACACCATTGTAAATTTAATCAGGTGTTTTAGTACGTAAATGATATATTATCATAAAAAAGTTCATTACTAATTTCCAATAAGCACGGAAGATCAGGATCATTTGTCGTATATTATTAATTTAATGAGTGGGAGCATTGAATGTGGCATTTACCGATGGAAGCCCTATGAATATCTCGCATTCACGAAAGACGTAACACTCAATCCCACATCTTGAACCGGATATGCGTTTGTAAAAAGAAGATCGCAGTTGGTACAGTCTATCGATTGCTTGATATTGTTACCCAAATCCCTTTTAAGCGTTCTTGAACAATGGCAGCGTTTTTACTATACGTGACCCAACTTCAAAATCCTTATTCGAAATGGACAAATATTTGCGCTAATAATTTCGTAGCACAGAGTAGGGCTAATTTAAGTCCTCTTAGGTGCATATTCCGTCATACACGTTGGCAGATTACATGCACTCGGGGTCTCAATGACTCAGGGCGGTGGGAAAGACGAGTTGACAGGCTAGACATCGTTTCTGATGTGTAGAGAGGTATTCGTTACCGGGGTGTCTTGATCCTTATCAGTCATTTATGCAGGCGCTTGTCTACCCCCTTTTGCGTGCCCTATGTGACCGCAGTTTTAGTATACCTATCTGATCCCACGGTTTTAAAGCACAAGCTCTACCATAGTGGCGGATGGAATGTCTGGAAAAGGAGATGCAACGGCGAAGGGTGTAGGTGTACACCGATGGAACCTTACCATCTGGGCATCTCGACGCCTGCTAGCCAACTATTCGGACGCTTTATCCCACTCCTGTTGCCCTTTGCAGTCACCGCCCTTAATCTTCGTCAGTAGTTAGGCATGCATTCGTCCAAACCATTTGGGTAAATGCCTATTAGCGATAGTTGGGCACCTAGGCCGGCCTTAGCACTACATCGTTCAGATGTAAAAAAAGTACGTTTGGATTTAGCAGAAAAAATGGCATAGTGATATCCTCGGTGGGACCAATTCCACCACCTTGAAATTTGCAAAAATCGAATATAAAAGTTGTCAGAAGCACAAAATACTCTTCGAATCGACTGATTGAAATGGGTGCATTTTTATTTTAGATAGCCCTTAAAAGAAGAAAAAAGTTTTTTTGTTTTAAAGACATTTCAAAATGAATTCATAGATAACTTTCACTTTTAATAAGTTATTTTTAAAAAATGTTGCCACCATCTGATCAAAGTGAACCATAAGCTTGCCCTCGATTGAGACCTTTGCAATTACAGTAAAGCACGCCACATTTAGCATTCAGTTGCGCAGAGCTACGGGTCTATAAACAGTGTCACGAATGGCCATCACCGTTGCTGCGGGATCAAACGCCGACGTCACGAAGTACGCAAGAAGAGTGGCGATGCTGATTATGTATAATTGCTTGAGCTGTCCCTGCTTGACTCTTTTGAAACCCTGGACTTGAAGCCTCCTTAAACGTCTCCCTCTACCAAAATTATGAACATTTACGATCCATTACAAAATTTTAGATTATCGGAAACTGGGTTCTGTATAATTCATTGCTAATGGCAAAATTTATGGCCAAACCCTTTATTATTCTAGGCTGGTCATTAATAATACTCTGATTTACCTTTCTGAAAGACATTGGGCAGCTGTCATCGAATGATCTCCTGCTGCATAATATCGGGTCGTTCATTTCTATCAAATGATTTATTCAAAGCTGTGCTTACGATTAGCTCAAATGCCGTGATACGTTTGTTATTCTTCCCTTTTAGAGAGTGAGCGTCTTACCTTAAATGTACAATAAATTCCTTCCACCAACTATCTCAATCACCCACGAGTAGTTGGATCACTTACGGTCTTTGACACGCATCGACTAGACTTGACAATACTGTTTCTTCACCTTCCATTTCGCATTAAAACACATTGGAAGTGAGAGAAACTTGAGCAGACCTAGACGTTTTGTTAAGGAGGACATCAATGTACCAAATTCAAGCATATGCCCTTGATTTCGGGATTGTGCTGCCCACCATATTAGTGTACGGTCCTTTTAAAGAGAGTGCATTGAAAATAATTGCAGAATTCCTTTAATGTCTGCATATTCGGGTTTCTGTAACCATCAATGGAATGTGGATACTGCGCATCAACAAAACCTGAGAATAAATAAGTAATGAATAAAGAACAAATGCCCTTTGAAGTGTGAAAATATCAGGGTACATAGTATACACATGCTTTAAGCTAGGCCCTTCTAAAAGGCTGAGATATGCATCGTCGCATAACTGAAGCCCCAATAACCCGATACGAGTTACGGTACTGGTAGCTAGATGCCCACCTTTGAGTTACTAAGGTGTTGCGAGGTCATTGATCTACCATCACCAAGGCCATAAAAGTAGACCGATACGAAACTGGAGCCCCAATAAAGTGATTATGGGTCAAGCCCAACGAATTACATTACTGAAGGTCAGTGCAACGAAAAAGTCTACTCTATCATCCCAAACGGATATTTAATTAATTTCACCCATTAACCAACCTCCTTTGTGTGCCCCTTACGAAAGTGTTTAGTCACATGATTGACGGATGTGAATTAAAGTTAAGTTATCACCTCCCATTCCGATTAACAGTAAAAGACGCGGTCACTGCCACAGATAAACATTGCGTTGTGGAATCAAATGATCTGAAATAAAGGTGTGTGCATTGGCCAGGAAACACCAGCAGCCGTTAGTAGCATAAAATTAATAGGCAACGTTCAGATGCACCCGAAAAATAATCTAGTCTTACCCCTATTCTTAAGAGGAGCAGTTAATTGCCTGCAAATCACAATAACTCATCTTTTAAATTTGATTTCCTGCACAGAGCTATAGCGTTAGCTGAAGCATTGAAGAAAAGCAGTACAAATGGTTTAATAAGTCGTTAATTCCCAAAGGACAAGACGTTCTTCCCCAGCTTTCATTGACAGATCTTCAATGGGAAATATCGATACATTTACATTTACTGCCTTAAATGAGCTTAATCAATGTGTCGGATCACTTATCATTCATCTACCTTCATTAGTATTCCAAAACTTACCTAATCGCTTTCAAGTAGCACTGACCTGAAATCCACCCCCTAACCCCCCTAGTGGCGACAACCGTCATCCCCTAAAGTCCACTGCATCCGGTCTAAATATGAAAAGTTCGGAGCACGATATGTGCAGGAAGTGCTCGCCTTCATATACACATCGAACTGCGGTGGAGATCCACCCACTGAATGAGGGTATTTGCAGGAAGTATTTAACCGCTGGGTCCTCTCTAAACAACCTATCCTGTCAATTGGCTTAGTCTTCATTGAAAAATGCAGGTGTGGAACTAATTTTGGATCCTTGAGTTGGTTATTTCTAAACAATTCTGATTTTTAACTCTGAATAATCGATTTATTGGATGCTTCCAACATTGGTCTCCCATGTGGGCTTTGTTTTTCGATTGAAAGTGAGTCAAGGTTTTCAACCTACGATAAATTTGTTTTTGTTTTATGCCTTAAACTAAAACCATTATGACGTGAAAAGCATAACCCACTACAGAACATGAGGATGATAAGGCAATCGCGGCATCACCAATTTTTCGTCAGCTTTAGCAGTCATTCACCGAGGTCCCCACTTTCACTCCATTGCCCTTCGCTTCCCTCTGCCCGACGGATGTTGATAAAGAAACACTTCCAATGACTTCTATGTCTAATTACACCTGCTTTTGCATAGACTCAACATACAAAGTTTACTCTCTCCTGTTTCCATTCCAGATCAACCTGTTTGTCTGCCACCACCACTAATGCAAAATCATTTATCAGCTGTAAATTGCGGTGATTTGACTGACACTGTCAAGGTTCTAGTCAGTGACCGCAGAGCCAAGGTCAACAGGTGTCAAGCCTACATTCCTAAACTCCATGACCTATTTGAGGTTTTCACATCAGATTAATTTGTCTATCTTTTGGAGAAATAATCAATTTGCTTAATGCGCATGCAGTGAATATATGAAGTGTGTATTATTAAGGACTTAATTCTGCAAACAAGGCGTTGAATCTACTGCTAACCTTGAATTTTAGAAGTTTACAGGTAGAGAGATAATGAACAATTGTGAGCCTTGCCCGTGATGAGAGGTTCACACATATGCATCGGACCGACGGGCACTGGAAGCTAATTCTTTTAGCACGTTATCACATGAGTGTGGAATTTGTGGACATCATTTTGTGGCTTACAAGAATGTATCGATTGCAGCCACTTCCCACCAGAACAGCAATTTTTTCACCTGAAATGTCATAGCACTAACCGAGAAAGCCATGATCACTTACAGCAGTAGGTCTGCATTCGGTCGTATCGAAGTCACAATATGGAAGCTGTATCTTATTGATGGGTGAAAGTTTTTGCTTCGATCGGCAAGAAAACCCTTTTTTAAGGCCAGAATTTTTCGCGTAGTGTGATGCAGCCTATCATTATTCTTTACTTAAAAAATTTGTCCACCTACGATGCCAAAGGCCTCTGTTTATCTATGAACGCAATTACATTAATACATAAAAAGGTCAAAAGGCATGAACCAACCCATGTGATCTTGTGATTGGCGTAACAACGCACCTCAGTGGCATGAAAAATACGTACCTATTTGGATGTAAAAAGCTTTACATGCTCACTCATATAATCTGAGCTTTTACAGAAACTTGGTCCAAAATGTTGGTAGTTAACCTCTAAAGTGTGGCTACAATATGGTGCAGGTTGCGACTGCTACAATCTCCGTGGGACGGTTGACGTATAGCGTGCAGTAGTCGCTACTGCCCGTGGTAGTTGCCTGTGTCCTGAGCTCTCTCCACCAAACCTTTGGGCGAAGCTGAGGCTGTTGATCGCCTGAGGCCTAGATAGATCACCTGATTTACTTGGCTTAAACGCCAAGAGGATGTTAGCTGTTTAAGAAGGTCAAAAGTGCCTCTCTTGACACCCAGGCTTAACATTCTAGCCTCTCCTGTCTCAAAATTTTTTGAGTTTTGCTAGTGCGTACCATAGCTCATGAACAGCCTCCTCCCACCCTCCACATTCTGGAAAAGCACAGTGTGCCCCAAACGAGCATCCGATTTGATTTATGCTTCGTTGATTTAGATATGCATAGGTTTCAGAAGACATCTTCTTGGTGTTTATAATAAAAAATTTAAAAATTACGGTGTAAACCGACTAGTAAGCAATATTACTTCGTCGCAGTTTCATCAGGCCTGAGATTCAACGGATTTTGGGAGTCTGAATCTTAAACAGAGGTGGTATGCTCAGTACAAAGTGCAAACCAGTTTGTCTTAGTTATTTAGTTATTAATGCAGTTGATTTGAGTAGTTTATCGGAGTTGGGGTTTATAATACACTGTAGGACTTCGTTAATCTAACAACATTATGTTTCTGTTTATCAATTCACTCACTTTGAGAGTCGCCTCAGCTGGTCTAGTGGGATTGATATCCAACCCTAGAATCGTACTGAATTTACTTTTGCTCTCCGCCCTCATCATGCCCCGGAGAAAGTTGAACCGCCATTGATGCATTGATGATTTTCCCCTCCCCTCCCCCGTCCTCAAGGCGCTGGTGCCTATGCGTAGTCGAGGTGACCTGTCCCATCGCAGAATACAGCTCCGTTTCCCGTGATAGTCTTCAGGATCGTGTGATTGTGTTAAAAAGAGTTAAAATCCTGTCAATATGGCCTTATTTTAAGAGAAAAGTAAATGATCTACTCCTGATAACCTCATCAAAAGCACACGTATAATCTCTTTCAAAAATTTTTACAGTTAATCTTATTCCTCATAACATTCTCAAAGTAAGCAACAATGCAATTTGCATACTTTGTCTAAACGGTGACAATGTTGAAAATGCAAAACTCAAAATGAAAACGGTCAATGAAACGTGGATACCATGGGATGCGGAACACACGCGTATTCCCGGTCAGGTGTTTCAAAGATTAATTTAGCAGTGGCAGTAAATTAAACGCCCAACGAAGCGTCACCAGCTTCTGGGCTCAAGGTTGGTAGCCAGACTGCAGACATTTGAGTCGTTAAAATGTCGTCTAAATATTAGTTGCCATGAGGAGAAGATCTACGATCATTAAATTTGACCGTGTGGCTATAATTTTTCATTCGCACTGTTGCCACGCCAAAGGTTAAATCACGAAAAACCTTCGATTAAACTAACTATTCTCTTGGAGGCACTATTCGCATAATCGTAATATTTCTGCAGAGCCTAATATTTTCGACTTAATTCTGACGATTTACATAAGAATATATGGCCTTAGTTTCAGTAAGTGGAAAAACTAAGACGAAATAATTATCTACTGTTATCAGCGGATTCGGTTTTATCTGTTTCAGATCCAACTTGAATTCTCTTGTAGAGTTGCCTTCACCTGAATACACGATGGATACCAATCCAACGACCTAGAAACACGCGCGTTCGATCACCTTAACGGGTAAATAAACAAGCTTCACACATAAACAACTGTACAGATTAGCTCATCCCAATACGCTCTTTAATCGTGGGTTCATCAATTTTGGAAAATCACTACTCATTCATACTCAAAACCTGCTAAAATTTGTCAGAAGTACCTAGCCGCAGATTCAGGTTCGTGATACTCACTTTGAGAGAGATTTTAATGAATAGACTTTAAGAATCTAGAACAGCACATATTGTCATCTGCCCTATTTAAAGTCACGCTACTTTAGTAGTAGTCGAGTAACGCTATTACCTATGCAACCGTTGAACAAACTTCATGGTAATTCGTTGAATTTTTTAATGCAGATCTTCTTTGCACTAAGTCGCATTACTCGGCCTCAGTCGCATCGTTATGGTGACCCTGGCAAAGGATAATGGGAGCATTTGATGTCGAATTGCTGGGATGTATATTCAACAAAACGGCTTGTCCACCAACAGCTCTTCTTGAGAGCAAACGTCATGAGAAGCCACAGTTCCCTAAGGCAATACAGTCTAAACTAAGCACTTACCATTATGAATGGCTCATCAAGCGTTTTAGCAAAGTATTCTTCGGCTAATAACCTGAAAACACTGTCTGAACTTGTGCAGACACCTGTGACAGAGGCTCATTGCTCAGAGCCCTGACTTATCAGTCTGTTCGCTGACAGACTATGCTGATGAAGGAAAACTCACGCAATAGGTTACGTTGACCAAGCGATACGAACTTCATTTACTGCCTACAAGATTGATAAAATTGCGGTTGAATATTAGTGCCTACGTCGGGTGTTAAGGCAAGAGGTGGTACGAACGCTTCAATAAGATATGAGACCAGTAAGTCGCTCAGAACAGAAAGACTGTGTGCATTATATTTAATATTTATTTTCCTTTTTTACAACCCCATACTCTTAAACGCTAATAATACTTTTAAACTACTGGCGCCTAAACCAATCACTTCTTTTATTTGTAGGATGCAAACAGGTCTGGGTACTCCGGAGAGATATCTCGCCGGTAACTTTATCCAGCTGGATGAAACCACAACTTTAAACTGCCACTCATGTGTCTCCCCTCAATAGGCCATCCAGGACATGATTTTGAGCCCAAAGCACATTAAGCACGGCCATCATCTAGGTCACCATTGCGAGGTTAGCAGTTTGTAATTCTAATCATCCGTTCCAAGTTCTAATCTTTAACTACGAGTCCGGGTTTACAGAGTGGTTTGAGTCCGTGAATCCAGACAAAAACAATGCTAACCTTTCTAAGTTCAGCAGGGGTCATCTTCGGAAGTTGGTCAGAATTTCGATATAACCCTCTCTCCACACAAAATTCGGTACTGTGGGTACGAGAGCATTGATTGTAAAATCTACTAGCAGGTCGAAATAAGATGCTCTATCACTGGAGGGCTCGGTAAATCAAAGGTATACAAGGCCACAAATTATTTTCAAGATAGCTTAGTGACTGAAAACGATGAAGCATAAATAGCGCCGTGACATCCATTTTGCCGTTTCATGGCGTCATGCCAACACGGTCGCTATACCAGCTGTGACTCACGGCTGGCGTACTTCATGCCTTAGTAAGTTAGATTTGACAACTTCATGGTCCTTCTTAACCCGTGTCCTGAAGCAATCTGTAGAGGTGAAGTTTTTATTCTTGCTTGGGATAAGACCACCTTGTAAAACTGCTGTCGATAGCATCACTGTTGTGGTCATTCCGTAAGTTATGTATTGAACGAGTTATGCACCATAAATTATAAAAAGTACTTGAGAAATCTTATCTCGCTTGTTACCACTTATCTTGCATAACTTGAATGGGCACCTTTAATTATTTGTACGAATTAACTTGCACCACAGCGGAATTTTGTTTCCTCAAATCACCAACTACGCGTTAGGAATAGTATTAATAACGACTCTTCTATCCCAAAATTCACCAATTTGTGTACGGCAACCTGGCATATTATAGTTGGCTATGGCTGGGTGCCAAGAAATGTGACACATCTAACGAGGGCTACGAAAAGACTTTACTCGCTTGGCACCGGATCATGTGGGCTTAGTCACATGGAGTGAAGATCCGATCGACCGCTTGCGTAGAAATTAATGAAGAGATATGCTGGTTATTCTGTTCAAATGCCTTTAAACAAGTTTCCAAATCGACATCGTCATTCCCACGGTTATTCTTGTAATCAACGGTGTAAGGCGAGCATATGGCGTTGGCAATATCATGCTTGAAACTGCCAAGGGGATGAAAGGCTTAGAGGCGCAGCAAAGGTATTTCTAATTACTCATAATTTGTACGAAGCAACAAAATTGATGGTAAATACCCTTTGGAGAGTGAAAGTAATAAGATAAATAGATTAATCGTGCTCTGGAGTAGACTTTTAAAGTGGCAAAATTAGAGGTAGTGAGTAATTTTGAATTCAGCAACCAATTATAGGGTGTGATGCTGGCGACTGAAACGAAGACATCTGGATGCTTAGGATACCTCGAAGTCGTTGTCTTGACCCCGTTACCACAACAAGAAATAGTTCATGACTCCAGTGATCATAAAATTTGGCCCAGCTTTTAGTTTGTGCAATCGTTTTTTACGCCACAGAGACTCTGCGCTGGAGATTAGATTAAATGGTCCTCGCCCTTTGCTATTGATTCCCCGATTTGTCTCAGCTACGCGAAATTATACTCTAAAATGGGGCAAATTTTTTGGGCGATTATGTCTGTTTTTATCTAATCATTACAGTTAATAATAACTAGTATTAGTTATGTGCTTTATCGGACTAAATCAAATCTTTACAACAATTTTATGTTAAACAATTGTCTGCCACAGAAGTTATTATAAATCATTCCTAAATGAAAAGTGTTAAACTTAGTGGAAGTGATTTGAATGTGTTACTGAGGCACTTAAGGGAAAAAGTATAAAGAATTCCTGAACAAGATAAGGTGAAAAGGACTTGGAATATAAGAAAATGATAAAATGGAAGTGTCATACTGTAATGCTCACAAGGGTTCAGATAATCCTACAAATGAGTCAAGCAGGTGGAGTTTAGTTCCATATATTTTTGCCCAAATAGTTAATTAACTTGGTGCAATACCATTACAAGTTGGGTAATGTAAAGTATAGTAAAATTTCTTGGGGTCGGAATGTTTAAGGATTATCTCCCTCCATGGCGAATCCAACCATGCATCACCATTTGGCACAGCTACCGGTACGATTCAACAAACTGGTAGAAAAATAAACACTTTTTGAGCCTACTATAAGTATTTATCATGTGAAGTCAGAAAAAATCAATGGTACTGTTGTAGCGTCCCGAGGCTCCCTCGAAGGCAAAAGAAGGCAGAATGATTGAGTAGAATAATATATATTCAACGGACAGAGAGAAACAAGCTGCTGGCATGGCAATACGGCCCCCTCCGTGACTTTGACCGAAACCGGTAGTTCCAACAAGCAAAGTACTACACCTGTAATGGTAAGACCAACGAGGTGGTGATCTCTTCAAAAATGTTCGAACAAATGCATTTTATTTCCTCTCGGTCGGCACAATAGTCGCCGTAGCGAGTAGTATGCCTTGGATCAAGAATTAACATCCCACACCTACATTTGTCGGCTGCTACTGATCGGAGTACGTCAGCGGTTCTCTCTATATTGCATTGTAGAAAAATAATTTTGTGAATGTTCATTGCAGCAATTTTGCATAATGTAGTTTATAGAAATGGAACCTAATGAACCAAAACCGGCGAATGTGATCTCAGCCATCTCATGGGGCGCCATTTGAAGAAATGACGTCGCATGGTCTGATTTTTTAAACGTGTGTAATCATCTGTAGTACAAAGGTAGGTAGTAAATCGGCTCATCTTCTACTTATGTGTAATTTTTTTCCACTTTATTGTTACACCTAGTCGTTCCCACACAATGTCTGATCTTAAGTTCATAAATACTCATTTAGAGGACCCCTGGCTATTGCAACAGTCCCTTCCCAACTGGCCCCATCCTTCTTCACCCCATTTGTCCCCCAGCAATAAACGCAACAGGCTAGGGACAGGGCTAGTGTCGAACGAAATGGGCCCATCAGTGAACGAGATCGCCAAATGCCAATTGGTCCTCTTTTTCTTGCTACAGCTATCTAATTAATTATATGAAAGAGGAGGTCCACTATTGCATGGTCGCATACTAACCCAGTTACCGTAATCTCTGCCACTTTCAGTAACAGCTCCGTGGTACGAAATCTTATCAAGCAGGACAGCTAACGGGAGGAACTTCATGCGTTAGTTACTGCTACCCTGACTCCCCGTCAGCTGCTACCAGAGTAAAGTGCCACTTTAGGCTTCCTTCCGCATTTAACCCATTCCACCACCTCCTCTTCTGTCAAACACCTATCTATTAAAAATTATTTTGACTAGATACTCCTAATCGGCTTCTTTCCTATCTTTTTTATGCAATAACATCAGGCACTATGCATTCACAAAGCAGTTGACTATGTCTTGGTGTTTAGCAACCACCACCATGCACTGCATTGCTGTCAAAAGCAGAGAATCTGTTAATGCACTCATGAGGAGTACTTTTTAAACAATAAAGTGACGCTCTGTGGTAAGGTTTAGCAAATCAAATACATCGGGCATGCGAAATTTCGTGCGACATTTTATGCAGCCCATTGTAATGACTAGTAACGCATAGACCTTTGTAAAACACAATTGTTTATACGTATTATAAAGCATAGGTATGCTTTAGTACATCGTTATGGTGCCTGTTATTGTGCTCTTTGCAAAGTTTTTATTTTGAACGTTCCTATAATAAAATTGCCCTTGGACCACATTAGACTTAAGCTAGTATTCTTTTCAGACCCAGCAGTCCCAGGAGGTCTGTATCGGATCTTATTCATATAATTTGTGGTTGGTAATGTAGCAAAACGCACTTCCCATGAACAATTTACACATTTTGATTTCAGTGATAAATTAATCAAACATGCATGATGACGTTGTAATATGAGAATTGACTTTCAGCGATGTTAGAAATGTGTAATTAACCTATCGGATGAATCCTACAACAGTTGGAAACGTCGTGGAAGCTAAGAAGCAAATGAGTGGCATATGATATACCAGTATGGGCAAATTTAGTTTTAAGATAGCTAATTGACTGACTGACTGACTGAATAAACTGTGATGAAAGGTGGTTTTCGTCTTCGTACGATCCACTCAACTACACCCACTTTAAGATTCCACTACATCTTGCGTTCAATGGACTACAGACCCAATTGTCCATTGTAAGTATCTTATATGTCTACTCGACGTATGAAAGGGAATTTTTGAGGAATAGCCAGGGCTGTTGAAACAACTAGAAGACTTTATGCCTCAGAGGTCAGCTAAGCTTTCCTGTTAGACAATTTACATTTTAGTTCTGATGTGAAGGAAGAAAATACTGCCTAAGCTCATCCTCGTTTGATCTTTGACAGCATCCTTTAAGTCGATTACCACTTTAATCGGCATCAGCATTGGCTGTTTCTATACGAAACAGTTAAAGGTATTCTGCTTTTAGGAACAAAAAACTTCAGGAAGGTACTTCTCTTTGTAATTGGTTCATAGATCGCGGTGATTATCATGTCAACAAGTAAACATTTTAGGAGATTTTCGCAGTTTCTCAATTCTCATTGTGGGAATCCGCATAAACTTATTTGACTGCCTTTAACTCTATTTTAGGTATTTTTGACAGCCAATCTTAGAACAGGGACCAACGCATTCATCCGCACATACTTGAAAATCAAAATTTGGATTGTCGGGCCTTCAATGTTAGACTATCCAGTCGTTGATCCGGGTTTTTGCGTACCTAGTTGCACTGGATTTGTAAAGGGTCCTCTTGTACCCGTGTTCTTTGGCATGTTAATGGTGGGGCAGATCTGTCAAATTCAGTGCCCCTTCTTGCATTCACTAAACCCGTTAAAAGTTTGTTAACACACTCACTACAATAAATATCGTTTTTACTTTGAAAGTATTCGTGTGTACGCTTAAGGGTGGATTGTGTAACTGTCAATTGGGCATTGTTTGAATAACATCTCATCCTATTTTGCCTGGCATAAAGAAACGGGAGTCGGGGAAAGCCTCGATGACCAGCAACAGGACCACTGTCTAGCCATTATAAATTACCCTATCATCTCTTTGAGAAAATTTGTTGCTTTGGGAAACATTGAAGTCTCTTGAAATTTTCAAAAAGGGGATGGGATACATTAGAATCATCAAGCAATGCTCTTTTTTGTTAATAACTCTCCCAATTGCAAAACTAAACTCAACTGCTAGCGAGGCTGGTCATCTGATTGTAATATCAGTAATTAGACGTACGCATATATCTGTGCCATATATAATTTGGTCAGCGAAGGAGAAGTAAATTATCTGCATGATTCCGGGGTTAAGGGGAATCGGTTGGCATATCCACTTCACCCGAATTAAACGGAGTCACTTGAGTGGAACTGATACAGCTGTTTAGCAAAAAGGAAATCGCTTAGCGAGGGAAATATGTTTAAAGTAAAGGAAGGGCTCCAATCAGCCAAGACTACTTGTTTATTTGCTGTTAGTTTAGCACAGTTCCGATTGGCTCTTCCCTCATTTGGGTGAGGAGAGGCATTTGGTTGAACCTCTTGGAATGTTATGCACATTTTTATTGCAGGCGTGGATTGTCTTAAAACCGAATCACTGAGGTCCTGACTTATATCCAGACCAAACTCAGGATACTACCTGGGAAGACTAAAATACATTATACAGTATACTTTTTCCAGAAATTCATTAATGGTCCACATCCTCTTACCTCACAAAGCCACACAAGTGTGGTAATGACCCAATAAACCCAAAATCATCAAATATTTAAGCCACGGTCATTGTTTAAACTTGTGTTAAAATGTACTTTAGAGTGAAAACTGTGAGTTGAAGCATAGTGTGCTGCTTTTGGTTGTACTTTGATGTGTGAGGTAGTTCATAATGACACTTCAATAAGCTTTAACATGTGACTTGTCCTCTTCATAGCTCCCTTTTCTTGCAACAGCTGTATTCACACCGCCCATTTTATTTCATTCGAGTCAGGTGGAGTACGCATTTCATATTGCACTGTTTCAATAAACAAATTCCTTTCGGCAGATACATTATTCAAAGGGATGCAAAGTATTTCACGTTTAAAATACAGGATTATCACTATAATCAGATGCAAAGATGGCTTTTCGCTTTAGATGTCATTTATTAGTTAGTATTCACATTCAATTAATTCCTTCATAAGTAGAATAAGTTATACAAAGTTTTGGAATAATTTTCTTTCCCGCCTTTTGATTTTCATGCCACGCATGATTGCTCTTTGAAGCATGAATAATTTCTGAGGAAGTGATGTGGTCGTCGTTGAGTCAAAACGCCACCCTTTGGAAAAACAGGCTTTTATACTGCTGGGCACCTGAGCAAGTATACAGATATGTCATCCATTTCAGGGCCTACTAAGTTTCAATGATAGGCAGTCAAACCACCATTTTGAAAGGGCATCACATAATACAGCCTATGGCGCACATCCCTTAATTACGAACATCAAACCGAAGCTTGCTAATGTAATATCGAGTTTAGTAGGTGAGTGGGTCCTTTGGGAAGTGCTAAGTTTGCTAATGTGCACCATCGGTAACACACTAAGGCAAGAAAGGCGGGAAAGGAAGCTCTTCCTTAAGATACCATGACTCTTCTCCATTTAGTTGTGAGGTCTACCAGTTATGTCATACTGAAGACAATGTGAGAGCGAGCTCATAGCAAATACCTTTAATTCGCCAAAAATTTACCCAAACATACCAAATGGACAACATGAATAAGCCACCTCCAGTGTACGTTAATGCAACAAGTTGATAAACTTACTTAATAATTCACCCAATCGCCCAAATTACATTGACAGCTTATGCATCTACTCATCACCAAAACAACACCACCACAAACCGCAATTTGTGGCCTCATTGGTCACGCTAGTTTGGTCATGACAATCACGAACCGCTCATTTTTTGTGACATATGAGCTGATGCTACGACCCGACAACGTCGTGCTGAACGAAACGTCCACACCACAGTCACCATCATCAAACCTCTCAACCGGCCACTGAGTCGTCCGCACCCCAATGAACATTTACTCTGCCACCGACACTAACACCGTCACTTCCAATAGACCTATACCACAGGCACACCAAACATCTTGTGACACTTACATTTGCCGAAACATTCACTGCCAATGCACACATAGATGGCCACAAGATGAGCAAAGTGTCCATGAGGTTAGAGAAAAGACTTTGAATAGGATAATCAAAACGCCTTCACATTAGTTGAATGTGGACGGCCTACTAAATTGTCACCTTAACTGACCCAATACGTCTGAGATGCTCCCACGATGGTAGAGGCATTCACACTAACTACAATCACAGCCGCGTTCCTCGATGCCCTCCTCATTACTGCCAACCGTCAACCTATAATACATGTGCAGATGAAGTTGAGCAGGAATCAATCACCGCCACTCCCCATGTCCTGCCGCCATCGAAATTATTACCTTATAATTCTACTCACAAATGCACTACATTGTTTCGCTTTTGGTCGTTAGAGCCAATTAATAGTAATGGTTTTAAGAACTCCGAAATATTTTTGGTGCATTGCTGGCCAATGAGCATTATTTTGGTCAACAGATGCACTAGTCGCAAATCATGATCTTCGACATGTATCAAAACCAATTTCTTGATTCAGACCGATCACGTAAGTAATAATAAACGAACAAATAAGTAAAGTGCGTCTGTTATTTGAAATAACTGGAGCAAAATTCAGTGAGAAAGTATATTACTTCTGATACTAACGAATTGATTTCTCTAGGAATATAAATGAACGATGAAAAAAATACCCACCTTAAACGACGGTGGATACAGCAACAAATTTGATGTTTTGACTTAAAAATTTCACGCTAATTTTGATGATATGGTCCTCTGGTGTCGTTGAGGTATAAGTCGGACTAGAACATTAGTTGATTTCGCTTTCAGTCACCCTACTTAATAGCACATTTACTACGCCCTTTTCCTTCGGTTTAGTAAATACTAATAAAGTGTATAGGTGTGCTTCCTATTATTTAAGCCCTGTTTAGTGAGTATCATTAGGATAATAGAGAATAGAGACTTTCCCGAAATGACTTCCACCATCGTAGTCCAAATTACCGCTTTATGGGGATATGTCTTCCAGCAACAGTTTTACTTGATAATCAAACCAGCTGTTTTGTAAAGCAACTCTTTTGTAATTTGGAGTAATAGACGTCCATACGGAGAAAGGAGCAAGAGCTAGACAATAGATAAGTCATGAATTGAGAAGGCGGTGATAAAGGGATCAGCCACCAACGCTGTGTCACCATCGCCATTATGGTCGTGAACCCTCGATGTGCTGTCTGGGGACGGTGGGGATGAAGTTAACAATGTCAGTTACGTAGTCACTACATTCAGTCGAATGGAGGTATGCCCTCTTTCTCAAACACTGTCCTCGAAAGACTAATTGCAGCGAGTTACATGTTGATAATCAGCGCCTCCAGCCAGTAGGATGACCTTTTGTGTCTCAATATACAAAACGGGGATTTACGAGGACGGCACAATAGACGGCTGACCGTTGTTACTTTCCATCGGGTCAACACCAGCACTTTTCAAACGAACTGAATTTCCTCATTTTATTGCATTTTGGTCACAAATCTGATCAAATTGAAGACGTGAAATAGGAACAATTTACTACCAGTTGTTATTTAAAATAATCAGACATTTAGCTGACTCTGAACAGCATATCGAAATGCTGTTATTAGAAAATTAGTTTGAGATCAAGTGAAAACCGAGGCCTGATTCATTATCTTCTTCAACGATTCCGAGTCCTCATGATAGCGACTAATTTGAACATTTTCATGGCTTGCGCACTTCAAATGGCCAACTTAAATTGTGCATGCAAAACAGTGGATGTTTTCAGTCGATTGATTCCTGCATATTTGTAAACGGCAAGTTTGTCCAGAGCAATAGAAACCTCTCCTCAATTTTGATCGTAATGTACAGAAATCAAAATACTTGAGCTAATGATTGCGCGACGATGCGAGCAGGCTTCATCATTCATCCTAATTTTTTCTTTCTCGAAAGTTACAAAATTATGCACAACGCCTTGGTGTACTATATCCACGAGGACCGGAACGCGGAATTCTGGTCTACCAAGGAGCCGAAATCATCAAATTTCTTTCTACAATCGTGAGATTGTGATGGACAATGTGAGGATTCCATCTCGTTTATCGTAATCCGAAGCTGACATGAGTGATTTGATCTCCCAGTTTTCCTAGGCCTAGTAGGGATTTTTGGCACTCACAATGACGCACGCAAAGCATTAAAAAGTGTTATGAGCCTAGCTCTCAATCACGTTTTGTTAAGGTGGGATTAACTCTGATGAAGTATAGCGCCCCAAAGCTTCCCGAAAGGCGAAAGAAGACATAATACTTAGGTAGAATACATGCATTCGACGTATAAAAGGGACTTGGAGTCACTGGCATAGCTGGAAGGTACAATGACGGAGATCTAAAGCTGATTCTTCACCAAAACTGAATATTAACAAACAACCACTTACATATGCATCAACCGGTTGTAATTATGAATGATGGGGATGCCAACAGTCATAGCTAGCCTAAAAAAGGAAATGTTGCACTATTTGTGGAAGTGGAATCCTCAAGAATTCTTTCATAGGGCAGCCTTCTACTGGGATAACGGTATAAAGGGAAACATATTTGATCATTCGTAAGCAGATGAAGTTCATAAATGTACAATAATTACAAGGCGTTTGGGTGTCTGACTTTTGCTTGGATTCGGCATTGTTTGCAATGGGAAACGTTATTTGCACGCATCCCCATGAACCTATTCGGTAGCACTTTGTTGAAAGGCAATGTATCGATGTGTCTTTTTAAGTAAACTAAATTATCGTTTCGCCTTGATGGTCTTAATCGCCTCCTGACATTTTTCGACCTTAGGCGAATGGCTTCTGATACCCTAGTCTTAGTGTGCAGTCATCTTCACTGCATTGTCCACTCATCCCGGGTATGCAGAATTCCGAAAGGGGTAAGCATTGAACACGCCCAAGTAAATATGCAAACTAAGGTCAGCTGGGAGCCCCTTTGGAGACCATTCTATAAACATTTTATCCCTACTACACTCTCCAATATCTCTATTTTTCTTTCTCCCCCTCCGTATTTCATCAATTATTCGCACTTTTTTGACGAATTGGTTATGGGATCAAAGTAAATCACCTAAGCTGTGTTTAGAACCAAATACAGTATCCCACTCATTCCTCCCTTGAGGAATCAAGAACTAGACGAGTAACTGGCCGCAAAAACCTGCTTAATTCCAAGTATTTTCGATAAAATATCTGTCTCTCATCGTTTTATCAATCCCACCCCTCAGAAATTCTCATCTCTTTCGGAGTTCAGTATGATTTCCACACGGTTAAGTACAAGCGCTATTTACTTCGCTCGCCTGGATTCTGTGAGTGCAGTCGCACCCACGTGATAGACGGCACTATTGTGCGAGTAAATGCATGAACTTTTCATCAACCCTTTTAATCAAATCCCTATTTTACTTTCGCCCCACGCATGACAACAATGTTTGATACGAGGCCGCATCGCCCAAAAAGCCAGAGAGATAGGTTCTAGGTGCATAAGTTGAATCAGAGGCATCAAATCGCCTTACTAATTTTAAATCGACTGTTACTCAACTGAAAATCTTTTAAGGATCTTTTTTGCATCAACCCAACTTGCTATTGCTCCTTAAGGTACACATTTGCTCCTTGTCAACGGGACTGAATGGAGTTGACATTTTCTATCCGCGAGTTCACTAGTTGTTGGACGTTTGGCAAACGACCTGGACTAAATCTACAGCCCCCGGTTGACCATTAAACTATTTTAGCTTTTCTAGAGCATTTTGTCGCATAGCAACAAGAATATTCTTTTGGAAGCATAAGGCGATGAGTCGTACCCAATCAATTATCTTCTTAATTGTTCTGTGGAAGTTGAAGTAAAGTCGACTTTTTCATCTACAAACACTTACAGTCGACATTTTCACACAAGAATGTTTATTCAACACTGTATATTCATCGCATGTGTAAACCAGGGTGAACAGGTAGATGCTCCCCTCACTGCTATGTCTCTCACCTTCCCGAATCGTATGGCGCTCCATTATTCCAAGTGGGTGTCCGTTTTCCCCGTATTCCTCGTCCTCGTGCTTTACCGATAGAGCACATTAACGAATTCACCGACTGCTTTTGATGAGATCCACGCATCCATCACACCCATTCGTATGTGTAATGAGCTCGATTGACACTACAGACGTGACTTTAACGCTCCAACCGACGAGTGGGTGTGCTGTGGGTGCAGCGCATTTATTTCATTGCAGTGTAGCATTGGCTGCTTTGGCCTTAAATTGCCACAGCATTTAGCTCACTGATGTCGTCGCCACCACAAGTCACAAAGGAGGGTCTACTTTTGCAAGTTCACACTACCCAGGTATGTGAAGGTGGCCGCATCTTATGCTTCGATGGGTAGTGGAGTGGATCTGCTGTGGGAGTTTGTCGTCTTTGACATTGCATGGATAGAATAACAACCACGGGTTCACAACCCTCTCCCTTCCCCCTCTGAATATATTAAAGCGCAGCAGTGATGATGTGCAAACTTGATGAGATGATTTTGCTAATTCAGGTATGCGATGTAATTGTCCACTAGTGAGACAAACCAATGCATATTGAAACTTGCCTATTCATGTAATCTGGTTTCTAGGGCAGAGTTAATTGCGGCAGCTACCCATGCAACGAATATGGCGCATGTTGAAATGTTTTAAAGCGTATAAAACGCTTAATTACTAATACTAAGATAGGGGTATGAATTTTGGTTTACTCTCTGTATAGTTTTACATAAATTTAACTAACATCTGATCCTCATTGCCGTACCCTTATGACCCCTTTGAGTAGTGTTCACTTTATGGTGTGATGGGAGGCATTGGTGAGGAGGGGAGATTGAAGTAGGAGAGGTTGGTGGAAAGCACGACACTGCACTTTTCCCAACTATTAACACATTTGCGTCTCGGTTTGTATTCTAATTCGAGCCCATATTGTAACTGTTCCTTGAGTAGGACCGTTTAAATTTAAAGGGGTATAACGAACGCAAAGCACTTCGCGCTTCGAAATTCATCTCTTGATAAGTAATGCCTAAATCGAGGAAGTAAGCTTTCATATGAATTGCTAATTGGCAAAAATACACCCAGCCTTTGTGAACAAAGGCCAGCGTTACAAACACTGCCCCAACAAATAGTAACTTGTAATAAAGAACATGCATTAGTATGGTACATTAATGATGGCTATGGATTTAACTTCTGTTATTTTGTTGGGCCTTTGCGAATAATTCCATTTCGCGGCATACAAAGTTATAATCAAAATCATAGCTTACCAAATTTCACTTTATTTCGAGCTCCTTGGTATTTTTTGTTCGAATTAAAATCATGTCTATTATACTGTTTGTTTTTCATTTCAATAATTTTATGCAAATCGCTTTTACTATGTGCGTCTCACCCTCCCTCCAACCTTACGAAGTTGATGGAAGAGTCACAAGTGCCACTTGTTAAGACGTCCTAAGTTAGGCCACTAATTCCAAAAAGAGTGTATTGTCCAAACTGGCAACTTGTCATCCATGCAAAATTTTGTTCATTCACAAAGGCTTGAAGAGAACGTCCGAAAACCCATCTTCATGCTCATTTTCGCCTGTGTTAATAGTACTGCTTTCGATTTTTTAGACGAGTTTAAAGACGTTTCTTAGTAGACCTCACTGATAAAGATAACTCATGCAATCGGTCACGTAAAGTAAAAAATACAGACTTCACTGACCACGACTGGCGGTATTTTCTGCTCAGTCGATGCGTTCGAGCCTACGTTATCTCATTTGCTAAGTATTCGAACAAGGGCAAACAAAAAACTGGAAAACAAGCATATACCCTTGCACACTACTGTACGAATTCAAACTCTACCAAGGATACAAGTTCGAAGTTATCAATTCCCTCTCAGAACGAAGGTTGCACGTCTCCTTTCTGGTGTTTGCTTCTACCCCAGTAGATATATTATATGGAGTAGAACTGGTGGAACTTTTAGAAAATTAAATGCATGTAGTCAGGCATCATTTAAGATGATATAATTTAAAGATGCGAGTACATTCTCAGAGTAATTAACAGTGTATCTTTAATTATTTTCGTTTAGATTGAAATAATTTTACCCCAAAAATGGTGCATTTATAGGTGAAATCAAAAATGCGTAGATATCACCATTACTTATCCCTTCATAAAATTAAGACGAGAACGTTTTTCCATGTGTCGACCACTGACAGTTACACCACCACCACTCCGAAAATGGGACTGCAGTACTCCAACATGCTGCAGGTGAAAACCATGAGAAACTACGCTGCCCTTTTCTGAACCCATTGGAGGCCATCAGCACTAACTGTTCTTCCATTTGGTACCAGCAAAATCACTTTGCAGTTGACTTCGGAACAAAGTGTTTAAATAAAAGAATTTAGATGAAATCCTACTTATGCATAGAGGTGAACCTAGTGTACATATAGAGGCCTCACTTATTTAGCCGCTTATATGAGTTCTAAGAAAAGACACTTCACAGCCTCTTGTACTGAGCACCTGACATGAATTTTTTTGGTTTGGAGCATATACTTTGGTTTTGCTAATTAAAGAAGGCTTAAAATTTGGTTTTCACAATGATTTTTGTGAAAATCGCTTCATGGTGAGACCTTGGCTAAGCTACCTAATTAGAGCACACCCAACTGGTTCAATATATATCTTGCAATTTATAAGGTATCGTACATTTCCGTTCACCGATCTCGAGCATACCTTATTATTTGGAGATCAAACTATTAACATGGAAAAGTTCTGATTTGTACCCAAAATTTTGTACTAAGGGTCAAATCACTAGAAAAGTGCGATGAATTTGTAATCTTTACACAAAGACAATCGAAATATTACTTTTGCTTCTAATTATTACGAATATTCGATATTAATCAAGCACATTTCCAATGACTCACACTTACTTTTGATTTTTAAACATACGCAAATTCTTTTGAGGCCACTTGCAGGCGCACCAATACAGGACCAAATTCTGGAACACCCTGTAATCCTCAATGAATCAAGTTTGATTGTAAACTTTGGAAAGCAAGTGTGTTTGGTCAAACTTAACCAGTGAAATCGTCTATGTGACTATTTACTTACACCCTACTCAGCACTGGTGCTCACAGCACGGCGTTCAAATTCTACATGCGAGTTATTTAGTAAAGCAAGGGATTCTTCTTAAAGCGTGAAAATCCTCTCTCTCCCCAGGTCGCGCTCAATGACATGCACTGCGTGAAGGAGACTGCAGCGTATGATATTTTTGTCAAGTTAGGTAATGAGTTCTTGATATAGTCACTCGTGGCATACTTGAAACCTTGGGCCTGACTCCACTCCTCCTGAACTATTGCTCCCTACTTGGCACTCGTGTCCTCAGGCGGTCACTTGCTCTATTTTCGCCCCTAACTCCCCTGTCTCACCATCTCGGCTTACAAACACCCTGATTATAAAGCAGGCCATGTCAACACGATTTTCGAGTGCCCTTCCAGATCTGCTAGCACACAGATAGCATTCGTTTGATTTATAGGAGCAGACTTGAGCAATCGTTTTTGCATTAATAATGTGGTGTATAACACATACAAATTTTATGATTCTAGAAACATAAAACTTGTAATAGCCTGCCGTATTTCAGCTTTTAATGCTCCAAACAGACACGTACACGATGGACTTGCGACGAGCATACATTATCCTTCAGGTCGTTACCTCTAGGGTTAAGATTTATTGGTTAATCGTCTATTTTTATTAAATCGTGCCAACTCTGATACTGCGGTTGTCAGCATTAACAGCCAGTATGTCACGTTCTCAAACCTCTGCGTACTACCTGTGATTATTTGGGTCGAAATTATTGGAAACCCATTTGTTCAAGCTCCCGGGTCTGAAGCTTGTTGCAAATGTAAAGGTAGCCAAAGAATTATTATAACCCCTGATTCGATTTATCCGAAACACAACCATTCATAGAAGGAGATTAACTGTGAGTCTGAAATGATAAATTATTATGCTTTATAGCAAATCAGTTCATTAACGTAGAACTGAGTAGTTTACATAAAATAACAAACAATTCAGTTGGGCGAACATATTTGTTTTAAATGGAAACAAATTTATACAGAGCAGAATTTTTCTTCTCCTCTGAAACCTCACAGGCGCAAGGTCACAGCACCGAGGCTTCCTCCCGTTCATTGCTCAACTTCATCTGCACATGTATTATAGGTTGACGGTTGGCAGTAATGAGGAGG
This sequence comes from Taenia hydatigena, assembly GCA_036345935.2. Lineage (NCBI taxonomy): Eukaryota > Metazoa > Platyhelminthes > Cestoda > Cyclophyllidea > Taeniidae > Taenia > Taenia hydatigena. The sequence goes on from JADWOT020000008.1 coordinate 10,856,350, forward strand.
GCATCGAGGAACGCGGCTGTGATTGTAGTTAGTGTGAATGCCTCTACCATCGTGGGAGCATCTCAGACGTATTGGGTCAGTTAAGGTGACAATTTAGTAGGCCGTCCACATTCAACTAATGTGAAGGCGTTTTGATTATCCTATTCAAAGTCTTTTCTCTAACCTCATGGACACTTTGCTCATCTTGTGGCCATCTATGTGTGCATTGGCAGTGAATGTTTCGGCAAATGTAAGTGTCACAAGATGTTTGGTGTGCCTGTGGTATAGGTCTATTGGAAGTGACGGTGTTAGTGTCGGTGGCAGAGTAAATGTTCATTGGGGTGCGGACGACTCAGTGGCCGGTTGAGAGGTTTGATGATGGTGACTGTGGTGCGGACGTTTCGTTCAGCACGACGTTGTCGGGTCGTAGCATCAGCTCATATGTCACAAAAAATGAGCGGTTCGTGATTGTCATGACCAAACTAGCGTGACCAATGAGGCCACAAATTGCGGTTTGTGGTGGTGTTGTTTTGGTGATGAGTAGATGCATAAGCTGTCAATGTAATTTGGGCGATTGGGTGAATTATTAAGTAAGTTTATCAACTTGTCGCATTAACGTACACTGGAGGTGGCTTATTCATGTTGTCCATTTGGTATGTTTGGGTAAATTTTTGGCGAATTAAAGGTATTTGCTATGAGCTCGCTCTCACATTGTCTTCAGTATGACATAACTGGTGTAATTCTAGTGGGGATTAGCAGATACACTCTTGTTCCGGAGAGTAAATTATACAAAATAGCATGTAATAATAGCCATCACGTGTTTGTAAATATAAAATACAGTAGCCAAGAATTAACAAAACGGAGCTTATAAAAAGCATAATATGAGTAACTCACCGTGCTGTGGGCTTACCTCCAATATTTGCTTTTGGTCTGCTCAAATGCTGCGTCCCACGTCCACTTTATGGTGAGGACTATCGCATTCAGTCCCCCTTTTGTCTTACTAAAATTGTGATTAAACAATGACCCACGTGCGTGATTTACCTACGACATATATGATGGGTGACTTATATGGCCTATGGGCAAGTTAGGGTAATTGATTCCTTACCCCATAGTGTTCGGAGATCAAACCTTGAGCACGTTTTCGAGTGGGTATCCTTAGGAATCGAAAAACAGCTGCAAATTGAATTGATACCTATAAATCTTTTCAAATTTGCGTATGCAAGGAAGCTGACCTGCCTGTTAAAGCATTCACTATATCCGCATCGTTCTACTTGGACTCTCTAATCGCTTTTTAACAGAAAATGAAGCACTTCCAACTTTACTCCTCACATACGAAATAAATCAGTTTTGATTAAAATATGTATTCATTTACCAGTCAACTTCAAACTACTGGTCTATTTTCTAATATTTTGCTTTCTGGCAAGCATCCGTAATCCAAGTGCATTCATTTGCTTTGGAAACATATTTGGCCTGCATGTAAAGTAGCCTTAATTGAGTTGCAGTACAGTCCGTTTCCATTGATGATAATTTTTGCAGACAGAATAATAAGACAGTCTTGAAAAATTACAGTAAGCTGAGATAGATTTGCAGTTACAACACATACGTGACTTAAAATGAATTGGCATTTAATTCAATAACGAGTCTTTATTACAATTCTTGGCCCAGCGTGGCGTGGTAAGTCAGGCTTTGCCATATTACATCGCATTTGTAGAGCTCTGCACTATCACCTAGCTTTCCCACTTAAAGAGATGGCATTCATAAATTTTGTGCCCTGTTCCTTACAAAATGATACAACTATCTCTTGACGCCACTTTTTACTTAAGCAACCTCACATCTTCCGCTTCGGTAATATTGGCTTCGCGAAAATGAGCAGTCTAAAAGTTTTCGAGCTATTAGGCAGTCCAAACTCTTGGAAATGCATGGGGGTGCCCACCCAACTTAGGCGCAGGTATCATTGTAGTGTGGAGGGCGGCGGCGCCTGTGGGGAGAACAGAGGCGCAAACGATTCGTCACCTTTTTGCAGACAAGCCAAAACACGTCAGGTAGACCTTGTGCGTGTAGCGACCCGCGTAAATGGCTTAGCGGGACGCCCTTGTTGAATGCGAAAATCAATTGTTCACGTGGTGTGCGGGCGATTGCAGACCGCTGCGGCAGCGCAAATCCACTCAAAGGCATTTTCAAGGACGCGAATTCGCCTCACGAGTCTGACATGGATATAAGATGCTTTGGCGTACGAGCTTACTGACACTGCAGCAGTGTAGTGTAGGCCAGAATGTGACATTTAGACGGCGCTTTTAAGATTTTCACTCGTCCAATTTTTGCATCCACAGATGCTCAAAGTATTCCCATTTAATCATTAGCGTATTTGTAACACGGATCTATCACCAGTTAAAAAGGACTACGCCTGCTACAAACTGTAAACAAAGAGAGTTGATCGTTCAGGTCAAAACAATGCAAAACAAGTTATAGCCCTTCGTTTTTTTTTTAAAACCACCCCTCCACGCCTAAAACAAGGCGTTAACTGCCATTTAGCTGAATCCAAGTCGATAGCTCCCTAATTCCTGCGGGTTGATTGGCGATCTTGAACCCATCCAATCCAAAAAAGTTTTATAATATTATGAACGGGACAAATTACCAACCCCGAAGCGCAAATAGTCCGCTGGTTTTTATAATCCCAAAAATAAAAGGGAGAGCGTTAGAGCTGAACGGCAAGTCCATACCTCATTGGCTCCAGCGCTCTCCAATTTAACTGGTGGACGGTGATGCGTTGAAGGCGTCCAATCAACTTACAACCAGTCCTAGGTATAATGGAGCTCACAGCCCTGCGCACACGCAGTCTTTCGTCCTCTCCAGTTTCATGCGCTCCGTCCCGTCGGATGGTTTCTCAATGTAAAAAAAGTGTTTGCTCCGCGTCATCCACTAGAGAATTGCAGGTAGGTTAGTGGTTCAGTGTTCTGCACCCTTGATTTCGGACTCGTTTGCTAAAAAGAAGCGCAAATACATGTAGGGATAGAGACTAATCTGTACTGCAGCTCTGCAAGGATTATGCTGTTCTGAAACTGTTACTTTTCTAAGGATACTGTCATCGCTTATGCCGATCGTCTTGCCGCAACGACTGCGGCCGTTGACTACGTAAATTTGTACAGAAACCAGAGACCGCAACAGTTCATCGATCTCTGCAAATTCCACCTCTCTCTACTGGTGGAGTTGCCGATTGATTTTAATAACTACAATCTTCGAGTGTGTGCCGAGACAGGATTTACCGGCGATGCAATGGGTAGGCACAAAAAAAATCGACCTTGGACACGATTAACCAGCTCTATGGGTCAAGGACACAAGTCAGACCAGTCTTCCTATGGTAAGTGCATTCTAGTTGCATTTATTACAACATTGGTTCTGTTCCCGATCTTTATCTCCGCTCTTGCATTAAATCCAGACTTGTCTGACTCAACGAGAACTCACAGGCCAAATGCTATTTATGAAAATGTTATAAAACTCATGGATCATTTGTCGACGGATGAAAGTAAGCTAAGCTTTGATTTCCTTGGGTTTTCTACAGACGAGGTTGTAGATCTAAAATGGCTGTCGCCTCTTAGACCTGAAAATGGAAATGATATTTCGGAAGAGTGGAAACATAGTTCGCCAACGAGAGCTCCGCAAGTACATACTTTCAGGAACAAAGGTCTCCTTTCCCGTCAACTTCGTGAACACCGGCGATTACGCGGTGTCAAACTCCTCGTTTTCTTCGTCAGCCTTCCCTTGGAGTCGGAAGTCCCGCAGATACTCACTTAAAGTTCAGGCAGGAACATCTAAAGCTAAACCTGGTCCTTTTGATGGGCTCAAGGGTCATGACTATGCCAACACTCTAAAGAATGTGCTTCGGGAGATGCGTGATCCGATCCTCACCCGGGAGCTTCTTCCAATTTTTGTATCCATATCGAGTATGCCGTACTTTGGTTTCTCTCTCCTATTGCTCATCATCGGCCTGCCTAGCCTACATTATTTTCTACAGAGATCACTTCAGGAAATGTTAATGATGAGGGAGTGCAGGTGACTCTCAGTCCAGCAGACTTCCAAGTGGCTCAAGCGAAGCAGTTGATGGCGGTACGGATTCTGCGCTTCCTCCTTCCCGATGAAAATCAGCGGCTTTTACGTAGACTTCTTGACCTCCTAACTGAGACAATAAGCTATGCACAGTTCAATGGCATGTCTGCTGAAAGCCTGGGCACCATTTTTGGACCACTGCTCCTCGCCCCAAACTGTGTAGGTATCTTTACCTAATCTTCGCTTCAACTAATAATGTATCCAACTGTAACCTGATTTATTTTAGTGCCCCAACTCCGACCTGCACAGGCAGTACGATACGCTGAACAGCCTCACCACTCTACTGATTAAGCAGGGCTCTGAAGGTGTGTTTGGCATTCCAGTGGCTCTCGTTGACGACATTGATCGAAACTTGGCGTCCGATGGCTCGCTTGGTGGCCGTTTCTCCTCAAAAGATTCCGGCCTGGATACCTGTTCCACGATTTCGTCTGGCCACGAAGAGAATACCATGGACGCTCTCTACACGGGTTTGGTGTTTTCCAAGAAGTCGAACAAGGGTCTGGATGGCATTAAGAGTGACCTGTGTGATGTTGGGCTAACAATTACGGAATATGCTGTAGCAAAGCTCTGTGCTACCGTGCAGGCTCTGCCTGACTCTGACCCAAGGAAGGCGCGTCTGGTGCAGAGGATAAATAACTCGAATGGCGGTCTGACTCCGCAAATACGGAAACGGTCGAAGGATGCGCTATTGGCCTCCCCTTTTAGGCATCGAAAGTCATTTCAGCGGCTGGAAACGCCTTCGAATGTGGTTGGTTTCAAATTGGAACATCTTCCAGGCATCATAATTTGTAATTGAAAAAGTATTCACTCTCCCCGCAGGTTCTTAGCGGTGCTTCGGCGAAGCATCTACTTTCTGGATCACCGAAGGTGGAGATGAGTGTTGGTGCTGGGAGTGAGATTCCTACGACGCATTCCTCGTTAAGTCTGAACGTGGGCAACGTCGGTTCACTGTGCTGCCCCCCTTTTACTATCCGACCGGTCAGTCAACAGACAAAACAGGCTCGCCGAGAGCAGAATTTGTACAGACGATCGAAGGCTGTAGGCAGCCCGGTTTTCGGAGATATGGGTGCTCCCATAGCTGAAAACGTTTGCCCCGACTTCGGGACCAGGGCTGTGGACATGACTAGTAATGCGGGAATATTGGTGGCGACTCGCAGACATACATGCTTACAGCGTATGCGTGTGCGAAGAAACTACCATCGGGACAAGATCGAAAGACCCTGCATAACATCGGCGTCCAGTTGTGGAACTCCCCAAGACTTGAGACATTCTGTGTAGTACGAGATCTTTTTTCTTTACTGTTTCATAGTTTCACTATTTCGAAATTTGACCGTGTAAATAAATCCTTATCAGACGTTAGTCAGACCTAGAGTTGAGGTTTGAAGCTAGTGGGGCTCGTGGTTCTTAATCCGGCCTTTGGTTCTGGATGCCGACCTTATCGGATGTATGCTGTGACGTTTTAAGCCTTCGGGACACAATGAGTTACCGGGTTGTCCTGCCTTCTGAGCATGGTCTCCAGGTCTGGTGACGGCAAGAAGCTTAGCGGGATGCGTCTTGTGGTAGACTTTCTGATAGGCGGCACGCTTTTCGAATGAAGGTCTCTCTACATGCATGAGGCTCTCTTAAGATTTGCCTTATTTTGTAGCAGAGATATCTCCTGTGTAAACTTAAGGAAGTGGTGGTTAGTGTGCAAAACTTTTCTGCACATTTTGTGGTTTTATGTGATCCGCTTTTAATAACTGGCAACTAGGTAAGAAACCACTGGAAGTTCGTCGGGAGCATATTGAAATGCTTAGACTCCCTTTAAACTTAAAATAAAAAGTTGTTAAAGGAGTGCTTGTTAAAAGGTAAATAATTAGGCCTTGAACTTGGACTTGGCCTTTTCATTAATGAGTGACTCGCTACTTTCGTACATAATGAGCTGCAGGCTGAGCGATTGACGCTCATTCCGATTTAGTGTTATTGAGGTACCAACTGTTGCGCAATATGTGGTCCGGTCACACTCAGATCACGCCCCATTTCAAGTACGTAGCAGGGGGTTGAGAGTTCAGCTTAGTATCTACGTCACTAAATTACGCAGCTGCCTAGTTTGATGCCACAACTTGTCGTCCCATGGTAACGACAATGTTTGAGGGCATGACGGGGTCCTCGTAGCATTCCCCAGGTTGTCACATTCACCAACTAATGAAATCATCACGTCAACCATACGTGAATCCAAAGGTGTGAAAAACACACGAAATAAACCGTAAAAATAGTCAATGTTTGACCCAAGTCCTTTGCTTCAAATAGTTGCAGAAGCGCTGATTATTTAATGTATCGTACACAGCAATGAAACTGCATAAAATGCTTAGTTGCTTAGGTATGTGCTAGGAAATTTAATTACCTATGTTCCCATTAGTCCGTAAAAGGGCAAATAAAACTCCTTACAACTTTCTACTTTCTCATGACAACAAATCAAAATCCCCAGAATGGTCTATAAGTTTCTTCAGGATAATAAAGGTGAAAGAAGCAATTTTGCCAAGAACCCAATTGTTTGATCCTTTACTCCACGTATTCCCTTTGAAAAAGCTTATTTACTTGCATGACGATATCTGCTAGCCGAAAATAAGCCGGTTCAGACTGATCCGATTAAGCTTTCAAAACCTAATTTCGGCAATTTGGCATTGTTATACACATATATCATCGGGAAGTCCATATCCAATTTTGAAGTGGATCCCTTTAAAATGATACACTAACCAAAATACACCTACCTTCCCACGTTCCGTTCTGCCCCAGGCGGCGAAACGAAAACGCTGGTTAAAGTTTGGTGGTTTCGTGGTAAATTTACTGTCTAATCTAAAAAATTCAATTATGAAGTGTTATCGTACTTCCAATGGAATTTGTTTTTTCCACAAACCCTAGCTGATTGTTTAGTTGCCAAGCTGGCAACGGGAGCGATCATCCATCTCGTATACCGTCGATGGGGGCCAACGGTAATTCTGCGCCAAATGAATCACGTCCACAATTGAGAAACCACCTCCCATCAGTCAATGGGACAAATATCACTCCGTTATAGATTGGCATAGTCTTACTCACCCCGCAAATACACAACAACTACTTGTTGTGGTGCTCATTACAATGTTCAGTTTTTTTGGTGTGATTCGCTCCAACGAGCCACTGGCCTCTAATTAGTGCAAAAGTTAGCACCGAATGATGGTTGAAATTAATCAAGTTTCAGTTTCATTCTACCTGGCGAATAAATTGCCACATTTATCCATATGTTGAAAAGCTTCTCCACTATTCTAATCAGCTAAAAACGACACTCTGATTTGATAAATTATACCCTACCCAAAGGGGAAGATTCTCGTGATATTCTATTTTTATTTACGAATTTTTGATAAGATCTTTATTGCCAACAATGTTGCTGCTTATTATTAATTTTGCAGTGCATAAGCTTTTGGTAAATCAGATTCACATTAATCTTTCAAACCAGACTAGAACATGAAGGAAGACAGTGAATATCAATAAAAGTAGTCACCAAGTACTTTTCGTTTTCTTAGCATAGGCAGTTGACGATGGAAAGACTGATATGCTATGGTTCGGTAAGTGTGGAACGAAAAAGACCTATATCCAGAGTGTCTATTCTGCAGAATCGGCAATAATCATCACATTAAGTGCTGGATTGTTCAATCAAACAACTAGGTAGAAAAGGTGGAAAATCTGAAATGAGTTGACAGAAATTAAACTTCCCATCATCAATTATGGGTGTCAATTCTGACCACCTCAAGTCATTGTAATAACCCCCACTTTTGATGGTACAGTATGCGTTAATTGCATATGTGATTTTAACCAACCCGCTTCAATTAGGTTGCATATTAACCGAGGAGATCTGTAATTTGCAAAAAGATAGTCGAAGTAAACTTAAAAATGTGGTGAAATGGATGCGACGTGATTAAAATTAAGGTGCACGACTACATAGGTAATGTTTACGATACGTCAATGAGGTGATTGCGAAGCACAGCATCATAAAGTTCAAGTCTGAGAGCAGATGGAGGGTTGAATTGGAGGTTTTTTAATGTATGTCTTCCAGATGGGACTAAAATGGGAGGGAGAGGATGTCAAGGCAAAGGCAGGAGACCAGGACCTCGATGAACCAGATAGAGTCATTAAGGAAAATCAACATGGCGAAATTAACCCTGTTTTTATTAGTGTTGCGTGCCGCCAGGGTTCGTATTCATGAGGGGGTGCAGGTCAAAAACAATCCTGTCATCTCAGACAAAAGTAAATAACCGTCACTTCTCCTCACCTTACTCGAAAATACAAGATAGGACTAAAGCCCGATTTTGGAATCAGGGCTTTTTTCCCCATTCCGTTTGCAACAGAAATAAGTCGTAAGGTTGATTAAGTATTTTGATTTTATTGTTGATATTTATTCTGAAATATTTTTGTAATACTTTGTCCGTTTGACTGCTGGTTTCAATTTCGATCACATGGGTGGTCATATTGCCATTTATTGGGGCCATGCCAGCAGCTGCAATTCCCTTTTGTTTGCTGGATATACATATTCTACCCTAGTTTTACGCCTTCTTTTGCCTTCAAGGAAGTCTCAGGACTCTACAATTGTGTTTGAATCACTGTTGCATGTGAAATTATTAAATCGAAAAAACATTGGCTAGATAAAGCGCTGCCTTCCCCTACCAGCTGCAACCTATCCTTGAAGTCATTTACCAATAGAAGAGTTTGAGATATCTACATTAAATTTCTTAAATGTAGATATCCGATATAGGGGTTTCCAGGTGGCCAAAATCGACATGTATACAAACATTTATCGCTGTGATAGCTCAGATCACAAGTCCACTTGCATAACAGGTAGTCAGTTTGCCTATAGGCATGGCTAGGTATAATCCTTATCTCTCTGTGTTTACACCACAACGCCCCCAATATGCAGGTTTTGATGTCAGTCCGATAATTCATTGGATGATAGCTGTGCGCTACTAGACCTAAAGTTAAGACCACAGTGGGTTTAGTGCCAGTGGGCACCGTGAATCACGCCGAGATCATATATCCAACCCCCCATACTTCATCCACAAAGGCACCTCCGCCAGATGGGGCTGCTGATGCACATCGGTGCAGACGGTACAATGCACAAATCCTTGTCTGGCTAATGATGACGCAGCCTCTTTCTCACGAATCTACACAATTTTCTTTTATAGACCTTGAGAAGTCTCGTCTCATGGTAAATCTTAGGGATACACTCACACAGGTTTTAGAATTATTATTTGATTTTAGCCAATTAAAGTGGCGTTTAGAATTCTAATGATTAAGTTGGCAGTCAACCGTATTCATGCGATTGAATAATCCTAGAATTGAATAAATGAACTGTTTAAATAATGGAACCCATGTTTTCGTTCTGAAATCCAAAAACAAAAGATGGGACTTGCACTAAGTTTTGTAATACCTTCTGCCTAACTGTATTATATACGAAGTGGAGCATGCGCTGATTATGTCTATAAGTGAGCATCCAGGCAAGAAAACATTTGCCAGAAATAAACTTCTCGGTAATCGTTAGAATATGTACGGAAATTTAATTTCATTTAATGGAAATTTATCCAACAAGTTAGATGCTGGATTTCCTTGGCCCATAGATGGCATAAATGAACAGATTTTTCCAACTTTTAGACAATCAAAAAAGGGGAAATCTGATGCCCAACATAAGCTGGATGAATCAGAGAGGGAGAGATTATGGATAGCCCTCCCCCTTTAAACGTAAGAGGTGAACCAGCATTCATTTATCAGTGTTTCTCACAGTAGCAGTTTATGGAGGTAATTTCTTAATGCTGGAATTCAAAGTAATTTGGATGGCATGCAAAACAAGATAAACGGACTTCCAAGCAGAAGGGCTTCTCTCATCAATATTTCCCTTCTTTGGAATCATTTCATATCAAAGACAGGATCCCAATTCAGAATCCCAGATGATGTTAAGCGGATTCGGAGTATTTTATTACCTCTGTGAGTAGAAAGTTTAATATACCTATTTGGCGTCTTGGTAGCAATTGGATTCGTTTTCGCTAAATAATGTCACTAGGCAAAAAGCCTAGTGATAGACGTTTTCCACTCTCTTCTTCCAAATGGCAGTATAATGACGTGCTCTGCAGAGGAGCGAACTGCGACAAAGCAGAAATTGACATTTGGTTACCGGAATAAATTCACAAACAGAGAGACAGTATTAGCCGTTCAAGCACTGTGGTGGAACAGCACTGTATTTTTATGAATAATGTTAGGGTTTTGTACCAATATGAACATCTACTCATCACGAGTTGCTCCAAAATGTTAATGAATTTAAATTGGTGCGAGAGAGAGGATCACGGACAGCACCCCACCGCACACGGAGTTTAATTAAATCATTTAAAGCATATTTCAATTTTAACATTATGGCCACGAATTGCCAATAATCAATTTATGCGTTATATTAGCAACATAGAAGAGTTTTAAAACGCGTTTCATCCCACAGTGGGAGCGTATGGGAGACAAAAAGGGACGCGTAAACGGCCATAAAGCATTAGCAGACGGGGACCTGCACATTTTGTCCAGAACAATGGAAAACAGTAGCGCATTGGCCTTTTATGGCCTCGTTCGGACATCTCAATTATTAATGTCTGTGCTGGGGCCAGAGGACTTATGAAAATGTTAAATGGGTAAAATTAATTCGCCCCACAACTATCACCTCATGCCCACTACCGTTTACAGCCAACTTAGAGAAAGCATCTGTAGAAGGAATGGGGGACCAACAGGAAATAATAGCGATTAATGGCCGATTCGCATGGAGTCAGGTTGTTGAGGCCATACTTATTAATCAGTCCTGAGGCCATAACCCCCAAGCTTCTCCAAATAACAACATCCGGGTGTTCTTCCTTACTTCAAAATCAAAAATGAGCTTGAAAGCGTCATGTTTTTATGGGGAATTGACTTAAAACCTTGTTTTCTCATATAAAGTGAGCGGAAACGAGGGGTTACCTAAATGGGCGGTGACTCAGCTGAAACCACGATACTGAAAATGACCTCCAATTTGCTAAACTTTTAATCATCAAACCTCTCTCTCATTAACAATTGTTTTAATTTTAACTGATGGATAGATTGATGCATCCACAAGAGATTCCAACCAATGTTGTGGAAAATGCGAAAATCGCATTTCAGAGGAAAGCATTAAATGGCTTCCAAATAATCATGCGCAACTCAAAACTTATCTAGTGACAGAGAGTTAGCTGCAAAAAGTAGGGATGAGAACAGATTCATCAGAATGCATAGTGCCTGGAAAACGTACCTTAAAGATTATCACAACCATTTGTCCCTAGGTCTTATAGAGACTCCCAGTTAGGAACTCCATAGTAAAAGGCTTGAAATAGAACGCCTACCTACCAGCCCACTCATTAATCATGAGTTTAAACTAACTCCCACTTATCTGTAATTTTGATTAGCATTCCTGGGAAATCGGATTTATTATGCGAGTAATCCTCACGATTTTTGTTCACTGAAAAGTTCGATGTAAGGCAGGTTTAATGTAATTCTGAGAATATAATGGGAAAATGGTAATAGCGCCACCTTCCATGACTGTTCAATTAAATAAAACATCGACAATATCTGGAAGTAACCCTATTTTACCCTTTAAGTAAGTTTCGTTGAATATTGGACTCTTAGATGATTCACAATCTCCAGGCCCTTAAGGCATTTCTATATTAACGGTATGTTGATGTCTACTTATGTTTTTCCAGTAAACTTTATTTCCTTCATCATAGAGATGTGCCATCAGAGAAACTTTATAGTCTACCTCGACCCTCCCAATTAACAAAAAAACACAGGAGGTGCTTAATAAAATTGCATTAGTAATAATGCATAAAAGAGTTAACTTCAAAATCAAAGTGCATTTCGCCACCTGCCGCATCCTGATTCCGCTCTAAGCTCTATTTTAAAAGGCGCATTTTGAAAAGTGGATTCATTATCACCGTACTTAAAGGCTTTTATGTCTTAGGTGCCGCTAAAATTTTATATCGTCAATATGAAAATACGACCAGCGGGGACCAAAGCGTCAGCATAGTCAATTCTTCAATGATCAAACGTCAGAGAATTATGTTAGCTCCTTGTTCTAAAGCAGCGTGTCTAACCCTTCTCTCGGCTTACTTGTCGCTTCTGACCTCAAAACGTAGTTGGTGGTTTAAATATCAGTCAGTGAATTTCCACTAAGCAAAAAATCATTTCATTAAAACTTCAGGGTATCACCTTGTCTATTTTATTGAATCAGGAATTCCCTCTTCTTCGAAATGTGCATTGAATAAGAGAATTTACTGGCCCCATTCTGCTTCAGAGTAGGTGATGCTTAATAGCTAAAGCACCTCACCTGCCAAATACTGCCCAAAGAACATTGGCTATAAAGCTCAGGATGTCATATGAGCTAATATCCCACATTTATTCCGGCTTACTACCAAACGATCAGTCTGCTTTCCATTCAACTGCTAAGGCCGTAAGGGAGATATTACTTGGTTCTTTAATTCATGCATCTTTATGTGTGTATCGCAGATCTCTCTGCAATTGCCATTTTTTATTTTATTTCGAGTTGGTGTCGCCTCAGTTGATTATTGCCACCTTGCAGAAAACGTGGTTCCCATAACCTCTTTGTGATATTGGGGGTTGATAATCAGCAAAGTTAATCAAGATAACTGTCTCTTTGGATCATGTTCGATCACCTCAGACAATGTATACCAAATAAGCGTATACGACGTTTTACCATCATTGGCTTACGAAAACGGTGAGACTATTGCCACAGACTGGCTGTTGCAGTAGTAAATATGAAACAGCAGACACAGAGACCAATGTTATTCTGTTTTTAAATGTAAAATCAAAATAAACATACTTTTTGTTATAATGAAGCCTTATATACACAATATCACTATCTAGATAAGGAATTTGATAAAATTTTGTTCCATTTACAATCACACCTTTTTAACTAGAACCTCAATAAACGTCTTTAAATTTTAAGTAATATCTAGTATATCACGATTTGACTCTATGTAATGGCTGAAATCGACCGCAATGCTTTCAAAAACCATCACAAGTGGGAAAGTGACTGGGTGACCAGTCACTTTTCCAGAACTATCTTAATTTGTTGAAATTTGAAGCAATCTGAATTGCAAATGTGCGGCGCGGTCGATGTTAATGCAAATAAGTTTTGCGCAATTCCCCAGTCACCACGATGCGGGTGTAGCTTAATTATCTGGAAGAAGCAAAGTCCTCACAGTAACTGTTATCTCAATTGATTGGGTCTCTAACGATGTAAAAGCATCGACTTTAAAACTAAAACCGGATACCTATTTGAATTCCGACTGATTTAAGTCGGTCATTGGCCAATGAATATCCAAGCCCAATTCTCTTGTCTCTTAATCAGAGTATCAATGTGTTGCTCTTTATAGCGAAAAAATTTTATGTCCACAATTGTAAAATTCCTGCTTTGATTGTTTCAAACTATTCGTTACGTATTCAAACGGTTGGGTAGTGTAAATGCGGGACTTTGCTGATGCTCCAAGTTGCATCGAAACAGTGATTTGACAACTCGAACACTGATAAGCCATTGCCAACTTTCTGGCTCCGCTTGCTTCCATTTTATCGAAAACTCACTTGGCTTACGTCACCCATGAATGTAATGCCGCATTTGTTGTGAAAACGCTTACAGTTACTTATTTTTTTACCTCAGAGACGAAACGAATGTCAAACAAATTTTTGTTTTTAAAATTTGATGGTTAATTGTTGTTTACTTTCATTTAATGTACTGTCGATTTCAAGTCCTGTCACTAGTGTAATGCTTAAACATTTTCACTTTTGTTTGCAGCGCCAAGAGAAACACACCTTATTTATAGAAACACGTGACCTTAGGTGACCTACTTTACCAGACTCTAAGGCAAGGAGGTGACGGAATGGTATTTATTTGACGGCATTACATCGTGGCGACAAATGGAAATTTAAGTGCGCAGCTTTGGCCTTTTATGTCAACCACGTAGTCAATTATGATGCTGCCAACATTGGTAGATTTTACGGATGGGAGGGAAGAAAAACAAAACCAAGGGGATCACATGCTCACGTATTCGTTGCGAACTTTGATTTTAATTTGTATGCAAACAACCATATCAGTTAATCTGCACTTACAGTTGTAGCCTCCGAGATATTTCCAAAGGATACACAAATCTGAAGTAGGCTTATTTTAAACGAACAGAAGGGCTGTGAGACTATTGATGGCCCGTACGCCTGAAACAAATATCTTTTAATCACGATTTCATTTACGTGTTCTCCATTTGATATAATTTCAAAAGACTGGTATTGTACCATTTAAGGCTTTAAGAATTATAAAATGCTCTTGGATACTGCCTAATGCGAGGAAGAACCGAACTAGATGTTGCGTTAATATATTTTGATAGCTTAATTTAAATAGCCTTCACATTATTTTGAGTAAATGACACTGATGTCTTATCTAGTGCAAAAGCCACTTGTATGTCTTAGAAAATCGAGTTTTCGGCACTTTTTTTGAAAAAATTTTGGTCTTATTAGTCAAGCTAAGCATAAAATGAACTGCAAATTAAACCAGTAGGGTAGTTGATTGAAACTTTCATGCAGGCTCACCACGTTTTCCGTCCTACCACCGAGCAGACAATTTTGCCATGAAACAGGAAAAATCTAAACAACTGGAGGCTAAGTGAAGTTAGAGGTGGGATGTCTTAGTGAATCTGTTTAAAATGAGGCAACCGTGAGTCGCTTTGATCTTGCCGCGTAATAGCTAAAGCGAGGTGTCGCATCTCATCAAGAGCGCAGGCTTAACCTACGATATAAATGTCCAATGCTATAAATAATTTGCCGTTAGCGCAGCCCATAAATTCCAAGTCTGCAATCATAAGAAAGGCAATTAGCCAAAATAGCCCGTGACACCCGTCACATTGTCCTATCATGAGCATACGGATAAAGCAAAGAACTTGGGTTACAAATTTATGGGGTCTCTTATGACTTCCCCGTACTGTATGAAAATTTGAGAGTAGGTAGCCAACACCCACAAAGAGGCAAACGTTGATTTTAGGCAACACTTGTGCTTCTACATACATCTTGTTCAGCAAATCAATCTGGCCTCATAACGTGGAAGTTAACTTCGGCAATGATTTAAGCACCGTAAGACTTCATGTTAAGTCTTTCTTTTGCTTAGCCCTGAGGTAGTCCGTTCCGTAGATTTCAGGGGTAGTTCGTACTTGGTAATTCAAACATCACCCGTAAAAGCTAAATGGTTGCCTTACAGGAAATGATCAAAATGACTACAGTGTCTTTAGTCTAGTTGGCGGTTCTATCCAAACGCCCAAGACGCATTGCATGCATATCATCAAAATTCTTCCGAGACGTTCCATTTTGCTGAGCTCACAAAGTGTAGATCCACAAGGACAATGCGTGACGCCAGCATGGATGGCAATTGCCTTCCCTTAACCACTGAATCTTGCCTTTACTCGTCTACAACACTTCATTACGGTGCGCTACAGACCTTGCAGACCAATACGGCGGGGAGCTCGCTTCCGTCAGTCACACTCTACCACAAAGCTAATTAAAAATTCAGCATTCCGTCATTGTATTTTTTGCGCGCTGAAACATATCTCGAGAAAATTAGTGAGTATGGAGAATCACAGAGTCACCCTTGCTTGAAGGGTTTCTTAATAATTTCAGGCAAGCAGGAGTGAGATTGCTACGCCAGTAACTTTCACAAAAGGACATCTCTTCGCAGTTATCCTCAAGTACGCAACGATCGAAATAAAAACTTCATTATTTAATAATACCGCTGAATAATAACTAGATGCTCCTTTTAGTTGGTGCGGGCTAGTACCTGGACCATGTCAGTAGCCCTAACCTCTTCTGTATATCTAACATATGTATTCTGCCCGAGTATTATGTCTTCAATCGTCTTTAGCTAAGTGGTGCTGAAAGGAAAAATCAATCATTCAAGACATTCTAATGCCCACTGCTGAGTGATAAACCCCAGCGGGACGGAAGAAATCCATATTGTTGTGTATGGGAGAATCGGTAACAATTCCTAACAGAAGGGCTGGAAATGATGTCCGCTTTCCGCAACTATCCCAGCTCCGTGGTCTTCAGGAACGCACTTAACAAAAAAGTGATGGCGGCTGTTGCTGTGACCCACCTAGAAAAGCTCGTTATAGAGCTAGCTACTGTATCTGTATGCAAACATTAATTATGTGAACAAACAATACCTTCTCTGCTTTTTTACTAGCTAACTAGAACTCATATAGATATGGCTGCGGAGCTCTGATGTTAGAACAACGCGGCAAGGGGAAATAGAAGCGAAATCCTATCCTCACGGAGCTATTATTAGATTCATTCCTTTGTTACATGACTTTGCTTTCAGGTCAGTGTCCGTAAGACAAGCTGTGAACAAGCATGGTGGCCAGCACATTCATCGCCCCAAAATTCAGTTTCTATAGATGATAAATTCCAATTCCAGTAGAAGTGCCAGAAGGAAACATTGGCGTTGCGGCCAAGTATCTTTTCAGTTGGATGGAAATTCGATGATTGACACGGTTGACTGGCGGGTATTTTTCTGACAGTGTGAATTACCTTATGATGGCTGATGCAGGGGGTCGATTTAAGGGAAAGGGAAGGGTCTGTGTGTTTCATTGGTTGTTCATTCAACCCTCGGTTTTGGTAAAGGAGTCACTTAGGGTCTCTGGCATAGTAAGTTCCCCGAGTGGTCTAGCCTCTAAGCCATGCCACTAGCTCCAGTGCTAGTGTTTCTTTCATCTTTATGGAAGTCTTGGAGTGCTACAATAGCATTCTTCAGCCTCTTGGGAAGCCAAGGATTTGATTACATTTCAATCAGAAAAAGGTAATGCGGTGCCTCTTGAGACAGCCGATAAAATTAACTTATGGATAAAGCAGTGAAGCGAAATACCACTCTTTATTTGCGCAATTTAAATGTACCATTTTTCGGGCGCCTTTTATGGTAAAATGTTGCAATTTGCTGTAAAATCATAAAGGTTGCCATTTAAATAACCTCAAGTTCAATGTTGGAGGAAGCTGAAATGAAAATTTCGTATTATTTACCAGGCGGACAACACAAAATGTTTCTACGAGACGTTGTTCATTGAGCTTCAGGGGAATGGTGGGCAGATAAGTCCGAAGCCAATGACAACTCCCCCACTTTAAGGTCTTTTGTAGAGACATGCTTATTTTTAGGATGATCACTTACAGGTTCTCGATGTGCGTACGTAATTTTTTAACATTTTATTCGTTGGAGTTACAGCCCGAGATTAAGGTCCGCATCAGCTTTTAGTGATGAGAGCTTTGTTGATGCCCTTAGATACTGCCGCTTCGCAAGTTAACTGCCTCTTTAAACCTTTGGATCGGAAATTATTATTTTACAGAGAGTATTTGCGTAAAGGAATAGTGAGTCATAGGCACAAAATCTAAGTTTTTAGACATAAATTTGCTCAAGCCGTCCGCCTCGTAACTCAAAAGGCGTAATTAAAGTGGCACAAATTGCACCCCAATCCACTAATCCAACTAGTGTTTAACAATTGACTAACGGGAAATCAATCAGGAGTTTTCAAGCCTGAGATTGTACAATCACTAAACGAATGGCATTCCCATGATTACCTTGAAACCGCTATTATGATGAACCCATAGCACAATTTGGCAAAATCAAAGTATTTTAAATATCGCAATTCCTAGTTAGGTAGGAAACTGGTCCTTAAAGCACATTAAAAAACAAAAAAAAGGCAACTTTACATGTCGCTGCCTCCCTTCAGCCTGAGAAACGAAGGATGATTCCTTCCACAATTTAGTTCGCGTACACAAAACCGAACATCCCTCATAGCCCCCTTTTTTGCACACAATTCCCAACCGTTAACGCACTTCTGAGCTTTTATTACCGGGAATGCTTGTAACTTTAGAAAACGTCCCTTTTTTATTATGTAGGAACGCCTGATAATGGTTACCCCCCGAACATTCTGGAGGGTCAGGATCCTGCTTACTCCCTCCTGATTGGTTCATATTAAGAATCGATGTACTCAAAGTGTAGTACATATCACTTTGATGCCAAGGTCAATCAGTTGCCATAATTGCCTCAAACTGTCACCGACTCACACTCAGGCAGTCGCCAGGAGCGTATGCACTCAGGTTCACGCCGGCAATAAATGCTCTGATGCCTTATTTACTGGCTATCAGGTTTAGTTAAGTAGGGATCGAGCCATATTTGCAACAGTTAAATAAATTAATTTCTTCATCCGATCATCTTCAAGCTTGGTCTCTTCTTTTCAACTAAGAACTTCGCTTAGGCTGTGATATACTTAACCTGTTTCCATAGCCCCGGCAGAGACGAGATATGGTGCAAACGGAAATGCTACACTTTATGCTCAATATTTGCCATCACTAAATGCAAGTCAACACACCTTCCGCTCTCATGAGTTTTGCGGCTTTTACTAAGCCACCCCTCAACAGGCAACCAATGCTACAGTTAGAACATCCCAAGAGATATCGATGTTATTGCGACACATGTTACACTCGGTCCTCATCGGTATGAGCTCTAGCAGAGGGCGCTATCACTCCCAGCATGTGACACCACTACGAGAAGAGAGGAGAAAAAACAGCGCAGATGATTTAAACATGTATTTCCTTCCAGTTTTAGAAGGCTTACTGTTGGCGTTGTCATTGAGGTGGTAGCCGTAAATGGCGTTTCACGCACATGAACGAGCTGCTCTCTGCTACGTCGGGCTCTATGTAGGTGTATGTACACATTACTTAGGCAATAGCGCTGTCCGTCAGTCTGTCTGGGTGTTTGTGTATGTATATAGGGGTACATGTGTGTGTGCACACACTCCAAGCGGAATGATTAAGGGCATAAAAAACACGGCCGCAACATTTGTCATTCTCCCTCTCGTTGGCAATGGTAGCATTAATAGTGGTGTGTATGGGAGGTCTTTAAATGACTGACATCACAATGCGCGATAAAGTGGGTCGAGTTGGGGTAGAATGGGGTCTCTTAATTTACATGGAGCGTTGGTGGTCGGAGGGCGAGGAGGTGACCGTTGGGGAGGAAGGGTGGCGGTGGTTGGAAGTGTTGGGAGTGTTCGTCTTGAGGACCGTCGAAAGTGCGTCCTTGACAGTATGGTAAATCATGTTCTTCACCTGTAGTTTGTCCTCATGGCTAGGGTGATTCCGCGGCAATCGACGAAATTCCTCTGTTAACTCCAGGCATTGGGGCACATGCTCAGGTGATATGAAGTCCGAGGAGACATTGATACAATTCGCCAAGTTCCGCACCTTCAAAAGAAAGACAACCAAATGGTTCGCCCATGCGACTGTGGATTAAAAAATCTTACAACGTTAAAAAAATTGAACCCAAGGCCTGCTTCCAATCGTGCATGTCAAAAGTCCTGATAACAAGGGTCTGCTTTTAGGGCTTTAATATCCCAAATAGGAAATACGTTACATCCCATGAATTAGATCCTATTAGTTATTACCGAATGTCTATTGAAATACCTTCTCATTAATTTACGGATGGTAGTTGTTTTAATGATTGTTGATGCTGCTACAGCCTGCCATGATGATTGATGACAGTCCAGTTCCAGCAAGATTCCTTGAGGTTATACCGACAATGAAGAGCTTATTCGTTTGTGAAGTTTTCCATGCTTCTGCACGCAAGGCCACCCGCATAGACTATAATGGATCCTGATTCTCCACTTTGTTCTCAACCAATCAGGCGAAATATTGCACCACTGATCCACATGTCCATTCTCGAGATTTAAACCAGCCTCGTATTTTATTGACTGCTAGATGTCGGTAAGAATCGCAGATAATACCCCATTGATAAACTCACAATAAGGTATGTATATAAAACTATAATGTTTTTTTTGAAATTGATCACAAACATTAAAAAGTGTATCTTAATTTGACCACTGACTGTGAAGAAGAGTACCCATCAAACGCTTGCATACTGCGATCAAATTCCGATATGAGAACTTTTAAATCACCGTGTGATGCCACTCCGCCTACACATTTAGTAACCCGGTTTCACCCCTAACATTAAACTTAAACACAAGACCTGAAGTCAGTGGCGCAGTCGTACGACAGCGCACCCCGGACTGCACCCACAAAGGAATTCTGTGCGCGCCGGACTCGGCGAATTGCTTACAGCAGTCGCGTATGCTCATAGACAATTTCGTTGCCCACTGCAGTATTAACAGGCGAGTCAACTTTCACTGATGGCACCTATCGAATTCGGAGGAGGAAGTCAGTATGTGTGTGGCTGAAAATCAATCAGGAATGGCGTGTTTCATAATGAGATTATTTAACTGCGTAGTTTAACTTAGCAAGACGATATGATCCTTTGGGGTGCTGATAGTGATTTGCAACAATAAATCTTTTTAAAAAATCTGGTTATGTCCCTTTTCTAAAACTAATGCTATACCAAAAATTCACTTTCGATCGAATGCAGACCACGTGCCAACGGCTCCTGGAAGCACCCATTCAATGAAATCTAGAATACAAAAAACGCTCTACGAGCATCGAATGAATGCAGCTGAGGCCTGTGAGGGTGTTTAGAAACTCCTAACATTTAAGGTATGTGCGATTCTTGATGTGTTGCTAGCATTAAAGAACTCGCGCCAGAATTCCTAATCGAATATCATATTGCATGGATTGTGATGTTGCTTATGTTTTCACTTTACAGGATATTCCGACAACATCCCAACGTACGAAACATGGCTGCTGGTGCGAGGACTGCCACACCTCCGCGTGTTAGAAGTTGGACTTGGTCGTAATCAATAATTCGTACGCAAGCTCAAGGTCAAATATGGTAAACAACCTCTCCCGAAGCAACAGTATATGTGAGTTCTCTTGCTCTCTCAGCCACGAATCAATTGCCATGCGAATTGCTCTGCAAAATGCTTCATTTTTTTCCCATAGCATTAAAAAGGCGGAGTGTGGAACATGTACACTAGTTGTTCCGTTACATCGTAAGAGCCAGTAGAACGCTGGTGAAACAGTTCCATGATCGAAGTAAAAAAGTACAAAGTAATGGCATTCTCCAAAATATCCACATTTCATCGGCAGTGGATCGGCCTTTTCCATCAGAACAAGGTGGAAACAAGGAAAAGGAATTAAAGGGCGTTGAAAAACAATGTAACCGGAATCGGAAGTAGCGACTTATTTGCAAATGAGCTAACCAATTGACTAGAATGTTTTCAAAGCACAAAAACATGTCTACCCCGGTATCGAATCGAATATGAAACATGAAACGCACGTTCTCCGAGGATCCAATGTTGGCTTTAGTAGATGATAGCAACTCGCCGATACCCATATGCAAGTCTTACTTTTTGGTGATGGTTTTCCCACAGCAAATTGACAAACCCTTCAATAGGGATGTCATTAATAACGCAAAATATCGTTTAGCTAAAGCAACAAAAGCCGCATCGCGCATATGTGCAGTTTATGTGAATGAAAGTAATTTCACTAGAAAACCGAGTAAACTTGATTTCCAATGCATCGTAGTGTTAGTGCTCACCTGGTGAACGGATCCGGAGGGTATGAAGACCGCATCGCCAGGGAACTGAAGGACAGTATAAGGTTTGATTCCGGTCTCTACCTTCAGGTCTTCCAGTTGTTCCTGGGAGAGGTAAATCCGTTGGTCGTGGATAACATCACCCATAGTATTGCCGTGGGCACCACTAGCAGACGCGCTCTTCGTAGAACCTGTGTCACCACTTCCGCGGTAGAGAGGACTGGAGGAGAGCTTATCAACTTTGGTTAGGTATTCTCGCAACACCGGCGTATCGCAAGGCCTAAAAATGTGCCACATTGCCCCGGGAAGTCCTACAATCGACATAAGGGAAGAGTTAACAGATCCGAGAGCCTAGCACGCACCAAGAGCAGTGCAAAGGACCCTCTATCGACGATTAAATTAGTGCACATGGTTATTGTTGGTTTCTATCCAATTAATTTTGCTCGCGAGTCCAGTAACCCGTTCCGTGTGCCTACACACCCGCATTCCAATGCTGGTGTAACGAATTTGCTTGGCGCAAAGGTCATCTTGGCATTGCACATCAAAGCTAAACTACTGAGGTTAAAGGAGAAAAGCCTACCGGGAATGGGGTTTCGCATTAAAATTTTATTTACTGACATGCTGTTGAATGAACTAGTCCTTTTTAATATAGGCGCTCACAAACTTCAACGCACACTTGAAGCCCACATCCAATGCCATAAAAGGGTATTGTCGCTTTTCTATATCCATAATTAAATATCAAAGCAATGAGATATGACCTAAAGCCACAGAAGAATATGCCGCATATCTCTTACCTGTTAATAATTACAAGCGCTCTTAGGGAGGTTGCAAGTACCATGGGACTGACGTTTGACCGCTACGGAGATTCAACATAGGTGCTATCTACTACAGTCGGAAAGGAACTATACTTGTAGCATAGTAAAAGGCCGTTTCAGTTGAGGTCAAAGTACGCAAATAGGGTATTTTTAAAATCCGTCTAAATTAGCCTAGATCGAAAAACGTACAGAGTTCGGGAGTGATCTAGCTCGACTAAACGCGCTAATGACTGTCAGTTTATTTTTAAATTATCAAACTGTAGAGGAATCCGCCCTACCTCGGGCCGATGACGCGTTGGTGTGTCCTTTAGTGAGGAAGACCTCAGCAACATCAACACCAGCAGTACGCAGGAAGGCTCGCAGCTGACCCTCCCCGCCCTTTGGCGACGTCTGCTCCATCTGCCGGGTTGCATTCATCAATACATTGATTACGTCCGTCACATCCACTCGCAGATTCATCGTACCAATCTGCAAAGATAAAGGTTTCATTAAAATGTGTTACTGGTTAAGCATGCACATAAGCACTTAATCACACCGTATTACAGGAATTTGATTCCTACTTCGGAAAGATTAGTCAAAAACGTACGGATTCATTGAGTGGTTCCTTAACCGCTTCCTTACGGGATACCTTATGAAGTCAGTGGGATTCATAGTTAATTTAAGGCAACATTAGAAGTAAGAGTGCTTATTAAAACATTTGGGAAACTACTTTAATCGACTGAACCAATCTTTACTGTGTTAGAAAACGGAGCGAGGGGATCTACGAACAGACGTGTAACTTAGATGGACAAACAAAAGTAGAAAATAGCCCAGGTGAACCAGAAAATGGAGATACACACAGCTATCACCATGTTGCGAGTCATGGCGCAAGCGTACTGAATTTGGACGTCCGCAAGAAGGCGATTTGTGGGCTAGCAGAGCAAAATGATATCCTTAACGAAGACATCAACAAAGATGTACCCAAAGGGAGGTGGTGAGTGAATGGGAGGATGGATGATTCAATGTAGTGATTGTTGGCTCGTTGGTGCTTCAGAGCTGGGGGTCCTGATGACGACTACAGAGTTATGAAGATGAAGCATATTTTTGACAGCAAAATAGACTTCACTCAGATGTCTGCCTGGATGCACATCATGCGTTAACCGTGCATTCAGTGCGTGCTGTGAGAGGGAATGGATTGGGTATGGGAACCACGCCCATTCATTATCCTCGATGGCGCCACCACTTCAAAACTCGCTAAAACAACTCAAGACTACTTACATACATGGCTCAGAAATAAATACAGAACAAATGGGAACTCAGAAATACATGTTTTCGAGTAGGACAGAAGAAGTTATGTTTTTGCGAGCACTATGGTGGCATACCACTTTTCAATTCAGTTATATACTTTAGTGGTCAAATCCTTCCAGTCTTCAATGTTTCGATCTTCACCTTGGTGACATAAGGCAACGCCCATTAGCATTCTAGCCCTTATGTACAGTCTGCCTTTCAACAACTTTAGGGGTGATTGGGATGCCAAACCAAATGACAGCGGTAAACTAATTTTGTAGAAAAGTACAACAGCAGGGAGTACACGGATTGAATACTAAGCTTAGACGTTATAAAGGGAAATGCAGCTACTATGAGTGATAAAAACAATGGAATTAAACCAAAAGGCGGCTGAAACCGCATTGGAATTCGGTAATCACTCAAATCTCAAATTCCTCATAATGGCGATACAATATTTGAACGACTTAGCATCTTATGCCCCTACTTACAGGAATAGCTCCCTATGCTGCAAGAAGCAGACAATGACCAAGTGGGAAAGGAACAGCATTGATGAAACAACAAACTGGGAAGGAAACATGTGTATAAAGCAGATCCATAAAGCCACTTTACACTCCGCCCTTTATTCAACACTTTAACCCTTAGAGAATGACTCACGAAATTTGCTTGTCCTAATATGTTGTTCATTTCATCAGGAAGTTTGAAAAAGTGGTAATAATGTCAAGGCCTTTTGTGACAAGCAGAAACCAATGTGTGATTATCGTTTGCGTTTCTCGACTATTTCTGACCAGCCAAAGCAGAATACGATCAGGGGAAGCGTGGAAAATAACGCTCAAAAGAAAAGACCGCGAATCACTGCGGCGTTTATTTTAGCTGTTTACTTATCTGCAAGGATTTTGCCCGGCTTCGTCTTTTCGCCATCCTCGTTGATCTTATACGATGGTAATGAAGCCATTTTCAGCCCCCCCTATGCCTTTTTAACTTCTTCAAAAATAACGCTAGACACAAGGGCTGGGTGGCAGTTATTTGATTCAGAGGTCCAGTGCCAAATAATGAGGTAGATAGAGAAGGTTAAGCTCGCCTTGGGCTGAGAGGTGAGATCCTGGGCGATGTGGAGACGAGGTCCGAGGTCAGGGCGCACAAAGAAGGAGGGTAGACGGGCGGCCAGATTGAGCTGACCCTCGCGGTGGGTGTACTCCGGCAAAGGCAAGTGCTCTGTGAAATCCGCGTATCTATCAGGGTGAGCCTCCGCTAGGTCACCCAAGGGGGGCCACTCGCGAATCTTTAGGTGTTGAGGCGTCCTAGTGGTCTCCTTCGTCGATGAGGTACGCTCTACAAGCGCGTTGAGGAAAGACATACCACCGTGACATCAACAAAACATACAAAAAAATTTTGTGCAAAGTGAAAGGACAATCAGCAGTCAACAATGTGATACTGTCCCCAGCTTTCGATATTTGAAAAGCACCTTATAGTGCAACTGATGTCGTATCTTTCATTTCTAGAAGGCCAAATTTTTACACCGAAAGAGGAAGATACTAATAATTCTGTAAGCGCCTTTCCTTTGAGAATTTTCAAGAATTTACCGCAGGGTGTGGCGATTGTTAGCGAGCGCTTACCTTGCAGTAATTTTATGAACAAGGACACCACCCACATTATGCAGCTTTTTCTCTTGCTTTCTGCTCCCATGCGAAACAAGACGTAGGCTTAAATACAGCCATCTAGCAGTAGCAGAATTACAAGCACAGTGGGCTCGGGATAGTAGCAAAGGGGTGGCACAAGAAAAGATGCTCTTGTCACGTGGATTTTAGTCCCATCAAACGAGGTCTGGTTGGTGCTTCAGAATGGATTCGTGAAAACGGAAGATTGCCAATAGAATACACGTCACACACACCTGCTCCTAGTTAATTTTAAAAGAAAAATAAAAGTAGTGGAAATGTTTACAGTTACTGAGATGTGTTCGAGTCCGAAATACAAAGTACACAATGATAATATGCTCGCTCGCAGCATAATTGACGGGCTACAAATAGGTTTCAAGGCACCTGATATTTCATTCAAACGTTAACCGTAACGTGTGTGGAACCTCAGAAAGCTAAACAATTCTGTGAGCTTCGGATTGGGAACTGAAAATCATTCCTAACTCTAATCTCTCTTTTTTGCAGTTGAGTTACGACAACTGTGTTCAAACATTTATCGGTCCTTGAAACGTGATTCAGAGTAATTAAGGTAGGTATTAAGTTTAAGTAAAAAGAAGCATACTGGAGTTGTTAGTGTGGACATCGAAGGCCTCCCAGAAGGCTCTGACTGGATGCCGAGGAACAATGAGATTAGTTTCGCAGTCAATGAGTACGATTTGCGAGGCGGCTCCTGGAGAAGAATTCTCCCGACTGAGCGATTTTGCGGTCCATAGCGAAGCATTGAAGTGCCTCCCGCAGCCAGAGATTACCACCGGTTGGCTGGTGGCCCAGTGTCGCTAAAATTGCAATTAAAAACCAACTAGCACATTTCGCTTTCATCGCGCCTCGCAGAAAAAAAGGAATGAGAATTATGGCCTACTTACACTACGAGGTGCTAAACTTCAGTGCAAAGGTGGCGTATTTGGTTCACGTGATAAAAGACTACAAGTGAACTTACCTCTTACGAGGCTCAAACCTCCGACTTCGTATGGTGTAAGTAGGTGCGCATTGGAGAGTCGAGTTGTGCCCCGCAATAGCTAGCCGTTGATATCGGCTTATCGTTTTCCATAGGTGCTTGAAATTACAATATCTAATCAAACCCCAATATTTAAGTTTTCATTATTCGCGCAATTAATTTCCACCACTTGAATCCACAAGTCCTACTGTAAAAAGATCAAGTGGCAACCTGTAATGGTAGTGAGGTCCCGTAAAATCCCTTCTTACTTTCACCAAAATTATCAAAGTTGACCAGGGAAGGGATCAGCGAGTAAGGGTAGAGTTCCCCTACCAAAGTCCATGACCTCGAGAGGTGACTCTAAGATTTGTAGTAACTATCACTGCAAAGCCTGTAAGTTATTTTTTCTCCCGCGTTTTGCAAATGAGTTTTAAGCTACGAATAGCTATTTTCAAACTAAATCTTCACGTTCTAAATGCAATTGAGTATTGCGACTGCAAATGCTCGTAAAATTGGAGCTTGTAAACTAAACGTTGGCCAAAATTTTGCATTTTCGTGCTTTACCAAATAATGACGCATATGAACATTGAAAAATACAACACTCAGGGCGAAGACAGCAGGCAAGAGCGACTAGTTCTTGTGACTTGTGATAGTGTTCCCCTTCAAGCAATTAGTGCCTCATCATAAGGAGCACATGATTAAACCCACTAAAAAAGCCTGCACAATCAGTGCCAAAGGCACACTACCTACGGGTGATTCGAGGGAGCTCAATTCAGGACTGGTAATTTGGTTACACGGGTATTTGGTGAGTGCGCTCACACACCTGTAGCATGATGCCACGGCGGCACTGACGCGTGGGTGCGATTTTTTAAACACGCGCTTTTCAAAAACAGGACCAAAGAGGTAGGAGGGGCCATAACGAATGCAACGGCTACAGCGACGCCTAATTGTCTGCAGAAAAGGCGTATTTAATCCGCTCAATGCAAGGCGTGGACTGCGATTCGTCAATCCACAAATCATTAAGACACGCGCCGACGTGCAATGTACTTGCACACTTCAGTGTTGTAAAGGCGGTAGCAACGTGTTGTTACAGCCATTTATGCTTCCTGTGGTGTGTGCATATGAGATTTTTCGCTATGCTACATGGGCGGTCATCACCAACCTCGCAGCGCGAAGCGGGCAGACCTGCTCCTGAGTATGCCCGCATCGAGGGCCACACATTAATCAAGAGTCAATCGATGCGTACAAAGCGGTGTGCGTTTGAGAGAAAGGCGCACACCCAGAGCGTGATTATTAGCAGTCGAGTTGAACATCCAAACTAGCTGGGAGACCTTGGTTACTCTACTTAAATACCAAATTGGGAGGCCATCCCCACCCTCCCTTATTGATACTCGCTGTTAGCATTTAGGTCCTCGTATGACTGCAACAATAAATATCAAAGTGAGGAGACAAGCTGTCTATTACACAGTTGTCATGTCATCGAAGATATCTCAATGCACGCAAAAAATACCACCACAAAGTGAAGGTAAGTTCGTGTTCTCTAATTAACTTTATTTTCGCTTACCGAAGGGTCTGACCTTGAGTGATAATTTTACGAAAGCATAACTTTTGCAATCATGGGAGCATTGCGCGCCGATGAATGTCTAAAGAATCAGCTTGCGTAATGCTAGCTAGTGTTTTTGCAATATGGGCTCATCTTACAATGATTCAGAAAGACAGAATATAACTGTTGAATGCTGTAAAAGCTAATAACACATCTACAGCACAGCTCAGAGTGAGGATAAATGTTTAGGTAATTATGTAAACATCTTCAGAGTGGTTTTCATCGTAGTCTCTATAGTTGTAATTCAGAACTATTGCACAGGTAATTGGGCGTGAAACTGTTGGATCGTTACTTTTTAAATAAGCCATGAATTACGGTATTCACACTTGTGCAAAACTAGACAATTCCAAGAAGTCTAGCCGCTAAAAATCTAGAATATCAGAGTTCAAAGTAACCAGCGCAGTTGGGGATAAGATGGGACTCACCTGGAAGGCTTTGAAGTTGGCCGAGTCACCGTCCCTCAGGTATAGTACGCCCAAAGAGCCAGCCTTCTGGCTCAGCTCTCGACGCTCGCCATCCACCATCTCCGCTTCGGCGCCACCGCCATCCTCGAGAGACCCGACGGACGAGGTGGTCGACTTGAGTGCGAGATCTGCAAGGAGATCAAGGGAAGTGGCAGCCGACGTGTCGGTGGAGGAGGCTGGAGAAGCGACATCCTTAGTTGTGGTCCCAGCTGCAGCGGATGCCAAACGGTCAGCCGAGGGGCAAGAGCAGGAACAGTCTATATGCGGTACAATCCTGTGGAGACGATGCCACAAACAGTGCAGGCTGCCAAAAGGCAGCAGAGCAGTGAGCATCATCTTGTTGGGATCGTGGGGTCGTCGGCTGGCTGAACATGTGGACCACGGCTGACGCACTGAATAGTCCTCGAAGCTCAGCTGGACCACTGCGGCTGAGAGACCTGAAGAGAAAAGCGAGAGGCTACAGTGTTTAGACACCGCCGTTCCGTAGAGGGATGTGCATTGACAATGAGTGGAAAGGATCCTACTCTTGACTCCCACTTCTTCCACCACACTTTCATGGACCGTAGGGGTGACACTGGAAGTAGCATCTCCCAGAGGATCGGGGCTGTCTTTGGTTTTGGCAAGAGAGCCTGCCTTGGCGTAGTAGCAAGCGGAGCAAACTGAGTAGCCACACTTGGTGCAGACCCAATGGGAGTTGAACATGGTAGTCTCGCAGACATCGCACATCTCCCTTACTCCCTGAACAGGTCGCTTCCAGGCCACGTGGCGCGACGGCGAACTGAGGTTCTTGTCGGCGGAGCCCGGGGGTGGACGGCATTGCCGAGTGACAGTTCTATCACTGGAAGTCGAGGAGGAGAGAATGGAGAGTTCGGAAAGCATTAGACGGCATGCGATTGCGCCCAATCGTTCCAGACAGTAGGTCGCATTTTGCCGACTCAGAGGGGGAGATACTAGAAGAAAAGGAAATCCATTAAAAAAGTATAATAAATCTTTTAGCTACGTTTTGCCTTAACTTGCGACAAGAGCCTTGGTTGCAACATTGTTGGACGCGATAAGACTGGAAAACAGTTTAGCATGAAAACACTAATTTTGGATCGCAAAGGAAAACACACATAGCTAAGCAAGTGTGCGTTTGCGCTGCTTTAATGTATATTACTGCCAACAGAGTGGATGGGTGGCTGTCGCTTCAGCTTGTTAGCTCATACCATCTTTTAACATCAGTGATTGGGTCACACTCAGCATGTCAATCTCTTTCTCGTAGGCATTATGATGGCTCTTGAAGGCACATAGGTTTAAGGCTAAAACTTATGCATTCACCGTGATGATGCATGGCCCAGAGCGAACGGTCAATCGAATCAGCCTCGGAGGTTCGGCAGAAATCGGAGACACTGAGGAGACCCTTCTGATCATAATAGAGTCTGAAAAAGACGAAAAGCTTAAATAATTAGTAATCGCAAATTAGAAATGTAAAAGCAACAACGTGTTAAACCGCAAGTATTTTGCTTCTTATACCAGTGATA
The DNA here is from genome assembly GCA_036345935.2 of Taenia hydatigena. Taxonomy (NCBI): domain Eukaryota; kingdom Metazoa; phylum Platyhelminthes; class Cestoda; order Cyclophyllidea; family Taeniidae; genus Taenia; species Taenia hydatigena. Next base: position 10,886,292 of record JADWOT020000008.1, read on the forward strand.
CATCACAGAGTAAACTGACACCCCATAATGTATCACAGATCTGACTCGGTGTATTGACATTACCTCACGTGTTAGCGGTTCAAAGGATAGCAAGGGAAAGGGAGAAAACGGTGAGTTTAAAGTGATTAGATTTCCGATGCGACATGCTAACGAATGATTTAAAAGTTCGGTACAAATGACAAGTGAAGGTGCTGTCCGGGGCAAGGGAATATATCATGAAAAGAAATCCGGGTTTATTGTGGATACTGGAAACACATACACATTTCCCTAGCGCGCATGGAGGTTGGCAAGGCGTGCTATGTGGACGCACCTGGGTGTGCGCGAAAAACAATTGTGAGTGGCTTGCCAATTTTATACATAACATAATAGCAAAACATTCATGCTGACGGTGATGAGGCAAGAAGATGAATTTTTGGAAGAAAAACAAAATTGAAGCGAGCAATTAGGTACAAGATTGTTGCCAGCGCATAGTAGAGGCATGGGAAGGGTGAGGGCAAATAAAGTGATGGGGAGAGTGTTCAGCATTTGGGTGGCGGAGCGGGAAGGTGGCGCTAGTCAGGCTGGCATCACGAGGGAGGGAGCGGGCGAGCGAGCGAGCGATCGATCGATAACCGGGACGGACGTGCGTACGCACGGACGTGTGTGCGTAGGCTAAGCTCCAAAGAACTCACACGAGTGCCCAGTAGAAATCGGAGGAAAAGAACAAGACAATCACCGCTCCCACCACCGTTTGACAAAAGGAAAGAGCGACAGACGGAAAGGATGAGGATAGGATGCGGTTAAAAATAGACAAGTAGCCGAGACTGGAAAATCTACTGGATGGGCAACGGCATTTTTACCTTCCTACAGTGCATTGTAAAATCAGCATGATACAATTTATGCAACTGGAAAGATTAGGTTAAAAAAGGATATGAACAATGTCAAGGCTAAATTCGACTGATTGCCATTATGAGATGAGTGCAACCTTTGAAGATGCTCAAATAGGACCGGGACGTGATAAAATTCATTTAGCTGTTTCCATGCTCTGTCAATTTTTCGGGTGTTGATGCACCTTCTAGCGATGGTGGGAGAGTGGGTAATCGAGTGGCAAGGAAAATTTGTGGTCATGGAATGTTAGTGTGCGCACCGATTTACCAGTTTCTTGACTTCCAAATGTAAAAATAGGGCATTATCAACGGTTGTTGCTACCCCGTCAAGCATGACATACGAATCAATGCTGCAATCTCGCACTGGGGTAGCTTCCACGGCTGTACACAAGGTATGAAGGATTGATGCGACAACTATTTACCCCATTTCATGCATACCTGTATGTTTAATATCTAGATAAGGAGTCCACTTTTAAAAAGTATTTTCCTTTTATTCATTGCCCGCTGGGATATCAATATGCTTGGGTGCTTACAGAAGGGAAGTTAATGGTGGCTGTTATTCCGTGGCATTCAATGATACAGTGCGAAATTTTCATTGAATGATAGAATACAAATCCCGCAGTAGAAGCGGGAAAAGCTCGGTAACAATAAGTAAAACAGTTTGTCATGACTTATAACACTTGAACAGGTGAAAATTGCGGTATTCTCAGCAAGCGCACAACTGGATGAACTGGAATCGGAACTCGTGTCTAGGTAGAAGTGAAAAGTGTAAATTTATCCACTTGTAAGTGTTCTCACCGCAGATCGATGTGAATTGGAGAGAACTGATCAATGGACACTAAATTGCTTACAATGCGTACGCGCATTACTAGCACGAACGCAACTTTGGCGCCATCGATTGTGCTATTGAGACCTTAACAAATGCCTTCAATTAAAGAAGGCATAGATCGCACATAGCTGAGAGGCGATGATAATTCGCGCTATTTTAGAAAACCTCATTGACGATCTTGATCAACAAAAAAGGTCAGAATGAAGAAAGAAGAGGATCAACTGTATATGAGAAATCGTTGACAATTTGCACTAGTTTTCGAGGCCTTGCATGAATCAGGCCACACTTTCTTAGGCGAGGTTGCAATTCACGGTTGTTTATCTTTGCAAGCCTTTCACCCATATTTTGAAGTACTTGCAGGAATTTACTACAGAACATACTAGCCATAAGCCGTCCTCGTTGTTATGGTAAACACGTCTTACCTGCCTGAAATAGCATAACTATTACAAAGGATAACAATTTTCGCCTTAATAACAGACACCATTATTCCGACAGCACGAGGCACTAGACCTGCTATTTTAAGTTATTTGAAAGCGCAATCACATTTCTTCAGACTAAAAATGTGGACAGAAAGTTATCGCATTCGACCTACCTATAATAACGGTAATCACGCAACGAGGATGGGATAGGCTATCCAACGGTTGATATAAACAAGGCTCTAGCTTTATGTGCACCCAATCAGCAATTAAGTAATCTCCTACAAAAACCAGCAGTGTTGTTAATAAAAGCCAACCATATTTCGCACGCGTCGCCAGTTTTTTTTCAGAGAACCGTGGCTTTTGTGCTGTCAAAGCAAAACTACCCTGATTACACTACCTGATAACATGGAGGAAATGAAGACAAGTGCGGTTGTTTGATGGTACTACTGTTGTACTTTTGCATAAAACCAGCCACGAGAGGGTATTCACGTGGCACTTGTTGGCACACTGGTGCCGTTGCTGCCCTTACTATTGTTACTTTTAGGCTTCACTATTTTCCCATCACTGGCTCACACCCATCAGAGCACATAGTATTTGCCTATATGCTGTGTGCTGCATGGTAAAAGGCGAGGGCAACCATTCCAACCAAAGTGATACATCGCAGCCGACAAAGAATGCCAAGCATCTAGTGCAAAAGCCATTAGGATGCTTGACTTCATTAAGCGAAAATACTACTCCCTCATCATGTTAAGAAGTTAGGTTAGTAACTTACACCATCAATCAATATCTCAAGGATTGTTTAATTGGTGCAGTGCGTGATCATGACCTAGCCTATTTTTATCAGTGAACCCACAATTATCACGCATCTCTAGACAGATCTGTACGGTCTCGTTCGATTTTCTCTGTTTTCTTTGTTTCATTGAACAAAAAACGCGATGAAAGGAGAACCCTTCAAACAAGTTCTGTGCACTTGCCAGAAATGAAGATGTGATTAGTAATAAGGTCGTGGAATGAATATTCACTGAAGCGATGGAGAGGTGAATCATATGAAAAAGTTGAGGGTGAGTTGAGCAATTTCTCCGAATAATTCTCACGAACAGAAGCTTAAAAACAATATTGACTTGGCATCACATAATCGATAGTGAAGGTGTTTGACATCTTATGGGATTCAGAAAGTATGTAAATTAAATTGCAGCGCACAGTTGAGCGGAAGGATAATTGAATCATGGAAAATTGACTCTCGTAGAAGTAAAGTCATGTAGCGAGAAGTTGTATGAATTAAAGGAAATTTATAAAGGTTGGTGGTTTTTAAGATAATAAAAGGCACGTAATTAAACTTGCTTTCGAAAACCCCAGAATCGGCAAAACACAGAGACAGTGGCCGCGGCAGTCTTCAAATCGTTCCCTGAATCACTGTTGCAGCGTGAAGATAAGGAATTGTTTGTACTGGTAGCAGCAGAGGGATGATTGCGGTTATTGATGCTCCGTCGACGGGCACTGTTCTTGTCCGTATGGCTATTACCGTTGCTATTGCCAATAACGCTGGGATTACTGTTGGTCTCCACGGTGGTGGTAGACGAAACTCGACTAGCCTCCCGACAGGCCCGGCAACGAAAGGAGGGCTTTAATCTCTCCAGTTCCGTGCAGCTGTTCAACTGGAGGAAGGGCCCCTCTGTCTCAGAGCCAGCATCATCCGCATCCTGTGCTCCGAGCTCACCACCGCAGAGCGACCGATGCGAGAGGATGGCCACTAGGAAAAAGAAAAGTAACCATTTTGATCTAGCTTCGCACCAAAAAAATTTCCCAAGTAGTCGATCATGTGAATTATTTCCTGGTTTACTGCATGTGCTAACCAGTATCACGACATGCGATACACGCATCATAACAAAGCACCCATTCATTTTATCCACACAATACTAATCAAGTTCATGCACGCACAATAAAACCAGGCATAAACATTATGGAGACCACAACACCAACACATAATGGAAGAAGGAAGGTGAAATGATGAAACAATGTAGCAATCACACAACCACTGATGGAATTAACTCAGGCAATAACAGGAAGTATTAAGCTTATTTTCGATTGAATCAACTCACAATTCGGTGGGGGAGGAAGCCGCCTTTCAAGTTCCCCAAGCGATAACTTCTCTTCGCAGCACTGAAAGTCGAATGGGTCGGTTTGGCATCCTAATTTGACCGCCTTCACCAACTGGCCACATCGATGACACTTCAGAAACTCATCCCTTCTCTCGCCATCATTTGGCCCCTGCTCTTCTTCCTCCTGGTCGACTCGAAGCGTGGTCTCCAGGTCATCCTCATTCGACTCCTCTCCTTCCTCCTCCTCCTCCTCCCCTTCATAGTCTTCCTCTTCTATATAGCTATGTGGAATCGAGTTCAAAGCGGCCTTGTTTTGCCGCGCATTCTGCGCGCGTTTGCCATGCTTTGGCCGTTTCACAGCCTCCTCCTCTTCTAGCGACCTACGTGGAACTTTAACCCGTAACAAGGGTCCCGACGAAACAGTAGTTGATTTGCGTTTTCGCGAGCCAAACCATCTCCGACTGGGAGTCGCCTTTGCACCGCCTCCACTCGTCTCTATTGACAAAATCTGCTCCTCATCTTCATCCTGCCCATTGAAATCGAATTCGGAATGGGTCTGATCAGTGGTCGATCGTACCGACGTTGTACGACTTCGGCGACTGCTCTGCAGAGCCGTGTCGCTCGCCGCTGCTGGTGATGCTACTCGGCTGTTGTAGAACCGAGGTTTGGTAGTCCTCGCACGTGACAGTTTTGTGCCAGTCGATTCACCACCACCGGCAGCAGCAGTGCGTTTTCGGACAGAGGTGAAACTGGGATGTTGTCTTACAGCGTTATTGCGAGCCCGTTTGCTCGGAGAGGAAGTGGTGGAGGGAGACTGAGAAGACTCGTTGAGGGAGCACATGAGTGGTGCAATCTTTGAAGCCCGCACCGGCGGGCGCCGACGAGCTGTGTTGTTTGCGACGCGTTTTGTAATATCTTTGGAAGGAGACTCTTCGGTCAAGGACCCATTGACGATGGATTGAGCTCTTGCAGGAGAGGACGGTGAATCACGATCCCCTGGTAGAGTTCGATCTTCCTTAACTTTACTCGGTTCCGCAAAATTTGGCTAAATGGAAATAGAAGGAATAACTTTTAATGCCACCGACATTCATCAGAAATCTATTCTTCGGCCATTTGCTCATCTACAAACGCAATCGTAAGCGAACACTGATTTCAAGTAGAATATAAATTACTCCACTGCGAGATCGTTTTCTAGCGCAACAGATATGCAGAATATTTTGACAAGAAAGATCTGATAGAACTTTTTCAGACTGAAAAAGGTTTACAAGCCTAGTGAGGGGGTAAGAAAGGGTGAGTGGCCGTAACTGGATGGTAAATGGAAATAACATTGCATGCAATGACTATTGATCGATTGCTTCCACCTTAAGAGCGAATAAGTCAACCTAAATTAGGGCGCGTTTGGAATGGAAAAAGGTCCAAGTCGATGTTCCTTACCTTTTCTAGCTGTCCATCAACAAATTTGCTAGAAAAGAAGGGTCACGAGAGAAAATAAAAACAAATGATAGCGAAACGGACGAATTTACATTACTAACACTTCCTGTCTGTTTCCGAAACAAGACTCTCAACAGAAGACAGAATGTTCCAGTGTACTAAGACATCAAAGGCTGGTAAATAACAGCTGGATTGTCACGAACTGAGCAAATCGATTCGCCAGAAGCGGCTAAATCTGGATGGCATGTTTCACCATGCTTTTGCACTTTAGCCGATTTGAAGGTTTGGGAGCTTGTAATTATGACCATCATGACTGTACTTTTAAGGGAGCTGGAATTAAAGCTTGGAAAGAAGAATCACTCTCTGGCATCTGGACAATGGCCTGTTATGAACCGATGGGGGAGAATAAATTTTATCGCCCTTGTGTATCCTGCATGTTTTGAAAATCGACAAGGAAATGAATTGCCTGCATCTAAAATATTAATTGACAGATTGCAGCTAGTCGAGATGCGGGTGCCCCTATACGTCAAAGAAACAACCATTTTCGTCTGACCTAGCAATGCGACAGAGTGCCTGCATCAGAACTGCTATAAGGCAAATATCTCGCGCTTGTATTGAAAGAAATATGCAAACGCAAGTTTCTGCAACAACTTTAGGTTGCATGTTTCGAAATCCTGAAAACTGGTCCTTAAAACGTGCATGAACAATCACTGACTTCCATGTTTAAAAATCAAACTGGTGAAGCATAAAACTAGATAGACAGGTAAAATTTGTAAAAGGGGTATTTGCAGATAATAACATACATGAGGGGAGGACATCTCCTCCAGTTTTGTGGTGGGAGTTACACTGGGCTCCTGCTTTATCAGCGTTTGCGGCTGCTGATCGGGTACTTTCTCCTGGTTGACTGCAGTTGACTCAGAAGCAAGTCCTGTAGTCGCATCAGCTTGGTAGCGTTGAATAAGCCTCTTTTTCAAGGAAAATCGACAGGCCTCACTGTTTATTTTGTTCTCAGACTTTGGTGGAGGTAGAGGGAAGGGTTTCCGTCCAGGCGAATTGGCATCACGGTCAAAGAGGGACACAGAACTGACGGAGGACGAGGAGGAGCATGAAGAAACACCGTGGTGAATTGTCTGGATCACGGAGGAGTGGTTTGGAAAGGGATGTGAATATTTGCGGCTGTCACTAGTTTTTATTTCACTGGTAACTTCCACAGGAATCGTCGGTGGTTCTGGCTGAGTGCTACCACCGCTTCTGTTGTTGCTCAAAGCAATTCGAAAGTGATGATCTACCGCGTCTGACTGATTTTTAATTGAAGAGGCCGAGGTTGTTGCTGGAGAAGGGACTGAAGAGGCAGGAGGAGCAGAGGGTGGAGGCGGGGGCGCAATCGGCTGCTTCTCAGGATAGAAAACACCAGAGGTGGTCAGCAATTTATTGGCTGGCTTCACAGACTCAGAAGCCTGTTTAGATTCTCGAAGTATATCGATGGTGGAGTAACCCGACCCTGTTGATGCGGATGGCTCTGTTTTGGGCCAGGGGTGGTAGGAAGGCGGTACGCGAATGTAGGAGTTGCGTGATGGAGGACGTATGTGCGAAATATAGGGATCATACTTTGGATTCCGCGCATTTGAAGGTAGACTAAAAGGTAGATAAGGAAGATGGGAATAAATACCAAGTAATAATCGATCACCCTTATATTCCAAGCACTTTGAATGCAGTTAGCATTTGGGGTGTACTCAAACCAAGGATTGAACTCAGAACCACTACAGAAAGAGCAATAAAGCGGGATTTGAAGAATGGTACATTGCCCCCGAAATTATGGTGAATGTGCTAACAGAAGATTAAAAAATGGAAAGGATCAAGTAACGTCTGTGCCGGGTTCGTTGCTACTTAATACGCTACCCTAAATTCACAATGAACGTAACCCCAAAGTAAGTATCCCAATCGGCGAATTGACTAAGCGCTTAAGAGGAACCCTCAAGACAATACACTACCGAATATGAGTGTGACAGCTTTCATTTTAGATAGGCAGATGGTCCAATAAAGCCCAAAATGTACCAGGAAATATGAAGCGAATCAACCAGAGGTGAGCAGCGATAAACAGCGAAGGAGTGGTAATTTAATACCCGAACGACAAGACAGCTGGCGCCGCCATTGCTGCTGCTGTCGCATTATGCGTGGCTTCACCTAGTCACGGTGATATGCGAATTTATTACGCTTACGAGCGAGATGAGAAAGAGAGAAGGAAATGAGGCAAGATCTACACAAATAGGCTAATCACCCACCCAATTTTTGAGTAGTCAGTCAGAGACTTCTTATCTCCTTCAGAATGTGGAGGAAGGGGCATTTGGGGCGGTGGATGTCCGCGCAATTGTTGCTGCTGTTGCTGCTGTGCCATCATGCAGAACAGAGTAGCGGAATATAGCTGCTGATCGATTGACAAGGAAGCCGCCTGACGCATCTTTTCCAGGTGGTTTTTGGCTTGTTGCTCGGTAAGAGTAGGTTGGCGAAACTGGTGACTGTAGAAGGTTGAAGAGGCTGAGTTGTAGTCGGAAGCCGTGAGGGGACGACTTGGTTGGTTTCTTGAGGCACTGTTCGAAGGAGGCGGCGGGAGTAGAGGAGGAGGCGGAGAGTGAAGGGCTGGTGAGTGAAAGAATGAGGTTCGGGGCTTGGAATGATTGCCATCGACAAATCCTCGAACAGCTTCCGACGGCGAACGCAAGGGCGGACTCCTAGACGTTATGAGCAGCTTATCGGGAGTGGTTTTCTGAGAGATAGTTCGATTTATTGGTTGCTGCGGCTGCTGAGAAAGTTGGTTCTTGGCCATTTCCAGAATGAGTTGAGACAAATCACTTTGCTGAGGGGGTACACTTCTTGCTATCTGGGAACTGTGAATGAAGGCCTCGATAAGCTGGCTGGTATTGAAAGACGCCTGACCTGTAACATCGGACTTCTTGGGGGAAGTGTACTGACTTGGATTGATAACTTGAGAGGTGAGACTGAGAGAATTCCGATTTTCGTCTCCCGTGGTTGGGGCATACTCAGATTTGGAAGAAGTGGGCATGTTTGTATTTAGCTGAGCGGCTGGCGCTGTAAACGGCTGTCTGAGATCGCCACCCCAAAGAGGTTTTTGGGGAAGGGGACAAGTAGGGAGTTGCAAGCTAAGATCGGTTACACTATTAGTCACTTGCGGGCCAAAGGGCAACAATCCGTTTGGATCTGTGCCAGCTGCGACAAGACGTTTTTTCATAACTGAATTGCGTAGTTAGAAAAGCAAAAGTATTCACGCACGTATCAACTATCCGTAATTTGAATATATTATGAAGTCCATGGGGCGACAGCAGTCCCAGTGTAGCGGCGACAAGGCCACGCACTACGTATACGTGTGGTGTTGCCAATTCTCTCTCAGCTGTGATTAACACGTGCGCACGCACTAGACTGGTTTCCAGCATGGCTGACCAATCATAACCGAGCATGGGTCAGTGCATCAACCAATAGGCGTGAAGCATTCAGACAACACTTGTCTTTGCTTTCCACCCGCTTGTCGATGTTGTGAATGCAAGTTCAGGGACGCTCCGAGGCATTTAGGTCTTCACCGATAGCTTTTTTTGCGATGCTTTAGGAGGTTTTTGATATTTCATACAGTTTCGTACACATCATATTATGCTTTATGGGTTCACATTACTATCTTATTTGAGGCAAGATTTCCAAAACCAGAAAATCATGTCATATAACACTTCCTAAACTCTCTTAATCTATCCACCGATTTTGGTAGTACGTAAACTTTGTTCTTCCTTGGAATGTAGTCTCGACTCGTAGTCATAACCAACTGACTGTCGAAATTGTGTCACAAGGTAGATTTCTAACTCGATCATCAGGTACTAAGGTATCCCTGTTTTAGTTTTAAACACCTCAAATTGTCTTCCTAGGCGTTACCATCGTAGTTAACCACTGAATTACAACATTAAAAATTTCTCACAATTGTACCGGAGGCAGTAAATACTTTCCCACTATTCTATCGATAAAGCCTCTCACTTATGCATGGCTTCAAATTTGTTTAAAAGATTGAATACTAATGGTAGCTTTTGTATGACTGCAAATTAAAACGAAACTGTGCATTGCTCTTACGAATTCATTTATTCACATTGGTAGAGGGTGGGTATTGAACACATGTAGATGGATGGTAAATGAAAATGAACCGTAACAAATTTTAGGAATTTATGACTATCCGCAAAAAATGAACTCTTTCAGTCTCCAACTGATCCGTTGTGACGTTGAACAGTACCAAGGGGCACTTCTACCACTGAAAATAACTATGCATGCTTAGCAATCCATTCGGCATGAATAGTCACGCCGAGATGGATACATTAACACTTAACAACTCTCGCCGCACACACATGTGCACGCCATTTGTGTGCGTGCGTGTGCATACATGCAGTCTAACAACTGTTAGGAAAAAGTACTGGTTATGTGTGTGCGCTTGCTACGACCGTTTACTACACAGTGTGCACACAGTGCATAGTACACGCTCACACACATCTTTGGCGTCGCGTGTGCATTTGAGGCGGCTGTTTTTTCACCTCCTCTGACGTTCCCCGTTTAAGAAGCCACATATCTCCCAAACACACGCACACACAGACAGATACACGGATGACTAACGCTGACGTATATGATGGGGTTGTGGTCGAGGCGGCGTTTGTCCCTCCTGGCTATCCCACATTATAGGCGTCCGGTGAATGCCGCCGTCCGTCTGACGCCTTAGGCGCTGAACACAATTATCGCCACTAGACTCGCGAGGCGGCCCATTATCAGGTGCTGAAACAATGTATCACACGTCCCAAGATCTTTTTTTGCGATGCACTCCGACTATTTGACTTTTAGGTTGCGCGCTATAGCATTGTGCTGAAACCTAATAAAGCGCTTAACAGCTGAAGGTGTGTGCCAGTGCTGCACTTTGCGTGATTTATGGGTGACACTTTTGACTGTTTCAAGTGGTCGGACAGAAAAGTGAACGTATGCGCACCACACCACTTGAATCATGCGTTTAAGAAAAAAAACAAAGAAGACTGAATCTCGCAATGTCGTTCAAACAGGGGAACTTTTCTTCTATGAAAATGGGTATTTTTGGTGTTGAAAGGCATTCAGTGCAGGAATTTGAGGATTGACGTAAGTGCATTTGAACATCTCATAACCACGTAACCACGCCCACCTGCATCTACACAAATTGCATGGTGCACTACTGACCGACTACCTGACAGCTTTAAACTGGCACTTGGAGTAGCATGTGCGCAATGCAGGAATTTGTCACTGTCTTTGGTAGGGAGTAGATTCATTTAAATCTCCTTTTGTTTGCATAGATAAAGTTACGCCAAGATAGTTTACTAGAAAGCAAATGCTTTCTGGTCTAACACACTAGTAGACTAGGTGGACGCTTTACTGAAAATCAACAAAATTTGTCCATCTGTTTAGACAGGTATTAGGGCACTGGAGCCATAAAAACAACCACACTTCAAGTAGGTGAGGTATTAAACAGATAAGTTTACAGATTATTTGCCTATGTAAGGTCCTTAGGCGTAGGTGAGAGTGGAAGGTGGTTATACTTTAGAAACTAGTTCCATCGATAGTGCTAGGCCGAGATAAAAAATGTCAAAGCAGAAATATCGGCTGCCCATTAAGTAAAAGTGGGATCAACCGTGATTGAAGGAAGTGACCATTAAATTTTTAGGCTGAATGAGCAATACGATATTCTTTGCAAAGTTGCACTCACAAAGAGCTGTGACGGCCAGGAGTCCAAAAGAGGAGGTTAGTTGACTTACAATATGGAGTGTAATAATGTTGGCGTAGACATGCGAGCATGATTTATGCGAATACGAATAGGGTCTCGTGGATATTACATCCATTCACACACGTTATGCATTGCTTGGTCTAACCAGCGACGAAGTTCTCAGTTTGACGTTGGTCTCAATGGCCAGGATGCCGGTAAGTACACTTGGTGAAGGCCTAGAATCTCTGGCCTGTCTTAGTCTTCCTTCCTTACTCCCTTTTTGCATTAATATAGTCATATTGGACTAACTCGATTCAGCGGTTCTTTGGTAAACCCATATTCTGATTCGTCGTGCTTTAGATGGTTTAAGCATGGGTTGCTTTCGTGTTACAGGTAAAGTGGTTAATAGGACCTCATAACGGGAGCTCGCAAATGATTAAAAAAGCGGCTTTCAGCTTAATAACTGGTTTATATATTGGGACTGCTAAGGAAAATTGTCTCTAACCAGCCAAACATAAAGTGAAATCGACAGCGAAATGGGAAAAACACAGGAAAATCGCAATTGAAGATCATCTGCATCCCATTTTTTAAAATATTTGAGCAAAGTTAATGGGACCTGGCAAATCTTATTCGCGAGACAATTTAGTAGCTTTCATCATATGATATGAAGACAGGAATCCCTAATCCTTCTTCCAGGAAAATAATTGTCGATCAGCAATAAGAAAAATCACCTGTATGTTCACCTGAATAATCCTGATAATAAACTTGTTTGCAGCGAAAATTCCATGATTGGCTTAAGCTCTTTATCAAGTTGACGTTCAATGCAGAATGAGAAGGTTAAAACAGAGTTCCGCCAGGAATAGTTCTAAACGTGAGAACCTGGTGGCACATTACCTCAAAAGTTTCACTCAGTTAGGCATTCTCATGCGTTGTACAGGTGGTTTATTGGATTTGCTTTCTTGCACACTGAACTGCATTCATATGCCTCAGGACGTTTACACGTGGTAGTAACGCATGTGCCAGAGGGAAACTCCGAGTATGCAGCGCTTTCATGGCAATCAATAACTCAGGAAGCGCACACTCTCCCGATCGATAAAAAGACCTTGAAGATGGACACTATTCAATTATCGAAAATTTCTGAAACGCTTCGCATTGCAACAAAGCTGCATTCCTCCATCATAAACATGCCTGGATTGCTTTGGTTTTGCAAACGCGTGCCTCCCTGTCCAGAAGGCAGAACAGTCGGGACTGACCTAATAACAACACCACACAAGTGTGCTGGCAGGTAGGCACGCTGTCGAAGTCACGCGCTGAAGCACAAGAGAGGCAAGAGAGGGTCGCGCAGGCGTAATGCTAGTACATCAACTTACTTGAAGGATAAAAGTTGTTCTGATGCGCACGTTACTGCGATCAGCTGATGAGGCTTTATGCCACATTCGCCCCTTCATTTAGGTTGTTCTTGCTCGAAGTGCATTTGACCTTAATGCTTCTGATTTGTAAGCGTTCGGTAAGAAAAAAGGCAAATGCATAGGTACATTGGATGATTTCCTATGGTAAAGCTCAAAAAATATCTAAGACTTTTTGAGGTATTTTATTCGTCGAAACATCCATCATTACAAACTACAACGATTCTCCACAAAATAGGAGCATGCGAACTTAACCTTTGTGTAATGGCTTTCTTTAGAATAAAAACACCCAACTCTACTCATTTCTACTAGCGCTTCACGTTTATTTTCATACTTTCTATTTCGAATACAATCGTCAAATACCTAGAAGCGATGAAAATATTCTATTGAATTAAAAGGATAACTTTCCATTATCAATGGCAGATAGTCTTTCAAGCGTGGTGAATTTATTTTTGGATTATTTATCACTCGAATCAAATTGTTTTGGTAGCTTCCGCTGCTGAAAATGCTTTGAATGCAATGCAATGCATTTGACGGAATGCTTTTGCAACTTCGAAGTCGTGTTTACGCCCTGCCAAGTTCAGCCGACGATCTGTGGGAGCCTAGTGTAGCCGAAAACCGCATAGCGCAATCAAGGGTATTGATAGGGTGACGCGTGCGTGTGCCTCGTGATGCATATAAACGATTTCGCCTTGCAAGCCGTTACAGCAAGTTGCACGCACAACAAACACAAAACGTCTATTAATGCGGAAACCATAGTAATTGTCATTGTGTAACCATTCCATCAAAGGAAAATAGAACTTTGGGAAATCAAATTAGTGGATAGAAACGCGGTTTCCTTGCAAGTTATTGCATCCCAAACTCTGAGAGTGGCAAGAAGGATGACAATTAGCATTTTTTTACCATGGAGTACTGTAACACCTTTGAAACTTCTCTGAAGGCGAAAGAAGGCAATACCCGGACGGAGTATGTTTTTGACGTGAGGAAGGGCTGGCGCAGCCACCTTCCTCGAATATCCACAACTGACAAAACAAATAAATAGATTCATAAACCCATCACCTAATATTACGCGAAATTCACTGAGATAAACATCACAAAGTTAAAAGGTTCGGCGTTGAGAGCGCGGAAAAGGAAACCCAAAAATGGAACTGACTTAAAGTGTGCTCATAACAAACCACTGACCGCTGGACGTAAATATGACCGATCAAACGTGATTATTTCATACAAGATGAAAATGATTAGGGACGAATAACAATAAGTTGTCTGTGGGTATTTTCGCTCAATGGTTACACGTGCACGAGCCGCGACTCCACACAGTATGTTGAACACGTATGCGGCCAAATCAGCATCGACAAGATAATGTATAAACAGACTGGTTGGGAACCAATAATTTACGCAAAAGAGTCTTTACCGCTGGTGCGACTGTTACTATTAGCAGCAAAGGTCTGACATATTGACACAATTTGCCCAAAATGCGCGATTAATCAAAATTATGCCAATTTGGGACAATTTAGGGCACTGTGACTATTACTGTTAAGCCCCTCTTAATGGATTGCTCGACGGGATTTAAGTGGTAGTCTTTGAAGAGAACACGATGCCACGCTTTTTTTAATTGCTAGCGTTAACTATCAGAAGGCAGTACTGCGTGGCATAATGACATTTATATAGCATAATTTGCAATCACAGCTGCTAAAAGTGGCAAGATGCTTATCATCACATAAAAGCTTAATGGGGTTATCTAAAGTTATGTGGTAAATGCGCAGCTTGGTAGAAACCTATGCATAAACACAAGATTCGCAGTTAAAAAGGTGCTGAAAGCTCTTTTTGTATTTCAGAAAATAAAACAAACAAACAAACAAGCAAGATCAGTACATGAATATGGGTTCTGTGACTTGCACATTCGTAGGCCAATAGATGCACCCGAGAGGCGTTGCAATTCCCTGAGACCGAACCACGGCTTTCCTGGTCATGCTGTTCCTCACATTGGCTGAGAGTCCACATTCTGGCACATTCCCATGCAAGTCATCAAACAGACCGCCGTGTTGATGGAACGTTGGTGCATCAGCGGAAGTCCTCACAGCGTGGGATGTTGGCCTTTTACACTCCTTAATCGACTAAATGTTGACAGGTCATTCTACAGAACTTTTGGCTTCCCGAAGGCTGGACTTATTTGGTGAGATCGAGTGGGAACTAGAAGCTAGTTTTGCCATTTTATCAAGTTCCAAGTCCTTAAAACATTAAAACCTGCTGGAGTATTGACCACAACACCTTTCATTTAACCAGTAAGCGAGACAATTATCACGACGGCGGCTACTCAGTAACCGGATGACGTGCACTTTTTAGCATCATACAAATGCTAAATTAATTCGGAGCCAAGCAGAAAGCACCTGCACACATAGCCTAAACAGACACAGGTTTGTTGATGTCACCTCTCCTTCGTCTCCCTCAAACCGGCCACGCGAAGCGCACCAACGCGACGACACACTAAAACTGTTTATGCATTCACCACCTCAAGGTCGTACTATAAGGCACATTGCAAGCACTGTGGCATCACATGCGTGTGCGTAAGTGCTTTTGCATAGGTCGCCACCACCTTGGAGGGCTGATGATTACTTACGCCACTGTGGCAGTATCAGGTATTGCTGTATGAACTGAAGCTAAGGTGACGACTTAGTAAAAAATCCGGTTTTTGCTGCCTTTTTAAAGCCAAGAAAAGGAACATCCACACGAGTCTTAATAGCAAGTCGTTACGCTGCTCTGTTTAGACATGCCAGCACAGATGAGCGCAACTTTGCTCCTTTACTGACTGGCTGACCTTTTAACCCGTGTCATTTTTTTGTGCCGAAAGCGACAGTAGATGATGCTGACCTATTCTACTAAGGGTGCACGTGGCATCCCCTGTATGAGGCATTTTCGTTTAATTTGGAATATTTGTTACTTGCTCAAATGTGTCAGAACAAAGTGCTCTGATGCAAACAAACAACATGCCTTGTGGTAGTTCTGCTACCAGTGATGACGCAACTTTTTTGCAAGACTTAATTACACTTAATGGTCAATTTATTGCATACGGATGTATTTTGCTTTTTTGGAAACTAAAAGGAGAATAGTTGCACTGCCATATTGTTAAGCGTCTGCCTGGAATATTTCGGAGACATTGCTTCTGATAACCTGTCACGCCGCATTAATGCTAAAAAGAAATATTGTTTTAAGAGGTTAAAGTATCACTCCCAGACGGTTTACAAAGACCCTCAATACTGTTTATCAAATTCTAAGGTTATCTAACAAGTACTCTTTTAGTGAACTTGACAGACAGATAAAGCTAAGACCAAGGGCTATTTTTTAAACCAGCACGTACCTTGTAGGGTCTAGTAGCGGCGTTGGCGTGCATTCTAAGCAATTCTGGTTGCACCTTCTAGTGCACACACACGCCGGAGTGCGCTTGCATTTGCATTTGCGCCAGGCGAATTCAGTGCTATTGTGCACGTGATCAGCTCCCCATTGTTGGGGCATTTCTCAAAGATCATGGCATATCGTAAGACCTTTCCTGTCAATCCACAACAATAACAGGATTTCATGCGAAGTTGCTTGAGGTTCTAAGCCTAAAGCATGTAATACTGGTACCACCTTTATGGAGAAAGTATGTGAAATTTTGTTTGTTTTAAGGTTAGTAAATCAACATTTTAAGCTGCTTAATTTAAAAAGTGCTAAAAATAGGACTGAGTGTTAGCCAATTTAGTAACACCGCAATCCAGGGTAGGCGACCACCTCGCTATTGTTAATGAATGCGTTTACATTGGGCATTTATGACGGTGCTACTGTAAGCGTGGGTCTTAATGGGATAATGTAATAATTTCGTGTCTGAGGCTTCCGGTGTGTAAATGTGGGTCACATGATAGATGCGGCAGAAAGGCGTGCTTTCCTACCCAGCGCTAATTTTCTGGACAGCCTTGCCTGTGAAATAGAGGTGGCATAAACACACCAGCCTTCAGACACATTACTTGCCATCATCCCTTAAAACTAACGATGCAAGCTTGCCCTTATTAAGGCTTGCGAAAATGAGCCCTTTGAGACAGTAGCCATGGCTGCGCAATTCAAACAGTTGCAACTTAACTGGCGTGTGGGTGTGCAGGAGCAGGCGGTTTGGCTAGTTATTAGTGCTAAACTTCATGGTGTCAAGGAAGAGCAAATGAAGGCGTTTTTACCAGTACATGGCGACCAAAACTATTATGCTCGCTTAATTGATCGCCCTTTTGATAAAAAAAAATGAAGCATTTAGGGATGGCATACCTTTTTAAGGTTATTTCGAAGCAAAAACTCACAGCTCACTTTAAAATCGTCATTAAATAAGTCTTCTAGATAGTTCCATTCTTTAGCTTTTGAATCCGCAAAGACTTACCTACACATTGTATAGATAAATGGCACAGGTTTTAGCCATTAAAAATGCGTCGAACTCCGTGTGATACTGAAAGCCCCTCTCAATGCACAAGTGGTAAACAGTAAAGCTGTTGTACTCCTTCGTAAATACAGGGAATCTTAAGTAGCAGTTTGAGTGTTGCATTTCGTTACATTACAGTTGAAAGTCTGTTACATTGGCCACCGATACCAATCCAAACGATATGTTACTTAGCTGAAGCGTTTTATTGGCAAGAGCGAACCATAAGATGTGAGCAGCATTGCGCTTACGCTAGAGTACATAACTGTTTAATTGTTAAGGCAATTACGTTCATTAATGGGTTACTTGCAGGGCTTTTGTTAATTAGCGTGAGGCGACAGGTAGCCTTTCAGTGGAATTGAGATGTTATTGCTGACAACGTAGTCCATAACAAACACGATAATGCAGTCATTTGTGCCCCAGACCGACCCCTTTCCCTGCGGCGCTTCAATTTATGCGTTACACTCGCTTTCTGAGGGTGACGCCTTTATAATCCGCCCACGCGGAAGTCAGAGGTATGTTTTAGCAAGATGGGACTTGCGAGAGGCGTGCGGAGTGTTTTCCTGATGATGGCTCGACTTTGCATTCACGACACGTGCAGTGCTTGTTTATCATTATGTTTAAAAGCCTTGCACGTGTTCACTTACTCGCCAAAAGGCAGGTATACGGCGTCTAAGTTGAAGGAGTTTGGCAGAGCATGAGAGTGAGGAATAGCAATCAGGCGGTAAGTCCATTCTAGGCGAACAATTAAAAAATTTGTGAAATTTAATGCTTTTACACAATCAAAGTGGCAAGACGATTTCCACTTGCATTTCCAAGGTATTTGCCTTGGTGAATTCGTAAACAAGTTTATTTTCACACTCTGGAAACTCAGTTTACGTAAAACTCACACGCCACGCAGTGGATGGCAAAAAAGCGTTTTGACACGAGTACAAACGCAAATACTTCTACAAATTGATGGTGAGATCAAAGTTTTGAGAAGTGTCACCATATCCGTGATTTACTAAGCGTATTTGTGAACACATTTGTGTAACCTATGCGTTACATGGAGGATTATACACCATAATGATCTAAGACTGATGACCACCCATTACATTTTGATCAGCTTGAGAAGAGGATGAGCTCGAAGCTGCTTGGTGAGCTAATCAGACTGTACCAATCAACGCTCAGGTTGTTGGCCCACAAGCGAAACTGCCCTCACCATTTCCCTGGCATTCACTCGTGTGCCCACAAAAATAGCTGCGCTGCCAGGCCTCCACCCTGCACGGTGGCGACTATCGATTGGAGCTGGCGCGCATGCACACGCACGCACACGAGCGGGTGAGAGGGCGTACGTGCATGCGCACACGCGTCGCAAACCCACCTCGTGACGTCAGCTCAGCTGCGCCCACCGCCATCGCGCTTACGTGCGTGCCTAAAAGACCCGGTGCTTTATCTTCTCTCCGTTCCGACGCTTTAATTGCCAACTTTATGAGTGCTTTCGACGTGCGCGTGTTTGCAAGGGTGTGTGCGTGTGAGCAGAGCTTGCGACGGTAGATCCACAATGGATGGGACTTAGCTCAAATTTAATGGCACTATCCAGTGCAAAAGGGAAATGAATGTCAGGGGAGATTGCAAATATTACCGTTCTTGTATTTGGACTTTGATGCACCAATCAATACTTGTTATGTAACATTAGTAGAGCTAACTTTTGGGGATTCAATATATAGTTGGACATCGAATGCTAAAGTTTAAAGTTTAAAGGTAAACATCAAAGCAGCGCATAAATATACCACCAGCCATATACCGATCCCAACTTTTCGTAATGATTATTTTAGGACCGTCGAATCGACTCCGTATCTCCGTATTTAAATAAACAAGAACATGAACACGCAAGTTATGCATTCTACTTGCTATCCAGCGGCTATGCTTTGGCATCACTGGAAAAGATAAAGCTAATTTTGCAAGTGTTTGACTCACAAGTCATGTGCAACAAATGTGCTACAGTACGCATCACTAATCTAGGAAGTCTTAATACCTTTTAAATAATTAAAGAAATTAAATGCAAGCGTAAAGTCAGTTGTTTTTGAGGCAGATGTTATATAAGTGGAGAATAGATAGGCAAGATGGCGATTTCAAAATATCTAATGGAAAAGGCAAATACTCTCATGTTCCTTCGAAAAGATGGTCGAAGAAAGTATCGCCTGATGGGCGACAATGCAATCGGTTGGCGTGAATAAGGCCAAATGCGATGGGGATACAGAAGGCAAAGTCCTGCTAAAGGAAAGAGTGGCGAATGCTGATTTGTAAATAGTGAGGTGGTAGACACCCTCGAAATGGTGTAATTAAATACAATAAGAGGGCACTACGTACACTCGGATACAAAAGAGGACTGCGCCATCACTTTCTCACTTTCTGCCCTAATTTGCTGTCATGATTTATGGACAAGAGAGTTCGCAGGAGCATGCTTGCGGAGCCACTCATTTAGTTCTGGAGCACACTTTGCATATGCTCACTCGACTGACAGCAGGCTAACACTACCTGCGTTGGGTGATAGTTTCTAAAGTATGAGTTATGCCTCAAAGCTTCCCTTCAATACCAGACATTGACTGCTTCCCTTCGATTAGTTTGTGCTTTGAATGTGTTTATTTCGCACTAACAATTCTGAGGCATTAATTTAACCGATACACCGCGTGAAGGTCTTTCAATTCACACCCACCAAGTCGCACGTGCGAAAATAATGAATAACGCATCTTAATCATATCGATAGGTAAACTCTTGAAGTGGTACTCAATTCTTGGATAACTAACTCATACCTAATGGCATCTGAGTCTTCGACATGCATGAAAAACACACACACACACACACACGTGTTACGCACACAAACAGAAATGCATTGCAAATCAAGTAACTCGAATCCATTCTTCACACGTTTCCTTAGAGCGACTGAAAAAGCAAGAGACTGTAAGTGAAGCTTCAATTTCTGACGTTACGCTGCGGAAGCCTAGAGGATATTCGTGGGTAACATTCCTAGAGCAAAGTGAAACAAATAAAACAATTTTGGAATTTAATTTATATGAACTCAATGGACGCTAGTTCATTCGAAGGTGTGCCAAAAACTTACGATTTTAAACAATATGAAAAAACAACTATGAAAATACTTGCTAGGCTTATAGGTTTTAGATGATGGAAGCCTGTTTAGATGAATTGGGCATAAAAACAGAGGAATTTTTCTGGGTAAAGTATTTCTTACAGTTTTGTGACTTATTTGAGGAATGCTGATGGCAAAAACCTTAGTATTGTAAAGCATGATATTGCGACACTAAAAACAAACTGCGAAAATCCTAATTCCATAGCAAATTATGCTGCGAATGGAGCATAATTATGAGTGATGTTTGGGGATACAAACTATGGATTGAACAAGCCTTCACTCATCTGGGTTGTTTCGCACATTCCTTCGGCGACTAGCCGAGTTGGTCGCAGGATGACATGGCTAGGCGACAATTTTGATTGGTCGATTCAAGGCCAATTAGTCTAGAGGCGGATGGGAGGGGGAGAAATGAAAGCATCGAAGCCGCCAACTACATTGGACCATCCTCGGGCAAAAAAGCCCTGCAGCATCCACAAGTTGAAATGCGCCAAGACACTGTGCAGAGGCTCAGCTTCCTGCCTCAAATTAACTTATCTACTTCAACTGCATCATTAATCGTGCGATTGTGCATGCGGATCCGTATGACGGCAGCTAATAGGATTTGCGCCATGCAAGGGAATCACTGCTCATGCCAGCATTAAAGGCGTTCCTGCGGGACTGTGAAAAGTACCTGCAAGTGACACAATTGTGAAAACTATTGAACATTATTTGGTTAAATTGCATTGTAGCTCCGTTAAAATTTACTGTTAGCTTCAACTCAAGTCAGAAAACCATTCCATAAAACGCAGTAGCACCTCTTCAGATAATAAAACGAGATGTTTTGCCCCTTGAAGGAACTCTGCACCATATAGGTTGGTCTACCGGTACCTCTAATCGCAATTTAAGCAAGAGTCCTACAGCCCAAGCATCCCACTCGCTGCAGCCCATCCCTCGACCAGAAACAAAATAATTATTTGCTTAGACTGAGATTGCCACAAATGAACCATCCAAAGGGTGATGACGAGTTCATGCAACTCATTCGTGAACCAATTCAATTAAGGTTTCCGGCTGACTGCACGCTTGAAAACAGTACCGCTGAAATAACACCTTCAGGCCATTAAAAAGCAACACAATCCAGGTAGTTCGCGTCAATGTTTACGGTGAAATCAGTCATCAAGATGGTGAATCACATTGTTAAGATTGCACCGCACACCATCCCGTGTACAGTTAAGACAAGTAAATATGTTCTACCAATCTCTCGGATGTTTGCTTACGTAAAAGACAGCTTAGCGCTCTCAGCACACCGGCGGTCCACCACATTAGGAAGCATAGTTGCAATCGTTTTACGTTGACAATGGGACAGGCTAAATAGCCCACTAGTTTTTAACAGCAATTAATAACGTGAAGAGCAACATAGCCTCTAGGATAGGAACACGCGTTTCGAGAGAAACTAACAGTCTTCGCACTTCTACCAACCTTGCTGAACAATAACTTAATGTTGAAAATGTTTGAAACAATGGTAGTGAAGAGCAAAATGTATGCACTCAAATCCATTAATCCACGACTGAAATCTTGCTTGAGTATATTTAAGCAGTTGAGGATACGTTCATGTCGCTTCACTGAAGCTATGATTATGTTGAAACTCGTGATCATTCATCATTATGCAATCTGGGCCAGGCTATTTAACTCAACTTGAAACCCTCTCTAGACCCCGTTTGCCTTCTTAATAACTTCAATCGTCGTTTTATTTTCAACTAATTCCAAGGGTGCCAATTTTAATTTATTCAAATGATTTTAGCATGGCGCCCCAAGCCTTCAAGCACCAACACAGAAAGTGAAGTAACACCCGCACGGGCCATGGCACGGAGCGCAGGCGCACCCCACAGAACACGGAAGGCCCGCGCATTTAAAGGCGCAATTGAACAAAGTACCAAACCAACACATTACAATGTATTGCGAATCTCTGGGTTCGAAAAATAAAATGTCAGTTCTGCTAACAAAAATCTGACAAGCAGGTAACAAAGATAATTACGATAGATCTACTAATCACCTGATCATCACCATTTTTCAAAGGATTTAGACAGATAGGAAACAATTCAGACTCTATAAAGGTTGACAACACAAATACAAACTGAAAATTCATATATCTGTTGGATAAGGTAGAATTAATGAACAGACAGCCACGCAATTTCGACGCACAATAGTAAAAATGGATGTAAAGAGATATAAAACCTATTAATTAATATAACTGCATTGATGCTTAAGGCCTACTCACTCGGAAAATCCAATTCAATCTTAGTTTTGTTACAGAACATCAAAGCTAGCTAAATGCAACAAATGTGATCTCGAGTAGGGTTATAATTCTTTACGTTTTGGGGTAAAACCCTAATATTTAAATTTTAAAAATTAGGACATAGAAGTTTTTTGAAACTTTTGCTTTCATCATAAAGTTGAGAAGGATAGTTTTAATGGAAAAGGATAGTTTCCTGCTAGTCGTACTCCATTGGGATTGGTTCAGGCTGGGGATTAGTCTGTGTGGTTCCCTATCAGCCTGTAACTGTTCTGACCAGCATACTCACTTAGAAATGGTGGCTCCGGCGGTTGTGTTGGACAATGGTTCATTCGAATGTAGAGCTGGGTTTTCCAATAAGAATGAGCCTATGCTACAATTTCGAAACGTTGTTATGAAATCCCGGTCGCGGATGAGGGAAACCTTTGTTGGGTTGTTAGATGAAATGGACTTTAGTCAAGTTAACTCAAAATCCGCCTTCGAGCAAAACACCGTCACTCAGTTGGATGTACAGGAAACCGTGTTTGATCACATCTTTTATAACATTGGCATCGAGTCCTCTGGGGTTGATTTTCCAGTAATATTAAGCGAGCCTCTCTGTTGTCCACAGCAATCCCGGTCTCGTAGGTCCATTTGCATTTATCCGAATCGTATACCTGTAGAAATCACAGAACTACTTTTTGAAACTTACGCAGTGAACAAGCTTACGTATTTTGTAGATGGGCTTGCATCATTTTACGCAAACTTTGGTTCTGATTCTCTAGGTATCTTTTTGTCGTGTTTTATTTTTCAATTGCTTCAGCCTTCAATCGTGATACAGTGATGCTTTCCTTTGGACATCACACGACACATATCATTCCATTCTCAAACGGGACGTACATCCCTTCTGCGTGCCGACGGTTGTCAGTTGGTGGGGCGCACGTTTCGTGGTATTTTCAGCAACTTTTGTCTCTAAAATATCCCTGCCACTCCGACAAGTTCACTATTTCCGTGGCTGAAGTAAGGTCTTTTGCCATTTAGAATTGAATATCACTGTATCTCAACAAACTAACACATTATTGCTTTTTCGCCAGGACCTCATCCGAACATTTGGTAAGGTGTGTGAAAATTACCGCGAAGAAATGCAACGCTGGAAGAATGAGGCCTACAGGCAAGAGAATACACGGACATGGTGTATTTCCTATTCTGACGTTAGTTTTTTTTGGAGGGCGTTTATATATTCATACTTTAGTCTGTTTAACATCAATCGTCCTGCCTGTTTGATTAACGCTTTTTAGGAAACACAGCGCAAGGCGCAGGTATTAGCTGAGCGTCGACAATTTCAAGCTGATCGACTGAGGGAAATGCACCGTAAACGAGCAATGGGTCGGGTATGTAACGCAAATTCACAAGCACCTCGCATATCACTATTTAGTTAAAAGAACAAGCAGATTCAGATGAATCTGACACTCACAGTTATGATGGAGACACGAAACGAGATCGCCCTGATGACGATGTGGAAGAGAGTGAGAGTGACAGATCAACACCACCCCTCTACGATGTGGACACCGGTGAGGAGACAGTTCTAAAAAAGCTAGTGAATCTTCGTGAAAGGAAGGCTACCGAGCTACTTTCCTCGCTCGCCTATCCTGCAGCAGTACAGGCACAAATGACAACAGGTCTACCCAGCAACGCGCAGGGCCTAAACGACCAGAAGCTGAGACGTGTACGTGTTTCTAAGTAGAGCATTCCTAGATGCATGCCTCTGCTAATGCAATACTTTCGATTTTAGCGACTTTTGGCCGCTAATGACCTAGAAGCGAGGCGAGGAAATGATTTTTGCGTAAGTTTTGATGGTGCCGACTATATACTCATGTGTTGTGTATGCGAATTCACGTTGTTTCCATTTTTCTTTAGCTCTGGCTCTCCCAAATAAATAACAAACGGCAGAGGATCGCCAAACAACGAGCCCTTCGTCAGTCCAAGGTGGATTTAGCCACCGAACTGGGCTTGCACAGCCAGGAGGTACTGGATGATGGAATAACGATAACTGGTCAAAATTCAATTATGGAGAGGAAGCAACGCAAGATCGAGAAGATTCGTGCAATGACGAACGAACTGAAACCTGAGCGCGCCAGTGGTGGCAAGCGCGGTGTCGGTCGGGGAGCCGCTCGGAAAACGGTGGGTGCTTACGGCGTTTGATACAATAAATGAGGCGTTTTTGAAAGCCTCGTGTTCAACTGGGCAGCTGAAGAACACAAGTATCGAGGTTATCCTCTTTTGCCTCAACTACATAAGCGTAACGGTCTAAATTGTTGCGTTTTAAACTCGAGATTTCAAACATGCTTTATGCAACATTAAATACCCCGTTCACGAAACTTTTTAAGGAGTACTTCGCACTTTGCACCGTTTCCGTAAGACGAGAGCATCTGTTCCATTATCCTTCAAAGTACCATTGCTGCGCAGCTTGTTTTTTGATTATCCTCTTAACCCTTGGTTATGTGATTAATTCAACGCAATTTGCATCAACTTGTGAATGTGCGACCTTATTCGCTATTCTAGATTCTCAGGAAAGATTCGAATCGTAATATAGCAGAGATAACTCCAACTGGGGATGAAGGGAGTTGGATGGACGAGGAGGTGGCTCTAGAAAGTTTGGATGCCTTTTCTGAGGATGTGGGAGGTGATTTTGTTGAGGTGGGCGACGGAATACCACAGCAAAGCACCTGTCCGATCTCACCGACTTCCTTTCACTTTCCTGCCACTGTATCTAGTGACGGCGGTCAGTCGGGATCGAGACCTCGCGATGCATTTGACAAGCTCGAGACTGAGGCTACAGATCTTAGTGAGTGCGAACGCGATCAACTCGCCGTCCTCGATAGCGTTCGCGCATCCTACGACCCGGAATTCCTCAAGTAGGTTCAGCTCTCACTTTAAATTCATTGTGCAGTTCCCATCAGCTTGGATTACTAGGGCATTTGGGCCATTTTTATCAAACAAACATTTTCAACAACCCTTCTTTAGGCATTTGCATTCATTAGCTCAATTAGTTTGGTGTCATCTAGGTTCAATTTTTCCCAGATATCTCTTGACAAAGATATATATTCTGCGATAATCCATTGGCGATCATGAATTCACGATTGTTGGTTTGATGATTTTAGCATTAATCAGTCCCCATCAATTTTAATGAGGTGTTGTTTGACAACTCAGTTTTATTCTTGCAATCACGTTTTTGGATAAGATTTTTGTTTGACTACTTAATTCTCTCACTTGTTGGTCCATTCTTATTCAATTTATTAAAATACCTTTTCCAACCAGATGAGAATATCGACGTTGGACTAGTAAATATGAATTCACAACTATCGATTTAATAATAATACTAATATTAGTAAGCCTATCTCCCTCCCGCCTCTATGTGCTTACTCTTATCAATTTACTGAATTAAATGTCATTTTGATGCAGTTCATTTGATTCTTAAAACAGCTTTACGGTACCCCTTTTCAAGAGGGGAGTAAGCCAGTTGTTTGACATGAACTCGTGATTATTGCTTCGGAAAATGCCGACAAATTTTTTAAATATTTTGTAGGGAAACAGGAACGATTGGACTAAAGATAAATGTTTCCGAATATTATAAGGTTCATCTGTCGACAGAACCGATCAGGTAGGCCTTCCGTTGAATTGCACTGGCACTTGCCTTCACCATAAGTTCACTTAACCGCAAGCCTAGACCGCTTTCAGAATTAAATTTTACAATCTGTTTGGATTCGCATAGCTTTGAGGGATAGTCCCGGTAGTCCCAAACAGTCACTGGTTACAAATAATACTTTTTGGTTAAAGTAACACCATCGCTGAAATGAAAGAAACTTCACGACCATTGAATTCAATGAATGAGCCTTATATCTCAAGGCCTAGCTTGGCTGCTTGAAATTGGATCGCTAGTGGAAAGCCCCATAAATTACTTAAAGTACAGATTCTCATCGGAGTCTTGCCCGTCTAACAAGATGCGTCGCTTTTTAGGGCTACTGAAGTTTTGTTTGAGCGCAGTCTCATGGGCAATTCGCAGGCGGGCGTGGGTGAGTGCCTCTCCTGGGTGCTACGCGACGCTTCCAAATACCTCTATGAGGATGTGGCCAAACCCTGGGTTCCACGACGTCTTTTCCTCACTGGAGGCCCAGCACGGCTACCTGGCATGGGAGCGCGACTGCGTTTAGAGCTCCAACAGCTTCTGCCTTGGAAGGAAGGCGGTAATCTCTTGGAGGTGGTTGTGGCTGGTAAATAACGCGGTTTGTATCTCAAGGCACCGTTGCTTCCATAGCAATCATTGGCTACAATAAACTTTTTATTTCTAAAGCCGATCCGGGTCTCGATGCTTGGAAAGGTGCTCAGATTTGGAGCCAGCTCGCGAGTGAAAACGACTTCAGGGAGTTTACAACGAAACATGTATACGATGAATGTGGATTCGATTATCTGGCAGAAAATATAATCAGCAATCGTTTTTACGCCAGCTTTAAGGATCTCGAAATCAACCCCAAGTTCAACCCCGGGAGAGGACGTCAACCAACAACGGCTCCCAAACAACAGATTCAAGAGTTACAAGGAAGTGCATAGCATTTTTATTGGCAAATGCACCCGAATGTGTAATTGATATTTATATTGCATCTGGTGGAACTGCCTCATTGCATTCTGGGCGCCTGTTAACAGATGCACTGATTTGTAAATAATTTTCTCAGCGCGCCTTTTCGGAGTAACCAGATAAGGTCCATCCCTCCTGCGATGTGTTCACCACGAATGAAGAGGTGAGGAACCTACCATTATTGTAAAAAACGACAAGACTAGGTGTTGGGGCAAATTAACGATGCAAGCCTAGGTTGAAGAGTAGTGCAGTTGTCTATGAAACGTGATGCAACCAAGCTAGTGTGAACATTTGCGTACATTAAGACGTTCAGCGTGGTAATGCTAGTTGCTCACACGAAAGGTGAGCTATTACGGGGTAAGACAGGTTAATAAGTAAAAAGTGGGTAACTATAGGTCCGTGGCGTCGTACCGTACGACACTTGGTGAGCCACTTTTGGTAGATGTAAGTGTCAATTATGGAAACGTCTTGCCTTTGATCAATGTAAAGTGCTTCGAAAATATTATTATTTCCTTTATTGAGGTCAAGTTTTCCAAGGTATTGCGCTACTTCCCTGCTGAGTGGGTCATATGCTTTACCGATCAGGAGAATGGGCCGCTGGGCTATTTTCGCTTCAATAAATGAACGTGAGTCCATGAAAGCGCGAGCGGAGTCCCACTGACGTTTGATGCCTGCTGATCGACTTACCCGCGTCTACCAGGGTATCAAAATGATATCAAGAACGCTAATTTTGGACAGCTAAACAACTCTTACCGTCATTGATTATTTGGTGCCATAACTTAGCAAAAACGTTAATATTAATTGGCATGTCAAGTGGCTTCCGGTTGAAACGGTCTGAAGTCAGCGACGGATTTTGAGCTGCGGTATAATGAAGAGTAAGTTGATTAAGTACCAGAGAGTCATTTGTAAAAGATCTCGATTGGCTTCCAGCAGCGTTTTATGGACATTATTAGGCTATGCATACAACCGGGCCGACATGATTTCCATGTGCAATTTTGGTTTTGGCTGATTTACCACATAAAATTTTATGACACGAGTCGATCTATCTTTTGTGGGTGAGGCGATCACGTAACTGCGCATTGCTAAACACCCTACTGCAGTACTTTGTTTGGATGAACTGCCGCTTTTAGTCAGGGTCACAAAGTTGGCCATATTGCTGGCTGTGCCAGCAGCTGATTCCTTTCTGTCTGTTGAATATATGTATTCTACCCTGGTACTTTGCATTCTTTTGCCTTCGAGGGAGCCTTGGGACGCCACAATGATGCTAAAGTCCCTTCGCGTCAAAGAAGCCACGTAAATTGCGCTCCTCAGTCGGTCGTCACAATCTGCAAAAAAAGTCCGAGAATTGAAGTTCTTGAACGAAGCGTTAAGACATTCATTGTTGACGCCATGATTTACGCCTGATAATAAGCAGCCTTAAGACACGTTTCGTTGGCATGGCGCCACTGTGCATCATTAATGACAGTTATCTAAATAATCCGTTATCATGTGCAGATCAAAAGTATTTACATTTAAACCTGTTTAAGCCACCTATTATACCCAAGAAATAGTAATATCAGTTAATATTTGGAATGGCCTCACTTGTTTCACTGGGTCAAAATGACTTGATCTGCCCCCATTCTGGTGGATTTTCGATATACTTCGGTTCGAGGTAGGCTTGTGCTTGTTCTTGTCTTTGTGTAGTCAGTTTGTCTTGCTAAGTAGTGGTAATTGTGGTCCTTCTCCTTACAAGAAGAATCGAAGTAAATATTCTAAAATCTTTTGCAGTGGTATATGGCGTAATCTAGCGATGAATTTCTATATGCGGTTCATAGTGAACTGTTTAGCTAGAACTTGGCATGTGAGAGTAAGTTTTACTGTTTCCTACGTTGATAATGTACTGTCATTGGGTTTTGATTTTGAACTTCTTAATGTAACATGCTAACGGACTTATTACCCAAGGAATTGTAGCCAGTTGAAGGACTTTTAATTGAATCACTGCTCCAAATATTATTTTAACATATGAGAAGTGTGGTAAATATTGCTGAATTTGTCAGTGTTTTGGGTCCAACATGTGATTTGGAACCCTATTGGCCATTTTTGATTTCTGGAAACTGTATGTAGGAGTCTTGTCTTCTTGTTTTCTCGTTTGCGTTGATGAAATCACGAACTCATTATTATTGGAAATATTTCATATGCTATGTAAGGTGCCGAATTCGATTGTGCCTAGGCTTTTCACAAATAGCAGTAACAGTGGTTCCGGGGTTTTGGAAATCTGGTGGGTTTTGGTAGATTCTTATTCTTTTTAAATATATTCCCTTATGAACCTAAATTTTATCAAGAGGTTAACTTGCGTTCCATGCTCCAGTTCAGTAGTATCAGTGACATGTTTTCCCGAGGTGGATTCTTTAGACGTGGTTGACAGGCACCAATTTTAAATTACTGCCACTAACCAAGTTCACGACTCATCCTTACGATTTGGTGCAAAAATACAAGGGGGATTCCTTACCAATTTAATTGCATGCCTGGTTTAATGGCCTTCAAGTTAAGCTTTGGTGCCTTACAATTTTAACTTAAAACGCATAATTCACTTAGCGTATTGATTAAAAGCGAGAACGCTACCAACATGTCGGTGACTAAAAGAAAGTAGCCTTGACTTCCGGTTCATACGTATTTTAGGCTCCGAGTAGTCAACGATAATGGACGAACCTCCGGCGCAGATGACTGAACTTGACCAGATCAAGTTCAAGATGAACGCTGTTACGGACGAGGTGAGTTGCCAAGGCTAGAAGAGCGTATGATTCTGTGGCGTTTAGTCATACCCGATATGCAGGTGTTTTTTATTGGTCAGAACAGCAAATAGCTCGGTTTTTTCGAGGTACTCTTCGTGCAACCAGTTGATTGGTAGATCGGTTGAACGGATGCTTTTTTACTAGCCAATTAGAAATGAGCGTACGAAGTAAATCAGGCATTTTTCGTACTATCAAGCTTGATGTGGGTCGTCGGTATCATACTGCTGAAAAACTTAGCGAAATGGGTTATTCTCGGATTTTGATAAATTTTGGCACACACTGAAAAAGAAACCAATTCTTCATTCTGATTTTCATTTGTATATATTATATTCAAAGAAAACTTTGTAAAACTACAAGTTCACTATTCGAAATGTTTGGAAATCGAAGGGGAAAGAGTTCAGCAACTGATCATCTTGCTCCCTGTGGCCCTGATGAGATTCGGATGGAAGATGGAACTGTGAGGATTATGACCGAGACAGAATTGCTTGATAGGCGGATTGATGACGCCACGGAAGAGGTTAGATTTAGTTTCGCAAACATTCTCTTTTATCGTTTGTTAAAAGCAGTACTTTGAATCATAATCAGTCTTAATTACTACTAATTATGTGCCCTAACACGGCTTCGCAGCATTATCTTGATGTGTCAATTCTGCCTTGTGTTCCCTTTTACGTGATACATAACCTCGGTTCATGTATATTACTACTCCTGGAGAAGCCTTCAATCATTGGCAGTAATGTGTTGCTTGCTATATTCATTGCTGTTCTGTGGAGGTGCTGAAGTCTTTATTATAATCTGTTTTACTTGGACACAGTCGATGTGCTCACTAATTAGTAGCAAATTTGTTACAAGTCTTGAAGGCTGAAGGCATTTTTTTTCATATCATAATGGGCGAAACTGCTCCTCTGTTCCATCTAAACCACTTTATTTTTTTGTCTTTGAAATATAGAAATGGAATTAAATTTATGGTATTCAGTGATCTTGGCCAACAAAAGAGGCACTGTAGTTCATGACTTTAATTAAACCCTACTATTGGCGAAATGTGTTGAAATAAGTTTGATACCATGCTCGTATTCTCCAAACCCTCTGGTTTTTTATAAAAATATCAATTCGGTTTACAAGAAACTACAGGGTCGTAAAACAATGAGTGTCGAGAGGATCGTGAATTAAGCAGTTTGGTGTTTGTTGGGCAAAATTAACATTCTGTCCTTCGTTTCATGCTTGCAAATGTAGCAAATTATCTAGGAGGATAATTGTGAGATACACCATCCTCCCGCCATGAAGTCATCGCAGTTGGAAATGGCTTTACTTTGCTCAGAATTATTACAAATATTTTGACACCAAAGCTAGTAGTCGCATCGATTTGTCTAAATACGTGTTAACTTCGAGACTATGCATGCATCTTACTTGGAATTCCAGTATTCAATTATGTGGAGAAAGGCGCCATTTTGGGATCTCGTTGATAAATACACCCCATTTCCCAATTCCTTCCCAAAGTATGGTCGATGGAAAACTTGACCTATTTGGTCTTGGAGACGGTGGTTGGTAATAATGGTCCAATACTGCTTTCGCCGCATTCTCGTGCCATGTATCCTTTTGAAAAATAGCCTCAATACAGCACCAGCAGCAACTATGATAATGACAGTATCATTGGGGAGTTGATCGGTTGTGATAATTGGCATGGCTCCCTTGTCCAACTGGGCTTTAGAGGTTTCACGAAATACATGGAAAATTTCGATTGAATCGTGATAGGTACGAATGGGAATTGAAGATAAACTGATTTTGGGTAGTGTCAATGACTTTTAGACAAAGCTAAAACGCTGACCGGAGTGGACGTTATGCGAATGCTAGTCGTTTCAATCATTAATGCGTCTGCATTCCATTGGGTTGTTCATAAATGCCCGCTTAACAGGTACGTAGAAAATCCACTGCATATACTCTACGCATCTATTTATGAATCATATTTCCGAATTTCAAATGATAATTGGGAAAAAATTGAAGTCATGCTCGGAGTACCTTTTTTGGTTCCTGCCAGGAGCCTGATGTTGCATTTTTAAAACACTTCACTGACATTCCCACTTATTCTGTAACAGGCTTGACTATGATGCGCTATCATGATGTCATTCCCATCTTTTTTTTTCTGTTAGTCTAAATCGTTAGTTTTTGCAATTGAGTCTGCTTGTCAGGTTGACATTTACAACGCTTCTTTCCTACCTCCTCCCATGGAAAATGCGAATGAAGAACCAATGGGGAAATGAGTAGTAGTTGTAGGTTAAATCCGTAGCTGAGTGATAATGCCGTTTTATGCATAATTCCAGACGTCGCTCTGCTTCTGATCTCATTAATAGAGTTCCTACTGTTGAGCTTTGCGCTAACACTTACTGCCTCCCGTAAATACGGAGCAATAGCATGTTTCTGCCGTAACATTATAACCTAGCTGGCTTGCAACTTCCTGCTCCTCGCGAAGGCGTTTTTTCTACAGATGAATAAATAATCACCACATTATGTTCCACACTTTTACGAATTTAAATGAAAGGTATGAGTCGAGGTTGAGGTTCCTTGAATTGTCATTGGAACCATACCTTAATTGTTGCGAATCAAGGAAGACCATACTAAGCATAGGAATTACGCTCCAAAACATTGCTTTTTGAGTATTCAAAGTTGCGTTGATTTGGGCACTATTCCTCCACGCTTACAACTACTTACTCCTCAGACTCCAATTTCTTTTATTAGGAAACAGTTATCCGTGGAATCCGAGATTTGCTGTGTTGAAATGTACAGTTACCCTTTAATAGGACAAATCCCATTTTACAACTTGCATCTCGAGGCAGTTTCGAAACAGTGAGTACTAGAGTCTTCAGACCTTGGATTTGATCTTTTGTACTACAAATAAGGACCAGCTTGGAATTTCTCACATTTCGTAAAGTATTTTTGAATGCTATGGTTAGCATGATTTTGCTAATCGCTCCTCATGGTGTCTTAAAATTTCGGCAGTCTCCAACATTTTCATTTTGAGCAGTCTTTTTGGCTTCGTTGGTAGGAATGAACGAAAGGATGGGTCGCTTGAGTAATCCATAAGACCTCCCGTGGTTCGCATTATATCTTTACTCCATTACTGTTCGCTTTAATTGTTGTGGACCCTAATCTGCATTTACATGTCACTTGCCTGTGGGTGTGAGAGTGCGGATGCCTGCAGTCAATTCGAGCAGTTTGGCGGTGCTAAGCAGCCGGTTGCCAATCAATCATGGTTCTATAAGCTTGAATGCTTATTCCCCTTATTTTTGCATTCGAAGCTGGGGATTTTTTTCGGGTAAGAAGTGATTTCCCCCCTTTTTAGGTCTTATTTCGATGGTGCTTGCACTTTGAAGATACACGCTTTATTTGGAACGAGCAGAAGTGGTGCCATTTAACTCACAACTGTGCCGGTGGCTTAGCCTCCAATTTGTATTTGTTCAACCGCGTAATCTTTTTTACGTCGTCTATGCCTGGCTGGGTTAATCTGTTTAATTCATTGCCTTCCAAGCGAGAGTCAAGCTTCTTGAATGAAATCCTTTCAACGAGGCACAGCAGTTTATTTCCTGAAATGCGGAAAACTTTTCAATCCATTGATTCTCGGTCGCCTGGCCCTTACTGACGGCTACTGTATCAATATCTACATAAAGTATTGATGGAGTGCTTTTGCTTGAGAGGAGGTTAATTTCATTCGTTTTCAGAAACAAATTTGTGATTTCAGAAGGCATGTTACAATGGCATTCTGGAGCGCTAGTGTGCTCAACGTATTCACGTGGAGGGATGTTTTTCGAAGTTTGGTCGAAGACGCAAGCGAAGTCATGTTTTCAAATAGTGATTGACTTCTGGCAGTGTGGATACACTGTCTTGCTGGTAAATTTTATTACTTACGGGTGGTGAAAATCTAAAAAGGGGACGAGTTGATTTTTGGAGACTAAAGGAGAAATGGGGGTGGAAATTGGGTTATACACTTGTTCTCTGCAACCATGCTTTTATTGCGTTTTAGAACAGGAAATGACGGCATTAACCGTGTTTTAAGCATAAATTATGCCTTTTGAGGCGTAACTAGTTCCACTTTTCTGCTCTATATTGTACTGACAGGATTTAGTATTGCGTCGGTGTATTACATCATAAAGCGAAAAATATTTTTACAGGCTCTTGCGGACTTTCCTCGTGCTCATTGATATACAGAGATAAGCTAGTGGTGGAGAGCATTGGAAGGCCGTGTTGTTTTGGGCGGTAGAGGCGCTACCCAATCACTAGCTGAAAGTCTGGTATTGAGCTTACATTTGCAGACAAATTGGTATGTGTGGACGTCGCCGAGACGGGACCTCTGGATTACCCATTGAGTCGACTGGTTAAAACGAATCTCATAGTGCATTCGTATAAAGTTCATAACTTGAATTCAGCTGAGAAAAGGATGTCATAATGGGGGTGAGCACAGAAGTGAGTTGGTTTCGTGCCTGAAAATGGCAATGTTTACGCGACATCATGCCTTAAAGTGTTTTTGTTAAACATGAGGCTTAATAACCTTGAAAATTCGGTCATTGATATTTTTCTTGGGCTAAAGCGCATGGTTATCACCGACCCCCGTCTTTGGTTGACTTGAAATCATGTAAATTTGGGTCTCCATATACAAGATACCACTTATCTAATTTTCCTCGCTTTACTCATTTTTAAGACGCTGTTTCGGGGCACATTTTTTTTGCCTGTCCTGATATTTTGGCACTCAAATTTTCCTAAAGGACAAGTTTACGTTTTCTGAACCTGCACCAGATCGTAACGAAAATATATTAATATTAAATTATTTTCTGCACTTTAGTCTCTCGATGCTACACGGCGCATGATGGCGATGTGCGAGGAGGTGAGTCATTGTATCCAGACCAAGTTTACGCCATTTGGCGACTTCCTCGTGAAATTAAGCCCTAAGTTTACTCAAAACGCAAATTCGTACAATCCTTTCCCATTTTTAATCCTTAAGCGATTTTTCGAATTTTGTAATGCTACTATCTTTGAACCCACCTTTACGTACTCTATTCAAATTTGGTTTCAGTAACCCCTAACCCAAATGTTCCAAAACTGAACTTGAGCTTTTAAGCACGATCTCAGCCTGTCTTAAACGAACTGTGATCTTTTTTCGTCAAAATAGACGAAATGCACATTTTCACTTCCAAGTTTGAAAACGGGATTTCAAGGAGATGTAGTGTGCTTTAAATTTTTCCTGCACCAGGGGTGTCTGCTCTACAAACTCGGCTTTCTTATCAGTTTCAACACTTGGTGGTTTCGCCTTGTGCAGCGCTTAGCTGACGTTTAATCAAGGCGCTTCACGCGATATGAAGAAGAAAAATCTTCAGGTCGTAAGAATCGCATTAAAGTGTTAGATTTGTCACTTACTATGGACAGTCGGGCCTGCCCTTTGATGTAAATGTATCTTCTCATGGCCTTCCTCCGATAATATTACAGGTGTGTACGCGATGCGAGATAATTATTTGTTTTTGTGAACCCTAAAGGACGCTGCTTTGTGTGCGAACAATGAAAAGTTTAAGTGTATTTGTCCTGGTTGATGTTAACAGTTCATTGTTGCGGTGTTGTTTAGCGAGTGCCCAAAGTGACTCCTGCTTGTCTGTTTGGGGTCCAGAAAACTATTAGATATGTGATCGGTGTATGCTCGAATGCACTTGGGTTTTGCTTCGTTTTCGAGGCGCCAAGGCAGTTTTATTCCGTGAAATAAATGTCGTTTTTGAATTTAGCGCAAGATTTTACCTTGAGATGGGTGCCAAAGTCTTGTTGGATTGAAGGAAATGCTTCATGCACTACTCGTCTTAAAGCCTTTACTTCAGAATCTGAACTGTTTTTTATTAAACAGTTGGTAAAAGTGCCATCTGGTGCTTTCTGTGGACAGAATGGCTCGAATAGCTAGTAATCTACTGGGATATTTCCAGAAAGGTCAACTTAGACTGGTCGGCACCGATTCCATGCTACACAGCAACAGAGAATAAGGCTTTGTTTTTGACTTTGTTACGTCAATACCTGCATTAGGTTACTGGGCGGTCGTGAAAGTTCATCGGCTGTCATCACACTAAGGATGCGCGGTTCTAAACATTCCGTTCTAGAAAAGCTGCAACACTAATTTAGTCCATTTCATCAAAAACAGGCGAAGGAGGCTGGTATTTCTACATTGGTCATGTTGGATGACCAAGGGGGTAAGCAATCCTTATCCGTTGTGCAAAAAAGTGTTGTCATCGTCTACTTCTCGAGTAATTTGTCTAGGAAAAGTTGGTGCTACAACTTTTTCACTGCATTGGGGTCGTTGTGACCCATCTTTCGGATGTTATCCTGCACCTTTCTGTTTGATAGTGAGATGGAGTTAACTTTTTTGCCTTAGATTATGTACTTTTTCAGAGCAACTGGACCGTATCAATGAGGGCATGGATCAGATTAACGAGGACATGAAAGACGCGGAAAAGAATCTGGATGATCTAAATAAATGTTGCGGTCTTTGTGTGCTACCTTGGAACAAGTAAGTCCCGTCTTACATAAATCAGGCTCTATAAAAACCAATTGATACGCCCCATAAATTTGGTTTTTTAATGTTATCTCGTCATAATTCTCCAAATGGAAAATGGGATAATTTTATGCAAGCAGGAATTATGACGTTATGACGTTCTCTTTCAACTTTGGCAACGGCAACGTTAATTTAGCCCCTCCTGCAACTTTAGTTTCATTTCATTTTGAAAAAAAAAACAAAACGGCGTTGTGTATTGAACGTTTGTTAGAGTTGCTTGGTAATTTTTACCGAACCGCGACGATTTTAATGAGCACCTATCATCACAAAATTATTTCATCAAGCTGAAGCAACCACAGGTTTTGGTTGATCCCATTTGATTTCGCCTTTGTAGAATGGGATGTACATAAGTTTCGTAATGCGATGATGTTTTTGAGACTCTCCAAAGCTTTTATGCTTTGGGAACTTGTGGATTCAAGAAAACTTGCCTTTTTACTGTTATCCTCTATGAATGGTAACCACTGAGTTGGGCGAGGCTGTGGTGGGTTTAAATGCTTTAGACCCGTTTTGCAGGCGGAAAGGTAAGAGTGACTTCGCAAAACAACTCAAGGACGAGGATGGTTTCGGTGGTGGTGATGGACCGAGAATAATCGTTGATCAGAACGGGATGGGTCCGACAGGCGGATACATCACTAGGTAAGCAGTATAACTCCTTATAATACTTTCTCGTTGATTCACATCTGAGTTGCAGTGGGCGCGTCTATAACGATCCAAGTAATGTCAAATGTGAATATTCAAGGTTTCCTTTAGACATCTTTTTATTGCTTATATCTCTTTCAAAAAGTTACCGCAAGACGGCTCATACTCTAAAGCGGATTATTTTCAAGATTCTTTTTTGCTATTGCGGCTCTCCACACGAATGTCGCCTTATTTATTGCTATGCCTATCCGCTTCCACTTCCAGAACTCTGACCCAAGGTAATCGTTCTCAGCTTAGTCCTTTGGTATAAATAGGTTTTTCAAAATTTCAGCTGAAGTCAAATCGAACCAATGAATAATCTTAGCGTCAGGCGAAATAATATTTGCGGCGCACTTTTTTCTGATGATTGCGTGTATATTTGGTCATTCTCTCTTACGTGGTTCTTATTTTTTGCCAAGAACTTACCAAAGCTATTGAAATTTGTTTTTTCCTTGAGTAGTTAGGAATGCGATTCAAATACAAGTACTTACCACTTTCCAAGTAGAGCGAAAAGGATTGGTGATTGTGAGATTTACGTCAGAAGAAGTGGAATTGATAACTGTACCACTAGACTCCCATGCATAGATGTGGGTAATGTACAAATGCGTTAGTACATCTATATTACGATGGATGGAAGCATCAATCTTGGCTCAGACCATTCTCACATCGCTACAATTAAAAATAGGGCCTACAATTCTAGTGTTGTTCTTGATTGCTCTATGCGAGGTATAGAGGGCAATTATTTACTAACCTCGACTTCTTACCGTCTTGTTACAATGGTGCGTCTCAAAGGCTTGTACGAGTAGCCATTAAATCCGTGCCCCCTTTCTCGCCAAACTAGTGAAAGGTGATGGTCGTGTTACCTTCTCGCAGCTTATGCCTTGTCATCACACAGTGTTACATGAAAAACGGAACAGCTAATCGTTTTTCTGATGCAGACCATGCTGAACTTAATTGCCTTTGAGCGATTTCACATACGAATAGTGTGCTGATGATATTACTACTAAGAAAACAATCTGATGAACAGACAATTCTTCCTATGCGCATCAATTTGGTACGCAATGTGATACTGGGTGGATTTCACCGATCTGTTTACGGTGGGCCCCGCCTAAGCTTCTGCTTTCTTCCCCTCTTCTGTGCTTTGCATCGCTAATTAAACTTGTGAGCATCTTTGTTCTGGAGGGTCGCAATTTTCCCTTTTTGACCCCGTTCCATGAATTAAAGTAGGTTATCTAGTTATTTGTCTTTATAGTGTGCTTGGCAAATGTCATTCACAAAATATCTTTCCCCAAAACCCCATCCTTCTACGTCCCTGATATGTGTTTGCATTTCATTATGTAATTTTAATGTTGTATTCTTTAGCCTAATTAAGCTTTGGATAATATTTTGTCAAATGTATTGCCGGAACTATTCGAGCTAGATAGCCATGCATTGCACAGAGTTGTGAACTGATCTCGTCTGTCCGAGACTGATGTCAGTGGTGGTTTTTTGAGCTATTTTCCCTTCAGAATATTCGGCTCTTTTTGCTAAAAGAGATTGAATAAAGGGATTACGGCCTCATTCCAATGCGTTAAAATGTGTTGCCCTTCAAGATATCACTAACAGTAAATTAACGTTTACTTGGAGTATGTATTCTCACTTTATTGCATTGCCGCACTTCGATTCTTGGGCCAAGACGCACCGTTACACCTTATTTTTTTGTGCCGACAGAAGATTTGCCTTTAGTTAAATGAAAAGATCTTTTTTAATGCACTTGAGGAAAGAACTTCATTCTGCAGCTCTTCAGCATTACTTGCACCCCATTCCGTATTTAATAAAATCCTCAATAGGCCTAGGAATCAAAACACTGCCTTCATGGCTATGCACATTATATGGAATTCGTTTGTATCTTGGCTTAAGAATGACTATTCGCATACTGGCCGACTCACCGCGGTTGTTCGGCTGCAGTTAATGCTGGTATTTTCTAATGTGACAGTTCTCACGTTTGTATTTGGCAGGATAACCAACGATGCGCGAGAGGACGAGATGGATCAGAACATGCAGGAGGTGGCGGGCATGATCGGCAATCTGCGCAATATGGCCATTGATATGGGCAGTGAGATCACCCAGCAAAATACGCAGGTCGAGCGCATCCACTTGAAGGTGCGTGCTCTTGTCACCTCTCCCTTATGGGAGTTATATCATATTTTGCATTGCCACAGAAATATAAAAACCATGCGGTGTGTGATCAAACTTTGTCGTATGTTTGACCATCTCCTTCCCTTGTCTTATGTTTAGAATACTCATGAGCAGTAGAGATGTTTCGCACTTTATTTGGCACCGTCTTTCTAAGATTTGTTCGTTTAAGGGGAACTTTATCTGCAGTAGGAAATAAGATGAGTTTAAGTATAGTTGATGGAGATGGAGGTTTACATTATCACATGCGGGAATGTGATATGAATGGGCATGGTTTTAGGCAAAGGCAAACGCCGACCGCATAAAGAAGGCCAATGAGCAGGCGAGCAAACTGCTGAAGTGAGGGCTGCAGTGACACCTTGTCCGTTTTCATCGTCTGTTCCATCCGATCTGCAAGACGGACATTCCACTTATCTCACGTGCTATACTGTAACTGTGTACCTCCCAACGCCACAACATTGTCATCTCACAATTGGACATCAATTTCACAACGAGATGTTACATACTCTATGGCACTGCCAACAACAGAAACGTTTTATGCTATATGGGTCTGCTCGCTCATATATATTCCAGTTTGTTTTAGTTTCCTCCCTCCTTACTACCTCTTTGTCCGTCTGCCATTGCGTTTCCCTGTGTCAGAGCTATGCATTCCTCCCCCACTGTACGTCTTTGGGTGTGCCTGCGTGTACACCTACTTATCTACTTACCAGTACTAGGTTTGTGTGCTTGGAACTATTTCCGTAGTTTGAGAAACTATTTATCGACATCACATCCCTCTATTGTTTTTTTTCGCGTACAGTAGTGCATTTATGAAACCAAGTCACATGTATGAACATAATTATATCGGTTCGCTGGAGCGGTTTTCAATATTGATTATCATCTCCAACGGAGTTATACTACACTTTGCTGTCACAAAAGCTGATCTTGGCACTAACATTTGTCAATGCTTATGGGAGTTTCAGAAAGGCTAAGATTTGTGGTTCATTGAGTATTTGTGATTTTGCTTCAATGTGACCGGGGTCCGTGCGGAGCATCTATCGATTACCACTGTGAGAGCGCAAGATGATTGGCTTATCCACGGAAAGAAACTTGGCTGGGATAAACATCTGGGTCCAAAATACAAGGTTGTGATCTGGCTGCTTGTACTCGGTGGAATTTACAGAACCTGGTTAGGTTGGCATGCGTACTCCCCATTGTGTAATTGATTTGTAAATGGGATGTGGCCTCTCGAAGTGGTCAATTTGTTCTCTATCTTCTTCTCAGCTCTACGTCTCGCTGGCAGGGCTGTATTTTTGGAATAATACAAATAATCAAAGTAATAGTGCACTTGTCACTTACAAACGGCTATTGAAGACTGCTTTAGGATTGGCCCATGATCTCTAATAGAAGGAAGCGCCGAAGCTGCTTCAAGTAGTCAGTTCGCCATTCCTTAGTGGAAATAGGGGTAACGAGAGATATTCACACGGGTCAGATTGGCCAAATCAAAACCTAACTGTGAGTAAGTTGAAACATCAGGAGACTTCAGGTACTTCCTTTGGCTTCAAACACCGGGAGAAGCCGTCGATTGTTTATTCCGGTGGGTCATTTTTTATGTTACAGGATATTACTGCTATCAACTCTACTAGGAACTAAAAATATCTTTGAAATTTAAACAGCTGTTTGACCGTGTGCGTGAGAGCAACCATTATCGAGCAGTTATTTGGAATTAGTGGTCCGTATCATTATGGTCGGCTTAGAAGCTGTAATGGTACTTTGAGGCAATATCTTGCGGCGGAAATAGGCGTTAATCTAAAAAGGGGATGGGTGAATGAAGATTACCAGAGAATTGCATTTGTTTGTGGAGTGAGAACCGGGTAATACTGAGGGGGGGTTTTGTTCATCCTGGTATTATCGTGGTGCAAGTGACTACATCTTCCGCTCAATTTCTGTTGATCAATTCTAATGCAGGTATACATGCTTTTCATGACTAACACAAAGGCTGCGACGAAATTCCGCTAAATTAGTTCTCAAACTAGCCATAAAGAGGAAGCAAATGAGGATTGGGAATGATTCAGCTGAATAAAACTTCATTTGGTGCGGAACTATTTTTAGGGTCTTTTAGTGTTCATTCCTTCTAACTGACTTAAGCGAAAAGAACTGACATCATGAAACCAGTCTGACTGCCTCCTCAAAAGTACGCCTCTAATGCAAGCACTCGAATTTGTGGTCTCTTGGGTTTTAAATAAACGGCGACTTTCTGGATGTGAAGGTACCGAAGGTTTTTCTGGCAGAGAAAGTGTTTTGAGATCATGACTGCAAAGCGAAATCTACTAGTTCGAAGTCTTACCCGGACTGCCTGCTTTCAAGCTCAACCTCCCTGTTCCAGTAAACCTAATTATAATAAATTGTTTTCTTTAATCTAGGAAGTCACTACCTGCGTTTTCTCATTTTGATAAAACAATGATAGACTGAATGGGAAATTACATACTTCTTTCATCGAAAAGGAAAGTAAGTCTTAGACAGATGTCGGTATCTAGTACTACTGTAAGTTTTGTTGGTACTTTGCATTTTGTGGTGAAAATATGCATAGGTTTTCCTTATTCAAATTCGATGCACGAGAAATTTTATTGAATCATGGGAAATCTACCCAGCGTAATAGATGAAGGCAATGAAAAGTGTAGTTCTTCCAAATCCCACTTCCCCTTAGCAGACGTGAATATGTTTTTGAGGAGATTTCTTCATCAATCCGAAAAGCTAAACTCTGGATCGACGTTGACTGCCCTCATCGGTTTGCCGACCTTTCGATTGAAAGTTAGTTCGACACATAATTTTATTCTAGTGGGTAAAAGTTTGAACTAGGTGAGTTCGTATAAATGCAATTTCATTAACGGTAATTGGAAACAAGCGTCATCAGTTAATAGAACAATCACACCATGATTCACATGGTTGTGTGGTGACTTCTTGCAGTTATCGAGGTGTTAACAGATAGTTTGCCATGCTGGCCCAGGCGTTGGCAAGTTGCAGTCTTTGTAGTTTTACTTTTGACAAAACTCCCCTGGAGGATAATCTAGAATCCCGTACTTTTAAAAGGTGAAAGCCAATGTTGAGAAGCCCAAAATAGCAAACTTTATGTTTGATAGGAAAAAGCTTGGTTTTTGCCTCAAGTTAGTAATCTATATCTGCTAAAATCGGTAGCTACCCTTGAGACTTACAGCATTCAGTGCACGAGTGGAATTAGAAGGAGAGGGTGAAATGGTGCTGTTTAGCATTTCATACGGCACAAGTACGGTGTTTTCCAGTGCATCAAGGTAGCTTATTTAAAAAAGATCCAAGACAATACTAAGGAATGCTCCAAATTAGGCTGAATGGTGGTTGACTTTTGCTAAACATCCGGTTTTCTTTTCTCAGTGTGGAGCCGGATAGTTATGACAATCGTTATCATTATCCGCCTCGAAAGTTATTAGCTTAGGGAACT
This sequence comes from Taenia hydatigena, assembly GCA_036345935.2. NCBI lineage: Eukaryota > Metazoa > Platyhelminthes > Cestoda > Cyclophyllidea > Taeniidae > Taenia > Taenia hydatigena. Next base: position 10,929,195 of record JADWOT020000008.1, read on the forward strand.
GTTTTTTAGTGGTGAAGCCTTTAATCTTAAAGAAATCCCATCGATCTAATTTGCCATTGGCAAACTTCAGATTCTCTGTTCTAACTAAAATGTGGATCTTTTCAGGTGTCAAACAAAGGATGTTTATGCTAATGTTGACTAAAAAGCTAAAACTACTTTAATTCATTCTCGATGCCATTGCCATCTGAGCTGCAGAGTAGGGTGTTTCGAGGTAGTTAAAGCTGATTAAAATGTAAAAGCTATTTCGATGATTGAATACAGTAGTTTTGAATGATTCAATAGGAAATCTATCATTCAGGTAAAATATCGTTAAATGCATTGCTTGAATTTTTAAATGGGTTCTAACACTCGAAACTATAGCATTGGGCTCACTCGTTCAAGCTGGCGGGAAAGCTAATTTGTTACTTAAAAGTATGTTTAAGGACGCTTTGTCTTCGTTCACAAAACCTTCGAAAGATAATGATAAAACAGTCCAACTTCACTATATGCTTGGTGCAAGTGTAACGCTGTTCACACTCATCCATCTAAACGCCATGCTTTCAATTTGCAATTCCTTTTACCTCTTTCCAAGAAACCCTTTTGTCCTAATTGAAGCTCTGATTCCAATTTCGAGTGGAAGCTGTTTGTTATAAGTTCAAAGGAAGAGTAGAGTGATGTTCCAAAGAGGTTCTGAATGGATATTTGCATAATTTGATTGGCAGCCAACAAGAATAATTAGCCGACTCAGCAATTCTCAGGCGAAAGGAGAAAGGAAAATGAGAGAAAAAATAAGCAATGCTATATTTTATAATTCTATTCATTTTCATTGATACTTGTGTTGGACATAATTTCGATGTGCTGAATGATGCTAGAGGCACGCAGGCAAAGAACCATTGTACCAATCGCCACACCAACAAATCGAGGGTTCGATCTTCACTATCAAGCTGGACTATACAGCGACAGTCCCAATGCAACGTCTGCCATAAAACATCGTGGCAGACTGTATTGCGCTCTTGGTCTCCCACCGCGCACACAACATCGTCGAACAAAAGTGCGCATAAAGGATCACCTACGCCTCAAAACTGTTTAATTTTGTGGATACTGAGTGAGAGCCCTACCGATGGTTGTTTCTCATTGCACATTTCATACCATTCTGAAAAGAAATCAAATCAAGAAAGAAAATAATTCATTCGAGCTAAGACCTAGTTATGAGGGGAACTTTTTGCTTAATAACCAAAGGTGATGTACTTTTGACATAAAATGAAGGGTCAACCACGCACCTCACAAAGTACCACCGTATTTTTAATGACTGTTGTTAGAGTTTCCTTCTCACCTCATCAATTGAGGAATTTAAAAATGTGGAACAAGCATTTAATTGAAGTACAATTCTCTTCTCCTCCTTATGGTGTTGCAACCTGTCGTCAACTACCCCTAGAGAAGCCTCAAAGATGCTAACTTTAAAACAGGTGTCTGCACAATAAATAGCTGAAACAGCTAACTATGTGATGATAGAATACGTCTGAGCATTTAATGTTCAATAGTGTAGACTAAACATCAGGTCATATCTACATAGTCACTAAAATAACATTAAAATGTAAGCACAACGCTTTATTTAAGAAAAGTGGTGTAATAAAGTTATGCAGAGTTCTGCAGAAATAGTGTGAGTTGATGTTGTTAACACCATAAAGGGTTTTTTCTTTTCACTCACTCTAAATATGCTACGTCGGTAGCAAACTTTGATTCGCCATGCCAGATCTTTTTGAGATCCTCAAAGGCAGGACGCATCGATAGTCGAGGCAAATCTGATCAAGGTTAATAAGCGTCAGATCTTTGCTTCAGCGAATAAGCAATGCAAACCGCTACTTGACTGGGCCTTTCGCTCACGCGCCTTATACAAGGGCTAACTCATCTCCAGAGAAGTAATTTTAACTGATTCTAGGTTTTCCTTGCGTTCGATGGTTAATTATTTATTAAACCTCTAACAGTAACACCTTCGTTACTAGTAGAGACACATGTAATGCATTTTTTGTTGATAATGCGAATTTCCAACTTTCTCCAAACTTCATTCCAGGCCTGTTTTATTTACATATTCAATATAAATAAAGATGAAGCATATGAAGCCAACCAACACATTACAACAATCGAAAAGGCTTTCAAACTAAGAGTTTATATGATGAGATGACTGATGGAGTTAATTAAAGCGAGATCCCTTGCAATTCTTCGAGAATAAATTACATTCTGGCACGCCTCCAATGGCGCTTTCAACAAAAATACAACTCTAATAATGGTTACAAATTCTCATCGAAAAAACCGACTGACTTAGGATAAAAATCTAAAGGAAATAATTGCGAAACACTCAGTGATGCTTTAAGTCGCACGTTATGCACAAAATATCAATGTTAGTGGAAAACCTTGTCTGAACGAATGCTGCAAGGCGGCATTTAAACGAATGAGACCGTAAACAAAATGCGTGCATAAAAATTAAAGTTGCTTGATAAGCAAGGCACCTTAGACATTTTCCTTTGAGAGGTAAATCGAACCGCAAATGAGCATTCCTTTTAAATGAAATTTAAGAAACCCATTTCTTAAGTTTTTGGCGTTACTATTAGATTTATATATTGAGTCCCTAGACTAAATGCCTTTGGTTATTATTTCCAAAAAATGGGGTTTAAATTAGGTCTTTTCTCTAGTTGATGGACCATGGGAATTGAAGCTCCTCCTATCGCTTGCTTCCTGACCATTAACAGAAGCACTAGTGCTCACTAGACAGAATGAGGAATCATAAGATGAAATTGAGGCTGCATACCACAAAAGCAGGATCCAGCGGGCATAACTAAAGGCATGAAACATCAATGATTACTTGCTGATATAAGTCATAAGGCAAAAATGGAATCACTTAGTCAATAAATACCGTTTAATCCAAGCATATCAACTTGGCAGGATAAACGGCCTCGCCTGGCACTTTCATGACGAAAAGTTGGATGGTATTTTGTTTCTCCATGCGCACTAACTCTACTAACTCCTGCGAGCCAACAACATACTGCTCATGATAGGCTGATGTCCAAGGGCGCAGCGATGCTCCATACAGTGAGCTTTTGATAGATTAACAAACAGTCTAGAATTGCAGAATACCATCGTTAGTACGAAAATTCCCCCTATAATTAAGATAACATTAATAGCACTCAGCAGCTGTGTATTCTTCTCTTTTGCTGCCATCATCTGTAGCTTAAAGCTACGCTTGCGATCAGTTACTCTTCCCCAATTTGCGATTTTTATCATAATTTAGAGCACAAATTTCTCTTCACTACACTTACTATGAAGGATTTATGGTCTCCCAAATAACTTTCAGTAGCACTATCTGTAATACTTTGTTTTTTATGACTGTGGGTTTCGGTTCGGGTCACTTGGGTGGCCATACTGCCCTAGCTGCATGAGCTGGCCTCCGGGCCATTCCAGCAACCCCGTTCTCTCTGTTTATTGAATACATACATTCTGCCCTAGCATTATGCCTTCTTTTGTCTTCAAGGAAGTCTCGGGCCGCTACACTATCTGAAGTTCAAAATTGATAGAGTTTTGGCTTTAGAATTAGCTTCATTTGCAGATGCGTCATTGACCATCCGCTGCCAAAATCACTGCGTCAAAGTAATCTGCAAATACACCATTTACTACGAGTCCCTTAAACCGCATTCGTCGATCAATTTGGCTTTCTTCTATCAAAGTATGGTCACATTTTACTCCGAGAATATGTCATTGTGTCCACATTTTGCATTCTTGTGTTCATTAACTCGCAGTACATTCGGAGATACTACCTTCCCATGCGCAACAAAGTAATCCCTTATTTCCCTTTTCTAAGCGTTAATACATAACATCACATCGTCTTTTGGACAAAAGTAAATGTCAGTTACCGTTGCAAATAATTTCACCGGCATCGGTCGAGGTCTTATTTTTAATTAATTAAATTCATCTACAAAAGTCAACGCAATAACATTTACCCGCTTTATGCGGCAAACCAGTGTTCAAATATATCTCGGCTTAGTTTTCGGGAGATTTAAGTGGGTACTAAACATATTTTAGAAAACAAAATTTCGATTTTTAGCTACTTTTGTGCTTCTTTTGTAAAAAGTGCAGTTAAGTGAAATTTTTAGTCGCCTATAGATTATCAGCCCAATGAAACCAGCCATAAGTTGGGGGTTTTGGTCAAGTAGCTTCTCCAAAGCCCCTTTTATTACATCGTTGCATAAGCTACAGTGAGCACAATGCTTGTGTCTCAAGGGAACTTTGCGCTTATCTGTCCTAATTGAGTTGTCAATTCTCGATCTATCTTTAAATGCAAACTCTAGGCTCTTATAAATCATATTTTGGGTTAACTTCAAAAGCTTTCAACTGTGATGTACAGTGTCATCTTACAGCGAAGCAATTATTAGCTGGCCGAGGCCCATAGCAGCTAAGTTTGCCGGTTCCCTCAAGTACATGCACCAAAGGTTAGCCTGTCTACGAGTCACGAGGTCCACTCCAAAGTAGGAGACCATTCAATTTCGCACTTGAGCCTGATGTCATATGCCCATAAGAAAGGACGATTGCGAAACTAAGTTTCCTTCTATACGGACCAATTTTTTCAAAAAATCCCCCTAACAATCCGCTTTGGCAAAGAAATTAAGGCAAGAGTGTAATCAAAAACGGTTGGGGAATCTGTATTCACACTTTGATAGGCATTGTGGCATTTACCCTCTTTACTGTTGCGCTACTTAAAGTCAACAAAACCTTTTCCCCTTGTGTGAGTGTTTTTCATTCACACCTCCCAAGATGACTCTTTGGAGTAAATAAAACCATTTAATAAAGTTGGTCATTTCATAGTCAACTTCCCAGTAATTAATGTCTTCATTCTGAACTTTAAGGCTGAGAAACGATGCTGCGGTTGAAAACTATTCGCTTTTTTGGGCCCGTGCCAATATTACCTTTCGCAATGCAAGTTTTTTGGCAGAATTTCATCCGCACTGTATCTTATAAGCCTGAATGCTTGCATTTATAAATAAAGGGACCACTGTAAAGCTTATGTTCTTTAAATGTGCTTTGTGGGCGAGAGGCGGGAGGACAATTTTAATCTGGTCGTGGGCCAACGTGGTCGCTCCGCTGAGCCCAAGATGCCCTCGTTTTAGATACTTCGCCTCCGCTACCCCATTATCCTTTCTCTGTGTATAGCAAAAATGTCTAGAAGCAACCAGCCTTCTCATAGCAGGGCTGGTAAAAGGGAAGAGGGAAAAGAGAAGAATCGTCTACAATCAAGCTGCAATTAAATCTCATAGGCAAATAATAAATGAAAATTTAATTCTATTCCCATTTGAATTAAACACGGAATTTTGAATTTAACTGCAACTACAATTCACAAAAGATGAAGTTATATTTGCACAATTTCGACTTTCCTGCAAAACGCTTTGCATACTCCCTCAAAATCTCTTACCTTTTCAAGAGTTGCCCTTTATTGGATGTTCAAGGGGTGTCATCATCCTTTTTATTTCCAACCAATAAGCAGAAAACACTGGGCGCTTAGTAATTGGTAAAAATTCTGCTCCAACTGATAAACTGTGCGTATTGCATCAGTAAACGTCTTTATTTAGCAAAAAGTCACAAATCTTACCACAGTAAAAACCTTTTGCATAAACATGAAATTTCGAAAGAAAATTTGCGTTCACAATTCATTGAAATGATTGGTTGTGCTGAGAGCACCTTCAGACAGAAAACAATTCGTTGGCAGATAAATTAAGGCCCTGTTTTGCAATTTGGTCCGTAACTCAAAGTGTTAAACTTAAAAGTAAAATTCTATTGAATTATTTGCTAAATTTGCTGGTTTATTAAAACAGCTTAGCATTAGCATTTGACTGCACCATTTTGATTGCATTATGTAACGCTAAATTTGCTTTGCAATTCACTTCATAAACCACTATTCGACAGAACAATGGATCTTTAATGCATTCTTAGAATTCCGAATCAAAAAAGCGAGGCGTAGAATAGAAAAAAACCATGCATCCTCCGATTAGTAGTCCACTTTTCATTCTCCATAGCTACCTCATTTACTAACCTTTAACGCACCTTCAGTGGTAGCCTTAAGCGAATGTTCAATACGCTGCTAAAACCTCTCCACTTTCCTAAGAGTAAATAGCGGGGGTATTCTTTCATTACAAAATACCAACGTATAACTAAATATGTTGCAATAGCTTTGATTGACAACATCCACGTGCATGCCATGCATACGTAGTGCCCTGAGACTTCCTTGAAGGCAGAATATATTCTCGAAACACAGAAGTGCTAAGGTCACTGGCACGGCTCAAAGGCTAGCCCACCCGGCGAAGGTACAACGCCGGAGCACCTGAGTAACTAAACCGAGTAACAAACAAGCATCCGATGCATTGCGCATAGTCTTCTCGATGATTGTTGAGGGTCTGCTGTGATATGCTGGCAGTGTTCCAAAATCGTAACTTTCTTCATTTGAGGAAATTTAGTTTATGAATTACCTACTAAGGACAGTATTTGAATATTTTCACCCTGGTTTACAACTCATTTATGCACTTAGAAACTGTATACTGCTTTCAAACAACCTTAAGAAGCAATATAACTACAATGACGCAAACCATGGTTATGGTATCTTTCGCCTCAAATAAGGTGATGTGCATTCTAAATTTGCCACGCATTCCTGTCAAAAAATACAACATGCAGGCTATTAATAAGTAAGAAAGATACTAAAAAGACAAGCCTATAAACGTGCTCCAGCTGACAATTGTATTTAATGATTATAATTAATGAGAGATCCCGTTTAAGTATTAACAGCTGCACCTAAATATGGAATTGTGTGGATTTTTTAAAGGCAATTGCTCATCTTATCTATGTAGAATTTTGGAGCTCAACGTCATGTTAATGGAATTGATATGTCCTTGCTGAGCACCGAAAGGAGTGGCCATCAACGTCCTATCAAGTTGTGCCACAATGAACCGATTCAGAAAGTGGACGGTATACCCTTATCATTCTTAGCCCTATAATTGCCTGAGTTCAGATCATGGTTAAATATAGCTTCAGAAACTAAAGGTACATTGTAAAATCAAGAGCACGGCTGAGGAGTAGTCAAACCGTTTTGACGAACAATTGAAGAATTTTAGACAAGGCGAAAAAATGATCGAGGTCTGACAAATATGGGCAGATCTATTTCTTGATCAAGTCATGGCATAAAAGGATATACCAATAATTTCAAGAAGTCGATCTTGGCAGTGGCGAAACCTACGCATGAAACTAGAATATACTTGTTTAATAAGCAATTACATCTAAATTAAGCTCCATTTATTATGGGATGTGGTATTTTACAGCCATAGACTAGAGCATATTTTCTTCATTCTAGTTATTTGTTCGCAACAAACAGCCCTAATCAATTCCAAAACTAAAAAAGACTTTCATTGTCACTTGAGTCACGAATTGGAGCCTAAAATATGCGCTGGATACTGATCAGCAGTGGTCTTACATTATCAGTGTTTTCTCATGGCAAACAGATGCTAAATTCCTGAGTCATTGTGCCGTCTTCGGGTAGACTGCCATTTTTTGCCTCTGAGGAAGCATTAGAGCACTACAATAGAATGGTATTTTGTCTAATCTTTTCAAAAACTATTTGTGGGTAATTTAGAACAATTCATGAATCTGTCCAGGTAGAATGTTGATCATACTTCGTAGCAGAATAGAGCTCCTTGGTAAGAAAAACATCATTTGAAAGTTGAAACTATGTAGCTTCCCGAGACTCCCCAGAGGACGAAGGAAGGCATAGTACTCGAGCGGAATATGTATTGCCGACGTGCAGCAGGACTTGGGGTCAGGCTGAGATACCATGAAGGAGGAACTAATTAAGGCGTTACCAAACCGAGAGTCCAGCGAATATTTTCACGGATCAACTCAAAACAGAGCTTGATCACCTTAAGTGCATCAACTATGGTTGCATAGTAATCGATGTTCCCGAAACATGCCTAACGCATTTTACTAAACATTGTGGCGACTTTCTGAAACATAATAAAAGAATTCGTTCCACCTTCCAAACTTTTGATTATTTAAAGTGGATTACCAGAAATGATTTTAGCACATAGAATTCGTTTTAGCAAATTCGTAGGCAATCATAAAGCATTACTTTCATGCATATATGGTACCGGTTTCTCAACGCACGCCAAAGAATTGTGTGAACATGATCGTCATAGAAAAATGTAAAAGCGTACTCAGAAAGAACTTAAAGTACAGCTTCATCTCCTTCCTAAGTCGGTAAATTCACAAAGCATTGATGGGGGAAGCATTGTTGTTTAAGGAAAAACCTTCGTTGTTAATTCACCCTCAGTAAGTGATCCTTACATAACATTTAACTCTCGATCCCCTGCAATGAGTAACAAGCTCACAGTCATATGAATAGTTTTTAGTAGCAATCAAATAAAGAGATGGAATGATTACGTTTAACTCTTCACTTATGTTACGTCAGCGAGGAAATTCACTTTCCTGGCAACCAAATATAGCTCTTGGGATATTAATGTCGACACCTTTCAATTAATGCACGTCGAATTTCGGTATCCGTCTTTATATTTCTGAGTTGATGCGATGTAAAACGTCATCTCACCTTTAAAAGGCATATAAATTGCCGCTGTTCAATACAAATGCGCATTTTACTCCTGTACATGTGAATTTCAGCACCATTATCTTTGAGGCGAGTAGTTGAGCCAAACTTGTGCAAAAAATTATGTGTTTTAATAATCCATTAGATTAACTGATGATTTTGACAATGGTTTTTGTTTATAACTTGATCACTTGTGCTAAGCGAAGATTTCGAGAGCATTGGGAGATTGCGCACGGAAGAGGTGAGGAGGCCTAACTGAAACCTTTGCCGTTCGTGCTTTCTTCTTACCTAAACGTGGAAGTTCTTGACATATTCGAGACTTTTGAAATTCGTCTATTCTTAATGATATTTCAGGAAAGCAAATTCGCTTTCAACTAAACCTCGGCTTTGATCAATGCAAATGAACCTTTAGTAATGGTCATTGTAGGCTATAAATGGCTTAAGCTTAGTGCATTAATCAGCAGGTCTTGTAAAAAGCGTGGACTATTCAAACGCTACTCATCATTTAGGATGCAGAAGTGCAAACTACGTTGTAGGAATGGTTACCCACATATTAAGTTTTCCACCAAAAAATAGAGACGTGTGTTTAGCAAACAGATCCATCAAGTGAACGTTAAGGTAATGACTAAAAACGGCAAAGATGCACTACTGAAACGAAGAGTTCAATTAATAATCAAAGTACTACATTTTGCCTTGAAGCTAGTGGTTCAAAGCTATTCGTCAAAGTAGGTAAAAGTGCTTATTTTTGGTTGTTTGAAAGTTTGTCGAGTTAATGCCAACAGTAACTTTGCACAAAATGAAGGATTACTAGTCCTCGGCACTTTGCGCTGGTCTGTACGATTTCTTTCGCAAATAAAGCCCAATGGTTTTGAAAAGATTAGCACACAAATTATGATGGTTGAGTCATGCACACTTTAAACTACCAATGGAGCATGCATGTTCACTAAAATAGCGTTACAAGCATACCCAGAGTTAAAAATTGAGATGTGGCCTTATTAAAGGTGATTTCAAATCATGCATTATTGATTACGGTCTTGCATTTCGACAGAGGGAGTTGCATAAATAATTTTTATCCAGGAAGCGCAGAATTCATCACCATCTACAAGCGAGATTAGCACTTAATATGAGGAATTTCGAAATTAACGCTGTTTTGAATGCTCAGACTTGTGTGTGCCGGTTATCAAAATTTACATGCCAAAACAAATTTATATTTTTAATCCCAAACAACAGCAGTAACAGCTTTTAAATACAAAGATACTATAGCATACACCAGTACTTCAAAAAGTGTTCTGTTCTATTTCCTAACTGATTTCCTTATTTATGATACTTCCTTCTCTTCTCATGAATGCGTATGCTTGGAGGAAAGGCGTTAAACGCGCAAGCAGCTTCTACTTCACCGCAGTTCATAAGCACTAGCTACAAAATGAACATGGAAAGGAGGATTTCTTGGTACTTGTTTTTGACTCTGAGATTGTGTGGCGCATAAAGAGGATTAAAGTGGTTGTCTAGGTGACTTGTGCGCTTTTACGTTACTTATACCAAGCCCACTACTTATGTTTCTGCCAACTTCAGGAATGAATTGCCAAATGTCACGAAAAGCTGGTGCTTCTACGTCTGCAACAAATATTTGGATTAAAGCTTTGCTGGATGTAAAATGAAGAAAATTATAGAACACCTAGTTTAAGATGCATTTTTTGATAGCGTAAATATTTGCGTTACCAGCAGCACAAATGTGGAATGTGGCAAACATTAAAGTACGTGGATAAGCCAAGAAATGGGCCGGAAAGCACATGGCGTGTGTGATGGTATAGCAATTTTCGGAGTTCTCCTTCCTCTGGAAAAACCTTCTTACAATTAACTAAATGTAATTAAGACTGTTGGTCGGAGCAAAAACAGTAATGTTGCATTTTTACTTCGCCGACGCTGATAACGCAAGATTTATGCCAGACTTTCTAGTTTTGCAGCGGTGACCGCTAAAAGGCGTGCCAAAAAGATTACTTTTAGTAAAATAATTTTCCGCAAATTATGTGGGTCAGAGCGTAACGATAAGGGTGCCCACATGAAAATCGAAAAGACCTCATCGATGAAGTGTTACTACGGGATTTTCTACAATATTTTATTTGCTGATTGCTGCTGTAAATAAACAAATAAAGGGCAGCACTTTATCACGCTTGTAGAGTCTTATCCTACTGGGAGATGAGTCAATTTGACCAGAAAAGGAAACAAAATTCTAAAACAGAGATAGAGTTTTGCATATTTTTAAGCACTATCTCAAGGAACATTTGAAGTAGACAACGTTATTTATTTAGCCTCCAGGTTTTATGCTTTCTCATTAAGCCATATGCGGTATAGAGATCTACTACCTGGGCACTAGTACAGGTAGCTAGCTAGATCGTCACAACTTCACTCCTCCAAACAATCGCACAGTATTCATTGCTCGGCTATTTAATAGCTTTTTTATGCATGAAATCCTGACTAGAATACAGCATTCGGCTAGTGCGCCATTTATATGCACCCGTGATATTCAACACTCACAGGAAGCAGATGGGAAGCGACAGTTAACGAACACATTTTCAAAGAATTGATAAATGAGAGCTAAAAATTAAATATTAATACTGGACCCAAGACTGCATCTTCTTAATACTGAGCTTATAATCAATGAGCTAGGAAAGCAAAATTATGCCACGGAATAGGTTTAAGAATAAGAAGTAATGTCGTTTGAAACCTGACTCAGTGTTTGGGTTTAAAATAGTTGATGAAAGATACTTCTCTTCAAATTCAAACAATCTGTCCCTTTAATTTCCTGAATTGTCACTAAAACAAGAACTCAATTATATGAAAAGTAGGATCGAGCTCAATGCGGATAAAAATTAGGTGTAACCTAGGTGAAGTCATACTGGAGCAGCAGTAGCAGCTATTAGTATTCACTGATTTTCTATGTTAAAATAAGTGTGATGTATCGCTACACGATTTGTTTTAAAAGCTGATGATCATAAGACGTGCTGAGGAAGACATTACAACACCGTTGAAGCTCCCTTTGAAAAATTATTTGGATTCCACATCACCAATGAAAGGATTGATTTCATGGACAAGAGTTTTGATTGAATCAAAATGCTCGGGACTCGTATTATTTCGATTGTAAATATGTTTAGCGCCAATGCATGTTTTCTCAATTATCGTCGCTAATCATTATATAAAATGAATCCTATGGCTAAATAAGCGTTAAAAATGATGGTCTAAAGTCAACAGGAAATTGGCCATCTTGGTGTTATACAGCCACTGATAAAAGGACCAAGCGCGGCAAACTTACTCGTGGAAACACATTGGTAATCGTAAAATATATAAACACTTAATTTTCTTGCACCTAAAGATGATAAATAAGCAGGAAATTGCATGCAAAACCAGGCTACGGCTCAGAGCAGTAAGTTTGATAGGACAGAGCGTACGTAGGATGAAGTTCGACGCAATTTTGTGACTTAATTTTGCAAATTAGCGGCAATATGCAGATGGAAATTAGATTTTTTGAAGCCGAGTGCCCATGCTTTAAATACATTTTGCATGGTCACTCGTAGAGATTAATTTACGTATTCACCCTGCTGCTTAATTGGCCGCATTACGCCTGATGCGCTCAAGGCCAGCATCTCAATATTTATTGCCTTTAAACTAGAGACAGCTCATAATTTCGAGTGAAAATAATTACCTCTAACACTGAAAAATCATCTGGATTATAAAGCGTCCAAAACTTTTTGGTACGGCAAGGTGGAGTAAATTTAATAGTGGAAAATGTCATAATTTGCTGTCGGTAGAGTCGCATTGATGCCAAGATAACCTAAAGTCACACCCCTCTCAAATGAAACGGCGTTTAAAAAAAATCTTGCTTTTGACATCGGATCAGGGACTCAATGTTAAGCTATTTGAAATTCCCTGCACACGATGAGTTAGACGTGTAGCAGAGCTAAATCAACAACAAATTTTATGTCCTTGTGTGTAGGCCTAGAACTTGAAAACCCAAGTTAGACTATGCTCTTTGGTAACGCTATTTGTTTAGAAAGCGATCGCTTTTACAGCTTGTTTAAGCGTTTTGCATAAATTGTCCTTTGAGTCAAGTTAACGTGCCTAATTATCAAAAGATTTGAAAATATTGCTTGTAAAAGGGGCCCCTGCAATTCGTTGCGCGCGGATAAACATACCTAACTTCAAATGAAGTCACGCAACAGTTAGGACTTTCCATGCACTGTGCGCGCTCGCAAATTCAGATTCAGGCATAACACACTCCTGGTTGATCTCACTAGACTACTTATACTTACGCTGGTCTTCCGGTCTTCGGGACATAAAATCTCACCTTGAGAACTGATTTAGGCATCCATTTGTTATTCTCCTTTCACAAACTCTACATTTTTATCAACTATACAATCAGAGGATAGCGCGAAATTGGCAATAACTCTAAAACTTCTATTTTTAACTACTCAAAAGAACACCTACAGGTCTTGCGCGAATGGGACACGGAAGACAGTGCATTGATGAGCCGATTAACAAAGCAACCCAGATTTAAGAGCTTCGACAGTTGATGTTAAAGTAGAATAAATGTACCTTGCAGTCTTGACTCCTGTATTTTGCTTCTCGCAAAAAACGAGACCGTATGAATTTGCTGTCGATTACTGATGACGATTTTTCTGAAAATGCCACTCAAGATAAGGCCGATATGCAAAGAAAATACCCGTTACCACACTAAGCTTGGACCGGATCGAACTATTCTCGCAATCCTCCCAACTATGCCTTTTCTACAACACAAAGGCAGCAAAGCACAAAATCGAGACGTTGGATCATTGTTTAACAAAAAACTGGGTAATAAAGTAGAAGTGCAGTGCATTACTTCTGCTAGAGGTTCCAAATCAGCAGACATAATCGGCCTTAAAGGTAGACCACTTTGAAAATTGGGGCTGAAATCCATTCGAATGGTAGCGCGTGGAGAGCGCTATCAAAATCAGGGAGATCCCTGAGAATGCATGAATTTGCTGCAAGATCTGACATTAATTTAGGCCATACCGACCACGTAAATGACGTATACAGGCTGAACGCCTTCCACTATAATCATCGAATAGAAAGCGTAAAAAGAAGATACATCAAAACTCGTCTTTTTGAAGTGAATGATGTGATAAAATATAAATTTTCTCAAAAGGTTAGTGGTTATATTTCTAGCAAAAGGTATTTATTAACATCCCAGTTTGTTAGCATAAATTTCCTAAAGTGGGTAGAAGACATAACTCATGAATAAACTAGTGGTAAGCCAGCTAAGATCAACTTATCGAAAGTAGTTGGCTCCCAATTTGCAAAGCAGCGACCGCGCGACCACCTACTGCTAACCCAGACTTCAGTACCCAAATTGTAGAGGGGCTTAAGGTGATAAAAGAGTGGGCTGATCGGAGTCTTCGTGACAAGTTTTAAGCATTCCTCCTGAAAATATACCTTATTATTTCACACATTCAAAAGGAAAATTTCCTGCCACTCACTTTGCACTGCTATTTAGAGGTTGATATCATTCAGGTACCAAGTTACTTCCTGTAAAACCTTGGAAAAACTTGCTTTCCACCCAACAACATGCATAAATGTTTTTTTTTTTAAAAATAAATTAACGTAAGGCATCTTTTTTTGTCAGTTTAAGCAAATGAGCTAACATTTAGAAGTCGAAATTGTGCGTTATTTACTTCTCCAAAAAAAGTTAAGACTAACGTATGGTGCAAAATCAGATTTTTCAGGATGCACAGTTTGTAAGGGATCGTTCATGAATGGCATAATTCGTTTAAATAAAATACGCAGATAATTTAAGTTATTCTATTTACTGATAAAATTTTGTGTAACCATGGTAATTGACACCACCATCAAAGATGAGCGGTGCTTTTTTAAGATTGCACATCTAAGTATCTCTAATCGAGTGCTTTAAGTAAGAGTAGGTGATGGTCGTCACGTGAAAACCTGCGGTGCCGAGCTACAGACACAAAAACAGGTCGAATTTCGGACTGAATGGGGTGACTCACACATACGGGTTTGAAGCATAGATATGTTGCGGGTGAGAGTCTAGAATAAACAGGTATACGGACCAGCAATTTGAATAATGTGTTGGATTTTGCAGCTTTTTATTAAGTGATATTTGTCTTCAAGCCTTGCACTCGTGAATTCACATCAAAGACGGTTAGATTCCGTTCAGAGAGACTTTTGAGTGTTTTATGCTCCATTGCAACATGACGGTTGCGAAAGTGAATTGCATTTGTCATGGGATTCTGAAACAATCTTGGAGCTTTTTATCGTAAGGTTATGAGGAAACATAGTGCCGCGGGAGATATAATCTTCGACAGAGGCAATTATATTACTGACTAGGAGGGGGTGAAAAGTAAGCTTTTGCATTTGGATTTAATGAATGCATGAAATCAAACCAAGAAAGCAAAATCATTCCAATAAAGTATTCTTTTGGTCTCACACCGGCCCGTCAAGGTTTTACTAATTCGCTTCGGACACTTTAAAGTGAAACAAGTCATTGTGGTGGACACCGGCATCATGCACGCGGTTTACTCCGTGACCTGCAACGAGCGATGCCAAATAAACGCGTTTCGGTGAGCTAATATTTATCCTAGCCTAATGTTTGCACTAATGAAATTTTGGATAGTTGCATCCTTCCCAAATAAAGCGTCTATCTCTTACTGAATTAAGACAAGTGGTCTGAGTCTATAGTTAAAGTAATGCGGATAGGAAGAACACGAATTACTGCAGCTCCACGAAACAAATTAAGACTATAGCCAAAACTCCCGTCAGAGGGCGTTGTATCACATGCACCCGTTATATTCTAATAAAAAAAACAGATGATTAGCGAAGGATAGTTCTTATCGCACAAAGTAGGGTGTCAAGTTGTGGGACAGTTTGGTCTGAGGCACTTTGCACTGACCGAAATTACTGTGTGTGAGGAAGGAGAAAGGAGAGAGAAGACAATAAATGGGGCATTAAAATTTTGTTCTTTTGAGAAGGGCGAGTTGATTAGGAAAAGCGCAAGGAAAAAGGAAGAGGTGGAGAAAGTGTGGACCTGTTTGTGTGCACATGAAGAAGGAGGGTAGATGTGCGTGCATGACCCCACTTCTGTCGTTCTGGTGTCCAAGTAAGATGGTAGGGACGTATAACACGAAAGCTGGCACGCTTTGCTGTCGAAAGTGTAGTTTGAAATAGTGGTGCTTGTATCATCCAGTATCTCCCTAGTACCTTGAGTCTATAGAAACGATATTGAGAAACAAGTGAAGATTAGAGGGATGTGCAGATTTTTACTAACCAACCTTCAAATCCAACGTGGATAAAGTCCATTAAATCAAATCAAATGTAACCTAACATTCTAAAACATAAAACTACATACCACCACACTAAAATAGCATAATAATTAAAGCATACTGTTCGCATAGGTGTCCTCAATTTTTCTAGGACTTTTCTCAAAAATGGTTTCCCCAGCATTATCAAAGATGGCATATTCGCCATCCCTAGATTTGACAACCGAAGACGGCAGTTTATCGGAGGCGATGGAGGAGATGGAGCTGTCTGATGAGTCAGTATCGTAACTATTCGGTCGCTTCTGTTTTTTCGGCACCCCCATAGTCTTTCTGTATGATTGTATGCGCGTAGGGAAGTCCGAACTTTGGCCTACGATCACGACACGACCGTAAAGACTAGGAATGGAGGAATTTGACGACATAGCGGAGTCGGGCCTTGGTTTGGCGGCATGAACAGCTCCACTCCCTTGCTTCGTTATGTTAAAGTAGGAGTCATAAGATTGGTCGTGACCATTCACTGATGCAGCTGCGTAAGAAGGTACTTGCTGCTCTACCATGATTGCTGACATCTGATGATCCCGAGTTGAGGAACGCAGTGAATCCTGTTTAAGTTTGGTTTCACTACTAACAAAAGTAGTTGAACGGCGGCGATGTCTGTGTGTACCACCTGGAGAAATAGAGCTCCAAGAAGATACTGATTCAGCTCGATGCCGAGATGAGCCGTGGTAGTGTCTGCGACTTCCGCCAGGGGAAACAGAGCTCCAGGAATCGAGGGACTCTGTGCGCTGAATAGGAATAGGGGGACCAGAGGAGACTTGGTTTGCTTCGACCCTGCTAACATCAACGGGAATGTTGCCTGCTGTAAGTCGCAATGGATAAGTCAACGTTCGGCCATCACACATCGTTCCGATCGAAGAACTACTCTTCAGAGCCGGTATGTCACCACAAAGTTGGGACGCGTAAAGACAGGTCTTGCTTGGCTTAGCGGTGATACTAGCATTGGTATCACCATATTCATCCGTGTCAAGACTAGGTTGGGAGGAGCTCCTCTGCTCTGTCATCTCGTAGTCCGTACCAACACCTTCTGAGATAGCGGTTTCTTCTGGATCACTTTGTGAGGCACCTAAATTTAGATGAACTTGACGATTCGTTGTAAGTTCCTTGATACACCTCAAGAGTAACGTTAGGTAAACACCTCACCTCGATAAGCCTACTTTGCCTTGAGGAGAAATAATTACTTCACATTTTAAAAAGAGCTCCATCTACTTACAAAAGGCTATATTTGCTGATAAATAAAAGTAAATCAATGGTTTGCTATGGCTATTTCCAAGAACACAAAAGATAAACCACCGTGTTTCCCCGACATCAAACCATTTCGCATAGTCATCTTGGCAGATGACTACCAGTTATACCATAACTGCATAAAAATGTACACAAATTTGACTTAAATGAAAATGCTGAGGTATTCCCGTCTGCCACTCCTAGAGATAAAGTGAACGCAGATAAAAAACTTACCGGTCTTTTTATTCCTTTTGAACATCCTCTTGAAGACACCCGATAATCGGTTACGCTTGCGCATCTTTTCATCACCTTCATGGCTCTTTTTGTCTTTCTTGTCCTTATCCTTGTCCCTTATCACAACTGCGGCAGTCGTAGGCAGGGTGGAACTCATGCCAGCACCGGAGGTTCTGAAACCTGCTCCATCGGAGGTAGGCAGCGTCGCCGACTTCGAACTGTAAAGGTTCATATCAGCAGAGATCGGAGCCGCAGTGCGCACTATATTGTCCTCCTGGGTGGCTACTACGGCGAAGTCACCAACACTGGCATGACCAGATGTGCTTAGGGCATTAAGGCTATTCAAGCTGTTTGAGCTCGCGGAGTGACCACGGCCCACTGTGACGCTACTGTAAGGCACAGGCTGCGCATTTCTATTAGTTGCATCTAGCCGCAAGGGCACATTAACGCCATTTTCACCGCACAGAGGAATGCCGCTGGTAGAGGAATTCCCAAGAGTCCGACCATGTTCCTTATCCACGAAGTTGGAGGCAATTTCAGCAGATTCTCCCTTGAGGAGGTTTTTCTTCTCCTTAGCGCCCATCGTGCCGCCCACAATGGTAGATTCACGTACACTGACATCTTTTTCCGGTGGTTTCGAGTGTTGAACACCAGCCGCTGAGCTTTGCACCAAAAGGGCTTCGTTGCCCCAATCGACATCTTGCCTAACCTGATAAGTCCCTGCGGATGTATCTGGTGCAGTCTCTAGGTTGTAGGAACCCCTTGCACCTATGATGGGCACAAAGCTTTTCCCATTAGTGGAAAGTAGGTCTTTCTGGGTCAGCTTGAGGGGCATCGTCGTATGCGTGCCGATGTAGGTAATATAATCACTTGACATGCCACGTTTGTCCCCAAGAAGATTATCTGCAATGTCTGCAGAATCTCCTTTTAATTTCCCTTCCTTCTCTTTTCTTTTGTGCTCTTCCTTCGATACACCCACTGTCTCCCCTCCCGCGCTTGTTAAATGAAGGGGAATATTAAGGGTGGGATCAGTGTAAGTGAGGCTTTCGATCGAGTTTTTGACTCTAGCCGAATTATCCATCATCTGAGCAGCAATAATAGGAGAGTCACCCTTAATTTTTGAGGATTTGCTTTTCTTTTTCCTTTTACCTTCCTCTCCGGCTACAGCCATACCCACACCAGCATCCAAGGAAGCGCCGCTCGTTGTTGATGTTAACGATGTACTTCGACTTCGCGATCTACTGCTGCGGCCTACATTAGGACTTCTGTTGCCGCTGCTATGTGAAGCCGATCTACTAGCCATAGCAGGTCCCGAATCAGGCTGCATTTTTTTATAAGTGCCGTGTTTTACGTCATAGGACTTCTGTGCTTCTTCCAGGTTGTAGGAGCCTTTGGGATGGGGACCTATGAGTGAACTACGAGAGGCTGTGTGTGAAGAAGCAGGTGTCGAGGTTTTGGGCTGCCTGCTGGCAAGCTCAATCAACGGAACTTTCACCTTCTCCGACGCGGGCTCTGGATTGACATAATCAGCACTGACATTCTTCTCGGTCACTAGGACGGCACCTGAACCAGCACCAGCAGTTTTGTGTGACTCAGGATGCTTCTTCCCAAAGGGCGACTTCTTTTTCGACTCCTTTCCTGGCTTTGGTTCTTTTTCCCCCTTCAAATCCTTCCTTGATCCCTTGCTAATGTGAATTCCTCCAAAAAGATGCTTCTTCTTATCCTTGCCCTCTCCTTTCATATTCCCATCGGCCGGTGGTGAGGAAACGGACCGTGATTTCCTGCTCCCATGATGGAGGCTGAATCGTCTCTTCTCCTTCTCCGGCTGTGTATTAAGATTCGGTACCGACGCGGCTCCTGTGACAACAAAAGCTCCAGCGCCATCTGCGCTAAGTTCACGACCTCCCTCTTCTACCCAAACATCTTCCAAGCTACCCGTAGAGTACTGATTCTCCCCTTGGACTGCATTTGGAATAGAGGTTTTAGAACCCTTTTTCAAATGCAGTTTCTCGCGAAGGCTTCGATGCTTTGAATCATGCACTCCAGCGGATTGGCCAGCGGAATGCTTTGCAGATAAGGGTAGGCTTGAACGTTTACCTGGGGTAGTTGCATTAGACGCCAGCGCGTCAACCGACGGACCAGCAGAAGCTTGTACGAGTTCCGCTGCAGCAGTGTTTTTTATGGTGGGTTGCTGGTCAAATCCAGCATTGAGTGGCAAACGACCATCTTCCTGATTTGTCGCTATTGACGGCTGATTCCGAAAACTTCCGTGGGTCGGCACCAGAACGGGAGACTTGGGCTTGCGGTTTGAAGAGCGCCGATTTTCCGACAGTCGTGTGAATCCAGGTGTAGCTTCTGGTCCCATAACATACTGGTTTTGCTCTGACAGTGACATGTTGCTGTGAATAGAAGCATCATTTTCGCTGCATAAGTCCTTGAATTCAACTCCTGTGAATTCAGCCTCACCATCGATGGATATATGAGTAACCAGTGGCAGTGGAATAAGGTGCTTCTGAACGCACAAACGATTTCCATTGAGGTAGATCTGAAAGGCATTCCAACGTTAACTACGAGGTCTCCTAATAATAGCACCGGTTCGGAGAAAATATTTATGAAATTGCTTTCAAAATTGTTGATTTTCAAGGGCATCATTAAATTAATCTGAAGTATTTCGTTTTTTTATTCATATATTGACAAGGCTTAAGCAATGTATACAAATGAGCCTTTTTTAATCTAATAAAAACTGAGTCCAAGGGGTGCAGTAAAATTCCATATGTAGATTGCTTCTGAGTGAGAAATCAGACTGATATCCAGAATGGGTAGTGACATATTTGGTTCGTAACTTGATTGATTTTTAGTGGAATTCACTGTAACTTAAAGAATATTCACCTCAAAAGCTGAATCGAGGGCGATGATTCGAATTTGGAAGTTCTCCTTCGGTACAGTGGTGCCTGACTGCATCTGACGCGACACCGTCTGGCTGAAGGTCATAGCAGTCCACTTCCCTTGGTTGGTGAGGGTGAATTGCAATGGGAGAGCAGTATTTTCTCCTTCCTGCACATACTTCTCCGCCAAGACCTCGATTACAATTCTGAGGAGGGGAAGAGAGGTTACACTGTTTGAACCATCACAAAGCCAAGCGCAACAATTCTGATTAGAAACGGCCTTACCAACATGAAGCAAAAGTGTGGCTTTATAAATCCCTATGCAAACATTTTCAGCGGCAGCTCTTTAATGTTGGCTCGCGTCAATAGTTGAATATTCAAAAACTAATTTTGCTGGAAAAATAGCGCGTACAAAAGCCAACCAAAATTTATCTCAAATCTGATTTTCAAATTGGATAAATGTTCGTTTGAATGGTACTGCAAAGTTCTATAGAGCTGCACGAAATCGTGGGATTAAAGTACTCCGGAATTTAATGGCTATTTAAACGCCAATAAGGTGCCTTAAGAGTCAGTAACTTCAGCAAGCATTTGACATGCATTATTTTAAACATTTCCAAACCTCTTTTCCTTAATTGCAGTTTAAATTCAGCTTATCTTGCTCTGATATTGAAAAGTGCGGGTGCAGAGCTGCAGGTGAATTTAGGGTATCAAGTGAATGTCTTGATGATTTGGCATAAATATAACCCCAGAATTTATGATAGCATTGAAAAAGCAGTTACTTTCAAGGATTTCACTCCTAAGTGGGTTGATAAAAGCAAGCAGGAGATAGAGCTACTTACTTTTCTCCATAAAAGTATCCTGTTATTTCAATAACATCTTTGTCCAAAAGGCCTCCCGGAATTTCATAGTAGAAACAAGGATCCTAAAACGAAGATGAACATTTACCATCGGACGCACTTCGGACGTGGATAATTGTGTGTGTAAGAAAACTCGGTTGGTTATTATCACGCGATGACAACTTTCTCCACTTTCATTCAGATTTTGATTCAGGATGCTGTGACATTAACTCAATCACCATAGACTTGAAAGAAGATCAAGTTAACCAAATCAAATACCCTGATTCCTATTTGAGAGAAACCTAACTACCGGGTCACTTCAAGATACTCGATTCCTCTGGCATCCTGATAGGCGCAAATGAAATAAGCAATATACTATGCTATTGCTTTTTTGTAAACGATCTTAACAATATGGATAAGCGTTAGGAAGGCCACAAAGTAGACTTTTTTGGCATGGCTGTATAAAGCGAAAATGCCGGTGTTGTGGAGTTTTCATCGACCTCAGCAGTGAAATTCAACTTAAAATTTTCACAGCAATTCATTTAATAAGCATATGATAGCCCAGTTTAAGCTGAGGTGGTTAGGCCAGAATCCCATTTCAGCCTGGGACGTAAAAATAAATACGATTTCAGTCGGTACTTCAAAAAAAACCTACACCAGAAGCTCCCTCGTCGCTATGGTAATCATCCATACCGATAATTCAGGAGTAGATTTCTTCAGAAAACCTACAATATGAAGTACGGGAAACTACAATAAATCCACCATGAATATTTAAAAATTGAGGGAATGGGAAAGATTACCTCCACTTATTATTAACTTTGGTGCGATTGAACAGGTATAAATTCAAATTCATTAAGTAAATTAGTATGGAGTTCGTTTAAATACTTTATGCAATTGGAGGAACAAATAGAACTTATGGAATGCCAAAATCTATGGGTGGTGGCAGCAAGAGCTTAGATTGTAATTCACACTTTAATGCATCCCAAAACTAGCTATATCTTAACTCACTTCCTTCGGGTCGAAGTAACTCAGGGATACAATAGACTTTTAGGTAAAAAATTGGGATCAAATCATATTTGAGGTAGACAGAAAACGTTGACGATGCCGGTTTTATGTACAAAACTTCACTTTCAGCTTTTCCACAACTTTTGTGCTGGATCGCTAGCTTTGTAAAAACACACTTTTATAGTGGATTGCAAAGCACTCCCAGAAAACGGAGAAGGGTACATAAGTACGAGTTGTGATTAAGGTATTTACGTTAACAATGAAGTGAAACTTACGAAATTGGTTGTTTGACAAAGGTGAATGCAGGTGCTAGACGAATAGTCCGGAAACGCTAGGTAAGAGCCTTCTTGCGTGTGTGCGCACTCACTTTTTGGTGCCCTGAAAAGTAAATCTGACGATAGCACTTCAGGTGTCAAATAACTGCCCAGTGGTGGGCATTGATTGGAGCACAGAAACTTGCACCACTCATGCATTGACCAATCGGCGGTCAGATGCGTCATCATTCACACACGCAGACACACACACGCGCACAACACGATATGGATGCGTGTGTGCATACACACGTTTCCGCTTGCTGATCGGGTCTCTGCTCGCATTTCAGCCTCACAGGGACCAAGATTCTTGCCTCTGCTGACACCGCCTAGCGCAGGTTTCATGCCGCCTGCAAACCACTAACCTCCCCTAATTCATTTGCCCTTTGCGCTGACAAACTCGAACGCTCTTGTGCGTGTTCATGAGAGTTAATGCTCTGTAAAGTTCGATTTCTAACTCCGCTATCTGATTCGCGGCTAACCTTGATACGATATGCATATGCATGTCCGTGAAGTACCTGCTAAAAGTTAAGCTGAACCCCTCGGTGCCTTTAAAATGCATGGGCCAGTATTTAAGAGATTAAGGATAGCTGAGGCTTCAAAACTGAGAGCCCAGTCATTAGTCAAATCCCCTTTGATTTTCATATAAAGAGTAAAACAGTGACGCTTCATTACCCATTCGAATCAGATCTGTGCTGCTTCAGGATGAAATACGGAAGTCTTGAAAATCCCTATTAAGTCATCATAACGAATGAACTTCTGGACTCACTCGACCGTGAATCACTCTTTTATTCGAAACAGCGAATGAGCCTACTGTGTGATTTGAATGAAATCCCATGGAAGCCCTGCTAGACTTCGTGTCAATCGAATAAACTACTTCGGCTTAAGCTAAGCTCAACTTTTACCATCGAGAAGACGTCTGCCTTCTGCTGCACCAATACTGATGCACACGCACATCTTTCGAATGCTTTTGCAATCGCGAGTATGATTAGCAAAGGTATTTAGTACTGTCAGAGGAAGACTGACTATGCTGCATAAAAACAGCGATACGAAAATCCCGGTTTTTGCAATTTTCCGAAATTCGATTTGCTAGTCGATTTATATGTTTTTAACCAATTAAAAAGAAATGAGTATACCTTACATCAACAGAATTTTTAGCCAAGATAATAGTGTCTGTGACTTTAGGGTGTCAATTTCTTTGTCAAGCAAGCAATTTCCATCCGCCTACATTTGAGGAGATGAAACGTGGTTTTTGTTATTTCAACATAAGGCATTTGAGAGTAATTTCCCACGTTAAGTGAACAATTCACCTACTAAATTCAACATCCTATCTCAATTACTAACTTATACCATTTTAATTGCATTCTTGAGTCTCCGAGCAAACTTCCTACTGACGACATCTGCATGCATGGTAAATGTTGAACGGCAGGAGAGTAATCACTTCCTATCGGATAGCCTATGCGGTGGCCCACTTGAGCCATGTGCTCACTCATTTCCTTTAATTTAGCATACCAGAATGTAGAACTAGGTTGATGGTGAAAAGAATATTGACATCACTTCAGCATGTATTTCCTTTTATTTTCCACTTAATCAGGCAAAAAAATGTATGGGTCATTCAAATGCCATCCTGAAATGCATGACGGAGGACCGGGTAAGGGACCATTCATCACAATCATGGGTATTTCTACTCATTGGCGTTTACGAATTTGTTTAGCAAAGATGAGCAATATCAAAAAGTACCGCACAATGGTACGTGCGCTTTTCAAACCAAAATCCTTAGGAAGACGAAAAAAAGAAGGAGGGGCTTACCTTGTATTATGAAGGATTGAGTCATGGATGTCAAATCGGTGCCTACAACGTTGGTTGGATAATCTCACATTGTTTAACAGTTGTCCACCCTGTTTCATAGGGTAATAGAAACTCGTATGAAGAATATAGATGGTGTGTTGGCGGCATAACGACTTATGGATAAAATAATAAAGCTTAAAATAGATCGGCTGCATAGGCTCAGTAAACACTAACGCCAGATTCTGCACATACAACAAGTGCTGCACCTATAAGGACGTAGAATTTGACAGTGCGCTTTGTGGGATTGAACCTTAGAAGGCTAGCTAGACTGGGTCACAGGGTCTGAGGTTCCTATATTCCAAAAGTCGTAACAATGCATTCTTCTGAGGCTTTATTAAGATGAGTGCTCCGTTAGTCGCGAGTCACGGGCTCCTCCACCTTCACGTGGGTGGATTGCGTGCTATCAGCTTTACGCATCCTAGTCAACCATGAGACGATGGTGCGCATCGCCCTTATAAATTCTCATACACCTCTAAGCCTTGTTAGCAATTAAATTAAAAAAAGGTAAAAGGATTTCTAAGGAGACGAATAGGTATGATCGTACCATCAAACTACCTTTGGTAAATATGGTCCAGTCAACATTAATTGGTATGAATTTGCCGAAATGTGAACTCAAAATGATGCGAAAATACCTGATTCTTCCACTCACAAAAATTGTGGAGCATTGTGGGTCAGTGTAAACTTTCAAAAGTCGCGAGAAGACCTGCGTGACGTGTAGAGATGCATACGAAACAGTTTGCGATGGTTCGGAATATGGCATTTCTGGTACGATAAGGTTAAGGCAACAATCCAGTCGTTCGCTATCGATAAGAGATGGTTCCGGTGAGCCATCATTCAGTGTGGAGTACTTTTAGTAACCCTTTGGCAAGCTCACCACATCGTGAAATTCACATAGTGGCTATGGCTAACCGATAAGGGATTTACACGTTGCACGCATAACCAAACACACACACACACACACAGATACGGATACAGAAGTGCACAAAACAGACAGCGGTCCTGACCGATTTGAGGAGGCATGAAGTGGCATTTGGCATGCAGTACAACCAAATACCCCACAATGGATATTTGCTCAGAGCAAATCCGACCCCCCTATGTCTTGTTACTTTTATAGGAAAGCCTGTAACGGTGACATTTAAATTGAGAAACATCGTTGCTAAGATTTTTGGCATGCATTATTCCAATTAAATTAGTTGACAAGAGAGAATTTAGCATGACAGGATGCCATGTGACATTGGACGTACACGGAATCGCAAATAAGAATTACCTATACATGACACAGCGCCTACTCTTTGGAAGGCATGATAATCCTTAAAGCCACCGAGTACCCACCTTGGTGAATCGATGATGAAGTGTGCAACCCAAAAACTATCCATTTTTCATAATCTCATAGTTATTTTCCACGGCACTGATTCCATGCGTTCCCGCGAGATAAAAGTGGTTGAATCCAACGGATAACAATAAATTCAATGCCTGAAAATTAAAATGCACCTACATCGAGTTTCCCACATAAAATTGCACTATAAGCGATGAGTATGGATTCTGCGAAACGATTTTCGCCTAGGAAATAGCTCCCTCCCTCTCTGGTACATTTATGACCACATGAGCCACTCACACGTGGATGTAGGGTGTCACAGTCTTGAATGCTGATTCAAAAGTTTATTAGGACATTTTCTATGAAAAAGCCATCAATAAAGATCAGTTAAGTTGAGAATGGCACAAGTTAGAGTGTGTATTCCCCTGCAATGTGATTACTTTAAGTTCTCACCTCCGTCACGTGTGTGTATGCGTACCATTCCGTTTCGAGGTGCATTTGCAATGCTAGAGGGGCACCAGCACTGCACCCTTGATCCAAGTTGTCAAACCATTGCGATTATTTGTAAGGGTGAGTGGCACAGTGGAGTGTTTCATAACTGGCATGCTCAAAGGCAGACACACACACACACACACACAAACCAGATCACATTTAATCACATGAACGGATGAGCAAGCTGACCTACTAATTAAGTAGTTTCATCGCTGACAGATAATACCTACCAATGAATAGATGCGATAATGCATGAGCGCTTGGTGGACGTGTGATGAGGCAATACCTAATGTAATACTACTTGAATTGCCTTTTACTTCACATACTAACAACTAAGAGTGAAGCTAGAGTGAAGCTAGGTCACCCAACTTACAGGCACTAGTGCTGCTTAGTGTTTATTATTTCCTAATAAAACAGCCGAATAAAAAATATGGTAATTATGAAGAGTTTATTCCCAGTTTGCTCTCATATAAATAGGGAAATTTATTTAGAATCTTAATCCATTCCAGAATGTAGCAGGTGTAATCTGACACACTCAGTTGACTTCATTATTTTAATGCCACCGTTGAAATATACAGGATAGTAGCATCTTATATAAAAAAGAATAGAAGCTGTTTGATGCCTAAAAATAAATAAATGAAGAGCTTGTAGGTGAATATTATACAACGCCAGTGTCTTTTATCCCAATTTCATCTTCATATACTCAATTTTATATTCATTTTGAGAATCATTTACCATCTTCTGGTTTTAAAACAACTTTCTACACAAAAAATTTCCAAATCGGTGTATTTTCTGTAGTATTATGAACTCCCACAAGAGTTTAACTTTTTGCATCGTGCTAGGGTAGGGGCATAGACGATGCCAACGATAATAGGAACGCCAGCAACAACACAAAATGTGTCGCCTTCGGATTTGCTCAGCTTAATGCTGCGGCAAAATAGTGGTTCAAGTCCATATAGAATCCTCAGATCAAAAAACGATCCGCATCATATTGAAGTAACAGCAAGACAGTCGCCGAATCCTGCTTTCTTTAAAACGCAAACTTATTCACCAGTCTATTTTATTTTGGTGGCAAGGCTCAATAAACGGAAGCACTTACGCATGCCACAGTAATTGTTGAAACCACTGAGCTTGCAGAGCGATAAAACAACTTTTACCTATTTAACGCATAAACCTACCGTACTATGATCACGTGGTTGAAGCAAATTCCATATGACTCCAGGAACAACAACGACAACAACAACAGTTAAGTGCTCGGGAATCCAGGTATTACAGGGCTTCGGAGTGATGATTAAATAAGACTAGTCCATTCAAATCACGATCCGACCGTCAAACTCTCACAAGCAGGTGATTGGATATGTGCCAATGCACAGACAACAAGGTTCCGTTAGCATCACTTTCTTCGTCCAGTCCGATTCCTTCGGTTTAGACCAGTGCGAAATGAGTGATGGGACCCTTCCACTTTGGAAATTTGTTTCACATTGCAGTACATTTTAAGGTGCATAAAATGTTTGAAGTGCGCTTAGGATGAATAGTTTAAATGCAAGACCTCAAAGATAGGTCTTTTTGTGCTTTCGACCACTTTATATGCCACATAGATTGCCATAAGCAACTGGATTCTTTTGAACTGCGCACAATCGCAATGTACACCCCGTGCGCACGATATACTCTCGATCCCTCGCCAGATTTTGATTTTCGGTGCAACTCTCTGCTCATTCACTCGCATAGCGGTTGGTCGGGAGGATTATGTCAGATTCTGGAGAGGGTGAAAATTTTATGCCTCTACTAGGAAAGACCGCCAAAAAGCGCTAACGAGAGCATGTAGAGATCCTCAAGAATTCGAAGTGAGTTCTGATAGAATTTAACTAGGCTACTTTCCACATTACACAAAAGCATCGCCGTAAATAAAAATTCGCACTTCTTGAGGTTAGCAGTATTTAAGAAAAAACAACAAGATCTGTGCACTTTTTCATGTTTAAACTAAGGAAGCAGAAGAATAATAACAATTCATTAAAAAAAGGCTACGATCCATTCACCTCGCATACACAACCGTGGTAATTTGTAAGGATTCTGAACAACGGAAGGCTTATGCATTTGCACGGAAGCAAAACCTAGATAGCAATGTGGGTCTTTTTGATAACACTTGAGCGCTAAACTTTTCCCGTGATGCATAATTTATTGAGAAAAGTTGTTGAAAACTTTGAAAATAACAGCAAAGAATATTTACCAACATTCACGAGTCCAAGTTATGTCTAGTCCCAGATGTCTCTTACAGAAGACTGAATTTGGTCCATTGGGTGCATCGATGATTCTTATCCACAACCACTAAAAGTAAACGTACCGAGCAAACTCACCTATTTACAGTACTAATTTCCGTTATTTAATGCAATAGTAACAGTCGTTTCAAAGAGTTGACCAATCCTGTCACACTCGTAAACGGACCACAAAATTTTTAACCAACTTTTACCGCAAGGTCAAAAACTCAATATGAAAACTTTTTTGCTCCTTCTTCTTTGCAAAAAAACAACGCTATTAGCGCGCACATGAGATTGTCAATTCTCATCGGAGAGGAATAAAGTTGTTTTTTCCAGATCGAGCAGCAGAAATTTCTAACAGCCCATTTGTAAACATCGGCTGTAAGGAAAATCTCCACCATAGAGACAATGCGTTAGTGCATCGGAATGAGTACACTTGTCGGTTGACAATATTAAAAATAACTTGGTACCATGGAGACTTCATGTCCCTTAAAGCCTTATTTTTATAGGAAGTTCATTAATATTATGTCCGTTATAATGACGTCACGTAAGGGATCTCTTATCATTCGATTAGCCTCCTTTTGCATTGAAGTGTGATAAGTGTATTAATATAACCAATTCATTTAATAGTTACACGTTCAAAGGCATGTTTTGGATAATTTGTGACTGTGAAAGTTTCCCTAATCGAAGATGGGAAAAACCTTAGGAGACTAATTACTCGTAGCTTGACGCGAAAGCTTAAAATTGCATGTCGATATTAACGACGAGTCACAACTAGGTAGTGAGTAATTACCACACATTGAATGCCGCTTTCGCATAACTCCTCCTGGAGTTGAGAAGCGCTGGAGGTGGTGCATGAGCACTTTCATCTAACCGCAGCGGTCGATGCTGACCCTCATGGCGGCTGTGTGCTGGCTAGCCCCGATGTCGCGCGGCTGGTTACACCAAAATGGCGCTACTACGGCAGATTATCGGTGCATTTAAGCAAGATGAGGCTTCAGCTTTATCGTCTGTGCGTGTAAATTCACTCTAATTCGTGAAAATTGCTAATGCACAACAGTTCGAAAATGAGGTTAGCACCGATGATTAATGCAAAGAAAAAAAACAGTTGCGCGCACGTCTAAATAGGTTGAGAAGCGGAGCGATTCAAGCGGTGTTGGCGCGAGCTGAGTTAAGCTGCCAAGTTACAGAACCACCCTATCAATCAATCAATTTCAACAATTAATCGGGACTAGGATGATGAAAGAGTAAAAGCTCCAAGTTCCCACTTCGATGGCCAATTTATCGTAAAAGCTATTACATTCTCTTTCAACTTGAAGTAATGGAGACTCATTGTATAATTTTCCAAGTCACACTTGGGTGAGGGAAGTGTTCACACAGACACACAAGTAGGTTGACAAATTATTTAAGCATGAGGCTGTAGTCATAACAAACGAAAACAATGGGCTATGAACGCAGAGTAAACCGGGATTGCGTAATCTGTAGTCCTGCCGAATGCAACGCGTTCACCTAAATACTTGCAAACAGCACTTTTACTAATAAACACAGAACTGGATGTTAAACCAGTGATTGAAAAAAAAGCAGTTAGTTAGTACGCACGAGGGGCAGTTGTTTTTAAGCAGGCGATGATTAGTCATGCATCTTCTACTTGTAAGCAGTTACACATGGAGGATTGCACCATTAACGTGCATCAAAGGCGGTCTAGCATCTATAACAATTTTCACTTTATAAAATTGCTTTGAACAGAAGTTGGACTAACACTGGTGTCTTCAACACTTACGCGTAACTCCATAGAAAGGGTAAAAGACCAAACATAGATTGCAGCGCCATTAGGTGAGGTCATCGTGAAAGAAGAAAGCGGTCTATGACGACGGGGATGCGTAAATTAAGATTCTAATCAAGGCCCCAAGAATTTTTCCTAGTGCACAATTTGTGTGTAACTAATGCGATGAAGTATAGGTAAAGACAATAAAACTCTCTTAGAGGCTGCCTATCCCAGTTATTGTATAGCGATAAGATGGCGAATGGATAAACTTTCACAGATTGACGTTGTGATTATAAATACAGCTCCAAGGCTGATAATAAGTCAAGATTCAGACATGTTAATTGAGCATTCACCAGGAATCCAGTTACTGCCAAGCAAGTGATGCTCTCATTAATGCTTCCTAGCTCAAACTCTGCACTCCCATTCCCTGTTTTCAAGAAAAACGTTAGAAGTTGGAAATTTGCAAGCCAGAGAGCCATCGCACCAATTCCCAGCCGGGGAGAGAGAGCGTGTTTAGAAAATGCGGATGCGTTGGATTTACAGCATCAAAGTATGTTTTTTTTTGACCTTTAACAAACGCACGGACTACTAGTTCACACTTTCTGGGCTGAAAGTACCTCTTTGAGGAAAGGTTCCGAACTTTCAGTACTTTGGACAGAACAGCGAGTGCAAGCTCTTGACTCAAAACACCAAGGCTAATTTTGCGGTAAAAAAGTGCGCGTGAGTCCTTCAACAACAATTACATCTTAAGCAACGAGCAAATATCAAAACGAACCGTGAGATATCTAATGTCAGATTAAATGCATAAAACTCTGTGCAGCTTGAAAGACCAAAGCGTTGGAAGCATAGTTACAAATAGCCAAAAGAATTTGACAAATGATAGATCTCTGACACAACAGCCCAGTCTAATGAGAGGCAAGAGGATTCCTACTGAAATACAGACTGCAGCCTACAGCCACAGATTAGAAGCAGACACACCCAACTTCTATGTAATCCAAAACTACTATTGCAAGATCAGCTATTCGAATACCTTAGCACCCGCAGCTAGCACTCGTATTTCACCATACGATTCCCCGAAATCAAACATGTATATTGACCGATTCCCCATAGCGACTATCATAACCTATTACTGATAGTTTGGACTCAAGTATCCAAGTGATGTAAAGTCTCCTAGCTATGATTCCATCAACTGGACTAAATAGGTGAGTGTGTCATGAAGCTCATAAAAGACATGATCAGGCATCACCAATTACCAATTGGAACATAAAGTTGCTACTAAGAAATATGCATACACACCAAAAGCTGAGCATAGAGCTACTAGGCTAATCTCACCCGAGACAGCAGAGGTCCATCCCTTTCCTATCACAAATCAGCATTTTACTTTTGCTACTAAATTAATAAAAGTAGAATAATTCTGTACAATAAATGCAGAGGCATCACTTCTACGGGTCAGCAAATCCAAATAACCCACACTTAGCCGTCAAAGAATAGAGAGATATGAGCATGTGTTGCAAGAAAAGAAGCAAACAAACTACCCGGCTTTGACGTCCAAACGGTGTATTTCGATAAAAGCATATGCTGTGAAAAAATATAGTGAAGTCGTTGAAAAATGAATCAATATTGAATAAGACGGGATATATGACTAGATGGGCACACGGAATGGTTTATCAGTGAATAAGCTAACAGTTGCATAGCTGGCGTCAAAGACAAAAAAACCTTTAAATCCTCTTCGAGAGCCAAAGCAAGGAAGTCTGTCCGCATCGATCACGCAGCACTCGTCCACTCCGAAGGTTCGGACGACTGGGAAGGGCAGATCGAACTTTCCGATTTTTTGGTGGCTTAGAGGCTTGGTGAACACAATCCTGTTGAACTACCTCACTGGTCAACTTTTCACCAGAATCAATCTAAAAAAGTAGTCAAATTCTGGACTGGAGAGTAGGCGTACCTCTTTTACAACAGGTTCAAAACTGAAGAGCTGAACCATAAACTCAGTTTAAAACACAGTGAAAAACTGATATGAGAATGTGACTTAAAAGATGTCACTTCAAGTAGAGAGGAACAACTTACTTTTGTGGAGTTAAGAAAACTTGAAGGATTGGGCGGACTTGAGGGATCAATGAGACCTATGGAATTGATAAAATCATGGTAGCCAACTTACAACAGTTCTCAGTATCAGAGTCATTTTCAGTGCATTCGGCCTAAATAAGCATACACCACAAAAATAAAACACGTGCCTGATAGTAAGAATCCACAGGATCATTTTCGACATTGGTTTCTAGAAGCATATGTCTGGAGAGAGCGAGACTGGCTTCTTCTCGAAAACTCTCGTCTGTAGCATTGCTTTTAGTGATTCTGGAAATAGCCTCATCGAATTCTGACTTAATGGCACCCGGAGAAGCCGATCGTAAACACATCTGGCCCGAATCTAAAAAAATGGGCTTCAGGTCAAAATATTACCTGTAACCTCGCGAAGAACATTAGCCTCGCAGTCGCAAAGCGAAACTTCTAAGCCCTCAGCTCTGTTGGAATAGTAGTGTGGAAACAATCGCTCGATTTCCATATCACGAGCTTTATCGATGCATAATGATATATCTTTTAACCGACGTCTCCATACAGAAAGCCGGTGACGACAGATTGGACATCCAAGAGTAGAAATATCTAGCGACCTTTCAAGACATTCTTGGCAGAGAAGATGGCCACAGGGAAGCTTCACGGGTTTAAAGTAAACGTTGAGGCATATGGGACAAGTAAGATCCATTTAGCCGACTTAACAAAAAGGGCTAGTCGCCTCATTGCACTGCCATTGGTCAGTAAGGTGGAAGGTCACAATACATTTGCCCGTTAGTGGTGACGTTCTTAAACACATCGGATTGTACTTCAAGTAATCAGTTATTTGCAACGAATTTAGTTGTTCCTTTAGTGTCGATCATAACAATGCTACAACAATGGCTATGTCAGTGTTTTAGAAGCTTATTATATCCACAAAATTTACGGATAAAACAGCCTTGCCAGACAGAATTGTATTATATTTACCAATTTCTTGCTGAAGTTCAAATAAAACAATATGAGTTAATGCATGGTCACTAACCGGACCCCACCACAAACTTGTTAACGTGCAAACTTCTACCATGCTTCCAAAATTGGAAATGTACTTTTCTATTTACTATCTTAAAATCGAAAAAGTAAAGACAGGGCCTACTGGAGTTCGTCCTCATTGTGAACTAGACTTTGGCGACTTAAACATGTAATTCATTTACGATAGCGCTTCGAATTTCTTATCGAGTTCAGTTTTCTGATTAATACATCCCATCTAATGTTCCTGCGAAATTTGCCGCAGTACAAGAAATTGTGTTGGTTTTTGTTGAATAACCATAGTAACGAGCCAATTCGTCCGCGGATTTTTAACGCGTTATGGCTGTTGCTTCCGTGTTATGCTCTTTTGCATAAATAAGTACAGTCATACATTTGAGCGTGGGCATCAGAACTAGTGCTGAAATGAAATCTTAAAATGAGACCGAACCCAGTTTATGTTGAGACAATGCTCTTTCCGACTTTAATTATCGGTGGAACTTCTGGTTCTTTGTGGCCACCATCGTGGTATTTATGTTTTTCCATGTGCTTTTTTCAGCTCATTTTGTACTGTTACTGGACTTTCTTAATGCTGACATATTTTGCCTCATTTGTAGAAATGCCCATGAGGCCAAATTAGATGCCATAGGAAGCCAAAGAAATTCCAGAAAGCTGGAACTGTAAACGCCAAATGCGAAGACCGTAGTCCACAGGAGGTTGGAAAGAGCCTTAGACTGAAGTAGACCCAACAAAAGGTCTGGTAGGAGGGTCGTCAAAAATTGGCCCACATGCTTTTCTTGGTTTAAGCACGATGGTAAGTGGAGGGCGCCAACTAGAAGAGGGGCAACAAAAGTCATTTGCCATGTACATAAATAGCTGATCCTTTCGCCTTAAAAAAAGTCAAAACTAAACGGGAGTGACCGTTGATAAGTCTAGAATTGGTCATTGTGTTCACTGGCTATTGAGCCGTGAGGCTATCTTACGATATAGACTTGTGTGGACGCTTCTGTACTTCGTTTTTTTGTCCATAATATACGCATTCGATAACACCAGCTCACTTTCAGTAGTGCGAAGCTATTCAGTTGCGTTATTGTCGTTGAAGTAAACTGCTTGCTGGTATTAGTGAGAAGTCACTGCATGACACTCACCACTACTCTGTGTATCGTCTTGGGTGTGTGACCACAAAAAACGCAGAGTTCAAATCGATTGAGCCTTATATTTGCCTTATTTGGACACTCATCTCCACGGGCCATTCATTTTGATGGCATGGCTTCCTATCGATGCCAAGTTGTTCATTTTCACATTAAAAAGCTCCTCTTCCGAGTAATGCTTTACGTGTTCATCTACAATTTTGATGGTGTAATGATTCAAAAATGAAATTAATGCTTAGAAAGAATCATGGGGAATTTGTTGCTCGTTCCATTACAGATAAGCAGTATCTGCGTTTGAGGTAAATAGGCGAACTGCTTAAAACCTCTCACCCTTCCTCTCCTGACTGGCTGCGTACTAAGTCTACTGATAGCCACTCTAAGTTCAAGGTCAATCGGTCACTATAACTACACTTGATTAGGTTGACCCAGTGAGTGCAGTAAGGCCGTCTCTACTGATGTACTACCAGGTGGCCATGCGGCACCACGTATGTATTGACTCATATTCAAGCTGGTAGACGTCTGCCTCGAAGTCTTGGATTATTGATAATGTGATTGGGGCCCCAGTGGGGTCTAGACTACTCATACACATGGAAGATCTCATAAAAATTGGCGCCACCTGGTTATAACAGCCTGAACAATTAAGAACGTCTTATTTCGCATAAAGCTCGTTTGATTTGGTCCCCAGGGCATTGGGGAGCATTAGTTAGACTCACAGGCAGGCTATGCCTATGTGCCTGATAAGTAATGGGTCGGAAAGAAAAGGTAGAGATTAGGTAATTAACGCCCTGTTCAGAGAGGAAATTAGGCTCTGAAACGCTTATTGGATCAATCTCTTTGCCGTGCGGGATGGTGTCAGCGCCCGAAATCTTCCTCGGGGTAGCAATAGCTGGGAACATGTGATACTAGAGCACACAATGGCTGAGAAGTCCTGAGAGAGCAGTGCCTATAAAAAAACGAAGAGGCCACATGGTTAAGAATGCAGTTAAAGTGTTAAATCCATACAATGATATCATAAAGCGTTATGTCTGCACAAGTTTAGTTTCGATTTGCCTTTGTCAGTAGAACTAATGTTCACCTGGTTCTAACAGAATACAAAGTAGTCCATTGCACTACACATAATACATTTTTAACTCTTACCAAAAACTCGAAATCTGTGAGTAAAATAAATAAGATAATTTTCCATGCACACTATGCCTGATAGTCACGAAACAGATACGGACAAATAGACGTACCTAAGTAATTTGAAGGTCTAACCCGGCTGAGACCATGCAAATACAAAGTAGCATTGTGGCGCATCAAGGCTTCTCTGAAGATGAAAGAAGTCATAGTACTGGGGCGGAAAGTACATACTCGACATACAGTAGGGCTGAGTGGGCTACCGGCATGGCCCATAGGTCAGGCCGCTGGGTAGAAGTACAATACCTGTTTCCTTCATTGCCTGCTAACTGAAGCGAAGGGCTAAACAAGCGTTCAAAGTACTACAGTGAGAGGAAGAAAAATAGGTGGATTTAAAGATCAAATCATGCAAGGGCTGGCAACACAAGGCATGAATCCATGCGTAAAAATAGATCACATGAATTATCAAAAGGTATAAGCATCATTAAGGTCCTTTCAAGAAAACGTTTAAGAAACAAATCCCGCCTTTCATTACTATGGCAACTCTAATATTATTTAATGACGATCAAAGGCATTTCAGACATTAACAAAACGAATGAATTAGTTGAACTTAAACAATACAGCAATGACTTGAAGAAAGAATGCTTAGTATGATTAAAGGACTTTTTGTGGTGGCCTTTTGGCTAGTGATAAGAAGAAGAAGCATGTGATACGACTGTAATAACAGAGAAATTAAAGGAAGAACAGGGACATTCAACGATGCTATGGTTATCAAAGAAGAACCTTCAACATTCCCGATTACAAGATTATGCAAGCTGGAGTCGAAATAACTATGTGGACGAACTTTAAACTTTTGAAGAACACCCAATATTGGGAATCTTCTTAAACATTTGACAGATCTACTAAAAAATCGACTTCACGAAAAATTTTCCAATTTAATAGACCTATAGTGGTTGCAGAACTTTAAAAATGAAAAGCAAGAAGCATATAGAGAAACGACTAATGGTATTGAGACAAAATATATGGTAAAATTAGGGAAATGTAACGTCAAAACTTGTTCTGTATAAGTGGGGAAACGTGGACAGCACTACAGATACGCAGACAGTGGAACCCATGTTAGTTTAAATGTACCATTTAGACGGGAGGCGGTCGATGAATACAAACTGTGCCGGGTCAGACGCCACCACCGCCTGGAGAGAAAAGGTACCCTGATCACGATTAAACTGTGATACCTGTGCGTCATCATTTATCGTTACCTTTTGAAGCACGCCCTCATCCAATTCATCCCTTTATTTTAAGGTCACGAGGCAGTAGTGGGAAAGAGGAATACCACCAGTGCAAAGAGCAGTGAAGAGATTTTCCCACATATGTCGAGTTTCAAAGGAAAAGATCACTTACAACACAAAATCTCGAAACATCAAAGTGCTACAAAACTCAGATTGGTAGTAATCCAGCCAATAATCAACAGAGGAAATTAAGAGAGGGTAAAGTTTACAAGAGGTTAAGGAGATTAAAACTGTTTGGCTTGCATCCTGCTATTATTGTCAGCTTTCCACCAGTTTTTGCTCAGTATGGGCGAAATCGTCTATGTTGAGCACTATAGGAGAAATGAAATGAAAACCAAGTCCCAATTTTAGTAAAAATAACCCCAAGTTTTAATCTAACGAGCAAGACGACTGTTTTCCTTCCCTATAATCCAAGAGAAAGAATCATTACATTATGAAAAAGTGCATCATTCGGAAAATATTTTTAAGGTTAATTAAACCAATATGGGAAAGTATTGAAGATGTTGGGTGCTACAACTTAAAAATGATTTTCGCTCATAAAGGAGCTTAAACCCAACTAAATGAATTAAAATCTGGTGCAAAATATCCGAGTAGAAATAGCCAAACCTGGTGAAAGGTTGTCTTGACCAAAATCACTGTAAAATCTGGTGTAGGATTCAAATTGAAAAGCCGAAGCCAATCAAAGCTGAGTAACACTTCTGAATACGTCTAGGTGATTGGCCGAAAGAGCACCAATCAGTGCGCAGGAAGGACTCGAAGCAGGCTTATAAGGGTGGCCCATGTGCCAGAAGCCAGAGGGACTAAGTCAGAGGTTAGGATGGTCGTAGATAACGCTGACAATCACCAGTCACGCAAAATTGGAAAGCCAGGAAAGAAAGCTGATAAACAGCAGGAAAACGACCCGGAGAATCTCATCTTTGTTTTTGCTGCGTCACAGGGTTTCAGCAATCAAATGTGGGACATGGAGGTTTTCCACCCCTGGTTAGCAGTTTCATCAATTGTGAGGCCAAGTATTTACGTCGGTGTAAGCATTGCCATAAACTGTTATGTTTGTTATGCTTTGTACCCCCAGGATAGCAGCAGAAATAAAATTATGAGAGATTTACTAAATGTATTATCGATACTTTGGAGAAAGCTAATTCTTTCAAGGGCTCTCTAGCCATATGATGTATTAGATGGCCGCCAGGGGTCGTCGTTGCTTTGATCTAGGCTCATGCGTTGCGTTATCGACTACTGTGGGCTTTAATAACATCCATCTACGTCTTTTAGAATCGCCGCAAAGATGAAAGAAAACGATCTTTTCCAAATAAATCTGACTGTTCGCAAGAAAATCTCTGCATCGAACATAGAATCCTCTTTGATTTAACAGCACTTATACACCAAATGGATTTAAATCCACTTACTGGTGAAATTCAACCGCCGCCAAACGCATATCCTTTTGGCAGCAGAAATGGCGACAATTCCAGCTTTAGCGATGAAGACGAAGCAAGTTAAAGCCCACACCCTTCTCAAGTTGATCTCAGGGTTACAATAGTTACTACCTCCCATATTTGTATATCCCCCCTAAATGAAGAGATGAGACCAACGTTAAGAGAATAAAAGCAAACGTCTTAACTACCACAAGATCTTAAAATTACTTCCTAAAAATTTGTCTGCAGCAATACTTCTTTGTAGACGATAATTTTAACAATTTTACTGGGCCAAAATGGTAGGAAAATATGCTTACTTTCGTGATTTAGCTCGGGATTTCTTAGAGAAACATCGGCCACGACAGCTCTGATATTTTGCCGTTCTAATTTGATACTACTGCTCTCAAGTAAAGAGCATAATCTATTTTATTATACCCAGCTCAACCTGGCAGAGAATTGGTGACTGAGGTCGAGAGTGTTGCAGAACGGTGCTGTAAATAACGTGAATGTTGAAGCAAAAAATCATCTACAAATGCTCTATGCACTCCAAATAAAGCCATCGATAAAATTGTTTAAAAAAACAGAGTATGCACAAAGTAGCATTGCACGAATGAGGAATTAAGAGTTTCCATTTGGGTTAAATCTATTGCGCAATACCTGAGGCGTCCGAGTTTTTTCTAAAGACGGGAGAAGGCACATTGCTAGGGCAGAATATGTACCACCGATGCACTGAAGGATTGGGAGGAGGGGAGAAGGGGCTATTGGCACAGCTTGGAGGTCGTGCCACCTAGCGGGGGTACAAAGGGGGCGCCTTAAGGGCTAAACGAATGATCAAAGTATTACTCATACACTTTCCTTGAACTCCGTCTTGTCGTCAAAGTTCATTAACTGATGAGCGTGCAATGCATAGTGGCTACACAAAAATGGAACTATTTTCGCTTCACCCATGCATCTAAATTGAGTGACAGTTTCCACCAAATTTTTCAGACTCTTTTTCTCAAAGTCAGTTGAATTGACGTCGTACATAGTCCTCCAACTTTAAGGCTATCTTGATGGCAATGCTGCTGCTTTCTGCTTCTGAAACTGCAACTTGCACCTCGTATAGTTCGATATTAATTTGCCCATTGCCGAATTTGTGTTTTGGTAAGTTTCGGAGGAGTCGTTTTTAAAGCACGATTCGAATTTCAACACGCAGTGGCTCATGAAACATATTTACCATAAGCGTAAAGTGGAGGTGCATCAAGCCATCTAAAAGATAACTTATCTGTGATTTACGTTGTTGGCTTTGAGACTGTATGTGGGGGAAACGAAATGAAAGAAATTCCCTTAGAAGTCAACTCAGGCCTGTAATTTACCCACAACACCTCCGGAACTTTACAAAGACTAGGCATCTTAACACGTCAGCAAATGACGCTATGGATAACACCTGATTTTACACAGAACCTCGTTGGATTAAGAGTGCTTTGAAAAGTTGATTTAAAGTAATTCAAGACTTAACAGCTTCTGACTTACCATCGTTTTACGTCCATCTCTTCAAATACTTGTTCAAATGAGGATTGAGTTTTTACGTAATTTTTGAAGATTCGCATATTTTAACAGACTATTTTTAGCTAGTGTATAAGTGTTGAATAGAAGGACATACAGATCTGCTGAGTAACGCCTTTCAAACAGGCTAAAGGCATACACATTCCAATTATTTCCTCAATTTCCCTTTCACACAGTGTTGAACATCACAAACCTTAAAATAGAATGCTCACGGTGAAAGTTGTTTTTTTTTTTTTTTTTTTTTAAAAAAGTAAAACACTATTTTCGCTCAGGTTTTCTCCAGTTTAGAATGCCTGGATTGAGAAGGTTGATTAGATGAATATCTCATGTATTGTCGTAGTGAGAGGTTATACAAAAGGACAAATTTTTATGAGGAATTCACCCAGTGGAAGTTGAAGTTCTATAAACCGCAAATGGATAAATATTCTTTATTAACCACTTATTTCCAAGGTGAATGGGACTGCATTATATCCACAAATGACATGATTCAGCATGAACCCATCTTCAAGCTATGCGCATTGTTGTTTCTGGTCATTTAGAGTGAGCTACGCTTGCACAATAACTGGGCTTTCCCACCAGAAGTTGCAGCCTTTAACCAACAAATACATCGCCAATTGTATCAAGTCTGGGACCAGTAAAAAGGTTTCAAAAGCTTATGAGTTTTATGATACCCTATTTACAGATTCGAGAGCTGCCATCGAAACGTGATTAGTTTCGACTTTGACTAAAACATAATTAGCTTCAATCTCAATTTAACCACAAAAATGTGTTCATAGATAAATGCAGCAGGTACACTAATGGGAATAAAGGTAAACGTAGTCAAAATGAGCACAAACTGATTAATGGGAAAGTATGTGTTACGAATGACTGAACCTCTAGAAACCTGTAGAAATATGGAGGACAGTTCCACTTTCGGCAAACATCCTTATCCCGTTTTCAATAATGAGTCTATTTGTAACTGAGATGGCGCCGAACTTGAGCAGTTTAAAGCGTCTAAGTTTGATTCGTCCAAAATGGAATGGAAGAAGTCAAAATATGCAAGGAACCTGCATTGTATCACTGCTCCCGATGTTCCAACGAGCTTAGACCGGCTGCAGGATGACAATGAAATAAAGTAAAGTGTAAAGGCTTACCTTATTTGGTGTCCCCTTTTTAGGCGAATAATCCCATCTCTTGCAACAATGATCGACTCTCCTCAAGCAGCGCAAAACCTAGGAGGCTACCGAAAAGGGAGAGGTGTTTAGCATACGTTCGAATCAGATTTCGTCTCGTCCTAATGGAGACTCAACGGATAACGTTTCCTCCCAGCTCGTGGATAATTTTTCAAACATCGACCATTTTGCGACGCCTCATATAGAGCAAAGCCCCAAGGAAGCACCTGCAACAATGCCCAAAGCCGAGGGCCTGGCTCTTTACTTTCTGTGAGTTTAGGCAACCATCTTGGCGATAGCATTCCTTTGATTCATACAAGTGTCCTATCCTTCATTGAGTTAATA
This sequence comes from Taenia hydatigena, assembly GCA_036345935.2. Classification (NCBI taxonomy): domain Eukaryota; kingdom Metazoa; phylum Platyhelminthes; class Cestoda; order Cyclophyllidea; family Taeniidae; genus Taenia; species Taenia hydatigena. The sequence goes on from JADWOT020000008.1 coordinate 10,970,403, forward strand.
ACAAGCCTTTTTATGCTCGTCTGCCTTATTGCATTTCAAGAATGAGTCCAGGCGTTCCAAGTTATCAGACGGGTGAGGTGGCCTAAAAGTGAGCTGCATGTGCAGGATGTCTTATCTCTGGAGCATGGCAAGAGCCGTTCCTCGTTCACTTTGTCTACCTGGCCCCACTGTAATCCCTCTGTCCACACCAGCACCTACTTCTCAAATGTTGGTTGCACAGGTCATGCCATTTCTCACCGTCTTTAACTTCACACCTCGTCATTGAGCAAATACCGCCTTTTATTCTGCATTCAGCGAGATATCCGTCCTCCTAAGTGATTTTTGTAGCTCTTAAGGCCGAAGAATCAGCGGATTAACAAATCGGCTCATATTCTCTTTTAAAGCCTACTTCAATCAAACATATTGAAAAAAATGACAGAAATTCACCGAAATCGGTATTAAATTCGCTTGTTCAACACAGTTTTGCAACCACGATTCATGTTCTGTTAAAAGACAATTTACTGATGTGCATGTACGCTAGTTAGGCTTAAAAATTGAGGTCCATCACTGGCAAAAGGTAAAAGGAACCACCGCTTCTCAAAACGGATAGTTAACTGCGGAAAAAGAGAGGCCTACAAATTCGCGACAGTGCTTTGATATTAAAAAACCTGTTTAAACACAGGAAGGGTCTACTTCAGCAGACTAAATGGTCGCTGTTGCAAAAGTAGACAAAGCATGCTATTTTTTTCAAAATAAACAAAGGAACGAGAGTTACTTCTGTGATGAGGTTAATATTATTAACGATTCAAAACAATGGCAATAATTATATGGAAGTTTGTTCACAAAAAAAACAAATAAATCATTGTTAAGGAAAGTCCAATTGATTAAGACACGAGTATTAAGTCAGATGAAGGCTAGTGAAATTGACTAAGTTATCATGCAACTGCATCAAATTTTGGTAAAATATATGAAAAACGAATTATGGGATGAGGTTATACCAAAACTTGTGAAGTAATCGCGGAATTTTCGCTACTAGTGCTAAAAAAAGACATTACCTTTGTCTTATAATCAACTTCAATGACATATTTTTCTTTCGAGAGTTTAATTTTGGTGAACTAAGATGACGTTTTACATGTCAAATAAATTCGTACCAAGAATGCAGCCTCCATTGACTGGAGAAATGATGAAGTGGGCGCATGTGATCATCTTAATCTGGGTGATTGAAGTTAAAGCCAGTATTTGGAAGAGGTCAGTGGAGGCTATTAACGCTAACATCTCACCGAGATGATTTATCAGCAGCGTTGCATAATTGCAATGCAATGAGCTCTAAAAGTGAGCAAACACGGTATCTAATGCAGAAGGCATACCAAGGATAACGTAAAGCTACGAATGTGCTGAAGGGTTGGGTACATCATTCAAGCACGCTTACTGCCATTCCCCTGGCAATGGCGCTATTGAGTGAATGCAATTGCTCATAAAAACGAAAATATCATGGTACCAACATCCTTTATTATAGTTTGCCTAGTGGGTAACCGTTTACATCCGCCATCGATGCCTCACGATAGAGAAACGGATTAGAACCAAATTTTGTTTCACTTTCACCCAGACTGAATCTTATCAGGGGACGTTAAGTATGGCTAGACACAATGATGCTTATGAGCTTGAGATCACGAAACCAAAAAAGAAAGTCACTTTTAGTCTTTTGGCTTCACAACTTCGAGGGTATCACATCTTCAAATATTTGAATCTACTTGCTAATATCCACTGAACCAGCGCGGTAACAAAAGAATACCTAAGGGGTCTTGTCGGTACAAATCACGCAAAACAATGAACTGATGAAAAAGAACGCTAAGGACTCCAGTCAGAGTAATGCATAAAAGTAATAAATGATACGGCTGTCTTGCACTAGGTTTCGAGCCAAATAAGCCAAGCGCTAAGTATATGTGTTGTAGTACTTTCCTCAAAGGTTTGCAATAGAATCTCAGAGGTGCTTTCATGTTCTGTTATAATCATGGAGCGTCAGCATTTGCTGCTCATGACGCTTATTTGGAAATAAACTGATGCACTTACGACAGCAAAAGCGCTTGTGGAAGTTATCTTACGAATTCGTGACATTTCGAAAATTCGTCAACGTTCTTAAATGAGTAAAATAGTTATTATCCTGTTCACGATTAAAACTAAGACAAAACAATGTAAGGGCCATACCTACCAAACGCTATAAAGGCACGAAACACACGTTGGAGGATAAGTGGAAATCTGAATATCTTTCCTTCAGCTCCAACTGACCGCACGCTGATTTGTGTTTCACGCATGGAAACCTAGAGCATCCACTTTTGGAAAAGTGGATTAGGATTGCATTTTTAATAAATAATATCGAAGGATGATGCGTTTAGAAATCCAAAGATGCAAGAAGTAGTAGTTAGTCCTTGCATTTGAATTAATTTCTAACTCATTATCATTAACTCATCATTTTTCAACGGTTCCATCCTCATTTTTCAATTGTCTCAAACGTTCGCCGCTGTATTGTCAGCTCGAATGTCTCATACGAGAGCCATGTTAGTTCGTATCCTGAGAGAGGGACGCCAGTTTGAGTGGCAAGCGGTTAAAAAAGAATATCATTCATAACTAGGTGTAGCAGTTCCCTAAGTCATCTACAACAAAGAGAATTGCGAGAATTTTATTACTCTGATTTTGTAACTAAAGACATTTACATTGACCATTGCCCAATAATTTGTCTCATCGGTTACCAAATCCGGTACATTCATTCTCCCTAGAATGTGTCGCTACTGAAACAAATGGCAGGCAAGCTAATATTTATTTCGTCAATCCCCAACGTGAATCTTGGTGGCGATGAAACCATAGCCGTTTACATATTCCTCTAGCAAGACTTAGACTTCTTGATTAAGAGAAATAGGTCAGAATCAAGAATGATTGACAAGCCGCAGTCTGGATAATGTCTGTGAATAAAGTTAGTGCTAAACGGTGTTAGCAATCACAGTGGCCTCATATGCAGATTCAGAGGGCGATTGGTTTGAGAATGAAGCGTGGAGAAATTAAAAATGGTAGGTTAAGCTGTGAGTTGCTCAAAAGGATGTGATGAAAGGTTACTCCTATCGGTCCTATTATTCGGATGTGTATGTAGCAGAGGAGCTCTACGATTCACTAAAATCAAGCAGAGTAGAGCCTTAAGTGGACAATTATCAGCTGGCGCCGTAGGCTACCAAACAATGTAAAATGTAGATCAAATAACGGTTTTACTAAGGTGTGATTTGCCTCTAACAGTACAGCTGCTTCTCCTCCATAAGCTTATCAAAATGAGTTTACTTCGCTCCTAATTGGAAAACCACCTAAGGATGCCAAAAGCTTGTTAAAAGATAAATACGCAAGATTAATCATGAGCGACTAGTGCGAGCGAAACAGGATCGAACTATAGAACATCCAAGTTTGTTCATCCTTAAAACCTCTCAGGGCCTATTTTTATGTATCGATATGATTAAGTTTGCTTCAATCTGTATATCTTCCGGTCGGACTTAATCCTTCAGATAAACTACAATGCTAATTAGGGTCATTATTTTGTGTATGTGAACTCTCTCCGCTTAGCATGACTAACAATGTCTATCGTGGTTCATAATTTCGCTATGCACGCAAATATGCTTTGTAACTTTCGGGCAACGGTGCAGTTCTAACAGACGTAGTTGTGGCTGTCAGAAGTTAAATGAAAATTTTAATGCGGTAGCAATGGGCAAATCACAGTGAATAAATGACCAGGCATGGAAGGAAGGTAGCACATTGAGAAAGGTTTAAATAGCAAGCAGAGTGAAGCAACTAAGCACAGGTGTACTTCAGTGTAAAGCCAGCCACATTATGAGCTGGGTGCCTTGAGTCTTCCATTTGGCATTTCATTACTGCAAAAATGAGGCGTGTGGAAACTTTTTAACTCATACTGCCTCGACTGATGTCCACACAAATACTACAGTAGAGAGGCGTAAAGTCTGTTAGGGGTGCCATCTAAAAGTATTTAGTGGGTTCGCCCATTTTGACATTTTGCAGAGCGGAAAGTTTGGTGAATGTTCGCTATTGGGACTTCTGGTTTGTTACTAAAGACTCAATGCGGTGTACTTGAAATAATTTTACATACTTAATTCAATCTTAGGGGAGATGAGCAGTAGGCTTTTATAAATCCGCGTTATTGTCACACCCACAATTGATACATAAGTAAAATTAGGCGAATTGAAGTGCATTCAGATTTAACGAACTAGACGCCGGTGATTCATTCACATAATAACGTCTTCATTGTGTGACAGAAAGCACTTTAAGCACCCGCATACTCAAATCTGGTTGACATTTCTCAACTTAGCGACTCCTGCCTTTATCTCAGAAACGGAGGGACATTTGGACTCTTCTAAACAAAATAGCTTTACTTTACTATCCCTTGCGGTGTGAAAGGCAAAGGTAAGCAAATAAATTTGAATGTTGGAGTAGATAATACCGGTCAAGAACTGGTGGCTGCACCGCATTGGTCACGCGATAGGATCGTTAATTATTTTCCTGTTTTCAGACAGACAGTAGGGACAGCTCTAATCACCTCATCAATATAACCACCCAATCGACCTTCTCTCCAATTAATGACACCCTCAGGTTAGACATTTATGTAACGATTCTCTTTGACCGTGTTTGAACTTGTTTGAATGCTTTTCATTGGTCCCATTAACAAGTGCTGGTTAGCCAAGTGAATATTTTCTTAGACAGCCGGTAATTTTATCGACAGCAGTATGAAAATGACTGAACTAGGACCGTGCCCTATGAACTTTTACCTCGGTTGAAGGGAATCTTTCCTCACATTATTAATTCGTCTTTTAGAAGAAAACTAACGCTGCATGGTGAGATAGTGTTCAACGCATCTGTTTGAAAAGTAGAGAGACCATAAAGTACAGGACGCCAATAAAGGGAAAGAGAAGTGATGCTACATTAAACCAGACAGCTTGCGAAATAACTGTAAAAGAACAACCGAAATCCAAAAGCATCAGCCCAGAAGGTAGGTGATAGCTAACGGAGTGCCAAAATGATTTGTTACCACCGTGATTAGCGTAAGTCAGTTAGTAGTATCTATACGATACGGTAATTTGTCATGGTGTGACATAATGATATTATCATTTGATATCTCAAGAAGTGTAATATTCCTCGGAGAAGGTTTGTTTCGTAGCAGAAATGGGACCACGATGCAGGAAATGGATGTTGGTATCGATGAAATGTGCAGTAAACTTGGAACAGCACAAGCGATCTTCTGATTAAATGAAATCTAAACAGATCTATTTCGAAGGTATTGGATAGCACCGAAAAGTAAGTTCAGCCCGACTTAAAGGATTGCCGCAAGGAAGTTTTAAAGCTCCTGCTAAATATGCACCACACTCGGAAAGTAGCGAATATTTTAAATACACCAAAACATTTAAATGGATTTTAGTAAAGGCTAAAATACCTTACGGTTTGCGATGCTGATGTGGTCTTTTTAGGTAATTACCATGATCGTGATTCGAGGTCAGGTTAGAGGGTGATTGAAATGAAGTTAAAGTATGTCGGACTTGTCTCATAATACCTTACTAAGTAACGCAAGTTCTAGAGTCGAGTTGGAGCTAAAACGGTTGAAACGGCTTACAGAAGACGCATTCTGGGGAAGCAGAAGCGTTGTGGTTAGGGAGAAGGCATCTAGCAAGGGCATTCACAAATCCATTGTACTGTCACCGTATGCGCTTATTTGAATTAGCCATCTAGTGTTCTGAAATGTTCTCTGTTAATTTATAACTAAGCGAAAACAGCGAACGACATTTGTAAAATTAAAAGTTGACTGAAGAGGATGATTCAGTGCATTGAGAAGAAAGAAATAATTAAAACTATCGGTAAGAACTGATTTTGGGATGAATTTTGGTCATAGTTTGGATAATAGCCGACGTCGAACCACGTTTGCATGTGCATAACATTCCAGTCATCTAAATCAGTGACATACTTGTTCATAATATAACTCAGACTTGTATTTCTAGGCAGTTCTAAGCTGCCTGGTCAAATGAGTGCGATAAAATCCCTAAGTTTATTGGTTAATCGTTACATCTTGATCGTTAGATGACTGCTTGAAGCATTCGAAACTAGGTTAGCGGCCATGCAAACTTAATGCAAAAATTTGATCTCTAAGACTGTCCTGAGCAGACACGCAGGTGTACCCAAGCCACGAGACTAAATGTACACGTTTATATGTGTAGGTATGAATGCGTATGCTGAAGTTCCAATGAACGCATTCGTGCTGAATAAATTGGAGCAGATGGTGCCTACAAGACCAGTCACTCCAACGAGTTATTTATTCCAAACACTCAGAGGGGTCTTACCTATCTACACTTCAGGCATCTGTCTGCTTTTCCATTCAAGGCGAACGGGTGATTTGGTGTTCTGACAGGCATCAGTTAGACAATTTACCGTCGATTCACTGGCCCTGCTGAATTTACCGCATCTGTCCCACGATCCACTGGCAGGATACAGCATGCCAATCTGCCTGTCAACGTGACCATTTAATTACTGACTCGCTAAGGCGTAGAATTCAGAGCGCCACCAGTATTGGTGCGCCTGAGGTATTTTTTCAGCTGAAAAATTTAACAACTTCTGAAAGTGAGGAAAACCTTTTGCGGTTTGTTTGTTTATTTAGTGGTGCTCAAAAGTCTCTGTGTCATGTCTCTCTTATAATAAACAGTTACCTCTTGTCTTCACAAAATTAATAAGGCGATGAAAGCATTGGACATTAAAACAACAGTTCCTAAACTTCGCGACCACTACTGTTAAACACTGAATAAAAAAGTAGTTTCGTTTGGTCGGACATGCGGATCCATAGCAGTCAAGACGGAATAAAGTCTTTTTTGTAAACAAATCTCGTAAACCGCTGGGGCCAAACAATAAGTCATTGGTCTGAGGTGTAATTGTATTGGTTGCATTAATGGAAAACCAAAGATAACATGCTCCTTTACTTCTTAAGTAAAATATGACAAAACCAATAATGATCTTTTAAGATTTTTATTTGTTCAGCAAACCTTTAATCGATCTTAGAGCTTTAAAAACGGTGTGTCTTTGGAATAACTAGAACGACTAAGAAATTTTAATTCAATACATAAGATGACTTTCGTAATGGTTTTTGTTCACTTAATAGTGATCAAACCAGGAAGAGGAAAAAGAAGCCCTTTGTTACTATTGATTGATGAGATGAAATATAAACACTTTATGTAGCAATCATTTAATGCTATTAAACCCCTGTGACGGTTGTCTTTGGTTAAAAATAAGATCAGTTAGAAGGACGTAAACAAAGTGAATGAAGATGCATCTTTCAGAGTGTTTAGTTTGTTATTTTAATAGCCTATTTTTCACAAAAACTCATGCCTGATTTGTCAATAGTACGTCTGGTATAAGATTCATAACTTCAATGTTTTCGAAAACAACTGACGTCTTAATTAAGGCCATAGAATTCATTGAAAGCGGATCGATGCAGAAGAAAAGGGGAGACACATTACCACACAGATATTCAGGCTCAGTGTGAGTTGGACCGAATCAAGACAGTGAAATCTTAAATTAGTGGAAATGAAACTGATTTTGAGGATACCTTGACTGTAAGTGGAAATAATGGGCTATATTTTATTAACATGCGTTCAAAGTTGGATGATTTGTGGATTAAATAAAGGACAGAACCCGCATTCATAGGTAGTGTTTGAATATTAGGTATCCATCAATAAGCCATGAAACATCTGAATAATTAAAATAGCTTTTAAGATTTTTGGAAATTGACATACTCTGGGCATTTTTTTGTCAAGCATGTGAAATAAACGCAATAAGTGAAGTTGATACAATCAGTATTCACCCGTTTGCGTTCGGATGATAGGTCAAGGCTGTGTGAAATGAATGCGGTTTTAATTTTATGCTATTTAGGAAAGAATCAACAACATCCCGTTTCATAAAGCCAACTCGTTAAAAAATAAGTTTTAAACATGCGTCACGCAGATCAGTTGTCTCAAATTTATCTCCAGCCGAAATTAGGATCAAGAAGTTCAAACCCTACCATTGGCATGGACATATAATTGTAGTCAAAATGCTCATATCACGCAACACAAATTACCACCGCATTGCATCACGAACAGACCTTTTATTAATAACGCGGACCCGTTATTCTCTGCCTTCAACCACCATTTTTACTAGTACTGACATTTTATCACAAAACAATCGAAGCTATCAAGAAGGATTGGACTCTGCAATCGGAAGACCTTAGTGGCTGTCAAACTATATATGTAACATTAGATTTACTGAATTGGTAACATAATGCCTTCATGTTATTGACCAACGACTTTTAACCAGGATAATGAATTGGTATTTATGCGGTACTACTTAAATATTACTGGTAGCACTGTGGTAGTAATACAATTGTCGTTGTTAAAAAGTAAGGACTTCTTTACAGGCAGAAAATGCAGGTAAATTAGGCTTTTTTAGGGATAAAATATACAAATATACAAATATGCAAATGTAGTCGATGACCTTTGTTACTAACCTACTCTGTAGTTATAATACTCTTAATGACTTTTTTGCACTAAATTAATCCAAATTATTGCACCTGGATTCTGCTGTATCGCGTTATGTTTATCCATCATTTTTGAGCGCCTTCCACATTTTTAATCCCGTTTATTAGCAGAATTGTCTCGTACGACAAGCGCGGCTTCTTGATGCCGAATGAAAATGATTGTAATTCAGATTTTAATTATTCCAGAATATGCTTGTAATGGGTTAAGCGTTTGTTGAACTCACTGTTTGGCCACTGAGGGATCCCGTCTTTGTAGTTCTGCAGAAACACGCCAGTGACTTAATGCCCTGCCGAGCGTTTAAAATACATATTCTTCTAGAGTATCATGTATTCTTTCGTTTTTGGAAAAGTCTTAGCGCACTGCAATATTTACTACCCTATCGCTTTGGGCCACTACCTTTTTGTTCATACTGGAAATTTAATGAAATATTCTTGATTATTGTCATCACACCATTTAAACAATTCTGAGTGAATTCTCGAAAGTTAAGTTGATAAATAAACAAAAAACACATTCGTTAAAATAGAAATGCATTGTTTTACATCATTTAGGAGTCTTAAATCAACTTTATTATTAGTTTAATGAAACTCTGGAGCCTTGGCTACCTTAAACGACCAGACGACACGAAGGAAAAGTTTTGCAAAGAATTGAGTTACATGGTGATTTAAAAGGCGACATTATATAAAGCTGGTGTCGATTTTGCTTTACAGAGTTTACTTAAGTGCTTACGGCGCCAGGGTGTCCATTATTTTGAGGGTGGTCGGGTGTATTATCGTAAAACAATCAGGAACGCTATTGGTCGGAGCGATGTCCATTCTACGGCTCAGAGTCTCACCATTGCGTATCGAACCATTTTAAATTCAACCGATAGAATGCAACAAACGCTGGATCGTTCTATAAGGTACTAATCTTTATTCACTCATTGCTCTAAATGTTCCACCACACTTATGCTGTTTTGTATTTTCAAGTTGTAAATTTAGGCAAGTAGCGAGAATCTCACTCATAAACAGATTAAATTTTGTAACATAACTTAATTAATAAAGGCGCTAGGCAAAACTTAACCTTTTTACATTTCATATCTAAAACTGATTACTAAAAGCATAATGGCCGTGACCTAAGACGCTAGTTCACAGCGAAGTTAGGCGGAACCACTGACCATCTCCACTTAATGTATTTTGTCCTAAATGGTGTATTGGAGTTAAATAGAATCTTTGGTAACCTTGAACCATATTTGTAGATCAAGAATCCCATTCTATCTGTCTGATTAGCTCTTAAAAGGACACACTATGATAGCATATTCTCTTGTTCCATCTTAGGAGGGCCTCAAAACCCCTAATCACCATTACCGATGTAGTCATGCCTCTGAGTCAAGAAGCCTCAGAAAATCCTACTTTTGGACACAATCTCTATCACGATTGTCAATCGCATACCAGCTCAACGGAGGATAGTTTACCAGATTCTGATTCGACAGTATCTCATTCGTACCAGGACAGTCCATGGGCTCAGCCCAAAGCATTGGAGAGTCTCCTCAAATGGGAATCGCGCATTGAAGGGGATGACATAGATACAACTAGTGTAAATGGCTCAAGGTCTGAAATTTTCGCCTCCTTCTGCTTTAGCACAATCAAAGATTACAACCAGGTCTCCAGATCAGAATTGATTTCCGCAATTATGGTGAGTATTTTTGATCCATTTTGAAGTACTTATGCGTTTTAACAAGATGTAACCTCCAAAGGGGGGTGAAAATGCACCGCTTTTATAGGTAAACTCGTTTATTAATAAATGCACCAGTAAAATCGAAATTGATATTTTTGAGACGAGTGCTCTTGTATTGTCACGTTGCATCTAGGTAGGTTTGGATTACAAATATTATAGCACAAAGGAGGGGAGAATTATGCCGCACGTGTTGGTTGACTACCCACCAATCTACGAAATTTTTAGTGTGTGAATCAGAATCGGGCTGGCGAGCTCTTTGACCTGCTAGTAGAGCAGCCCGATTTGGTAGAAATGCGAGACAATCGAGGAAACTATCTCATTCACTACGCAGTCACTCGGGGCTTTCTCCGTATTATAGACTTACTGGTTTCCCGAGGCGCGGGTATGTGCACTTTCGCTGTGCTTACACTCCTTTGTATGGTGTTGTAGTTTGTTCACTAGATCAATGTACTTGCTAAATTTATTAACCAGTGTCCAAAAGACCCTAGTTTGCATTAAAATAGCACGAAAAAATCAATTTAAAAAGCGCTGATTAGGATAATTAATTTTATCTCGTTTGTAGCATGATTCTCGGGTTCGGAATGCCTCCCTTAATGAACTCACCCTCGCCTAACAAAACAGGAACAATAAGCACTTACATTCAGATGTACTAAAAAGCATCTCCGTAAGCAAAATAATGATGCTAGGATTCTGAAACTTCTGCTACACAGTAAAGCACAGCAATGCATTTCGCATCGTGTTGCTGCTATTTAATTTCTGATACTACTACTGAGACTGCTAATGAAATATAAAGCCATTTCCATTTGTTTGATAGTTTACTAGTCTTAGCAACTAAAATTGCTGATCAATCGCACGATCAACTCCATATCCGTGTGTGGCCTCAGCACACTTCAAACCTTTTTACATGCACGTCGCCAGTTCCCTCGCCTCTTGCCAATTTTCTACACTGAAGCAAGGTCAAAAGATACACACATGATTAAATGAACACGCTTACGGAAGTGGTTAGCACTTTAAGTTCTGTTAAATTGCTCCCTAGATCCAAACAAACCAAACAGTCAGGGTCAGACACCTCTACACTTGGCCATACTGGAGCAGCAAGTAGCGGCACTGAATCACCTCATTTTACTCGGATGTAACGCAGAATTAGCCAACAATAGAGGTACTCAACCAATCCATCTTGCCTGCGAGTTGAATGATGGGGAGTCCTTAAAGGTATAAAAAGCCTTGCCACTCCTAACTTGTTTCTGGTTTAAAATAGATGAATAAATTACCTTTCAAAATCAATTTTCGTTAATTTTCTTTAAAACAATTATTTTTCTTGTAATTGCAAAACACGGAAGATATCATAATTAATAATTAAAAACTCACCACATTAAATTATTTAAATATAAAAGCATGGTTTATTTCAGATTTGATCAAATTTACGTACTAATTAATTTAGAGCCAATTTGGCCTGCGCCCCTTTTATCTTCCATCTTAAATAAAGGGATCAAAGTGAATGCCGACTGATTCAATTGAAACATGAGCAGAAAATAAAACTACTTCGCTTAAGTACCAAAATATATTTAACCACTCGCTATTCACACGCCAAAAATTTGACAGCAAGAACCTACCAGATCTACAATAAAGGTGGGTTCCTTGAGACGCCAGACCTATTTGAAAGATCTAATTTAAAATGCTATTCCGATGATCTTATAAACAAAAGTTGCTTAAATCGAATGTCATTCGTCAGCGCAAAATAATAATGGTTTAAATAATTGAGCCGCGGCACAGCAGCTACGGCACATTATGATTAGATTTTTTATGTAATAATTAACTCTTTTATTCACCTATCAGATTATTGGAATAGAACTAAGTTATTCAACTGTTTTCAGGAACTTCTTCGTTCAGCACGCATAGACATCAATGCTCCCGGTGAATTTGGAGGCACCGTGGTCCACTGCTGCTGTCGAAAGAATAGCATTGAATGCCTACGAATTGTGGTAGGCATAACGTTTCTTACCCTTCCATAAATAAATAAAATACCAGAACAGGTAGATGCCACTCTTAAATACACTTCTTTGTAACTAATAATTCTGGATTCCAATATGTGGAAGGATGTACAATCAGTCCTTAAACATCAAACGAACAGAACGCAAAGTATAGAAGTGAATATACCTGCCGCACATTCGGGGAAATATAAACGGTGTTAAGCGCTACTTTAAAGTTGTAGTGCCTAAAATGCAGTTTGTATAATTCAGTATTATGCGCCAGAGTCCTCAAAAATTGCAGCATAAGTTGTACTTTTGAAAGATTAAATAAGTCGCATTTACAATGCCCATTTTCTTAACAGTCCTTGGTGGTAAAACTCAAGGAAGTAAAATTATTTAACCGCGTTTAGAATGTACAGTGGTGGTAATAAATGCTCCAATGCCTTACCTTTTTAAAACAGTTGAAAGTAAATTAAGATGTATTAATGAAGTAGAGAGATTTGTTAACGAATGGCAATTCTGAAATCAAGAGTGTGGACGGTTCTTCCCTTTCCTCTTCACCCCTTTTTCTGCTCTTAGAATGAGAGGGTTGGTTGCTTCTAGGCATTTTTATTATAGGCCGAAGGACGAGACACGGTAACTAAGTCGGAGTGTCTAAGACGAGGGCGTGTCGGGCTCTGAGGAGCGACCTCGACCAGGTTAAAATTTCCTTCCGCCTCTGGTCTACAAAGCACATTTAACATAAATATTAAAGAGAGCTTAAGTGATTTTCTTTATTTATCTGTTAGGTACGACAAAGACTGAGCAACTCATTTTCAAATGCATAACTGAGACATTTATGAAGTTCATTATAAACAAAAATGGGATATGAATGCATGCAGTAGACATGAAACCAAAAGGATTCTTTTCATAACGTAACAGTAATTGATATAATTACTCACGAAACGAAACAAATGCAAATTTACGAACACGTTGACCTTCTCACGAAACTGCAGCAATGCGGTTTTGTTTTTTGTTCAAGTTGAGCATGGGAGCAGACATGTTTAAGACAGATGCAATCGGAAAGTACCCCATTCACGTGGCAGTCTCCTCGGGTAGTCTGGACTGCCTGAGAATACTGCTGGAGTTCGAGTCTACTGCAAAAACGAAAGGACTGGGCGTTGGAGGCGTTGAGACAGAGAGCTCATTCAATTTTATTGACAATCACCTCATCAATTTACCCGACAGCGAGGGTGAGACGGCTCTCCACTTAGCCGTCAACAGCGGCAACATCGAGATGATTGATGTGAGTCCCATCTTACTACTGCCATTCGGTGCTCCATTTATGCTTAACCATGCACCGGTGGCCTGTTTTTTGATAAAGTCCGGGTCTGTTTGTCTGCAAAGAAAGTAAGAAGCGGAAGCTGACATCTTGAAGAAGTTTTATTAATAAGCACATGCTCATGATAACCAATTTTGCTAGGACTAATCGTAATGGAATCGATTCCTTTTTAAACATTTGAGAGGAGGTAGCATTTCACATGGCGTGAAAGAAGAAATAATACCATGTTAGTCAACAGAATTTAAAATGCCAATTGTTTAAAGTTTCTTACAGGGGACTTTGTCTTGGTATCTTGCGCAAGTCTCCACTTTAGGAACCTAAAAACTATTAATTCATGGCATATATGAATCAAAGGCAGTGATCCCAACGTGAACATTTTAGCGATGACTAAATGCAAGCCGAAACAATAAATTTAATTAAGTGTGGATTAAAATCCATGAAAACAAAATGGATTTGCATATCACAGGCCACAACTTCCCTAGACCGAAGGTCGGCCACTTCCCTATTAATCATTAGGCTCTAATTGCAAAAGTAGTCCAAATGTTTTGATTAAAAATTAGAGACATAGTTAATACAAAGGGAAAAATCCTTTCCAATGGGAGCAAAATAATGTCTTTACCACTTTGACGTAAACTCAACATTCTTCTTGGTTTTTGAATATTTCTGACGCATGGCCACCCAAATAAGATTAATTTTAAAAGTCTTGATGAAAGTGCACGAAAAAATAATGAAGAGAGCAATTTAACAAATTAAGTGATAAAGAATCACAGCAAATACTGTCGCTACTTGCTAAATTCCTATTAAAAATAAATGGTCAGCCTGCACACCGCTCCCATTTAATAATGTTAGCTAAGTTAATCATGAGGGCCTTTCGAATTTCGTGCAAAACTGCTATATACAGCACATCATATCATTTCCTGCATTTATGAATAGCACTGCAATGACCATACATTTTTGGACGTTAAGACTGACGTCTGAAAGCCACCGACAATCAGTCGGCCAAAATAGGCAACAAGATTCGGAATACTACTAGGGAAAGATAAATCTGAGTAGTTCTTGCATGTAATTATGTAAAATACAAAGCTTTTATATGTGTTATCGTTGTCGATATTATCAGCACCTGCATATCTATAGACATTCCTTCATTTCAAAACGTGACGGGTGGGACGATTAGCTATATCATCAATAGTGATTCACAAAATGCTTTTATGCCCGCCAATGTACATTCACTACCTACGGCAGGGCAGAGAAAGCTGGTGTTTTGGCGATCAAATGAATGTGGCTTCTTCTTTTCATTGGGAGCCAGTTTTGCCTGGACCACGGGAGTGACGTGGCCGCAATGGAAAACCACGACTTCACGGCGGTTCACTACGCGGCACGACGCGGTGAAGTGATGGTGCTCTCACGCCTCCTCAATTGGCGACCTGAGGAGACGGTGAGCCTCCTCTCTGGTGTCACTCGCAATGGCCACACGCCCCTCCACCTTGCTGTCATGTACAACCACGCCGATCTCGCCGCGTGCCTCATTAAATGGGTTAGTGATAGTTCGTCGTAACTATAAATTCCAAAATTATTTTGGTTAATAATCACTTGGATGCACTTTGCGTGTGTCAACATCCTTAATAGGTGAAAGTTGAACCAACCCATGACTCAGTACTCCAGCCTTAGGAGGCAGATGCCATGTTGTGGTTGTGATGTGACGTTAACAACAAGGATCTGGTTTTACCGAGGCCATTTTCGAACATTCTAAGTTAGATTTAGGAAGCGCCCGTAGTCACACTATTTTGAGGCAAAACCCCATGCTAAATTCGTACATTTTGCATCAGAAGTATTTGTTTGCATGATGGTAAAACTAATTCTGAGTAATCTGATGAAATGCGTATATAACATTATTTAATTGAATTGGCCAAATTTTGCTTGTCTCGATGAGCAAAATACTTTTGCTAATTTGGTTAAGCCCCATAAAGAATGCCTTTATTCAATGCACTGTAATTTTAACAAATTTAAGACTATTTTTAAAGTGGTTAAAGCCCAATTTCTATTTAATTCTTTATTAAAAAATATTCGGTGCGTGCCATTAAAATTAATCTAAAGCTGAACAGACGGAAATGCATGAGACGGTTTTTCTGCACGCACTTTTGTGAATAGTCTTTTGCAGTAAAGCTAAGAACCTTTTGTATTGTGGCGAGGAGTAGGGAATGAATACAATAATTTATATCACTTAATTTTAGTTGATTATCTGGTTCCCCTTTCTTAAAGGATTTTGGTATCTTTTTCAATATACGGCCATTTTAACATTTAAAATGAGCAATTCGTGGTAAAAGATCCCCCTTGTCAGTGTAATTAAAGTGCCTTTATCCTCGACTGAAATTAAAGGGAGTTAAGAAGTAGTTCACCTAATGTTCCCTCTTACCATCAGGCTGAAAGACCAGTGTCAGCCTAACATATGAGAACATGAACTACCAAGCTTGAAGCAAGTATAACACGCCTCGAAAGAACTTCCAATGGTGACTTATACCCCCTATTTATTCGAAATAGCTCCCTAAGTATCTACCGGCTAGATAGGGGTCTCATGCTGTCGATGGTACTTTGTGTTTAACAGCGCTCGCCAATGGAGGTACAGGACAAAGACGGGTGGACGCCCTTGCTGCTGGCTACCACAAAATGTGCCATCGCCTCCTGCCTCACGCTCATCCAATTCGGCGCCAATCTCCATGCTTTGGACCTGTCCCAAAGAAACGTTCTTCATCTCGCCATCATACACGGTGCACTTAAGGATGAGGCGCTATGGAAACAAATTCGGGAGGTGAATACGTGCTTCCCATTAATTCTGGTCGCATTGTCGAGTTGAAAGTCCGAATTTTGTATTTTTCATCCCACATTTTGCCTGAAAGTCCTGCATGCGAAGATTATTAAAATGAGTTTAAGAAGCAGAAGAAATTCAAGCCCAATCTTGCTTATCTCGGTGTCATCAGGATTGCTTTCAGCATTTAATATTTCCAAGTAGATCGAATCCATTGACAAAAATCCTTCCAACAGGCTGATCTTTGACGATAAAATTTTAATCTATTGCAAAATACTATCAAACTCCCACACAGAATTAGCCCTTTTTCTATTCAACAAACCTTTAATTAAAATAAGTCGGAAAGATTATTAGGTTTGGTATCCTTATTAGATAATTCGTGGTTGAGCCTACAACACATATTCTGACAGGCAATGCAACATTCCTCTACATATGTTAATTAATGTGCCCATAATTTTGCTCATGATAAAAAGATCCTTCGCCATCTTTCTGCCCTTCAAAATCAATCAGGTCGTTCGCAACACAGCTTAGTGCAACAAGTTGCCTTAAACTGGCAAAAAACACGCAAATAAGGAAAATGAAGAGAAAAATAGATTTAAGAAGGCCAACATATTTAATAACGACAATGACAACAGACGTGTTAACGGAATCAGAGCCTAAAAGTAATTTTCTTAAAGATTCTCGCCTGGTGCTCCAACCACTGTTGGATATTTGGGTGGATATTCTATTGTCTAAGGCAGAAATTGAATCACAGGTATTCTATCATTTTTTAGCACGGACTTTACAAGCAGTTGATAGGAGAAGAAGACGAGTACGGTTGTACAGCGCTACACTACGCTACAGAGGGTGGTAGCAGTATGCTGTGCGTGACCCGTGACCTTCTGGCCAGTGGAGCAAATTGCTTGCTCCAGAATGCGGCGCGCGAGACCCCACTACACCTTGCGGCAAAACAGGGCTGTGTGGCTACCGTGGAAAGTCTGCTGCGCACCGACCACGGACTATGGTCCATGAACACCTGTGACGCTCAGGGTCTCACGCCCCTCCACATCGCAGCTGCCCACGCACAAGCTCACGTCGTCTCTCTGCTCATTGCTAAGGGTAGTAGTTTCCGCAGGTATTTGCTTCGCTTTTCTTCACCCTCCCGTCATGTTTTTAGTTTTTTTTTCTATCAAAAGTTCTTGCCATAAAACAAGAATATACACAGCTTAAATATAAACGCAAAATGAGAATCTCAAGTAAAACTATGGAGAATGGCTTATCTTGTGTAGCCATTATTTGAGAGCATACAGTTCTCTACTTGAGATCTCTTGCAAAGCATGGGTATTGGCCTCTAGTAAGGATTAGGCCCGTGAATTTGATGCATAAAGTTTCCATAGAATGCATTTCAAACGATTTATTAACTGAAATGTCTCTGTTACTGTGCCACTTAATTGACACTACTTGTGATTTTTAAGAACTTTCGCTGCAGCATATCAGTACCTCACGTAACGCTTTGCTGAATAAATGCAAGACTCACACATTAATTATTTTTTCCCTAGTAAACTAAGGCCTGTTATATCTTCAGAGTTTCTCTAAATCCCAATGTCCACTGTGTGGTGGAAATTATACTCACTCCGAACCCATTAAGGCTGAATTGCATTACTTTTCCCTTTTAACAGTGGACTAATCAATCTAGCTATTTAGCGTACCAAAAGCTCAATATGGGATGCACAGAAATGAGAATTCAAGATGAAATTTCAGGGCCTTATATGTGGGCACGGACTGAGTTTGACCTACAGCCAATCAGCGCGTTCAGACTGATTAGGTGTTTTTATCTGAAGTCACAATCAATGCATTTGTTGGCTCAACTAAAATCATTCAACAAGTTTACCGCGAATCTACTTTTAAGAATACTTTGGTTAGGTCTAAAGAGTAAGGGATTAATCAATCCAAGTACGATTAAATAAATATTTAAAACTAGCATATTAAAGTGCCTTTTAATCCTGAATCATAAATAGATTATTTATAAATATGAGTGCTTCTTTTCAGATTTGTGAAAACTTTTGGTTTCATTTATTCATCTAAGCCAGGATCGAAGTAGTCTTCCGAAATATAAATGCTTTTTAATTGAACCCTCACTGACTTTCCTTTGATAAAAGATTTATCAGAACAACCCCTATTACTATGGTAGACTAGTATTTCATTTTCGTTTCGAATCAGTGCATTAAACCCTTCATCAAATTATTTTTCTACTCCTTCTAAAATAAAAAGTTAGGATTACGTTTAATCGAGTTATTAGAAAGTCAAGGTGATCCTTGCGCAATCCTGCATGCGTTTTGAAGGTGTCAAAAAGGAAGAACTCCACTGCATTGGGCGGCACAGGCAGGAAGTCTGGAGACATGCAAAGTCATTCTCGGAGCCAACATATGCATCATCGATGCGCGTGACTTTCGTGGCGTAAGTTACTTCTGAAAATCATTCCAATATCTTGGTACACACAATAGCCCACTATCATGAGGCACAAGGGAATAAGTTATTTGCATACCAATTTTGAATCTGTACCTTTGGTATAAAAATGCACCTTTTCATTCTGCTCATTCTGCTACAAAGTATGTCTATTACCGTCAAATTATAATAAATTGTGATGAAGACGAAATCCCACTCGTCCTGGCTTCTGATAGTCAGCTGCACTGTGAACTGCTTCATTTTAGCCGAGCCTAAATTTGTGCAGTTGGTTTAATATATCCTTTTGTCGATTAAAAGTGAGAAAAGAAGTTTTATAATTGTTAACCATAGATAAAGTTGTCTTTTAGAGTAGGTTTCTACACCTCCTTAAACAATTAGTAAAAGTTCCTTCGATCATCACATCTGTGTGCTTTATTTGGGCCTAAAATGGTTAAAATACGCAAACACCTACAAAAGTGGTCAGTCACAAGCATGATGACGCAGAAGGTTGTTAGCGAAAAGCGGTTGATTATGATCCTATGGAACAACAAAGAGGAAATCATTGGAAAAAGATATAATAAATACGCAATTATGAATACTTATATCATGGGTGCTAGTATACAACTCAATTATTACTATTTTCTACCAATTACCTTTATATTATATCACATTTCGTATAAAGGATTGTCATCCACTTTATGGTTGAACAGAAAAATAGGATATCTGACATGGCCCTACTTAAAGTAACTATTAAGCGGTTGCATGTAGTGTGAAAGCTACTTTCAGATGACAGCACTGCATTACGCGGCTCAAATGGATCACGACAGCGTCGTTACCTATCTTATGGATAAGGAGGCGAAATTTACACAGGACGGGAATGGACTCTACTTCACCTCTTTCGCTTTCAAGAAGGAGAATTTAAAAGCTGCAAGCGCCATTATCAACAATAAGAGGTGATCTATTTTACGGTGCTGAATTCTAATCTATACTTAGCTAAGCAGAGATACTGATCGCTTAAATGTGTGAAAAATGGTGGGGATGCGAACGTCAATGCATGTCTTAAAAGCTCTGGAGTGGTTTTAATTTTTGCAAATTCATTTCAACGGAATAAAGTTCTCTGTTTATGAATTTTGCTTAGTGTGGATGTTACAAATCCGTCCTTCATAATTATTTGGCGTTTGTTGGGTTCAAACAGCGGTAATAGTGATCGGCGCAGAGGCAAATTGGGTCTTAAAAATTATGCGAATTCGTGAAGCAGACATCGTGGTACGCTCAAGTGGCCGTTTTGAATGCACTTTGGAGATTGGAGAATGAAGAATATCTAAGTCATATTCACTTTTAAATAGCTAGGTTTTGCACTTGAGCATTAATTCACGTAATCTTTTCAGCTGAGATCTGTCATTAATTCTATTCTTAGCTAAGCTCGCACTCTAACAGGAGTTTAATATTCGCCTACACCTAGCAGCGTATTAGCTGATAGCATTTTAAGATTTCAAGTTTTCAAGATCGCTGCCTAATTAAAACAAGATCCCTAAAACTCGCATAAGTAATCAAATGGGAACTTGCATAATTAATTGAATTAACTATTTCAAAAACCGCTTTTAGGCTTGTATTACAGACGCCAATTAGCTTCACACCAATCTTGGAACAATTAGTATTCTTGTAATTTGGAGTTTGTAAATACGACTCGGAAAATTGTACTCACTGGGTCCGTATTTACCCAACAGGCAAGGATCAGTTAACAGAGGAACTCAGGTGGGTCATTTCATTTGCAGGTGGAGCGAGATTATTGAACTTCTGAATCACACAGACCAGTGTCCTATTGAGAAGGTCATTCGAGAAATTCCCAGCCTTTGCCCGGTTCGTGGAAAACGTATGTACAACAAAAGTTTTTTAATAGAATTCTTGACACTATCGTCCTTCCACCACTAGATCATCATGGACCGATACATCAAAGAAGACGGCAATCCAGGCAAACCCAATTATGAGGTACAATTAATTCTACCCTAACTTTTCTCACAATTTGTGCTTTTTCTTTACTACCAAGGTTACATATGACTTCTCCATTCTTCAACCCAAAGTAGCACTGCTCGATAGAACGCAGCATTCCCCACTTCATTTGCTAAAAGTAAGGAACATGTTTCAAACATAATGTGCACATAAAGAGTGATGCTGTGGGTGAGATATTTCCTATGACTGTTCTGTAGGTTATGATATCCTTGCAGCGGGATGAATTGATCGTTCACCCACTCTGCCATGCGCTGCTTCGGTGCAAATGGTAAAAGAAAACTTTTTGCATCACATTTACCTTAATAACGCTAAAAAACAATGGAGCAGACTTCCAACAATACGGACTGAAACAAATTCGCCCCTTAGTTAAACACCTAAGCAAATAATACATCATTTCTCAAGGATACACTAGCAATTTGCATTATATAAAACAAATTTGTGGCATAAATAAGAAAAAAAACGACTTAACGCCTTCATAATCACACTGATTTAACTCAAATCATGTTGGGCTTAACCACATGACCAAACATTGGAATAAGTAGGGAAGTCTTTGAGAGTCAAAAACACAGCTTAAAAACCAGTCAGTAATTAAGAGCCGGAAGCCTTTAAAGGCTTATGCGAAGTCACCATTTCTGGCTCCTTATTAGTTATGTAAACACATTCGGCGTAGCAGCATAAACTCATCAGTATGATTTACACAGTTTGGCTGGTGTTCACTTTCTTTAAACCTCAGATGCCCCGTCACTGGATTGTAGGCGACGATACGGCTTTTGGGTTCACTGCATCAGTTCAGCTTTCTACATTAATTTTCTTGCCTGCCTAACTTTCCTCGTACTGGATCACGAACCACTTCGTCACTCAGCGAACACTCGACTGAATAGGACCTGCTATAATCTTGTACGTGCTGAGCTGCTTGGGTATATCATTAATTTTGGTTGCAGTGAAGTCCAATTTTGTAGGTTATAAGTTTGACAATTGATAGTCCCACCGCCCTGGTAAACTAACTTTATTTCTGTTCTTTTTGAATACGCATAATCAACAATTTATTATCGTTGTTATCGGTTATATCTCGTAAGGTCATTGGAAAAATTGCAGAGAATCGCGTTTTCTGGTGCCGTCAAAAGGTGCTTTTACATTAAGCTTCTCAAACAGATGCGGCTAAAAATATTTAAAATGTGGTGTTAGTGTTGTAACCAAACGAATTCAGTTGGAACCAAGCAGTGTAGTGGGGAGACTAGATAGCTGGATGGGATTCGTACGATCTAAAGAAAATTAAGTCCTCAACATGATGAATTGGAAAAATCCAGTATTCAACCTGCATTTGGTCCTTTTTAAAGGCCTTGCGCTACCAATTTATGCCAGTAGATTCCTATAGAACAGACTAATCAGTTACAAAGTAAGATAATCTGCCTTCAAATAACACAAGCACAACTGTGTGCCTAAAAAGATGCTATGTATGCTAAACTTTTAAGTCACCCCCTAATCCGACACATTGGAGCATTCGTCTCTCAACTTTTTCATAACTGTAGTAGGTGAATCAAAGCGGTTGACACTGGTGCAGTATTGCGACAAGCGAGCAGCTACTTTAGACACTAGGTGCTCTTATATGATATGCCAAATGCAAAATTCGATAATGCTTTTAACTGAAAAGAAAAAAATGACAATCGTAATCGTACCATCATTTTCTTCTCCATCTTAGGTGTTTTACTCAGCAGGACGACGCAAAATTCAATCAATACTGAGCTATATCATTGCATTTACATCTGCCACTTGCATGTTGCAGGATGTCATTCTCATATTCAGTGAAGTAGGTAAAGTCAAAGTTGAGCAACACTTGCAAATTTTGAAAAGACGTTAATAACAAATCCTCATATTGTAAAGAAGACATTTTTTAAAGAGGGCACTATTTATTTAAAACAATTGTAAAAATACGAATTTGCAGAGATTCTTCTGGCTTGCTTCATTTCGAAATACTTGCATTCTTTCTCGAATGAGCAATTTTGAGAGCAAAATATGTCAAAGATGCATTTATTTTATTTTAACGAAAAAT
This sequence comes from Taenia hydatigena, assembly GCA_036345935.2. Lineage (NCBI taxonomy): Eukaryota > Metazoa > Platyhelminthes > Cestoda > Cyclophyllidea > Taeniidae > Taenia > Taenia hydatigena. Next base: position 10,993,270 of record JADWOT020000008.1, read on the forward strand.
AGAACCAACCTAATAATTTGAATATTTAATAACTCATATGACTGACTGTATCTTTAAACTTTGTATTTTTCAAACACTTCTTGACCAAAGGCGCCCGCTATCGGAGTCTCAAGGAAATATCAGCCACCACAACTTAAATATTTCATTGTATTAATATGCTGCATCAGACATCCTTAAGCTTACTTTCACTGGCAACGTATTTTACCTCCCTTAGAATCGATTTTATTTTATATGTTCGGCAGACAGGATCAGGCGTCACATATATTTGACCTTGATAATCGACGTGCTAACCAAACATTAGCCAATCGCTTTATTAGAAATAATCCAAGTTAGCCAAAAGTATTCTTTCTTGACAAGTTTGCAAGAGCGATTAATTCGCTCAGACACGGGTATTTTTTGTCCCTGTTGATCTAACTCTGCAGGGTCTAAAGTTCTTCAAGGATCTCATCAACTTTTATTCGTTGGGCGTCTTTGCGGTGGCCACAGCATACGCCGTGATGTCGTTGCATAAAGTTATCGACCACAACTTCATCGAGTTAGGGGCAATCGCGCTCTTCCTCTCCTGGAGTTACTTCGTCATTCATCTCATGCGGTAACACTAACTCTGTTCAGGCTCTTCCAGCATACATTTTTGCTAAGCACCTGTTCTGTATTCCCATAAGTAAAAGCATGGCCTAAAAATGGAGTTACGCACCTTAACAGTCAGCTACAACCAACTAGCAGTAAATATCTTCACTCAACTATCGCCCAAGTTGCAAACGTTGTCATGGATAGAAATAATAGCAAAATTCCAATGTGCATGAATTTATTTAGTCCAAGAAATACGTTAAGCCCCATAAAACGCATGCAGAGGCAATTCTACCGACCATCGACCACCTGCAGGCCAATAAGTTCATGCAGCTTGAGTTTTGCAACCCCTTATTTGCATGAATCGCAATTTTTGGATCGTTCTTAAATAGCCTAACGAAAAAAAGGCCACCTCTGATTCTGAATACGGGGCCAGGTTTTGAAATAAGACGCCTTTAGAAAAGGCAAATCCTATTCTATTTTATAAACCAAACTTGAGCAAGCATTTGGAATTAATTTCATGGCCGTTGAACATTTTGCAATATCTAACATTGTCTTCGCCTTTTTTAGTTTTAAGATAGTCGGAATCTTTGTGGTGATGTTTTTCCAAGTTGCAAAAACTCTTGGAAAGTCGGCTGTGGTCGTCGTTCTCGTGCTAATCTCTTGCGCACTGCCCTTCTATGTGCTATTTAAGTTACCCGACTTTGAAGTAAGCTGCAATGAAGGAAATTCTGATTAACTGAAGAGAGACCAAATTGTAATAAAATGGAATACTACTGCCTTAATGAGCGTTGCTAGGGCCGATGACTAGTTCTGTCTTATTAGACCAAAAATATAACTTAGGTGACTTACTCTTTAAAACTGTCCTTGCCGATTCACCATTTTTATTTAAAATGATGAAATTTGTACTACACGTGTTCATTGTTTAACAAGATTTCAAAATAATTAGTAGCTATGAGTGCATTCAGATGCTTCTGTGAACTATATGCGTGGACATTCTATAGGTGTTCAGTCAAAGATTTCATCATCAACTCTTTTGTTCCAAAATCTTTTCTATCTCCTTTGATTCAAACAATCGTGCCGACTTAGACCATGCTCATGAATTCGATCAAAATGGAAGTATCTGCCAAGTGAAGCGTTTCGTCAAACTTTCTCTTTAATTTGCCACTTTCTTCCGTATCAGTACTCAGGTAGATTTAAGCCAACAACCGAGTTCATCAATGGTTTTAAATAGAAAGCGCAAGGAATAGCAAGTGCGAGTAATAGCATTTGAAACCATTTCTACCCATATATAGTAAGGAATTTGAAGTAATATTGTCAACAACATCTTAACAATAGCCGCTGAATGAAAAATACTGCGTGCATATGGAGTATACGAGGAACCTTGATGGTGAAGAAGCGTCCGGCTGTTCTGATGTTTTAGGCGTTTCACAAGTTGCCGGAGGTCACAAAAAAAACGTTAGCACAATGCTTCCCAGGATACGAGTACATCTACAAAATGGACTTGAATGGAAGTGACCCGGTAGAGATGACGCCTATGCTCAGCGCTTTCCAGACGCCGGAGCTGGCCATTCTCAACGTCCTCTCGATGTCGCTGGGAGACTTTAATTTTGTGGATACCATCATCGGACCACTCACTGACGACAATCGTCTCACCATGCACTTCCCCGAGGTCACCCTCGTCATGTTTGTCATGTTCCTTCTCTTCGCTCCGATGATTCTCACCAACCTCCTGGTGAGTCAACATACAAGGGCTGAGACCTCCTCAGATGAAAAACAGACCTCAAAAGGTTCCTTATGAAAGCACAAAAGCACCAATATTGTAGGCGAACACAACGATTTCAATCACAAAGGGGTTCAGTAGTGGATGAAACTACCCAGACTTCGAACCATCACCTCGAAAAATATGATGCTAGAGGATTATTTATTAGTAAATGGCAAGGCTTGGACCAAACAAAAAGATGCACTTTTATATCTAACCGCAGTTTTGATGAGTGCACTTGCCTTGTTTTAGTGTATCAAGCACTTAAATTGGCAATCTTATAAATAATCACTTTCCATTATTTTGGTCATGTCACCTACCAAGCTCCAAATTGCCTACGTGCTTGAAAAATAATTAGGTTCATTGTTTAAAACTAGCGCTCAAACAACAAAAAGTCAACTTATTAGCGACAGCGAATTACACCTGCGCCGTATATACAGACAAAGTCTGTGATGAATATCCAATGAATCGTCTTGACTTCTTCAATAAGCCGAGAGAAGGGGTTCCGACAATATCGTTTGGATAGGAGAGCTTTGAACAGTGGGGTCTAGACATCATAATTTTTGTTCATCAAAACGTGTAAGTAGTAGTTAAGATAATTAAAATAGATTCAAGGCAGAGTTTTATCAATTTCCAGGGAGCATAAACAAGTGCAAATGAGCAAAACAAATTAATTACTAGAAATCTCAATTTCTAAAGCACAACGTGTAGCACCCCGAGACTTCCTTGAAGACAAAAGAAGGCATAATACTAGGGTGGAATATGTATAATCAACAAACAGAGGGATTAGAGCTGTTGGCAAGGCCCGGAGGCAAGCCATCGCGTCTAGGGCAATATGGCCACCCACCTAACCGAAACCGAAACAGGCAGTCAAACAAACAAAGTATTTCACGAAGATTGTGTAAAATACGCTCAGATAAATTGTTAAATTTGCTTGTTAAATAATAAAAAACGCGCAACCTTTCACAAAAGAACTATTCAACTCTAAAATTCTCTGTTTTTACGGTACAGGGAACTTCTTGAAATTGTATATGTAGTTTAAATATTTGTTTGAAACTCTTATAAAAACGTAAGGACATAGTAAGATGCAGAGTGAGAAGAGCGAGTAATTGATCACGGTTGTTTTATAACTACTTGTAGGAGCATTAACTGGAAATCGCTATCATAGGTTCATTCAGCTGCAGCAACTTAAAATATACGATTTTTTTGAAAATATTAACCGAGTGCAGGTTACAGAAGAAGATATCGACAAAGATGTGCGTTTGGGTTGTAGGTGGGTTTAGCTGTGGGCGACATCGACGCAGTGCGGCAGCAGGCGGCGATTAGACTGATCTCACAAACCGTCGACTGGCACGACCGCATTGAAGCGGCACTGCCGCGCAAGCTCTATGGCCTTATTGCTTCCTCCGTCTGGAAATCTAAGTCCAGTCTAGACTCGCCTTCTGTGGTGTGTTGAGTTTGTTGGTACATCTTCTGACTTCTAAGGCTGCTTTGCAGTCAAATTATTTGTATCAAACAAGCCCTAGGAGTTTGACTATGTGCTGCAATTCATCTAAACGGTTAATAAATAAAGTTGATTAAAAGGGTTTGCTGTGAATCGGAGGTGTATAATTTGTTTTTGAAGCATTGGCACGGCCAAAAGCACCACTTAATAAAGTCTCTTCACAACTATACTATCCATTGAAAAAGTTTCCACAATTGACACCAACATTTATAAAATGTTGCTATGTTTCCGGCAACTTGATTCAAATTTCCTCGGGTGATGCTGGAAACCAAACGATTCATAATGGTCAACTAATGTGCATTGATTTATTGCCAAAACTGTGGGATGGACGCAAAACAACCTACCGATTACTTAAGTTTACTTTTTAAATTTTAGCTGGTTTCCAAGGTGGAGAAAAATAATATGAGCTGTGGTAGTAAAACCGCGGACTTCATGGTTTTAAGGTTAGTTAACTGTACACTTTCCTCACAATGAATAAATCATTCACATGACCGAGGCATTTTGTTAAGCTTGCCAGAACTGTTGCGTCAGATGGAGCTCCAAAACAAGGAGACACGAGAGCTGATTGCTAGCGTGCATGAACAGCTCAATTTACGTGAGTTGGATGAACTTCTACTTGCAACGCTTTCAGTAAAATAAATTAACACGACTGCAAAATTTTTCCATCATGAAAAAAGAGATCGTTCTACTTGGACCGATTTTTACTCAGCTAAATAAACTAAATTCTGAGCATTTTTGTTACAGTTTATGGCAATTATCACTGTAGCACATTGGCATAGGAAACAGTTGGGTTGAACAGAACATTGATAAGTCCTACCTGTATCGGTGATTCTATGTTATCCACTGATGCTGCTTGTTCGACATTCCTCGAATTCAACAAAGCCTAACCATTTTTTGTTTGTTTAGGTGGAAACAACTAATTCCACGAAACCGGAATATGGAGAATACCCTCAAGGCATTGTTCCACCTTCATTGCCATTTATACTTAATTTTAACTTATATCGCTTCCCATATAACAGATCACACAAATGCTACCTTTATCAGCAACGTAGTGCCGTCAAACTACACGCATTGTAACGTATTTAACGCACTCAAATGGCAGATAAGCAGTCCACAAATCCAAAATAATGCTTGTGTTCAACGAGTTATATGTATCTTTACATTTGTGTGTAGTGCTGGCGCTATGTAACGTTTGGAAAATTACTTGGCAAAGATGAAAACCTGATGTTGTTATTATTGCTAGCTTAAAAGGGTGTATATGGTGGCTTGCAATAATTTATTTACTGCCGTTATTTAATTAACGAGTACATATTGACTTATTAAGAATTAAATCTAAAATTTGACTGCTTCTATGAAAAATTTCGTGTTTAAGGGACAGAGAGCGAATTTCAAAATCTTTGCGTTAGTCAGCCTACGACACTTGTCATTAAGGATTAAGCAAAGCAAATGATCAATGATAAGCCCAACGCTTAGCTACCTAGCATCCGCTCTTGCTATATAGTCATGGGTTAAAGAGGCGATATAGCGCATAGAAATTACTTCGACTCAGGATACTTAAGTTTCGCTATTTATTTTATAGTTGAAAATCAGGATATGTGTCCTAAGCCTCATTATTTTCAATTTCTTTGATCAGCCAAATAAAATCTCGATAGTTTCCATTAGGCAGTTGGGGGAATGCCTGCACTGTGTCCATTCGTCAATCGAACGCACCCTCTGTGGGGGCCAAGCGCGTTCCACAAGGCTGGAGTGCCAAGCTTTCACGATCCAGCCAAATGGTATGATGAAAATTTGTGGTGGACGATAGCCGAATGAAAAACTGCAGCTGGATGCACTTACTAAATATAGCTCCTATTCGGTGGGGATTTCTTGGACATAATGGCATCACTAAAGTTATGCACACCAAATAAAGCTAATGAGGTTTAGGAATCGCGTCGAACCAATCTTCATTTGGTGTGCTGTTCACTTTGTTCATCATAAATCAATATAACAGAAAAGTTTTATTTTAACGGTGAAGTATGATTCTAAACAATGCTTTAAAATGTGACTTCTTGATACTTACATTCATTCTATCAGGGGAAGGTAAGTAAAGGCAGCCCTGTAAAAACGTCTGCTTAATGCGAAGGGATTAGTTTAGCCTGAAAACGTCCGCCATTTATTTAATTTGTTACCGATCACGATTTGTGATTTTCATTACGCTCACGGTACAACAGTGCAAAGTGGCCACATTACATAAACAAAGTCATTTAGATTTCATAAAATAGAATTCTGAGTTTGGATGCAGTTGACCCTGTAATCCATTTTGTTAAGGCAGGTATAGGATGCCTAAATATGCTGCTGCTAAACATCCTCTAAGTTAACACGTAAGTTGATGTTAAAATTGCTTCACTTAAATCGGTTGTGATGCATTTTGGCGTATGAACATAAAATTTAAGGCGCGTTCACATCATCTGAAAGATATGGGAAGCCTAGTGAGGCTTCTTAGACTTCCTTACCACGGTGTTGAGAGAGGCTGCATTTGTTTGACAAAAGGGACAACGCTAAAGGTAGCGATAAATTGACAGCAATAATGTAGGCAACACATATCAGGACTGCAAACTTTTTATCATAGAAGAGGACGAAAATGCCCCTACATGTCCGCAATCTATACCGGACCGCCTTAAAATGGCCGTTCATAACACAAATGACACTATAGGTGGGTTGCATTGGGGTCGCTCCCTTTTCACTCGCATGTGATGAAGTTCATGTGCAAGGTGAACAATTGCGGTCGGCTCGTAAAACTCCACCACCTGGATATTGTGCTCATACAAGCCCCCTTTTCATTCTCTTCCTCTACCCCTCAACGTCAGAGAACTCCTTGTCCAGAATAAGCGGCCAAGCATAAAGTTGAGGCGTTATTTAAGCTCCACACGCTCTCATATCGGAATCATCCAGTCAATGGATTTTTACCTAATGTTGCAACGATGAAAGTGACTCCTTAACATCATCTCTATTTATTGTCCTTACCTTCATTTTAACTTAGGAAACCGTGAAACTTTGCAACCCGTGGGATCTTACTAAAAGGAGCACTTGTGATTTGGTCCGCAGTGTTATGCAGAAATGATCTAAACATTCAATTCCGCCAGCTGAATTGTGTTTTCACAAATTAAGACTGATGGAAAAACCATTGATTATTGAAAGGGATAATCTGGCATTTCTAAGCCATTTCTGGAGAGACATTTTGTCCATTTTTACGGCTCGGCACTCTAAATTAACATCTCATATGACTTCCGTAAATTTTTTTCTAGGATTTGACGACAGAGAGTATTTCATCCCGAAGAAAATTCATTTTGCCGGCAGAAAATACCATCAGAGATACCCACACTATGTGTTTATTTTAGAATACATAACAAATTCCAATAGCAAATTTATATTTTAAAGTAAGTTTGCAGGGCAAATAATTTATGAGCCTAAGATAAGGTATGCTCTTGTCGGTGAAACTTTTCAGACAGCAGGGCATCGTGGAGAAGGGGCTGTTAATTTGAAATATGGGCCAAATAGTTTTGATTGGCTGATTCAGCCTTGTTGATACCAACTCCCTTTACAGGCATGAAAGTTTCACTGCATGGTGGAAAGGCTCAAGCTCATGTAACAACTTCCTTGAGTTGCTGGTGCAGCAAAGTGTAGCAAAAGGCGTCAATGGTCGTAGGCGTCTGGAACGTAGTGCTTGCAACCTTCGGCAAGTGATGTTTTGCGCGTCAACAATCCTCAGTTTATTTCAGCTGTACCTTTGTGAAGAAGGCAAAAAAGTACTGCAAAAATTAGACTAAACCAGTGTAACTTTCTCCTGCCTTTATTTTAATAAGATTTACCACATTTTAAGCTGGCAAAATGTTGCTGGGTCGGATGCGTAAGGGGTAAAAAGCTAGTAACAGAAGACGCTTGACACAAAAATTAACACAATTTTGGTTTCATTTTTAACCTGATGAAAATCGCCCTTAACTTTAAACTTACACCTCCCATGTCTAGAGGTGGTAGAAGACAACATTAATTTTGATGCTTTCAGCCAGAGAATGCACACTCTCATTGATTTGGTACCGTTATGTAGTCAGCATTCAGCTGAGTCAGCAGAAATCATGATAACCCTTTCGTTCTGTTAAGTAATAATGAAGGAAAATGTGTTGCGCGAGGTCGCTCTACCAAGGCAAAATAAGCGCAGATCAAAATATAAATGCTGTTATTTAATGTAACTTAAGTAAGCATGGAGTAGTAGCATTTAAAATGGCAACAAACCCCCTTAAAATTAATCCCAGAAGTGGGTAGTGGGCGATGGAAAAGTTTGTATTGATTTTTCAGAGAAAACACTGACAGCAGAGTGCGAATCGCACAAAAAGCGACTGACATCCTCTCACTTGCATGCAAGGTATACTTATTTGTGCCAATGGTGGTTCCGAGGTCGAAACTATGCAGATTTTTAAATTTAAATCACAAAGCATGTTTGTATATTCATTCAGTCAGTTAAACAAATGCCCTCCATTGAGAGCTTATAATGAAAAAAGTAGTTGACGTCTTTGAAATAAGGCAAAGATATGGCCATTATAACAGTGGATACCACGGAACGGCGCAGTTATTCCTGATAGTTTTGTGTAATTTTGGCTCTAGGTAAAAAAGGCAAAGATACAAATGCAAATTATTCGACTTTTGGTCCATGTCATTATTTAACAGTTGACAAAATAAAAACACCTCCAAAAACAGATCGCTTTATTAGAAGCGAGCCAGAATAAGGGCACAGGCACAGTCCTCTTTCTTGCTAACTCTTCTATGAACCATTCGAGTATTTTATCCTCTTATGTCTTGTGGCTGTTTTAGAGCAGATGAGAATGAAAGAAAATCAGTATAAAATTGATACCTCATCTAAAGGGTAACCGGTTTGGTTGCATTACGCCTATCTGTTTCCCTGGTAGGTTGGAGAATAAGGACATCAATATAGCACTCGAATTTTAAAACATGAAGTGCAATGGTTGTAAAATATCAAACACCTTCAAGGTGTTTGGTTCTACTTTTGAAATCAGGAATCTTTATCAACTTCTTGAATTGCCAAAGAAATTTATGAGTGGTTCAATTCGCATACACCTTTCAAGAAATATTAATAAATAGTGTAAGTTTAATGTTTGTGTTTCTCCTTCTTAAACTGCGAATGTCCAAAGGGAAGTCTTTGTCCATACCATTGGCTGAGGTGAAGGTTTAAGATAAAAATTGTAACCTCTATGAGCAATTTCATTTTGGGTTGTAACTATTGGAAATTTAAACCTTACTGTCTGCGATGGAAGCAGCTCTTACCTAATCAGGAATAAAGAGATGGATTTAAAAGCTTTTGTGTGCTTTGTTAACGCTTGGAACAAGAAGAGATTCAGTTAATTTAATTTTTTCAACATTCACTACACATTGGCTGCCACTATTTTTTAGTCTCTAATATTTGTAATAGTTTGTTAAAATCACTTCAGCTGAGATAACTAAAATATAAATTGAATAGGGCGAAGTGGAATTACGTAAAGCACAACCCCAATTTCAAATGCAGACGACTAGTCCAAGTGAGAGTTGGATGGAACAACAAGAATTAAAAAAAAACATTCAGCGCTGGTGAAAGTAGAGTGGTCTCTTTTGCGTGACCACTTCTCGCATCATTAATTTTCCAGCACGATGGAGCAGGTGTCTATCACGCCGGCCGATCGATTAGGTGGCGCTGATTAAGAATTCAGGAGAATGCGAGGCAGCAAGAGAAGCAAGGCAGCGATGGAACTCCACGGAGCAGGTTGTGAACTTGCATGCGCCCTCCTCACGTGGTATCGGTTGTATTTGATTTCAACCTCATTATTTATATAAACGCCGTCATTATTAGTGTTATTTCTCCTGCGAGACAAATTTTCAATGTGTAGCACAGGAGACGGTGGAAAAGATGGAACGATAGTCCCTATTTGCAAGGGTTATGCTTTTAACTGAGAGTGGTTTGGTGTTTAACAGATTTTCTTAGGTGGGCTAAATTCTTCATGAATACACGCCCACAGGCTGTTTGTAAAAATGTCAAGTTCGCGTACCCATAAATCTAGCAAAAGCATAAAATGCGCCTTTTGCCCTGAAAAGGTTGGCAACCAATAAATTATCATATATTTTGGAAGGTTGGCCCAGTAATCAAGGTGTATTTTGATGTTTTAAACAATACTTGTGCTCCACATGCGACAGTGTAGCTCCGAAGAGGAGTCGTAATGACCTGCATACCACTTTGTAAATGCCTTCTTGACATTTCAATACCTATGAGGGAATAAAAATTACAACATCTGAGTCACATTTTCAGTGAAGTTTGTACTGACCTGACACTGTCATGCGTCAGTCAATGCCTCTGACAGCCAGTATAATAAATGATTTTCATTCTTTGAATTAATTAGAAATACAATGCTGCGAGCATGAAAGGTAAGGATGCGGGATTTTTAAAAGATTTTTAAGTCTAATGTAAGCCTTTTGAAGCATTAAGGCAGACATCGTGAGTTATACTTTCTCATTGGCTGATTCAGAGAGAACTATGTTAAATATTTAGACAAAAAAGACATTAAAATAAAGCTTTCCACATAGTGCCTGTAATAATCGGAAATATTTTCGGGTTCTCGTGTTTACGCAAGTCGGTCAATCGGTCTTGTGCTATCGAAACACAAGTTCTCTCAAATCACATCGTAACATCCTCCAAATGCGAAAACATCATTTGGACAAGGGCAATACATCAAAAGACAGTCGTATTATCCGTAATTCTTCATTCGATTTAACAAAACCAAGAAAAAAGCTTCAATTTGTTTTCGTTTCTAAAATAAGGAGGCTATTACTGTATTACCAGATTTCTGAATGTAATAGGAAAGTTACCAATAGGGATTAAATAAACTCTTATTCTATTGAGGCAAATGCTGTTATAGCAGCACTGTCCATTAAGTGAAACTAGGGTACTAACATGGAAGCTACTATTTCTGGTGGGAAGTGAAGTGGACCCTGCCAAAGCCTCGAGGAAGAAATAACTTTTGTTTCAAACAAATTTTCGGATGCCAACATCCTTTTATTATTTAAATACTTCACTTAATAAATGGATTGTTTACATGTGCGCTTCTGACACCAGTGAGGCAGCATAAGAAACTCTGAAGTCCATTGTATTACCTTTGCTGGAGCAGATAAAACTTGGTTTATTGCCGACACCTTGTTCTAAACCGCAGCATGTGTTTACTAGCACAGCAAACGCAAGAGCCCAAGTTGATGCCAGATGCTTCACTGTTTTGCCTCATGAATAAGTATGGGCGGAATTCAGGAAAAAAGCGATTGATAGTACTGTCTACTGGCCATGTTCGCTGGAAAGGTTGCTACGAAATGAGAGCCTATTGAAGGGCAAAATTACGGAATTGGCTGTGATGTTTGAAACAAATCAATTTACGCAGACAAATTTAAATGGGATTAATTAGATCAAATCGGGCTTTGGAATCATCCTTTTAAACTAAACGGACTTTATCTTATGCAGACAAGAGAAAATATAAATGCAAATAGATGCTTTGTCTTTAGTGTCTAGAATAATGTACTTATTATCGTGTGCTACGCTGAACTCTAAGGGCCTATCAGCAGAGGTCGAAACTTACCCACCATATTTCCTCCAATTTCACTGAGTTATTAGATTATTCGAAAAGCAAAATGCTTCAAATGAAGTCTGTCACCGGAAACGCTTATCTTTATCGCTGTTGATATAATTTAAACCTCCGATTTTCACAGTCCAACCAAGAATACGCAGCTATCGTTTGGAGCATGGTATTTTGGTTTATTAGAACCGTTAGAGAGCTTTGAAAACTGATGGTTTGGATTCTAACGAAACTGACAAAAGCTGTAATGGTCGATGGCATGATGCGCTCAGTTGAATGCAAGATGCAACGAATATAATGCGAATGGCTTCGCCTCATCAGGTGCAGAGGATATATGGAATAAGCATTACATGAGAAAGGAGATTGGTCGAAGGAACTTGAATGGCCGCGTGGCAGATTGGAAGTGAGATAGTGCGCATAAAAGGTGGGGGGACGATGAGCAGCGACAACCGGAAGGCGCTTAAAAGAGGTCTTTTGGTGCCGGAGGTCGCACGCTGTTTGCTAGCGCGCATCCGCTGAGGATATGTTAAGATAAGATCGCAAAGCGTGAGAATCTGCAAAGGAAAATTTATTCTAAATAATATTTGTGCAGAAAATATGAAGAACGCCTTCTATATCTCGCACCATTTGGAGATCTACGTAATTATCTTTTCCTTTTCTCAAAACGTGTACATTGAATGCCGGCCAACGGTGTAATTATGGTGCTGAAAAACTTAAGGCAAAATAAATTCCATTTTGGTAAATATAACTAGCTTACCCATGCACTCGCTAAGTATACACGATGCTCATTAAATAATAAACTTTGGCGTTCGTGCGTTAATACTTTTCGTTCATCATTTGGAGCAACAAATGTATTCAAAATCTCCCATCATTCCTCCTGTACCATAGCTAAATCAAAGCAACTAAAGTTATTCACGGTTTTTTGTAATACACTGCTTCATTAAAGGCTTAAAAATAAAAAAAATGTCTCATCTCTAGTGCAGCTTCGATGTATATGTTTAAAAGGCAATATCGGAAGCAAAACATCATCATTACAGCGCTGATTGGCGTCAAGTCATGGGAACCACAGAATTCAAACTCTGTTTCTTGTTGTTTGCGATTTTGATTAGAGCTAAAAAATTAACTGAAATGAATTACAATCGTGCTGAGGCCCCATGGCTTTGCATGCGATTATGCCAGCTCTAGCGATGCTCTTACTGATGTAGGATTATTCCGCAGCTAAGAAAATTCATTATCTGCGTTAGAATACAGGGGAATTTCCTCTCCTAAGCATACTTCCCAAAAATTACTAACAAGACATCATAATTCACCAATCACCAACAGCTATTCATCACCGATACAATTTTGGTTGTTTTTATCTCAGCAAGGTTGACCCGTAAGAAATTTGGGGTTCCAAAATTACTCTGAGCCTTTGATTTCCTACTATACGTTTCTATCGCGCATTGAAATAAAATATTAATGAATTCGCCTCATTGAAAATAGCAGCTGTTTTGATGTAGCCTACACGTTAAAACCACCTTTTATCCTAATAACTGGCGTCAAAATGATTTATCAATGAATTCGAGCACTAACTATTTTGTTAAATGTTGGTTTTAGAGTATGAATTGGTTAAAACCTTTGGTTCATGTATTTTTAGAGGCAGTTAACTCAAGCCAGTTGGTACTAATGGTCATCCTCTTCCCGAGACTCCCCCTTTCCCAAACGGTGTTTGGATCACAATATTTTTGGTATTTCTCTTCTAAGGACAGCATACAGACGTGTACTCAAACTGATTGCCACCCTCACGGAGACGTGACAACACGCTTACTCTTGCCGTCACGGGCACAACCTACACATGCGCACGCATCCGTCATACACGCACTGCAGGTCTCACGGTTGCACGGACGGTGGGCACGCACCTACGCACAGGCATGCAGGTGAAGGGAAAAAGGGTTTGCTCACCCCTGGCCAGGGCAGCGGTTTGGGTGGGGAGGGGGCGAAGAGAGGAGGAGAGGGGAGTTGAGAGAGGCAGGGACGGATGTGCTTACGTCTGGGCCTCTAGAGCGCGCGCGCATGCGCACACACGCACACGTACACAATAGGCTTAGCAGTTTCTCTAGTAGAGGCTCATACAGCTATTGCTCACTTGTATTATATTGTGTTGCAGACGCTTCTAAGAGACTCTTGTACACCAGCATGTGGGAATGTGAATCACCAACATTCTACGGTTACGGCCAAAGCACTACGACTGCTCCGGACTTTCATGTCACCAGCGCCACTGTCGCCATTCCTAACACTGGTGCCGGCGTCACCGTCGGTGCAGAGTCCGCGAGGCTTCACGGCCCAACAAGTGGTGGCAGTAGCAATGGTGCCGAGGGATACGCAGGAACAGCGAACTCATTGGCTAACTTCTGTACCAATATCACCGAGACTGACGACGCTCTGAAGCAGGTCCGTGGAGGCGGCTTCCTTGCAGAGTTTGAGAGAGATGACGAGGAGGTGGTGGCTGAGGAGGGAGGAGGCTCCGGCAGTACAGGTGGAGATATTAGTCCACTTGGCGAAACGAAAGTATGCTCCATTGTGAAGTGCACTCAGCTAAGTAACAATGGAGTGGACGCCCTGGCTGATGGAAATGAGGTGGCTAGTGTATGGGTGAGATGAGTTCCTGAAATTTCCATTCTTCCTCTGATGATGGGAACTTGCATTCACCACTCCGTTTTTCTAAAAATAGGTTCTAGATTAGTAATATGTTAATTTCCATGCACCATTTATCTCTCAAAGTGTTGTAGAAATATTTTATAGTCTTATTTTATTTTAGAAGCTAAAAGTTTTGAGGTAGATTGCCTGCATTAATATCAATTATTCACGATTCATTGAGAAATAGTCCATTCCCACAAACACTGTTTAACTAATCCCAAGTAAAATTTCTCCCAAACATCAGTGTAACTAAGCATGCCATTATCTCCTGAAGTTAATGAGGCTACACCAAAGAAGCTCAATGCATTAAAATATTTTATCTTTATTTAGGAATGAACCCTCAATTTATTTTTAATGATTACAAGCCTGTCGTTTAGCCTTCACTTGGCAGTATTCCAGCTTATTAAAATCATTGCATTCGGCAGTTTTGAATTCACCATCTGTAATGAGATTACCCTTACAAATCATTACCTTTTGATCGACACTTTCCGTTTAGCGATGCTGCTACGTCACCCAAACTGCAGACGAGATTTCAGCACATCAACTTTCTCTTAGTTCCGCCAGTGTATGGGGAAAATATAATCCGGTATCGCAAATAGTTTCTGGCCTTTGAGAATAGTCAGTACCAGTCAATATGGGTGTTACAGAGGCTTCATCAATTCCAACACAAAATTACCATTCATTTCTGCAGACTCCATCTCTTTAGCGCTGATGCGCATGGAAGAAATATGCTTATCTTTGGGAAGGAAAAAAATGCCTTCCTTCCCTCACGAAGAGTTTCGTGAATTATGTCGATCTTTAGAATTTGCTATCCCACAGTGATGCTTAGTAAAATGGTCCTCTGTAGGCAGAAATCAGAGAGCTGTTGCTAATTTGTCCCGAGAACTTGGAAGCTCCACAGCCTGTGGTGTGTCTTCAGAGAATAAAGACAATTGCACGTTGCAGACCCTAATTTTGTTTTATTTGTCTGAGGTTATTGCCCTTTTGTCGTCGAAGACATTATGGAACTTTTCTTACCATTATTCTAGAAGATGTAGTATCAGCAGCAAAGTTTACCCCAAAACGCCTTACCTTAAATACAAGTGCATACATCGCTTATAACTTTCTGTCCCCTTATTTCAGACTACAGTTTTTGACCTTTTTGGAGGAAATATTTGTAAATTAAAATTAAAATTTAACTGAGGCAAATTACCCCTTTGGCATAAAGACACAAATTCGACCATAGCCTTAAGTAACTTAAACTGGTCAAAGACTGAACCAAATGATGTCTGCGTTGCCATACTCCAGCCAATGAAGAGACCCCATCGATTCACTTGGAAGGTGTTAATGTCTCTTCAAGGCTTACGGCCTCTTAGTCACCACGCCTTCTCTGGTGCACCGTAAAAAGCGTACAATGTATCATTACAGTATAATTGTGGTAACTCTCCTTTTATGCTTCCCACACAATACTGATTTATTTTTACAACCATACGATTGATATATTAGCAATTGGATTAGCAGTTACCGTACTGCTAACTTTTGGACAATAAAGTAGGCATTACTTCGACTTCTACCCCCGCCAAAGGTAGGTTAGCAGGTTTTGACATTCGGCGATGTCAGTTCTAACCACAAAATTCCTAATAATCGTTCTTTTGAGTAGCCTTTTCTGTTTCTGCCTGGGATGGCACTCCATGTTTTCGGCAACTTATGTATACCTAAAATTATCTGCGTATAAGGTCGCACGGAAAGATTTTATAGTCAGAATTCTCGGTCAGCTTGCACACAATATTCACGCATCTTTGGACCGCTGATAGAATATAGATAGGATCACAGTATTTTCTGCCAGCTGAGATAATAACTTGCCCACAAAATTTGGAACTGCAAAAGGTTGAGTGTAAGATCATGAGCCAAAGTGCCACATGGGACATCCAAATGTGTATGTTTATGGTTACGCATTTAATAGAAGAGAGGTTGACTTGATTCTAGAATCTGCCAAAAGGCGTTTAAAAATATCTTGCTTTAAAGTTCCATTGATAAGGCTCTCTCGTTAATGCAAGAATACTGTGACATCGAAATGACTGCTTAAGAAGTGACAATAAATGTCTTCGTTTAATCGACTAAAGTCCGACTTACAAATATCTGTGATGGATGTAACTAGAGCTGGGGAGGCATTATCTCATTTCAAATATCCGCAGATTAGGTTATCCTGTGGAAGTTTTAAAATGAAACGAATATTTTTGAGCCAACTGATCTCAAAAGCGCTAGAAAAAGGAACTAAAAGTAAATAGATTAGCTAGCTGAAAACCTGCACATTATCTTTTCATGGTGAATAAGGCCCGCGTAATTCACAGGAACGGGTGTGGGGGATGAACCTGGCCTGTTGAATTTCATTATAAGGAGAGTTAACCAAGGTTGCACACTTTAATAAAGGAAGCGGAAAGCTGATTCAGAGATATGAGGAGTTATAAGAAAAACACACTAGAAATGCTCTCACTCTCTATTGGCAAAATTTCAAAAACAGAGGGCAAACCTTAGCTGATGACTGCCAGTATGTAACAAACCGCTGTGGTGTCCCAAATAATGGCCTTTTCTGTCAGATATTCTCATACGTTTACTTTGAATTCAAACCTCTTAGATATGCATTCTTTAGGCAATCTTATGCTTAAATTAAATTGCCACAGGCACCATTTACTTTAATATTTTTACTATCAAACTTTTTCTAGCTTTTAAAATATGAATTTCCGAAGGAATAACGAAGTCGTTTATGGTCTAAACATTACCCACTCGAAAAACACAAGTCATTGTAGTTCCTGATTTTATGGTTCCCAAAACATCTATTCGCATCTCTTCTAACGTTAAAGTATTTGATGTCAGGAATAAAGTGGCGTAAGGTTGGCAAGATAAACACATTTTGCAGCAATGTATTTTGCGAAATTTACTTCGAAACGTCTCTAAGCTGAAATATTGTTACCTAAGGCCAAATTAGTCAGGTGTTTTTCTGTACCGGTGGCCTAATTTTATGCCCTCCGCATTGCCGCTGATAGTCACCTTTTCGACGATTACCAACATGCCTTCTGCGCGTTGCATAAATGACTTCATCGTGAAGGGAGAGGGGGAAAAGGGAGGGTTAAGGGAGTGATTCACCGTCGCACTTTGTATGTACGTGTATCTCGCCAATTCAAAGTGGACTCTTGGATTCACCAGGAGAATTCGTTACATCGGGACTAAAATAAGGCGCCTAGAGAGGGTCTCATATTGGATTTAACTGAATTGTTAACATTCCACAGTAGTCAGGTGATAGGATACCCAAAAAAACTTAGGAATGAGCACCCTCAACAGCATGAATATGGTTTAATCAGGTCACTCCTAGGGATCGTCATTTTGCACTCTCCTGTATATTTAGGCGGAACTGTGAGAGTAAGGGCGATTTAGTGTAAACTATCCACCGTTTGTTGGTTTGTTTTAAAATTACATTACGCAGTAATAGGCTAATTGCGGTTTAGATTTTATACAGCTTTGTCAACATTGTTCGTAAAGTTAAAAGCTAGGTGCGCAGATATAAATATGTGTATGGCACCTGAATTTGATTCCCGTCTTTGCGTGATTATTCAAGCGATAGCATCGGGTAAAACAATGAGCATTTGAAGAAGTTTGAGGGGGACGGCTGGGTGGGTGTGATTGAATCTACAAGGCTCAAGCAACCAACCGAAATGCAACTTTGCGACTGTCAAAATTGGCCATAGTTTTGCTCTGTTGTAGCTGAAAATTAACAAAGAAACCCAACATGCAGCAGCGCTGATACCGGATAAGAAGTGCGCAGCAGGATAATGCCACAAGACCACTGGACAATTTTAAAAGTAGCGTTTGTCTTACGCTTACGTTAATCTGTACAATGCATGTCTAGTAACCAGCACCCATCCATGAAGTAAATTTAAATAGCAAAGCAACCATGTTTAGCGCTTAGCCAAGTTAAAGAGGTTAACAAATGCTTATTGCAAAATTACTTAAGCTATCATGGAGCGTCATGTATTGATGAACTAGCCCTATAACTGTCAAGTCGGTTTTTCAATTTCGATGATCCGCCTATTTCTTTCAAACGACACAAAAAAAGTACTCCTACTGATGATGAAAAATTTTAATGTTATACATGGATGTCAGCAAATGAAAAAGCAATTATGTCGAATCTCTACTTTTCCTTATTTCCTTTAAAAAAGTTTTTTGTGCCTTGAGCCTGATGATAAATTTCAAATAGATTTATTTCCTTTTTCCACTCTTTTTTTTATTTTAGCAATTGTGTTGAGATACACGCAGCATCCATAAGTTTACTCTTATTTCAACAACGTTCCCCCATAACTTTGTTTCATTTAAGTTGTTCTCGGTATCGATGATTGGCCATTGCTTATAACTAAAACTTGACTGCGAAATTGTAGAACTCATCTCTGAAATCACAAGTGCTTTCACCACCGAAACAAAAAGATGTCCACAAGGTGTCCGAAGGCGACTCGAAGGTGTTCAAGGGTTCCAGTCGGGAAAGCTCAGATAGCGGAACAACCACCTCGAAAACGGAGCGCGTAAAGAGGCCAATGAATGCCTTCATGGTGTGGTCGCGATCACAAAGACGGCAAATGGGTCTTGAAAATCCAAAAATGCACAATTCGGAGATCAGCAAGCGCCTTGGCTCCATGTGGAAAGCCCTTTCGGAGGCTGACAAGAAGCCTTATGTTGAGGAGGCAAGCAAACTGCGGGCACGGCATATGGAAGACTACCCTGACTACAAGTATCGACCACGCCGAAAGCAAAAACAGCACCACTCATCGCAGATTCCTGCTAAACAACCAGCCATCACTCATACGACAAACCGACTGACACCTCTCAAGGCAAATCCTCTGTCCTATGACTCTGCTAAGGTTCCCCAAAAGTTCACATCACCAACTCTACAACTACAGCTGCCGACTTACAATTCCTTAACTGACACCGATTCACTTGTACTGCACTATCGAACAAAAGTCCAGGAAAGTGATACCAGTGAAACCTATTCCTTTGAAGTCCCGACAAAACCCTACTTTGATGGAGTTTCAATCAGCTCTACACCCTGTTGTTATTCCTCAGATCAACACCAGAGCTTTCCATATGAGTACTCCTCCTACTCCGAATCCAGCACAACCCCAATGGATTTCTTCAACCCTCCCGAGCCTCAGATGCAAACACTTATTGTAGAATACGCTGGGGCACAAGAGTCACCACAATACCCTATTAATCCGCCCAATCCTCACGCCTCAGCACCGGTGCAACCACTCCCACCTGCGCCTCCCATATTTCCACCAATGGCTCTCGCTACTGACTTTGACCAGGCGGCATCATATAGGGATTGGAATAGGAGTTCCACCGTTGATGGAAATGTTACATGTTACTACGAGTATACCTTAGAGGAAGGGAGTGGGAGTGCGGGAGGGGATGGAGCACCCGTAGAATCGTTCGAAGGTATGTCTCCGGACGTGGCAGTTCTCCCCTCGATGAGTCACATGGCCTCTACCCTCCGATTAGGCAGCACTGACTCGGTTACCGTCAGTTACTCCACGCCGCGGTGTCTAACCCCCATGTCCTACTTCCAGTCCCATGGATCTGAATGTACAATGCCGCAGCAAAGCGACTTGGGTTTGCAGAGCTTCTTTGAAGACGGCAGCTTTTGTGCGAGGGAGAACAGATTTCCCCAGTACGGTTTCCCTAATAGTGTTGTTGATCTTCAGTCCTGAAGCCTCACTTCCAGCTATTCTTCTGTGTTGTAAAGCAATGTGTATTTGAACCACACAGACACATACGCAAATCACTCACACACGTACTTGTAATGTCAGCAAACACATTTGTGATTTTACGCGCCAACTCTTCACTCATTTTGCGTTGGATTCATTTTGTACACAGGTAACCAGTCTAGAATACGACTATATTCATTACATTCAATGAACAAACAATAGCCTTTGAATCCATAATGTAAACAAGTTTTCATAAGCGAAATGAAAATAAAGGTAAATCCAAAAGAATAATTCCGATTCTTCTGGAGGAAAATCCATGGTCATGACACTCATTTTCGCCTCTGGTATCGGGATACCAAGTAAATGGAGATCAACTGGAAGCTGGCATGTTTCTAAAAAACCGAAACAGACCCACTTTTATTATTGCATACAAAAAAGGTGAAGAATGGAAGGTGATGGACTGAGTCACGAGATGCTTATAATTTTATAAGATTCGGATTAGTACTGACGGCACAATTAGTTGTTAGACTAAGTTTTTTCATCTTCAAAAATAATTCAGGAAAAACCTTGTCCAAAAAGTTTTTCATTCAAAAATTTCTCTTTACAGCGGCTTCAAAGTGAATTCATGCCCCTTAATTTGTCGCAAGTACAGGTTATAAGATAGCGGGTTGTTAAAAAATGTCAGCCGTAACGCCATATTTAATGGCGATTTGGCTAATTTCGTCATTCTTGGGGGTCAAATTCAGGCCACGTCAAGTTCTTAAATGCTACTCTCTGGCTAAATGGTCAGATAAACTAAAGCTGCCAAGATTCTATTCAAAGATGAGGAGAACTTATTAAAAGCTAACACAAATCAAAAGACCGTCATAGGAGTAAGCCTTCCCTTAGTGTTGTCGAGGCCAGGGATTTTGGCTGGCCATTCATCTAGATGAAAAATATCAAGCGATTCAAAATAACCCTGTTTAACTTACTATGAATGAATTTGTTGAAGTAATATGCTTCTCAAGTACATCTATGAAGTTGAGGTGGCATCACCTTAAGCTGCTAGCTAAAAGAGTTATGAGCAGTTACGGTTTTCCCTGACGTTTGTGAGTTTTATAATGTCTGGCAAAGTGACAAATCAAATAGGCTTAAATATATATGTCTACCTACAATGCGGCAAAAGCGGCTTTGCCGCCTAGTGCGCCTTCATGTTCCTTTTAACCCTGTAAACCTAAGAATAGAAAGCACTGGCTCAGGATCAACAAATTTTCTCGCATCACTCTCCTTATTTGGCGCATAGCTGTCCAATAAAATCAGCATGCGATCATAATCCGCTGGCATGCGTAGTTATAAAAAACTTAGGCACCTAAGGCAGCCTTAGTTATGTGGTCGCACTAAAACGTCCTTCCTTCTATTTGAATATGAAAAAATTACATTTTATGTTATCGTTAGTACTTGCAGCCATTCTAAGCTTTGATATCTTCGAAGTAATTATTAACTAATAAAGCCAATCTAAACAGAAGTGAACCACATAAATTATTAATGGGACGCAGATCTTGAATTACATCGTCAACAAATCATGGCCTTATGACGATTGAGAATCAACCAGTATAATTTGAGTTTGGATTAAACCTAAAGAAATGTCAATTTTATTTTACGTTAAACCACTTTTTCGCCTTTACATTCACTTTAAAAATGTATGACACTGGGTCAAAGCCATACCAATCCCTGCCAAATGTTAAAGGTGATACCTTAAATTTACACCCTTTTATGCACTTTTACGGTTATTTACACGGAAAGACATTCAAAAACATCTAAAGTCATCGAGTACAGTGCCTGCCTGAATTTTGCTGAAGCAGCAAGTTTTTGGTCCCGATTAAGACAATTGCGAACTTCACTGGGTTCGGGAAGTGCTAGTTAGGATGCATTAAAAGGACGCGAAATGCCAGGCTTCATCTCTTTAACTTATCCTTAAAAATGGAAGACAGTTATTTGTTGCTCATGGGTGAACCAAATTGTCTCTCCATTGCTTTATCCCCTCGATCCGGACCATGGTACCACATGCAAACCTGGATTTATATCTGCCGATATCTTGCGAGACATATAACTCGTTTCATGAACTCCCCAGTTCCTATTTTAAGCTTTCGATGAATTCACAGATTTACCCACATTTACATTATACTTTGTCAAACTAATCGCGGATTTTTCTGATAAAATTTTTGAGCATGATTTGGCCAGTGGCATTAAAAGAAAGAAAAACACTGTCATAAGTTTTAAAAATTATGCGATCTGCAAAAGCTAATCAACATCACCTTGCTTTACTTTCGAATTAGCAAATACCCGAGATCTGGTGGGTCTCATTTTAAGGCGGATGACAATTAAATGCAAAAGTTGTCAGGAAAATGCATGGTTAATTCTGCGCAAACTATATCGTGTTGATAAAAGATATGGGGGAATTTAGGAGTTCCAACTACCTACCGAATAGGGCAAAAATAAATTTGGCCGCATCAATGTTGGTGTCTTCTGCGTTCCCAGCAAGCGCTTTCACAAAAGCTGAAGAGTGTGGAAGTAATCAGTTTGCAAGACCCGAAGCGGAGGCGGAGCAATTAACCTATACTATTTTTAAAAATACTATTAACGTCCGCTGTAATAAATCTGATCAAAACTACCACATTCGAATTTTTAATTGTTTGAATTCTTGCCCTGAGACCGATGTCAACGATTTCTCGAAAATCACTCCATTGGAAACAATTGCACTCTTTACCTTCTTTCGAAGCATCACTTAATTCTGTTAATGCGTTCATTTTCATCAACTTGCAGACCTCGATTATCATAATGGGATAGTCTTGAAATTAACGCACTTCTTGACAGGAGCACATTTAAGAACAGGAAGAATGCGACAATTGCAATTGCGCTTACGAAAAAAATAATGAAGACTGATAGCAGAAAGCAACAGGAAAACTATCAAACGAAATGAAATCGACGCTGAGACGCTAACATGGGGCGGAAATATCAAGTTGCTACTGTATGAACTACGTAAGCTGTTTTAAGAACTCCACAATTTTATTTAAGAGCATTTGGCTTTCCAAGACCTTCAAGTTAATATTTAAAAATTGGGCCTCCTGCAACAATGATGAGCAGTAGAGGGATAATAAATGCGGTAAAAAATTGCTAATACTTTAACTTTTCATTTGCTGTATAAGCTGTTATCGTTGCGAGAATATAAATAAGTCAATTATTTGCGCAGTATTTTTGACATTAGAGACTTCATTAATACAGTCCTTAACATTTTCCAATTAGCATTGATACGAAGGCTATTTCTTAATAAAATTAGTCAAATTGCTCAGGACTTTAGCACGTGTTAGTAAGGGTGACTGCGATAGCATTTACGAGACGACAAGCAATCATATGAGAATGCTTCACGATTGCCCATTCGTTTACAAATGAAGGACAGATGAAATTACTAAAGCCAATTCGCTGTCAAACACTTGCACTTATCAGCTGGGTGACCGGATTATGGTGGCAGTGGCTTGTCAAATACTATATTTACTTTGGAATGCGATGAGTCTTAGGTATCGTTTAGGTCATTCTAAATTTCTGATAGCTCTTTTTAAAGTTACTTTGTTTTTTTTTACCTCCACAAACCATCCGGTGCTGTTAAATTTAGCTCGCTGGACACAATTGTAAATTGAAGTGTTTCGTTCACCTTCGTATTTGATAATCTATGCATATTTGGGCATGGATAGTTTTCCGTTGTCTGGTTGGATAACTCTAGTAGGACCGCATTAAATACCCTTTTCTCATTTTATCAGTTTGATACTTATAAAGCAACTTACAGGTTTGCCCGTAGTCATACCAAAAGGCACTGCACTAGAAAAAGCGGCCATTCCATGTTGGCTGTCCAAACTACAAATGCTAGCCAATACCGACCTATTTATTAGTTAAGTCTATGCAAGTAAGCACCGTAAGGATTGCACCATCTCCCGAGGTGGGAGTGATTTTGGCGAGGGAATGCTGAGGTTAAGATAAGCGCGCCAGTCGCGCCTCCTCTGCCCCTACTCTCCCTGTCTCCGTTTCGTTTAGAAAGAAAAAGTCATTACGATTCCACAGAGCAGCTCCGGAAACCGCCAAATGTCGATGAATTTGATGCCACGAGGAGATAGTTACAACTCGTTACCATGGTGTCGTTGGGCCTCTATTGTCCTCGGATTAGAACCAAGGCGGACAGGCAGGTTGGGAGGAGTGGGAGGGGTGGGGTGAAGTGAGGTAGAAAGGAGAGGAAGAGTGGGACGTGGGCCTAGACACGTGCTCGCCTTCCGTACAACGATCGTAAACAGACTGCGTCCTTGGAAAAATGCGGCTTCTAAGAGAAAATGCGAAAAGGTCTGATAGTCAGGAGTATCTATTCCATGAAATGTTGGCTAATCTTAGTGCTCACAGGAACTTTTGCCCATAAAAGTGGCATTCCTTATCAACTCTGTATATGACTATCTTGTCAATATTTCAAAAGCATCATCGGAAAGAACCGCAGAATTTAATCGTGCTGCCTGAACCTTGTATTCAGAACCACTAATCTTGTGACGAAGTGAATGCAAAACGTCTTTCGCACATTTAGCGGATTAGTTTAACTTCAAAAAACCACTAAATAATTTTTACAGGTTAGCAATATACAGATAAAAATTTTGCCGCATCATCTGTTATTCGATGATGCAAAATTTGTAACGGATGCTAAAAAGTAGTGCTTTTAAAAGTCTTTGAAGTGTTTTTGGTAGGCAAACGAAGTCATTTTAAATAGGTCATTCAACAGAGTATCGTGTTGAACCATCAAACACGACTGACCAAGAATTTTAACTACCCTTTGGACCTTCTTCCAGGATTCGTGCAATAAAGTTGGGCGAACAGGTTATGCTAGGTTTATAATGAACTTGCATTTCAATCTGGGACTGCCGATTAAGGTTAGATTACTCCCCTAACAAACATTTGATTTTGCAAAAGCACATCATTATCCTGGATGCTGCATCACAATTATAATCGCTAATCCGAAATTCAAAGCATTATAATCTGTTAGTCTAAGTTAGGGACACAGCCTCCACAAAACAACCATTGGTTCAACATTCGTTTCCCATAGGACGCGTCAATTATACAAACATACGCAGAACCAGTCCGCATAAAGGCTTTGCAATCTCTGTGTGTGCGTGTGTATGCATCTGTGTGTGCGAAGATCGATGGAACCGAGGAATGGAAGGGTACGAAGGATCGCAGTGGTGGATAGCGGAAAGAGGAAGAATGAATAGCCTGCGCATCTGAATACACATCAGATGCAGGGCCCAGCCAATCAGACGAAAGTGTGCTGTCACTGGCTATGCCAAGGCCATAGCACGCCACCTACGCACCAACAAGAGCGTCCAGACATCCCAAAATCAAAGCTAATTGCCTCCTTGGAGAGATGTCGACAGCAGTCTCCACCGCGCCCGATTCCGCCACCTCACCGTTCGGAAACATGAGCGTTGGGGATCCTCCACGCTTGCTTTCAGCATTGGAGGGGGGAATTACTGTGCAGGAGGGCGAGCCAGTCCATTTAGATGTTCGTGTCGCCTCCGATTCTGATATCCAAATCACTTGGCTCAAGGATGGGAACCCAATTTTGCCTGGTATGTATGAAGCCCTTCGTTGCATGCAGTGTTTTAAACGGTCTTATCATTAGTAATTCCCCATCAGCCTTTCGGACATTTTGAGTCAGGAGCAGATAAATGCAATTTTGGCAGCCTTAGAGCTAACATTCCCCAAAAAAACTCAAATGTTGCATTTGGTCAGTTAAACAAAATCCTAGGACGATGGGAAGCACATTCATTCGTGTAGAATGAGAGCAAATTTTGCACTTCTAGTATAAAGAGGTTTGAAAAGGGAATTTAAGCTAAAGAGGAGCTAAGTTATTTTTACACTGCTATCGAACGGTTTGGATGGTTGGTCTCATAACAAAAAGGAGTCTTAATTTCGGTGAATAAATTCTACATCGCATTTCTTTCACACCATAGTTAATGGAAATACGGGATGTAAACCTTCCGCTCATCAAGCTTTTACTATATCTTTCTGCACCATCAAATTCGGACTTCTAGGTTAATATGATTGTAAAGACCTCTAAGTCCTCAACACTTTACATGCACCAGAAAAATACTCATTAAAGTGTATGTGAGCATAAGACGAAGTACGCGCTTAAAAGATGAGCGCAATGCACGATGAAACAAATTTTGAAGATTATGGAAACAAAGGCACCTGAAACCCTTTTAAGATAGTGAGGTCGTTTTCACCATACTTGCTTTGAAACGAGCATCTTTAGAAAGCACGCACAATGTTCTAAGATGAGCTAATATCCATAGGATTATAGTGTCGTTAAATATCGCAGAATAGAGAAAAGTTCCTTCTTGTGTCAAGAAGCCCACGCAAAACTCACCATAGTATCTGCGATAGCCATAAAATACATTCATCATGGTGTATCCAATCTGAAACATCACCTCAAATCAAGGTTGTTGGAAATTCGTTTTTAAGCAACGGACAGTTGCATTCAATGCGTGTGGCACATGTTCACAAACACCAGGTCCGAATTTTAACATAATTTTATGAAAGATTTTTTCTACGCAGGATGACTAGCAACAACAGGATTAGAAATCACAATGCCGAAAATTTCCCTTGATTAGGTCGGAAAGCAAAGTTCAGGTCTTTCTAGAAGCAAAATAACTCCTTATTTTGGGTTCAAATAATATAACTTTTGGAGTACTTAGTACGTACTTAATCGTACTTTATTGGAAATTAACTCTTACTTCTGATTTCACGTTAGTCTTTATAAACCTATCAGAAACATGAGTTTCTGAGTGAAAACACTTTGATTTTACTCTAAGTCCTTTACTTGCTTCCGCTTTTCTTATGCAGTGCTTGCTTTATAATGTTAAAACACGTCTACATTAATCTGTAAAATAATACAGGTTGAAAGTGGAGAACACAGGATGAATAAAAAGTTTGATCTGCCATGAAATGGGATAGAAACATTCCCTGCACATTGTCTGTAAGAACCGCACAGATATTTTAGTCAATTCCCTTGCTTACTCCTCCAACAGCAAGAAATTGTATCCGTTATCTTTTTTGGCAATTTTACACCTTCAAATAATGCAAAATCTTGTTTAGGTTCTAGAATGCATGATGCATTTGACCGCGGCTACGCGTGCTTGGACATTGAATATACCTATCCCGAGGATACTGGCCTGTATTCGGTTGTGGTAAGGAATCGCTCCGGCGACGTTCAAGCGGACCCCGTTCAAATAAGGTGAGTCTTCGCCCTCTTTGAAAGACCACTTATTTGGGGCGCCAGTAAGGGCCCTAATACGCAAAGTATCCAAAGTATAAATAAAAAGATGTGCGTTTAAATGACAAATATCCTTCGCCGTAGGTCCTGGTGTTAACCTTATTTTACAGTCAAACCGTTTTATCTGAATATAGTCCAAGGGAGACCCTATAATCTCTTAAAGTCCTGCTTCCACGTATTTTGCGTTTATTTACGAGAAAAACGTCACTGGACATTTAGCGACGATGAGCATTCTGCAAAGGAGCAAACAAAACACGTTATGGTATTGTACCTTAAGAATATTGGAGCTTCATCTTGTCGTGTTTAGCCACGGTGTGCTGGGACAACTTTACTTCAAACGCAGCATAATTTGCTTACAATTTCCCCAAATCCTCAAGCGTAGCATGACGTTATTGGAATGGACGCGGCATCACCACTTTGACGCACCGCATTGATGGTAGTTTGTTGCCAGAGTCTTGGAAACATAACGAATCTAATCTGCTGCTTTATGGCAATACACTTTAAGAGTTCTTTATCTCCTTCCTGTTTTCTACGTTTAGTTTTGATTTTGGATTCCGTGGACTTATACAATGCCTCTATCATTAGGTTTCAGCAGTGCGTCAATCTTTTTGTAGACAATGCAAGCATTCAGAGGGGACTAGCAAAAATTATATTGGCATTTATGGCAGCCTAGGTGCCCCATCGTCACAATAATAGCTTCAGTTGTCATTAGCTCATTAGTTACAGTCTTGATAGTCTGTAATCAGCAATACAATTTCCCACAGACCATAAAGAGGCTGCATCAGGCTTATTATGCTAAATCAAACTGACCCGCCTATTGCACAATTCTTTTCATCTACCTCACATGAACAGATAATAAAAACAAATCACACTTTTTCATACCTGACAGACTTAGTGCGAAAATCAGGGTGTCGTGCATATGATCCAAAAGAATGTTTCCCTGTCTAATCAAGTCAGCTTATTCTCAGTAATCTTTATTCGTATTTATTTGGTGATGAATCTAGACAATTCTTCCATTCACCTTAATGCGCTCGTTGAATATTGCATCTACTAGCGTAATAGCCGAGGAGAAGCAAGAGTACGAGACAGTTGCAATGCAAAACAGTGCCTATGAGACGATGTCCAGTATAGGTGGAGGCGCCGAGCACGATGTGGTGCACGTGGAGCCACCGAGCTTTAGACAACCTATTTCCTGCGACAATCCTGCTTTGGCCGAAGGCGAGAGAACGCGCTTTATCGGTGAGGTTGCCCCCGCCAAAGACTCTACTCTTCAGGTTGAGTGGTTCAAGAACGGCGAGCCTATTGTCATCGGTAAGGCAACAACCTTTTGAGGATGTCTCTAATCCTTTAATTTACTTTATAAGAAAATCGGTATTTTGAGACAATATTTGCCTCAGACATTGTCTGGAGATCTTTTACCAATTCAATTGTTTTAGTGTTTGGTAAATTAATGCTGCATATGAATACAAGATTTCTGGATTTTGTAAGGGTAAGCAGTTTGGCTTTGGCTGTAGACTATTTTGGACCAAGCTGAATTCAGGGAAGCGAAGCAGGCACTCTAGGCTGAAAATTGATGTTTTGGCTGGAAACTGCCTTACGGAACATCTGACACGGCTTGAGACATGTTTTTGCCTCCGATTGTATTTGGTACATCCATCAGATGCAAATGCGGGGGCCGCTTTCGCAATAAACGCTTTGCTGGAAAGGCGTAATCGACTTGCATCTACAACTGTTATGTAGTGCTTATGAATTTTATTTACAATATTGTAGCAGTTGCGTTTGTTTGAAGTACAACTTGGATTATGAGAAAGTAGGTTTACAGAGCAGTATAAGCATTTCTTCATCATTATCGGCAGGCAATACCGTACTAATATCGTGCTATTAACCAGAACACAAACAGTTATTAAGCCATAGTTGCACCCTCAATTTTTCATGATTGCTTGCGAATTACCATGATTAATATATAATCACTAACAATTCTGCATAATCGGTTCGAAGGATTCTTGAGGAGAATGTAGCTTTATAAACTATGCATCAGTAAAATAAGAGATTTTATTGGTAAGCAGCATATTTCCTCCACTTTTAGGTGAGAATAAGCTACTTAAGTTGTTGAACCATAGTTTACACAAAATGCCTAGTGAATATCCTTCGAACTCCAATAAATTCAAAATAACGCACACTATTCTCACCAGTAGTCTTCCCTAAATATGAATGAACAATTAGTATGCGACTGAAGTCATTACTTCAATGGACATGGAGAGCTTCGATGTAAAAATTAAGGTGGAATGTGGAAGGATTAGACATTTCTATAAACAAGCCTTCCATCAGGGGGAGAGGGATTGTTCATTACCCTTTTGCTGCCTCGACAGCTGATTCACCCTATTTGCTATTTCCGCGGTGTTGGGCCAAGCCGGACCCTAATTCCTCTCTGTGCCAACGTGTCCGAATATAAGGGATCGAAGACACGGGCATGAGTCATCCCTTGGGCGACCTTTTTAAACCTGTGGGAAGCAATTTAATGCATTCCTGTGCCCGACAGAAAAGGATTTAAAAGCAAATTCCTTAGCATATCCAAGCAACTGGATTATATTACATAATCGCAAATTCTCGTCTTAATGAGGGTGCTTCCAGTTATGACTGGTCTTCGTTGGCATATTTGCTTTTTATGGAAGAAGCGTATGTGCGTTCGCTTAAATCGAAAAATCACCATTCCCGTAGTTTCGAGTCAGCGCAAAACGAGAATTTAGCCTATGTCTTAGTGAGAATGAGCATCTTCATATCTGTATATTAAATTCTTGCATTCCTCCCAAATACTACTCCTCAATTATTACCTGTTTGCGACCTCACGGTCGTTAATATCTGATTAGTGCTCGCAAATGGGGAAGCAATTTTTTATGCCTTTGGATGGTTTAGGACGTACGCTAGAGCTCCATTCAGTATTGGCAACATTCACCATTAATTTGTACTTTGTCAGTAGTGCTTTAACCCATTCTGAACTCTTGCATTTTAGTTGAGTAGACTATTTCGTCTTTAAAACTGTAGAGCAGCTAACTTTGACAGTGTGTGTACTCTGCGTCATGAATGCTGTTGTGACTGGTGCTGTAGCATCAGAGATTTTTAAGGAGTCTAGATTTTATTACCTCTACGCAGGGAGCCGCTTCAGCAGCATGTTCGATCGCGGCGTGGTAGTGTTAGACATCGCGTACTGCTACCCTGAGGACAGCGGTTCCTACGTCTGCGTTGCTTCTAACAAGGCCGGTCGTGTCGAGAGCTCACCCATTTCCCTTACGTAAGTCAATTCTTTTCTCTCCACATAAAAACTAAAACAAGAAGGTTATCCAGCGATTTCTGAACTAATAATCACCTTAACAACAGCTATACTTAGAACAATAAATTTCTAAACGATGTTATTGAAAACAGCAAGTCATCAATTTGAAGACGATCAGTCGTTTAAATTCCAGTGCAAGTGTATTTGCTGGACCCCTCAAATACTGACTGTTTGAGACGATAAGTTTTACGAAGTTCATGAACTGCGAGTGCTCAAACTTACATGTTTGGTGCTGATTAGGATTGGAGTAGTCGCTTCCCGTGAAAATGGATAGTCTTTACTCATTACCAGGCATTACAATCTAAACTCTTTAAAAATGCCGACTACTGACACTAAAAACGATCCATAAAGCAAAATAATATTATATTGTCGCTTTTGTGGCATCCCGAAAAATGAATTAGGGTAAATCGATCAGCGTGATAATTGAACCATGGATACCGAAAAGTCCACGTTGTTGCGCACGAAAATGAAACAAATGAATAAGTCGAATTAAATCCATGTTGAAGGTAATTTTTACTTCTACTCCTCAGAGCTTAACCTTTCTGTAGTCCCTTTTGATCTCAACTTTTACAAGCTAGCAACCAGGTCTTATGCTTGGGTGGATTCCATTGGTCCCGATAGAGCGCTAATTGCGTTTTTTGGTTGGTTAGCCGCCTGCGCCTCTTTTGTGTGCGTGCTTACGTGCGTGCACGGACGCGTAAATGTGTTTCGATGATAGCCGAGACTCGTTTGGGTGGGAGATGGAAAAAAGGCGAGAGGATAGGGTAGTAAAGGGACCAGCGATAAAGATACGAGGGGTCACGGTTGGATGGTGGAGTGAAGAAGGCAAAAAGAGTGACGCGTTTTAAAGCATGCGTCCATGAAGCGTGAAGAGTTGGTCATGGACGAATCGTAAATGAAAATTTGTTGGAACATTACCGGCTTCATTCGTGACGTGGCTATAAAATTTTGTAGAAAGTTTATAGATGGAAAGAGCTTTAAAACGTAAGAAATGACCTACTCTTATGTATAATAGCCGCCAAATCTTGCTGAGTTTACTCCTAAGGTTGATTTAATAAACTTTCCTTAATCTACGGAAAAATCTACGGTGTTTAAGTTTTAAAGGTATTTTCGAATCCACTCGAACAAAATATGAGTATGAATGTAAGTTTGAAATGGAGCAGGTTTATCTAAAATAAAGGCTATCATGTATAAAGCAATCACTTTCCATTCGAGTAAAGGGGTGTTTCTCAATTTGTCATAACCAGAAGTCGCATTGGCTGTATCTCATATTAACAAGTCATAAGTAGGATTCCTCGAGTGTACAAGGAACTTCTAATAATCAAAATATTTTGTGAACAGATGTGAGGCCGGTGCCCGAATAGTTACCAACTCCAACCTCACGGAGAGCTCTATCAATCACCTGAAACAGTTGGACCATCCTGGAGCCGAATTTGGCGAGTGAGTCTCTTTTACGGCATTGCTTTGACCCACCATTGCCACACAACCTTTAAAAACTCATTTGTAGGTAAGACCAGACCGCAATGTGGGGTCAAATACGTAGAAATAGCGGATGCTCTGCCCGGAATGATATTTTACACCTTCCGTTTCCGTTGTGCTGATTTCTGTCAGCCTAAGATATCATCTAGTGAAAGATGCGGGATGGTAAAACCACTTCCTCTTAGCGAACCGAAGACGCCTACCCCTGCGCCGGCATAGGCCTTGCTGGGCGTACAAAATTATTTGCTTTGCTCTGAGAACAAGAAAGGTTGATTAATGATGACGATACAGAACAATGATACGCTGCATCCCCACTATTATAATGGGCAAGACCTTCAAAGGAGCACTAGTCATTAAAATCTAGATAGAATAGTCACATAAACAAATGTAGTTTCCATGATAAAAATCATATCCAAATCAAAACTACTTAAACAAACTAAAGTATTCTGTAATGATTCTCATTAGACCTCCTTTTTTTATTTTTCAACTATCTATCACTTCGCCCGTGATTGGTTAAGGCTAAAAGTGCCGATTATCAGTGAGATATACATGGAATACGAAGTTCAAATCTCCTCATGCGTAAATCTGACAGCATGGAGTCTTGCCTTGCAAAAGAGAACTTTCTTATAGTCGGTTGACTGGTCCTGGATGTATCAAGCAAAGACTTGCTGCAATCGCTTGTCCTTTAGCGAGCAAACAACTCCGTCTGCAGTCCACCATCCGCTCTCTCAAGTAAAGCGCAGTCTCGTCCAACACGTGTGGCATAGGTAGTGAATCGCTCGGGATTAACTCATACCACTTTCGCTTGCTTAACTAGCACTTAAAAACAAGAGCCTCATCACTTCATTTCCAAAATTTTTCACTTTACTAACGTTAAATAGATTAATGGCATTAGCAGTCATCGAGGTTTATTGTCACCTGTAAATGTATGCCTGGCACACTTGCCTAGCCTCTAAGCTTCTAAGGCCTTCCCAGTCAATGTTGATGTGAACAGATTGTTTAGGCACTAAAGTTAAACTTAGCCAATTTCGGTTTGTTAAAAAGATCAAAGACATGAATTTCTTCAGTGTCGAAATAAGAACATCTTGCTTAACATGCTGCATCATTAAGTGGTTCATAATCGAAAACACACTTCCCATAATGTGTTTCTAGATTGCGCACTTTGTTGCCAAATATCCTTCAAATACTCCACAAAAGATCATATGAATATAACCTTAAAGTCGAGTTAAAATTGACGTGTAAAGCCAACAAGCCCAATCAACACTTGCTGAGAACTCAAAGTAGCAACAAAATAAAGCAGATTACAATAAATCGTGCCGACAGGCTGCCACTAATCCGAGCTTTACAATGGAAGCTAATAATTACATGCTGCTACCGCCGGTAAGCTTCTGGTCATGAACATAGCTCCAGTTACCCATCGATTCCCATTATGTGATGAAGAACTCTCTTGTATTGCCTGACAGTTACACAAGAGATGTGAAGCAGTTGAAGCATAAATCTCTTCATGTCTACAGATAAGGTAAAGCATCATTATTGTTGCTTTCGACGTGGGATGTGTGCCCTCTTGATTTGATATCCGCATTGCAGAGATCATCCCCCACTGAATAATGCGATGTCTGATAGTGCCATTAAGGTAAAGTGGGCTTGAAGTGCTTAGTCTTGCTGCCACTTTTGACGCACAATGTTTATGGGAAACATGGTTCAGTAGAACACTGATTTTTCCTTTCAGGCTGTATGACTTTCCCTTCGGAATATGTAATTTTACCATCAACTTTGGTACATTGTATTGCACATATTTGATTTCACTACCTTATTATTACTTTATTATTTTTATTATTCCGACTTCCTCTATAATGACATTGATTCCGCAAACGGAGTTATGGAAGTGCTCTACGCACGTAACACCAATTCCTTTTGAAAGAATTAAATCGTGCATGCCCTGAAGAGTCACACACCTCTCTTCCGGGTCAAAAAATGCTTCTATCATTATCTATTACGGAAGCAATGGTCTTAACATTTGTACCACTTTAACAGCCTACTAAATTTTAATTCAGTTTTAAGAATATCCCATTATGCAGTGCTAATGCAGAATGTCGCTCTTTAAGCTTCGCCGAGCACGTGCCCGACCCCATCCCTCCGAAGTTCACAGGACCGACCGTGCCGCCGACACTGACTACCGCTGAGACATTGGACGCCTACTTCGAAGTGCCTGTCGATACCGGCAATGGCACCAAGGTCGATTTTGTTTGGTTGCAAAATGGTGAACCTGTTCACTTCGGTAACACAACTTTTTACTGGAACAAATTTCCAATCCCTGTTTTCTCAGTGGGTACACTGCTGCGTTGTTACAGGTTCTCGCATCAACGGCAAGTTAGAGATGGGCATGGCTAGTCTGAGTTTCAAGTACGTGCTACCTTCAGACATGGGACAGTACGTGTGCTGTGTTACCACAGAACACGGGAGAGCGGAATCCCAGTCCGCCGAGCTCGTTGTTGAGGCTACCAAGAATCTCATCACGGATACTCAATTAAAGGAACCAAAAGGTATGCTTCCAGTAAGCCACCTATTTTAAATTATAGCTGGATCAGAATCTGTGGCAGGCATTTTAAAAGTTTATCTCGCTGCCAGCTAAGCAACAGAAACTATTAGAGAAGGCTGCAGTGCAAGTTGGACGTGACTTAAAGAAATATGGTAGTGTCCACAACGGCACTATTTTAACCTTTTTAAAGATTTTGGAAGCAAATAAGGACCACCTCGTTGTTGATTTGAACTCCAAGGTTATATGATTAAACACCTTATAGCACTTAATGTTCATTTGAGTTGGAAATAAATTCTCAGGATTTGGAATTTATTGCTCCATATATTCGATGTTTTATCAAGCTAGATAAGAGCCCTTTGCTTATGGATGCACAAGATACTAACTATAATAACCTCTGTCGAATGTAACCAACCAATTGAGACCTAAAATTTAGAATATGCTACAACACGGATTTGTACTTACGAATGTAAGTGGACCCCAAACAGTTTGAGCTATCAACTAACCAGGATACAATGGTTACACAGGTTTGCAGGCCGTTCAGGATCTTGAGGCGATGCTGAATGCTCCTCGACCTGACAATTTCCAAGAAGATGGACCCGCTATTGCTCCCACAATTGTTGTTCAGCCCAAGCCTGTAGGTAGCTGCGTTGAAGACGAACCAGTGGACTTCCGTCTTCAGTACGAGCCCTCTAACGATCCCAACCTTGTCGTTCATTGGTAAGTGAATCTGTGAGTAGTTAGGTGTAGTTCTACTTAATGATTGGTCAGTAGTTGCGCTTCTTCCACGCTATCACAGGTATAAGGACGGTGAGCCACTGACAAATGGCACGCGGTTCCATGTGGAATACGAGCGTGGTATTGCGAGTCTGCTGATTCGTCACACCATCCCCGAGGACAGTGGAACCTACTCTTGCAAAATCGCGAACGCCGCAGGCACGATTGAGAGTGATCAATTGGATCTGCAATGCTCTCCCAGTGCCGCCATTATTACGCAGAGTAACCTGCTTGAGGGCTCTGAGGGTTTCAAACTCATCCAGGCTATTGAGCATGGAAGTGATGCGTAGGTTTTAACCATTCCAGTTGAGGAGTTCGCATGTGTTTACTTTGATGGCTTAATTTGAAACTTTATTGTGGCATGTCCAAGTAAAGTACTCTCATGACAGGACGATTATTACAGTACTAATGATGCCAGTAACATCTGTAACAATGAGACCAACATACTTTTGCGTTGTTGTAATAAGCAGTTTACACTTACCTAAGCCACAGGTATTAATAGACTCATTTTGGCTTGCCAATATCCTAGGACTTAAAGTACGTTGACAAGTGTGTTTCGTTCATCGCCCTCTCAATCCGTAAACAAAAAATCATACTTCAGAGTTCTTACTCCATCGAATTGTGGAGTGAAAGCTATTTAAAATCTATGAAATTTTTGCACTAATTCATGAGCCAAGATTGGCATTTTCAAGCTTGCTATTCCAGCAACGAGGACACTGCCGACTTATTCCCAAGAGAATTTCATGTTGCATTAATTTGTATCAATAATATTTTTTCCTAATAGTTACCAATGTTGCTTTTGAATTATTCTTCTTATGGGATATTTCCATCTAAACGTGATAGCACAATACAAGGCGATTAAAAACTGTGGAAAGGAAAAGTTTGCCTGCGCAATAACACAACGAAGATCCGTCGTAAAGCGCTTAACCAATCAAAAAATGACCAACCAAACTTTTATTGGGTGTTCTCTTGTTGAATGCTGCATTCAATCGGTTTAATGCTACTCCGCTAAGTGAATAAAATACAGACTCGGTTACATGTTTTATGCTTTTATAATTTCTGCGCATAACCTTGCAGCTGTGAATGAACAGCCTTGCCACAAGTGTATACTAAATCGTATACCTTTAAATATGTCCTTTAGTATTGTCAAACATTAGAGACTCTTCTATGTACTCCAATTGGTACTGTGATTGCCCAAAATCTATAAATGACTTGAGTCCAATGCGGAAGACAAACACTTGTGCTCAACTGGCTGGAAGATGAATCCCGTTTTCCGTGTGCTCCCACCATCCTAGTTATGACAGCTCCATGCGGTATGCGGAGGAGGAGCAGACACCAGCTGGCCCAACCATCGACGTAGAGCCTAAACCAGCGGAGGTTATTTTGGGCTCACCAGTTCGCTTTTTAGTTCGTATGAGCGGCCATCCTACGCCCGAAATTAAGTGGTCCATCGACGGCCAAAGCGTCCACCAGGTGGGTCTTACAATGCGCATTCTCTGTCGTCTAAAAGGCAGTTTTTTAATGCGATAAATCCCCTTGTTTTCACTTGTCACAGGATTCTTTGATCAAGGTGTTGAGTGACGGAGGCATTAGTGTACTAGAGATAAACAAGATAGAAATCACTCTTGGCCAGCATGAAATTCAAGTTCGTGGTGTCAACAGTCAGGGCACCGTGGAAGCGAAAACGGAGCTGATAGTGCATCCGGCTGACTACAAACTGCCTGATCTGAAGCACGTGATGCCTGAGAATCCCTTCAGGCGGCAGGCTCAGCTGAAGCACGTGCAGCGCACTGAAGAGCTTAGCAAGGCCTTTTCCAAAGCCAAACCCAAGCCCGAGCAGATTATCCACATGGAACAAAGCTCGGAGTTACGCGCCAAGACCTTCCGTTCTCCTGAGGTCATTGCTGCTGAGGAACTCCTTAGCAAGGTCACCACTGGTTTGCGCAAGTCTAACAGGGTAAGCACTGCCTTTGAATTTGTTTCTTGCCACATTTATCTTGCAATGTAATGTCTTAAACAGTTTCTTATAGCTTGGTGGAGAGGTGTGCTGTTAAACTTGTAGTAGAGTGAAAAGGCAAGCTCAACAATCCAAAAGACAGGCAGTAGCAAGCAACTTAATTATTGTTTTACCCTGAAAAGTTTGGCACTTTAGCACTATGATTTTTCACCAGCGACCTTTTACAGCAAATGAAATCAGAATGGTGTCTTTTACTAATAGGCAATGGCATTGCTTATTAACAATCAAGTAAATGCTATCACCTTGCCTGCTATTAAAGGAAGGCGTTTTCTCACTTCAGATGAACCAACCACTGGAGTAAAGTGGCGAACAATGAAAGTATTTAAATTCTTTTCGGCTCGACGGTCTCGTTGACTATTTCTCTCATTTCCTATTCTTTAACAACACACCTCAGTCCAACGACAATTTATCTTATGTCTCTTCCTGTTGCATGGTGTACCGTTTACTGATCATTAGCTTTTTCTTCTTCTCGGTCTCTTCCTTCTGATTACGTCCGTTACGTTCATTCGGCTGGGGATCTAACTTCTGTGGTTCAGTGAAACTTACAATTCTTTTCTCATTTTGTTGCTGTTTTCGAAGTTTCTCAAAACAATATTTTTCTGCTTAACGTTATCTGGATGCTTTGAAGGTGAAACTGAGAATTCAGATTCGAGTCGGTAAACGACGTATGGAGCTAAATAAGGCCATGATTTAAAATTCGAAATAGGCATAGCGCACTATTGAATATACTAGTATAACCCGTAGGCTATTTCGTCAGACTGCTGCACAGAGACGGAGTTTTAAGTACCCGCGAAACTCAAACAAGGAGTTAATTACACAGTCAAGGCATTACATTGCTACCATTCCTTTTGCACGCCAACCTCGGCGCTCATTTTGGTTAAACTCCCTCATCGGCTATCAAAACGTAGTTGGTAGTGTAAGTAAAACACTCACGAGCCAACAGAACCAGTCATAAAATTTGTGTGCAACTGAGAAGTTAGATAACTACAAAGTTAGTTCTCCTTCTTGGCATTTCCATTAGACCTGGAGTTTCGTCCTGTGTAGGGATTGCAGCGGGGAAAAGGAAAATGTGCTGACCATCTTGCATGTCCATCACTAGCCGTAAAAACATTGGTCCAAAAGCAGAATTATTTATTAAAGGAAGGGATTTAAAATAGTTTCTTGGGTTTAAGGTTTTGCGCCTGTTTCTTCTTGCCACTTCGTTCTCACTTTAGTGCTGTCCAGCTATACCCACCTGGGTTCTATTCAGGTGGGTATAGAGGCAGAAAAGGTATTGTGAATTCAATAAATTAACAGTTTATACAGGTACCATAGACAAATCCGTACAAACTTTTCTAGATGGTTTGCGGCCACAACTAATGTCGCTTCAGTTGCTAATATCTTTCCAGCACAACACAGGACTGTGATAGTTACCGAAGGTAAACGCTATTTTCAGCCCTTCCGTCAGGAACCTTCCTTTCCATATGCGCTTCTTCCGTCTCGTTAAAGCTTTAACTTTAAAGGTAGGATTCGGGATAGTTGCCCTTTGGGATCACATTCGCTTTCTGCAGCCACCAATGCAGCGCCTTGTGCCTTTTCTGAGTACGAAGAAAGTCGCAATACAAAGGTAAAATATATATTTTCGACGAAAAGAAGGACTGAAAATTAATGGCATGACTCAGAGGCCATTACTTTTTGCGAATTTACAAATACGGCGCCTCAAATGCGGCAAATTCACAGTAAAGGTCGAAACAAATAAAACAGCGTACATTAATAATCAAAAGAGATATGATAAATTGAAAGGTTTAGATGCGTCCATCTTGAAATACTTTCAATCAAATGCAGCAACATTAGCTCGTTCGTAATATTAAAGTACACGTTAAGTGGTTTTTGCTCCCTTCCACAGATATTCTAGGCATCAAGCATGACATCTTCATTTACCTCACAATTATGAGTTTCGGAACTTATTCGAGGGGGTGGGAATTGATGCCCATTTTCAGGAGACGTATTGTAACCAATTTAAAACAGCTCGGTTAAAATTATCAATAGGCTTTCATTTTAATTCATGACAGAAATCAAACCTTCGAAAACATAGATTTTGGCAGAACGCTTGCTGTAATTACAAATTGATACACCAAATCTGTGATGAACAAGGACCAAAAAAATGTTTACTGAGCATCTGTAGCCAGTTTAATTAGCCAATTTTGACAGAAAAACCTCATTTAAATCCTGCTTTAATATAAAACCCAATCATACTTCCGGACGTTTGAGATAAGAATCGATGCTCGACACAGCCATCCGCCATCATGAAACCCATAGCAGGTCAAAAGAGGTTTTTTGCTTTAAATCCACACTAATCTTACTACTGCGTAAAATGAAAGGGTCGAAGTAGCTCATTGTATCCTTAACTATTTGAAAGATAAGTGTAAAGCATAGCCACTTATTGGACGAAGAGAGCAAGCTAATGCTTTCATTTTTTATTTAGAGTGTAAAAATATGTCCGACAAAAACCAAATATGATTTAAAACATATTTTCCCTCAGTACAACACACCTGTGGTTGATTGCTTGAAGCTTAAGCGTCCCAACACTTACCAGTTAATTACTTGTTAGTTTACCAATCAAATAATTTGGCGCGCGTTCATTTAAAAGAGTGGAAGGATTCCTTTTAATAAAAAAATGGATACAGCTTAAACTCGTGGGCTCGTCTTATGAATAGGAGTACCGCTGGACAGGTAAAGCGTGCTGATCCGTGAGATAATAATCCAAGTTTGCTCCTCCACCTCCAAATATGTTTCGATTGAATAAACACGGCACACACTCACACGGACACGGAGGGGTCAGCGTAAACCCAGAATGAAAAATATGTAGTAGAGTGGCGGTGGATAAACACTTCGACCACGGCCTCGTTCACGCTTGCCTGGTGGTTAAGGGCCGCTCACAGTCTAGATCCCGCTATACGCATTTACGGTATGCATTCTTGACTCAATCAAAATCATGAGAAATTTTGCAATAAACAAACCGCTCATTTGTTTAAATGGTAGCCAAACCGTCAATTTATGGTTGTCTAGTAAAGAT
Organism: Taenia hydatigena; assembly: GCA_036345935.2. Classification (NCBI taxonomy): domain Eukaryota; kingdom Metazoa; phylum Platyhelminthes; class Cestoda; order Cyclophyllidea; family Taeniidae; genus Taenia; species Taenia hydatigena. The sequence continues at coordinate 11,033,676 of JADWOT020000008.1, forward strand.
CCCACCTTATCGTTGTAAATATTACTAGAGCTATTACAAAAGTGACGGTGTATTCTGCACATTTTGACTTTTTTGGTCCAGTATTTTAAGATTAAAGTTACTGGTCAATGCAATTGATGCGCTTTGGAGTGTCTTCTAATTTGAAAAATGTCAAATGTCAACCATGCGTACACAGCTGAAAACAAAAACAAATGGTTTTGTTAACTTCTGCACTAACCGATGCAGCTATACCTAAGTCTGCCATAACATAAACACATTATACTAATGCCACGTTAATATTCATCAAATGGTGTCTAGCTTATGTGGTAGGAAGGCTCAAATAGCCCCATATTCTATTTCAACCTAGTCTGTACCACTCGTTCACACAAGCATAAATAATTTTCTCACAATTTTTTACGAGAGTTAATAACGACATCTAAGCGTCTAAACCTATCTTCCTCTGCCAGCTGCTTAGGGCTATCATGATATAGGTCAAAAACACGGACAACTACACCCAGCCTCCATCCGATTTCTTAAGCGCCATTTTCTCGTTTTTTTGTTGTAACTGAAAAGCCGAAGTAATGTGCATCCTCTTTACCAGTATGGAGCCATTCGGCTGCATCATTTTTATCCTGAGAACACGATACGAAATCAAAGTGCAGTTTCAATTGGTTTTATCCCAAAGAGTCAGTTCGGACGCCACGCCCCTTTGATGAGATTTCTAATTCTCAAAATCATTATTTTATCAGTGATAAATCTTAGCCTAAACTAACAACACAGATTACCTACCGAAGATGAAGGCGTTGAAACTACTAACCATTTGTAATGCAATTGGTCGTGCAAAAATCTTTGGAAGTCTTCCAATTTTATAAGGCAGCATTAATCGCAGTGGCTTTATAATCTTATACTTGAAAAGACAATATTTCACTCCAATGCACCCTGCTGGGAGTGCTCATTAGAATTTCATAGAACTATTGATGGTACTTGCGGAGTTTTAGTTTCTAATGCGATTGGGCAGTCACATTTATTAATTTACTTGTAAATAAAAGCATGCTTCCTTTAAATTACAAAGCAAATTCTTTTGCTTAAAAGTCTAAAATAGTCTTTGCTTTACACTCCAAAGAAAAATAATGTTTCGTCACTGCCTCAAACATTCTCAATTTGGGAAGTGGGTGAAGTAAAAGCTTAGCAGCACCATGAAAACTTGACCTGAAAGATTGAGAAGGATAAAATTTTGGGTCTCCAGAGGATTATTAAACCACTTCGCATAACTGATATTTGTATGCATGTATGATTAGACTTAAGATAGAGAATAACATTTCAAATGCGTATGTGACAAGAAGAGGGGAGGAACATGGGGTGGAGGAGCTTGGTGAAAGTAAAACTTGGGTCTGTTGACAAAAGTGAGAACTAATGAATAACCACTGAGGGTATGTTAGATCTTGCAATGGTTATTACGGTTCATCTTTCAGAGCGAAGACATTCACTTTCGCAGTGTGCTTGGCTCTCGAAAATGAGCGACCGACCCAAAATCTTCATGCGGTAGGGCTCGTTGGGATAGTCCAGACACACGTAAATCATCGTGGGGAAACATGTGACGGAGGCAGCGTCGTACGCGTAGGCCAGTTCCGTCACTGTTCCACCAGGATGGCAATTCTGGATGGTCTCGTTCTTGAGGATGTTCAGTAATTGCGTTGAAGAAAGACAGGTTGACTTGTGACCTGCAAGTAAGCAATTACATTTGTAGTTAAGACTTGTGAAAATATTGTGCTAATATGAAAATAACCAGCTTAGAAAATTACTAGATTAAACCAAACATTTCTAACTACCTCTTAACGCTTCAGCAGATGCTGAGGCGGTACGCAATAGTACCTATCCACTTTTTAAGTAAGGGGTGTCAACACTTTTGAGCGATAATGTTCCTGGAATGGTTTATTTATCTACTTATCCGTGGATGGTATCTTTGGGACATAATAGAAAATATGCGAACTCACCCACATGGTTGGTTATGCTACGTATGTGTTGAAACCATGAACTTCATTGGTACAAGCAATCATAGATCTAGGTGATGGCATCATATGATGTTTTGAGGCGTAAAAAGTCATAAAATGTTTGGAATTTAGTGCTCGTAGTAGTAAGTTTTTTCAAATATGATCAAGTGCCGATTTTACTAGAAAATAACAGAATGACAGTGATCATCATCATTTCAGACGAAAAGGTGATGCGGACATCTAGTAAACCAACTAGTAATTGGTCCTCCTCTGGTTTGTGTAACCTTAGGAACAATATAAACAATCCGTTTAGGTTGACGCGGTTATTAAACTACGAGAAGATAAAGAAGATGAACAAAATTCCAAAATTTGTTTTGCTGATATACTTTAAGTCAGGTCGCTCAAATCACTGGTACCAAAATCCAAAACTTGCCCTTACAAATTTCGCATTTTTAGCTAAAATTCAAAGTAGATGCAAAAGAAATTTCACTGAAATATCTCCACTGTTAGGTCTAGATGTTTTGCACTTTCTCCCGTGGTTCCGCTGCGAAATTGGAGTCAACTCTTTTAAGCACTGATAACCAAATTGGTTCCTTCTGTACTCAGTTGGAATGACTTATTGCTGGTTCATTTCGGCCATTGAAAGTGACCTTGTTTTGCAAAAAACTAACTTCGGATCTCTATACTGTATTTCCACATTTATTTGAAGACATTTAACTGCAGTGCGACTGCGGTCCCTAACCCTAAGATCGACTATATCAAGTTGATTGCCAGAGTAAAGCAATGTTTGTAATAATTTGTTTATTATGACTGCTGGTTTCGGTTTCGGTCAGAGAGGTGGTCATATTGCCCTAGCCGCGTGAGCTGGCCGCCGGGCCACGACAGACAGACACCTTCAAGGAAGTCTTGGGACGCTGCAGTGTTCTTGCTGCAAAAATAACTAATGGTAAAAGACTTACCTCTTGATAAGACTGGGTGCAACGCCACCTGACCGAACTTCGTGGCAAGGCGGGCCATGGAAATGGCCATTTTGTTTATCTTCACAGAGATGGGCAACAGATTGGGCGATGAGATACAGACACGATGACAGGTGGCTTCGTTGGCAAAGTTATTTCCTTGGGGAATCTTTCCGCTGAAAAAGAACTTTTCGCATTCTCCCGTCGTTTGGTTGAAAAAGTATCGCAATGTAGAGGGCTCATTCCCCTCTGCCTCCTTCTGCAAAGTCAGCAAAGAAAATCACTATAACTACCTCTGCGCGCACCACAACCACGTATGTAACACCTTCATTTGAGGAGACATAACTATGACTTCTAGTGAAGCACATTTAGCGCATAACTTGGTTATACATATGGTATCCAACAATACCTCATAATGGCTATCATTCACTAATCACTACTACTTGGCAACATGTTGACAATAAGCTACAGATATTACTTTTGCTTAGAGAAAAGAACGAAGACTGATTGGTGCGGATTAACCATTAACAGATTGAAAAAGCACGTCAACTTTACTAATAAATTCCATGAACGAATACTATAATGAAGCGATTTGTGATTATAATCGAATTTACTGGTTTCGGCAGTCCACAGACGTCGTTATGTGTGCACGCATTGTCGCACTCCAGTTTGGTTAGGAAGCGATTTGAATTTCCGAAACAGCCACCATAGGAAAACTGCTCACATCTGCGTTTATCTGTGTTGTAATACCAACGTGGAAGAAAGCTAGAGCAACCTCCATAGTCCAATGGTAGCCTGCAAACTTCTAGAAGTCCCAAAAGTGTTAGAGAAAGATTAAGCATTTTAATTTTACCTTCAAATAACTCATAAATTCGGTTCCGAAATGTTCCGTTTATTTATTCTGTAAGATTGTGTAATTTTATATTTAAACTTGTTTAGCGGGTTAGCAGTGTCGGTGCGCCATCAAAGCAACATTTAGAGAATAACCTCTTCGAGATTTTGAGAAAAAATATGCGTTTACACTTACAAAATCTGTAACATTTAAGCAAACAGAATTCTTGTTTCTTTTTTTTTAAATTATCAACACATTACTATTTTTGCGAAAGCTCTCAAGATTCGAGGGTACTTTTCGAATCTTGAACGAGTTGGACAAGCCCTCTCCAGTAGTGTCGGTCAAATCAGCACTACCGCATTCGCAAGCATGAGGATAATTGAATCACGATGTCATGGTTTGCAATTGCCAGGGCGCGTACGCGAGCTTGGGAAGGACAATCGACCTACCAGAAATGTGTTTGGGCCGACAAGCAGAGTTGCAGGTCTCCTCATCAGCAAAGTTGTTGCCGTACACCGGACAGGAGATATAGCTGCGGCAGTAGCCATCTTTCACGTCGAAATACCACCGCTTGCCCATCATGCGACACTCGTTCGAAACCGAGGTGATTGGATCGATGTGGCAGATATCTACCATGTAGTTTTGACCAAAGCATAACTTAGAGTAGAAAAATATTTCTATTATTACTAGGGAGGCAGACACATTTCCATCAAAATTTGAAGTTTAGAATGGAGTACTGAATATTTGCAAGTTACGCCATTTCGTTTCCCACGCATCCTAAATGGAATGTGCAGCACGATCAAATTCACCAATTAAGACGAACATTTAGCTGATGACGAGGTCTCAGAAAACCAACAAAACAAACTCTCCTCACAAATCTGAAAGCTTTTCAAATACATATTCTTGGAAGTAAAAGTCCCCAATAGCTATGTGCCAATTAATTTGCCTTGCTTTTTTGTTCTACCCTTTTTCAAATGTGTTCAAAATATTGAAAATTCTGGTTGTGTTGGCATTGCTATCCGAAAGTTAAAAAGGATTTCACAAGAAAACCAGCCTTTCGCATGAGACCGAAAAGCTGACCGATAGTGCTTCATCTACTCGGACAATGTTTGTTAATGCGGCATACTAGCCCATGCTCAAGAAGCTCGCGCCATCTATTGCAGTCCTTTGGTAATCGACGTTAAACTTATCAAATTTGACACCCTCCGATTGTGAAGCATTCAGCAAGTGTTAGCTCCTTGGCGAAAATAAACATCAGATAAGGAGTTTGGATGCTATTTTTAGGAGTTTGCATTAAAATTATTTGGGTTGTGTCTTCAAATACTATTAGACATCGAATCCATCGTTGTACTGATTAACGATCTTGTCCAGTCCCACCATAAAGCATCGTAGCTGATCAAAATGAGTCCATTAATTACTTCAGCGGAGCAGCGAAGACAGTTAACGAGACCTACTTGTGACATCAGTACCACTGGGCGTCGGCGGAAGGCAGTAGTTATAGCAGGCAGAGCTGGAGGCAAAGGTGCCTGGCAAAAGATAGCTATTGATGCCACTACCATCACCGATGCCGGGTTGCAGTCTGAAGACGTCGTTCATCACCCCTAGTGGCAGTCGGAAGGACACAGAGGCAGGTCTTGTGCCAGAGCACACCTCCACTTGACGGCAAGTGCCTGCCTCTGCCTCGTAGACCCAAAGACGGAGTCCGCTCCCTGGGCACTCTTTCACATGGCTCGCATCGCAAATGGGTGATACTGTAATACGTGCACACGTAAGTGCATACATATATAATCAGCTAGCCCATTCGAAATGCAAGTTTTATAAAAAGCTAGAAACTCCTTTCCATGGGTGTACATTCTTCCTGCTAGTCTAGCCATAAATAAATAGCGGAAAGTGGTAAAAAGTGACAAGTGAAGTTCAGGACCTTGATAAGGTTTGGCTGATGGTACGTTGATAGCAATGAGACAGAGTATCTCTCACTGCATAAAAGCTCAATAGTTTTAAAATCCATAATTGGGAAACATAAAGCGAAATGTTTTAATGTTAGCTGTTTTTCACATCAACCATAATAAACATAGTTATTAAATGGTAACAAAAACTGTTGAGAGGTAAGTGACGGGCGTACCTGATCGGCGGAGCCTTCGGGTGCAAACGTTGTCGCACTGCGATTTTGTCTCGAAGTGATTACCTCGAGCGCCACACCCGGTGTAAAAGTAGGGTTCACAGTGCTTCGTCTTTCGGTTGTAGAAGTAACGAGTAAGATGAGCCCCGTGATCAGTACGTCCATCGTGAAGGAGTCTGGGCCGTGGACATGTCCCGTAGGTGTGATGTTGCAGGCAGAAGTCCCAAGCTAATAAGATTTGAGTATTTTTATTTGACAAAGAGCAGCATCGACTAACAATTTGGTTCATCAAATTAATGGATTACAAAGATACTCAGCCTCCTCATACTTCGCTTTGAAAATAATTGCTGTTATAGTTTGTTAAATACAATTGTCGCTTAGAACACAGAAGGTAAGCTCACGATATCTCTCTGAATACATAATTTTAATGCGTCGCATTTCCTCAAAGACCTCAGCGGGAACAGGCGGAACTCTCTCAGTCTGTGTGGTTGACACAACGGTTGTCCTGGCGACAGAGGCTCCCGTGTCGTATATCTCGCTGAGTGTCCCGCACGCATCTTCACACTCACTTCTTGTGTTGAAACGATTTCCGTTGCCAAGGCAACCACCATACATGAAAAGACGACACTTTCCTTCTACTGGGTCGTAGTAGTAGCGCGCGTGGCTTCCTGAACAGGGACCAGTATCTCTTGGCAGCCGACAAACGTCTAGGTGAAAGTTTGAGTGATGTCAAGTAAACTCACAAGCAATTAAATAAGTTTGAAAACTTATTAGTCCGAATAAAGATGTCGATATGTATTAGCATGCCTGAAGAACGAAAAAAAAGCGAAATTTATACCGACCACCTTTGTAGAGGATTTGAAAAGTATTAAGGAACTAAATCATTTAGAAACAAATGTCTGAATATTTTACATTATGTAATATTTAAAAGTAGAATATGAAGCTAAAATACGATACCAGACTTTGAATGAATGCAGGTATTTGCTTGAGTAAAAGAATTTTGCCACTGAAGCCTCTTTGTATCCCACATAACTGCATTTTGGTTCAATGAAAAACCAGAAAGAGGTGTTATCATCTGAAGTTTACTGATGTATGGTGGGAAAGTTTATTAGGCAGTATTTTTTTCATTTTTCAGGGCAAGTGGCTCATTTGCATACGGCGTAAGTAAACAAATCCACATTTAAATAACTCTAATGTCCTAAATTAAGCAAAATCGCCGATGAATCACGTAAATAAAGGCTGAATATACCAGTCCCACATTGAAAACAAAATCTTGCACACATTTACGACGGAGGTTCCGTGGAGGAACACACGGTAAGTGATGGTTTCATGTAATTTACCAACAAGCGACACTACTTTTGATTGCAAAAATTATCAATTAATTTTAAACTTGCCGGTCTAATTATTAAGCCTACAAAAGACTGCTTTATATATGTGAAAAGTAAATAGTGGCGGATGCAAGAATGTCTTCGCACCCTTCAGTCCCTTGGGCATGCAAGTGGCTTCGCACAGTTCCTTGCTCTCAAAGTTATTTCCCCATGCAGATGAAACCGGTGCGTCTGGATTGTGGCACTCAGAGAAGAGCACACACTGCTGAAGGTCGGAAAGATACGACCAACGCGAGATGTTGTGACGCTCTAGCGGACATTTGGATGCACCGGAATTGAGCTTTCGTGCGAAGCATCGATCTGGAACATGAACAGGAAGTCGTGAATATAATTCTGTCCGACAAAAAAGTTCTGACTGACATTCTTCAACGTTATTGGTTTTATGTTTACCCAATTTTCAATGTAAGCGCTTTCCTGAAATGTGAATATGGTCTATCCACATTCTCATGCTTTTATAGGTGATTAAGGTGGGTAGTGGTAAAGGCATCGTTCCTTAAAGGAGGGACCGCTTTTAACTTTATTTTAAATCATTCGATATAATAAATAATAGACCTTCTGCAAGCATAAACTAAAATAGTACTGGGATAATTTTGATTGAGATGGTTACAGTTTGTATGGTTTTATTCGACCTGAAGTGCGCACTGTCATATTTCACAAGCATATGGCCAATTTTGTGTAATATAGACCTTCTTACAACACCCAAGCAAAGTGTATAATGAATGTCCTTTTTTATTTTTTTATTGCTCACATCGTTAGCCTACTAAGGACGAATTATGCAAAAGAAAGTCCTTCAGATGTGATCACACAATCGTACATTGCTCGGTAGCATTTCAAAAACAGGCATCGATCATCTCTTTTTGGCGTGTTCTTGCCCCAAAACTAAAGCTGGGCTGGATTCTTCAAAATGTTTTAATAAAGAGCATACTGAAAAGCGTTCCATATTCCAGTATGCATTCTCAAATGAAAACGCCCCTATTGTTCTAGTTGGCCTTGTCGCATGGGGTTGGATTAAAATTTCCGAAGAACATAAGGTCTAAATCCAATTAATCTCCATAAAAACGATCTCTCAGGCCTGACATACAACAACAAGATGGCATGAAGTAGTGGTATATAGCACTTCTCTAACAAACAGATTAGTTCTGCCCAAAACAAACAATGCGCATTCATATGGACACGCACGAAAAACAAAGCAGGTGGAGTCATTAACTCCACCATATTCGAGTAAAGTAGGGGATGTACAAAATGTGGTGAAGATATTCTCCTCAGTCGAGTGGTTTAGAGAGCTAGAAGATTTAGCTTGCATAATGTCACAACACAAAGCGAGAACACAGTTATGATGACTAAAAACTCCAAAAAAGCGGCTCCTGATGGAACGTACTGCGTATTACATAAAAAGAGCCATTAACAACAGAAGATCAAATAACTAAGTTCGTTCCTATCCTCGAGACACTCTATTCTGACATTTTAGGAAGGGAAACGGTGAGAATGTGCCAGAACTTGATTGAAAAAATCAGGAACAGTCCATATCTATTATAAAAAAGACATCTAATGGCGGATTCAATAAATGTAAATTTCGAAGCCATCGGGTCTAAAGAGTAAGAAACTTCGGATTCCAATAATGGAGTGCTCTTCGCAAAAAAATAAAAAGCAACTCAAAGATTGGGTAATCTAATCATGTCTTGTCCTCTTAGTGTCGAATTTAGCTCACCTCCTGTCAAAACTCCAAAACTTGGTATCTACAAAAAGGAGGTGGGAATCTATGGAGAAAATGAATGAATTGACCCACTTGGCAAGTCTTGTTCAGTGGGAGAAGATTTTGAGCAGGCTTTGAGACACTCCTGCCCGTCTGTGAAGTAAGCCTGTCGTCCACAGCCCTCACCATCTGCCTTTAGGTGGAAGGCTCTGCAAGTACCACTGGAGACGCTGAAGTAGAATAATACCTCCGGTGCCTCAATCACAGTTTCGTTGTGGTGTGGAAGCGGAAGACTGAAGCATCCGTCACGCTTCGGGTTGTTGTCGCAGCGTCTATCTCCTGCAATGAATACCATCTCAAGCCTTGATCAACCCCGTTGGCAATCATTCTAGCAATGCAGCAAGTACTGAATTCCATCAGGGAAGAATGTTTCAAAAACGGACAAGTTGCATCCACTTTATAAGGTGTTATGATTGCTTTTAAGTCATGCACGAAAAATCTGCTATGTTCTATTCCATCACGCTACACTCCCCTTAAAGACCACAATTCTGACAATCTCTTTGGTTAAAAAGAGAATTTTCATTTTTCCTTAATGATAAGTATATTTTGCTGAACGAAGTACAACGCAACAATTGAAGGAAAGGACGCCCTTATTTTGCTAACAGGTCAATCTTTATCGTTAATCAGGCGGAATAAAAACACAGGTTTCGGAGTGGTAAACGGTTATCATCTTTGGATGACAATTTACTGTCGATGAATGCGAAAGCTTCCCCGAAAGTGAAGTGATTATTTGTCATTGACTTAACGTGACTGACATTATTATCGACCACTGGGGGTAAGCAGATCCGAGAACATAATCATTTACTCAGACATAAGGTAATTCGGGGTAGTCTGTGACTCACGCCCAGGCCTCATGATGCGCTGTTTGCAGGCAATAGAACAGGACTGGGCAGAATCAAAGGTGTTGGCACTACCGCCGCATCCGCTGTAGGCAAAATTTTCACAGTTGCTTGTTCGCGGATTGAAGAACCACCGCATGAGACGCTTGGTTTGACAGTCAGTCCTGTTCTGGCACCCAATCGGAACGCATTGTCCAGGATCTGGTCGTTTGATGCACGGCTCAATCTCTGGCAGTAAGAGATCACTTGTTAGTCGGAGAAACTAACGTAAGTCGTTGCATTTGTAAGTACAAGGAAATTAAGCTGCCTGGAGAACGCAGACAATAACTCCTTTGGACGTGCTGTATTCACTAATTTGTACAAATTAAGCGCTTATTTGAACGCATTCTTTGACTATTAATTCAGGAAAGAATAAAATTGTGAGTAGCTTCAATTGAAAAACTACAATCTGTGTTCAGTTGACGCTTCATTTTAAATTGACAAAAACTGATCTGCTTTTCAACGGAGAGGTCCTAAGTAATGTATGGCTAGAGACAAACTTTAGTGTCTGTTGAATCTGAAACTGTGGCGCTCGTCATAGTTTAGGTTTGGACAAAAATACCATGGGACTTTTCTCCACTCTGTTTCTATGACCTTTTTGATATTATCTCATTCTAATCCGTAACTTCTGAAAGCACGGCTATTAAATTTTTAACTGTCTTTCAATTTTTTTGCAGGCACGTAGACAGCTCATTAATGAACTAATTCATAACCGTGCTGTAGGACATGTAGAACTCTGAAAAGTATCAAGGCATAAGGATTTAATGGATTAAGATTGTTCAGAACCATCCTTTCAATGCACTACCTCTGTACCATTGTACCAGCAGTACCATCAGTCAGGCACTACAATTAAAGCTTTAGTAATTTCCTGGACATTATGCGGCTTTCCGAGCGCTCTACACAGACACCTGAATACGATTTCCGACAAAATTTATTCACACTTTCAAATGCTCTTACCGACAACTTTAACGGAATAGACTGGATTAGATCTACTTTACAGCGCTTCATTATTCACTCAAGCGAAGCAAATAGTTAAAAGTTTAGTGAAGATTGGCCTACAGATACTAAAAGAACTTGAAACCTACCAACTGACTGTGGTGAGAAGGTGGTCAGGTTGTAAACAGGGGACTGAAACAACGAAAGACGTTCTCGAGGATGATCGGCTTCAAGGGACTCCCCTTCTGCTTTATTCTCTTCCAAAGAAGTGTCTGTGGAGGAAGTGACAAGCTCGGAGATAGACCTTTTACCTTCCTCTTCGAGCTGTGAAGTGCCTAATTTTATTAATGGAGCCAAGGTCTGTGATCCGCAGGCCTCGAGACAGGCCGAGAGGGAAGGAAACCGATTCTCGTTGCCACCGCAGCCGGAGTATGCAAAAGAGAGGCAGCCGCTATTGTCGCTGTCGTAGTACCACATTTCATGCGGCTTTTGCAGTCTGCAGTCACCCACTTCGGGCGGAAGCTTACAAATCGCTATTTAAGGGAAAGAAATTTCCTCACATATGTTCTAAGGGGATGATTTTGCCACATCTTCATGCGAAATTGAGAGGTGGGGTGCTATTAGTGATGTTATTGTTAGCGATATTGAGGAACAATGTAGAAGTATCAGTAATTTGAAATCGTCTGACTGTTCTGATGTGACTCATGGATGACAAAGCTGTCTAATGCGATTCTTTGGGGGACTTCGAAAATTTTAACATATTTTCACGCTGTGGACATCGACATTACGTCCCAAACAGTATTATTATTGCCTAATTTTATCCAAATTTTACTTAATTGTTCTGTACCAATCAGGTCTCAACTAAGCCACTCAATCCTCATTTTCCAACTTTTTAGACTAGAAGTATTTATTGCAGTTTGGCTAATGTCACTTGAATACTCATACATGTGAGTCAGCTTTGGATAGCCACGAGTATTTTCACCCTCAGAAGCGGTTCAGACGTGTTGTTCATTTAGAACGCGGTGGTAAGAAAAAAAGCACTGTATGGTCTTTATGCATCAAGAACCAAGGTAGTTCTGCTGATAGTGAATATCCACTGTGGATTAGTGTAATCTGAACTGCAGTTGAGGAAATCGGTAATGCATACATAAATGGGAATCAGTTTCACCCGAAACAGCTACCCACTATTTCAGGCTGGCTGAATGCCCATGTACACCAAAGCGGTAGCAATGATTTAGGCTAAGAATAATACTGCTTTGATTCAGAGTCGAAAGACGAATTATAAATTTTTGATTATCATAGCCGATCTGCCATACTTTGAATTAGTAGGTGTCCAACAGGGTCTGCAAATACACCCTAAATTCACCTATCCAGATAGCAAATGGTATTTCTTTTGAAGGGATGCTCACTTTGCTTCGACTCATATGGGTTTCAAAAGAGGGCGACCGCTTGCAGTAGATTCTGTATGAGTCGTGCGAATACAAGCGTGAGGTAAAGCTTCGCTTCAAAGGTTGCTCAATATGGGGAGGAGAACTGTTCTTTTGCCAATTTTTATAAAATGCTTAATAACGAAAGTAAGCATGTTTGTTTAGTCCCTCAAAATGTTTTGTTTCGTGGCTAAGGGGCCAGTGGAGCTAAAGTGACAGTTATTCTCGAGTTTCCGCAGTATTTTTTTGATCTTACAGCGCAGCACACACCAAAACCACAACCGCTTTAGAGCGAAGGAAAAGCAAGCAAAGTGGAAATTGGCACCAGCCTAATGTCACATTTTCATTGGCTCTTCGTATATCGACTAGTACATTTTGCGTTTTCAACCCCAAATGGGCAAATGAATCTTATACTAAAAGAAAGGATTCCCTCCGAGCCTTTATGAAAAAATGAGTGATAAGTTTTATATAAGTTTGATTTGTGATAGCCCCAAAATGCTTGTTTGATTCGGGTGGTGGGCGTTCGCTATTTTTCTCCGATAGGCTTCTTTGTTTCGCTATACAAATCGTTATGAAGAATTTACCAAATCCTTATTGATAATCGAGGAATAATTTACATTCGCCACTAATTAATTTTACCTGAAAAAGGTCGTCAGCCATTTTCTGCGTGGATGTGATCAAATTTTATTTCATTATTTGCTTCGATGATTAAATATTTTAGTTATTGAATACATGCTGAAGGAGGGTAACTTCATCTCACCTTCTTGACCCAGCGTCTTGGCTCCACAGAAGAGTTCACACGAGGACTTGGAAAGGAAGTTATTGGCGGTTCCAGAACAATGAGAGTAGCCAAATTCTTTGCAAAGTTGAGTCTGTGCATCGTAATACCACCGAGAAGTTGTCTGTCCCACATCGTCACATCCAGTACCATTAGAAAGTAGGCGTGGCAACTCACATACTTCCTGAGCACCTGATAACGGTTAATGTACAATCTTCTAGAGGTTATAAAGGTGTTATCGTGAACGAAAAATTTGTGCCTTTTCCTGCGACCATGGAAAGGAGATGGCAGAAAACCGAGAATAGCTTTGAACTTCCGTATTCTTCTTAAATAATGCCACCTCTTAACAATCGTTTGAATTAAGCGGTTGTGATGCTTTTTTTATTAGCTTGTTATTTTAGTATTATTGGGAAAGTCTTGAGAAAAATACTACTTAAGATGTTGAAGGCAAGGAATGGCAATCGGGATGACTAAACGAACCAATTTCATTTCTTAGTTAAAAATGTGGCATTTATTTTTTACCATGACTTCCAAAAGTTCCTTTCAAAACTTTCAAAATGTCAAAACTGGGATCCGCCGATTCGTGTATTTGAAAGCATTTAGTTTTTGAAATTTCCAAAGCTCTATACGAATACGTAGTTCCGGCTACCCACGATACTGCTTACTATATCAGCACCACAAGTAGCACTGAGATAAATAAGAACTTATGAATCCTTTAAACCCTTTCAAAATATATATTTCGTATCGTTCCATAGCTTTGGCCCATTTATCTTGGAAATTAACCTTAGTTCGTGCCAATAACTTGCTCCGCCAAAGTTTGTTTACAACATTATTCAAAGTTTAACAAGATAATAATGGAATTAGACAGCTTCTCAGTGCCTCGCAGGAATTTTATGGCAAAATCGTTTTTTGGCTTAATATACACTTTAATACTGACATCAAGAGCAAGAAAGTAGTGCTTTTCCTCATGTTTCGGTGGTTACTATTTTAGTACCACTATGACATTTTATCAGAAGACCATCGAGAGATCCCATATTTGCCATTCTAAGGGAGGAAAGATAAGTTCATTAACCAGTTTCGTTTACTGATGATCTCTCACATCACTCAGGGACTAAATAGTCTACTAGGCTCGATATACCGTAGATGCCAAATTAACTGCGGAAACTGTATTTATCCTTGGGAAGCTCTTCTGGCACTTTGTCACAAGACCTACTTTGTCGAATAGTGGTGAGAGCTTCTGGAGTCATGCAGGTGTCGTTGCATTCCTCGATGGAGGCGAATTGATTGTCACTTCCACCACAGCCGAGGTAAACGAACCACGAGCAACGCTCGAGGGCCTTATCGAAGTATGCCTTCTGGATGGTTGTGGAAGGTCCGGAGCGATTGCTGCTGTAGGCGCACTGAGCGTAGCCTGCCTTTGGAGGGGCCAGACATCGTTTCAGTGCTAGAAGAATTAACAAAAAAGGAGTTCGCGCATTTGCTCTATCTTTTCTTCTCCACATTCACCTAGCTGTGTACGAGTTCTTGCGCTTCTTTGCATGGTCATTTTACGCATTTCTAGCCATCACGAATCGCATATGCGCAGCACACTTAATTTGAACTCTGTTGCTACCTAAGAAACTTCGCTTTTGCACTAAACACAAGCTTTAGCTTTGGAAAATCAAGTCCTTTTAACGAGTGGATACTCACGTGATTTAGGAAGGCAGATCGATTTGCAGTCAGCCTCGCTTTCGAAGCGGTTATCGTTCAGAATGCAGTCGGAAGTAGACAAGCACCGCTTCTCAATTTGGTCATAATACCAGAGAAATATTCCTGCGTCTCTCGTCGCCGAGCAAGTTGTTATTTGTGGCATAACATGACATCTCTCTAAAACGTAGAAGAAAACCTAATTCATCTGGAGTTACTCGAAAGAATAGCAAAAGTATGAGGTCTATGCTTTGCTCCAAAATACTTGACCCATTTTGCAAAATACTTGGTCTAAAAATACCAGGTATTTTGACTGTAAGGCGTCACCGAGGGATAGAAATACTCTCTAGGCTCTAAATTGCTACCTGATATGTTAAAGTGTGCAATGTCCGAAAGCCTAAGTGGTTCCTTGCTCTAATCTTTATTGTCTAAAAATGAGGCACAGTTTCTTACAAAATGCCATGGCAACGTTTTTACAGAAAGTCAACTCGATGTAGAGCAGTTCCGCCATGCAAATTCATGCGCATTGAAACGTAGTAAAAATTCACCGAAAATGCAGCTTTTAAGCGTGGGTCACTTTTCGTTTAAAATTTAAATGCTGCCAGAACCTATTGTCGATTGCCACTGTATTGCCTAGGCATGCATGAGTCTCCGTAAAACTAACTACTAAAATACAAGCGCGAAGGCATAGCTGGAGTTAAGCTTTTCTTACCAAAACCCAAAGTGCTGTTGGGAGAAGCCACATGAGAAATTAGAGCTTTAAAATGGCAAACTTACCCATTAAAGCCCATTACGACCAACATTTATCGGCATTTATAGCAGCATAAATTACTAGCGTTCGCACGCATTGATGCCTGTTTAGCCGAAACAACACGGGCACATTCTCCACTCACACAAGCGTGAAATACAAAGAACTGCCAAGGATTTTCACTAATGCTTCTGAGGGACCGAGCGTCGCATCCGGCAATTTTACGTTACAGTAGAATTGGTTTGTTATGGTCCTAACAGTGCTTAAAAAGTCTTAACAAATCATTTTACTTCATGTGTTATTAAGCTTGGGCCTTTGGAGATGCTTGTGGAAACCTGGTGCCTACTGACCTTTGCAATTACTCACGGAATTGCAGTCGGCAAAAGGTCAGCAATTGATAGTCTCTGACCCATAACCATCGGGTGGTTGATTCACGTGTTCTGCCCAAAGTTGGTAACCAAACATCTGCTGATGGAATGTCCTGATTAAAGATTACCATGAAACGTTAGCCTTCGTGATTTCTTCTGACCAAGTGTGAATCAGGATAAGGAGAAGGGGCAGAGACAATCAAGCTTGTTTGGCAAGGCATTATTGTGTTCTGGATGAGGAAATGCAAGGAGTTATTCATTGCCTTCCTTAGGAGAATACGCGGCTAATTAAGTGGAACGTAAGTTCCTTTTTAAGGTAATATTAACGGTGACGTTGATTGGAGAATTCCTTGACGCTGAAAAACCGTGGAGAAATCATTCACAAGTGATTAAATTGGTTTGTGAAATGTTCCAAATTCCATGTTACCACCCTGTTATCGGCACAAAGAATTACACAACCCCAATGACTCAGCACCCGGACAGATTTTTACGGTACAGAAACCCCCGAGGATGATTCAGAAAGTGTACGGGTGATGTTTTATAGATATAAGACCCTGCCCACAAACAGAATCGCACGTAAACAAGCACAAAATACAAGCAACTGACTTTAACGCATTAGTAAAAGTCCTTCTCAAAATATGCCGCAATCCTTAAATCGTCAGCGGGCTGGTTTTACGCATTCTGTAAAGACCAAAATACTTAGTTATTGCGCTTTAAAATAAGTTGAACCGAAGGCTGATTATTTTGTTTTGTCTATTTTGACGAATGCGAAGAAATGGTTTATCGTTAAACTTGACTTATATCCCAACCAACAAATAAGTTGGTGATGCCAATTATCAGCCGCAAGATCTAGATTGGGTTACCCAACCTCAGTGAGTTGGATTCTGTTAGGCTATTTTATTTAAATACTTAAGAATTTGTGAGAAATTTGAGTGTTAAATCCATTTCCGAGATACATATATCAACCACCGGTGAACGTACCTCTACCATATCCTGGATCTAGAAGGTCATTTAATCCTCTTAATGAAGTCACCCTGGCACCCACATCAGAGGGATCCTTTATATCAGGTGTTTCTTTGCCATCGTAGTCATCTTCTTCTGATGGTGTGCTCAATTCATACATTCTCGGCGTAATTAACACTGCTGGTGTTTCAAATTCTGTGGTCTCTTCCTTCTCCACCTTGTTTGTGGTGGTGCGGGGATCGGTTCGAGGGAGGTTAAAGTGAGCCCTCCGCAACTCTGACTCCTGCTCTCGAACCATTTTCCAAAGGGCGGATTCATCGATTGAATCGGTGTGCGCCAGCTCTGAAGGGTATACCGTTTCGCTGACTGTCGGTGGGTATGTTGGAGAGTTATAGGAAGCAGTATTGCTGTTCTCCTGGCACAAATGCACCTATGACGAAATTAGAATTTGGTTAAAAGCCAATTACCACGTTTCATTTTGATGGGTACTCCATAAGGAATGCCGTATCTTTTTGTTTCAATGCGACCCAACCTATATAAGTCATTACTAGTTTCTTATCGTCGGGAGTAATCATGCCAGCAACTATCTATGCAATGATGCCGATGATCTAGACGCTGAATCAAATTGCAGCATCTTCTAGTTGCACTTTTTTATACATTTAAGGTTACTCAATTAAATATTACGTAGCTTTCGGTTGGGAGCATCAGCAGAAGGGTAGATGTTTTACACATTAGAAGATTTACCTAATTAATGCATGTAATTTAGATAATTGGTATTTCTTTTTGACTTATATTTCTACCTATCTCACAATACGGTTGGACTTGGCTTCTTTTGTAAAGTAAATCTAAAATTGATAAACAAAAGTAGGCTATTTTCATACTTAATTGCTACACCTCTAGTAACACCGTCCCACCCCCACATTCAACCCGATTGTACCGATCCAGAGATGCCCACCGTGGTGAGGACAACAAAAGTGCGCAGAGGCGACGTTCAAGATGCGACGAATGGGTAGCAATGGGTGACAATAAACTTATCCCAAATGCCTTTCAGTATTTTGAGTGTACACTAAAAGAGGCACCGAAATAATACAACCTCATTGCTACTAAGTAAAGACGACGTTGCAAACTTTCCGCAGCATCTGGATGAAAATGCTTTGAGATAACGGCAAAGAGCTTAATGGGTATGATTTGCGCAGATAAACCACAAATAAGGGTGATTTTAAGACCGAATTTATGCAAGCACATTGAATAAGATTGAGACGTGCTATGGAAGACGAGGAAATCAGGGATACTTAAGTATTCATCCATTGCCATTACCGTTTCAATCTCGGTTTAATGATGACAATCTTGGTTTGTTTCGATTTCGTAACTCGTCCAAATGGTAGGCAGAGTAAAAGATCAGGAAGCCTATAAAAGAACAATTCAACCACTCCTTGCCTCTTATGTATCCAGGGACGTAAAAAATGTCACAATTTTTCATTTGCTGTTTTTTTAAGAAGCCACTGATTTGTCTACAGTCAAAATCCCAATTGGTTACAAAAAGTGTGGGAGTTCGATTGAAGTAGGATTACCTCTTCTTCACCAATGAAAGGCTCGTCCGACATTTTCCCACTTGCCATCTGTCAGTCATCGCAGAAGCCGACATGTGACCTTTGAAACGTGGCAAACACTGTATGAAGCTTGATGAGCTATCATGTTGCAAGAAGCACAGCTGTGTGGGCAACTACTATTCTTCTCTGCGTGCCGAAGAATTCCTTCTAGCGCTTAGCCGTTTTGTGTACTGGGGATTCGTGTCGAACCTTTTACTATAAATGCTAAAGTAAATGAATTAGGGAACTACTTAGCTGGGAGTGTGTGTGAAGGAAGCATGCTCTTCTAACTCCCACAAATTAGTGGGGATTTTCACCAGAATAAATTCTGCACTTTGGAGACACTTAACAACTGATGCCTCATAAACTGCGGCTTATGTTTATAAAATGTCTTCAAAATATCATCGCTACTGTGTTGCGTTTATAACACTCGATGACGATCTTATATTCGTTAAAATATCAGGAACTTACTCGGATAGGAAGAATAGATCGGCATACATTCATGCGGAAGCGGTTGCAATTTTCGCATACGTACATAAAATGCGTGTGCGAATATGCATTTCACCTTAGTACACATTTCACCCTCAATTAGTGACCACAAGTGTCAATCGTTAAACTTGGTGTGATTTTGATGTTTGTCCGTCAAAATTACGTGTCACCTCGCGAGACAATTGACCTAACTTAAGTTGCATTAAGACAGTTAATGGGACCGACGATTCGACTATATGGACTTCAAATGTTTATTTGCTTGAACATTAGGACGGATTTTGCATGTTTACAATGAGTTAGCTCTGCATTAAATTGCTTTATGCTGAATGAAAGAACGCTTTAAAGGCTAATCAAGTCAATCAGTGGCGAGGAGACGCCTTCGCTCCTACTTGAACATACGCTGAATTTGCATGCATCAAATGAAGTTCTCGTTTGGTTATTTCGAAGACAACCACAAATCTTACTGCCTTCAAAATACATACTTTATAAAGCCATTATACGTGCAGGAAAATGTAAAACCAATCATCCTGAGGGGTTGGCATTGAAATATTATATCAGGGGATTAGCACAAGTCTTCTAAACGGTAAATTATGAAGTGAGTGAAATCACGCAAAGATGACGAGTTTTTCATGCCAGCATGTAGTAATCATTGTAATGCCATACTGAACTCAACATTAAACTAACATCGGAATCCTCCACATGCTTTCATTTGGATTCCACAATTAACTTCAGCACGAATGAAACTTCGACTTCATTGGAGTGTGTTCGCAAGCAGACGTTGTCTCCAGTAAAAACTGCCAAAATAGGGCACCAACTTAAAGATGAACATAAAATTTTGACACAAAAATGAGAAGTACGCCTTCTGGTTAGCACGAAATCCACTTCACTTCACTCTATCTGCATCTCATTTGGTTCAATTCAGAAATGAATGCTATCAAAGTGCTCAAAAATGCCAGAGGCTTAAAGAACGTCAACAGTCCGATACTTCAAGGGTTTTTTTACATCATATCTTCCTGCTAAATTTTTTGCAATAGTTACCCTTCAAAAGCAGGCACCATTGGGAGAGGCATGATGGGATTTGCACTTGAGCGAACTCACCTGAGGGAATACCACCAACAACAGAGGAAGTAGCATCCAAATTGTCCGGGATGATACACCTGTCTGCATGTTATCAGGTCGGCAGCCTACACCCAAACGCGGCACTGCTGTCCTTTAAAATGAAGCCTGCATACACGCACCACCACAAGCATCACGTGCGCACCCGATGCCTGCGCGCGCAGGCCTGCGTATGGCCGTGTGTGCGATCAGGCGGTTGTTAGAAGGGGGCACCGGGGCGAGGGGGGGAGGAGGGCTGCAGAGGCACGGCTTCTCGTGCGTTGTGCACTAATTGGCAAGACTTGACGAGCGCTGTCGCGCCGGCTCAGACTCTTTCACTGCTCTCCATACCTAAGAGGAGGCCCTTGATACCTCCTTGTTCGTATTGATTGGCGAACGGATGCGAAGTAGTTGCACAGCTATAGCGCTGCAAATATTTCCGGTGGTTTTATTGGAAAAAGGGCAAAGCTATTAAATATGGTAAATAACTAAAGCTCCTATTAGGGCAAGACGAATCCAGCAATGCACAACTGTTGGAAACGAGAAGAGTCGGCAATTTGAAGGTAAGTTATTATTAATTTTGATTTTCCCATAATTAGTTTCTTATTGCTGAATAATGTGCAAAATTAGGCTTACTGAGATTTTTAGCCGCCAATTAATCAAACTGTCAGTTTCAAATTCCAAAAAATAAATGTAGTAACAAATCAAGCGACTAGGAGTTCATAAGTTACCCTGCTTCACATACCCTGATCAAGATTGAATCCACATGCAATTTGTGTGAAGGCAGCGAAGTTGGGGTCGCAAGGGAGGTGTGCCTCTCATAAAGGCGTTTGTTTTTCCTAACTTCACAAACACAATTATTCCTTGATGGCTTATATCAACCACCGTAAAATGTTCTTTAATGTCTTTTTTAAGCTTTTAAAATTGATCCAAGAGCCAGCATTCTCCAAAACATTGATCCACAACGACTATTAAGGTTGGTGAAAAAATTGAAACGCTTTCCTCGAATCGAGCGTGTCAACAAGGTGTAGTAATTATCGAAGTTCAAACTGGTTCAAAGAATTTCCCATCCTTCAATTTTGTGGAAATAAGCTAAGAATGTTTCGAGTAGCAAACTCATTATTCTAGATGCAACTCGCAGGTATTACTATGCAGAAATCTGACAGACTAAAAAAATTAATAAAAATAGCTTGGAATGGTTTGCTGAAGCCCTAAATTACTACTATCTGATGTGTCAGAAGAAATTTGTGAAATTTAACGGATAGAATGAATTATACGTGACGTTCCGCACAAAAAGACCTCCTAAAGTTGCATACAAATTAGCGAAGCCATAATTATGAGCATAACCTTTGACCACAAGATAGTGGCTAGGTTTGGAGGGTGGTGGGCACTTTGTCTCCTAGGTATTGAAATGAGGGATGGTCAAAAAACTTCCCAATCAGGTGTTTAGAAAAGGCGTAATTGGTGTTCAACTCGAGCACGTCGAACTTAAGTTCTCTGCCTCATTCATGGCTCCCGTTTTCTACCAAAATCTTCTGCATTGGCTTCGAGATGATCCTTTAATATGATCCCACACCACCTTTTCATGGGAGTCCATTATGGCTGTCGACTTGTACCGACTAAAATTGTGCTTATGCATACACATAAAAAGTTGAACATCTCGTGTTCAGATATGAGGTTCTGAGCTTCAACTACGGCTTTGAAAACTAGCTAAAGTGTAATGATCTGATAACGAGTCTAATTGCATGTTTAACTTCGAAAGCTCATCATTCTTTATAGGCTGCACTCCCGATTGCTTGGCTGGCTCCCATCCTAGCGCTTTTGTGCTTGAACGATAAAAGTTCCCCGTACAGGCATGGCATATTACGATTAGAGAAGATAGATAATGACATAACAGAGCGTGGAGTCAAAACATCTACCAAGCAACAGCATTTTTTCACCTTATTTCTCCTTTGATCATTCTATGCCAAAAAATAAATTGTTATTTTTTAAAGCACTTTAAGCTGACTAGATTATTAAAAGAAGAAAAACGAGCTGTTTCACATACCACAAGCTTCAAAGCTTTTCAGGCAATAAGCAGCCATTTTCCTAATTAAGCCCAACACGCGCATAAAATAGCTAAATATGATAGGAACAGCTCGCAGTAAATCTTGATCAACACAAAAATCGAAACTAATTCTCCCAAGAACCACCCAAAGTGGCAGGTAGGACTAAAAACATTTTATGCCAAATGTTATTGTAGGGGGTTCCTCCTCTCCCTTCTGGTCACCCTTGTTAGCAGAAGTCTGCGTATGTTTTGACATCTTTAATATATAGGGTGATAATTACACAGTTAGGCGAGATGTGGGGGTTCAGGCCAAGGAAGTGTCACGCTCCACCAAGTCTCCACGCTGCTCTGTCACGTGGTTCAAATTGTTTTCCCGCCTCTGACCTACAAAGCACATTTAAAGAAATAAGTACTACATTATTGTAATGCTTTGCCTGTCATAACTGCCGGTCCCGGTCTCGGTCAATAGGCGGCCATATTGCCCTAGCCGCGCAGGCTGGCCTCCGGCCCATGCCAGCAGCCCCGTTCCCTTTGCTTATTGAATATACATCCTATACTAGGACTGTAGTACTTTGTTTGTTAGAACTGCCGGTTTCTGTCAAGGTCACAGAGGTGGCCGTACTGCTCTAGCTGCGTGGGCTGGCCTCCGCGTCATGCCAGCAGTCTATTTCCCTCTGTCAGGTGAATATATGTATTCTACCCTGCCACTTTGCCTTCGTTTGCCTTAAGGGAGCCTCGGGACGCTACATTGGTGGCAGCGGAAAGCGGACCCGACTCTATAGGGTTACTATCCCGATCTCTACCACCTGCGGCATGTTGCAGCGGTGCGAAAGAAGTGCATGTGCTACGGACGGGCCAAAAATGACGTCCATTTCCGGCATCTACCCATTCTCCGTGTTCTACAAGAAAGCTATCAACAACTGAAGCGATACTAGCCATGGACCACCTGGAAAGTTTCGTTTCGAAGTTTGCCCCTATTATGCTTGTTTAAGAAGATCGGCGTGCTAACGCCTCCCTACGGACATACTGATGGTCGGCAGAACCACTTATTCCGAATTTTGTTTCCAAGCTAAACGAAGCTCGAGGTGCAATGCACTGTCAAGAGGGATTACTGACGTTGGTGTCAAGCATCGCCTCAATCGCGTCGAATGTCGGCGACTGGCATGGTTAGCTCGTGGGTGCTTCTTGCAGCACCGAGTATGTTGTGATGGCTAACGCGGGAGATGTACCGAGGGACGCGTCGGGGACGACGCTCGAAAGACGAGAGGGGCGATGTAGTACTGTGTTTGTTAGAACTGCCGGTTTCTGTCAAGGTCACAGAGGTGGTCGTACTGCTCTAGCTGCGTGGGCTGGCCTCCGGGCCATGCCAGCAGTCTATTTCCCTCTGCCAGGTGAATATATGTATTCCACCCTGCCACTTTGCCTTCTTTTGCCTTAAGGGAGCCTCGGGACGCTACAAGGACCATGACTTCTTTTGCCTTCAAGGAAATTCCAGCCCTATACAGTACCAAGATGCTGGTACTGTAAAACAAAATTTCTAGCAGCAATTTACGAAGAAATGAATTTAAAAATGCAAAAGCATCATTACTTAATACTAATAATTTAAAGACAATTTTGCAAAAAGGTAAAATTGTAAGATCCAATCAAATTTTATAAATTTGCAATTCGCCAAGAATTTGATACTTTTGTTTAAGTCAGTAAATGTGGTGTCTTAGGTTGTAATCTGGTGTGTCTGGTTGCATTGCATTTCTTTGATGGAGCTACTGAACATGAATGAGCCAGTTACATGCGCACGGGTAACATAGGGGTATTATTAATATGCATGCTCTTAGGGATCCCGTGAGGCATATGTCACTGAGGGGAGGGCTGGGTTCGTAAATTACGATACGCAAATCTCATACGCGCTGGATCTCTTGAAGACAAAGGATGAAAATGCACTTATGACAGCGGAATCCCTGCTGAGAAGTATATGATTGTACTGAGTAATGATGATTTAGATTGTTTCACAGTTGCTGATGATGGGAAGAAAAGGGAGTGTCTATTTTTGATAGCGTTGGCCAACACAAAGATGGGAGTATGCTCATTCGTCTAAGTAATCCGCTATTAGCATTACGAAACGGCAATCGAATGTTGTGATAATCTTCTCGCTGTTAATCCTCAGGATCATCAGTCCTCTGACTTGAAAGCGGAGATCGAACGCCGCCGCAGGCGTGGTATGGTCCTTCGTTGCTCACATTTCCTAAGTCTTTAATTACATCGTTTTCTAAACCCTAATTTTGTGTGTAGAAGGAATCATTGGCGTTTCTCTGATAGCTCTTGGGGCCGTCGTGGCTGTTGCTGGTGTTGCCGTTGGACTAGCCTTGAGGGCTCTGCGTGAATAGACTTTACGACCACGAACTTCATCGCAAGCGCCTTTTTATTTCCTATTCTTTGGGGTGTTTTTGTTCCCTGAAATGCGCATGTATCCTCTACTTAGGATGCTCTATGCCGTTTGGCGGCTTGCTGTGCATTGTATAATGCATTGTAAAACTTCCTCTGTGCTGCTCTACTCTTTGCATTGATAATGTTACCTCTTCATGTCATGAATGTGCTTTATGCGTGGAATAATTCCGCAACAGAGTTGATCCGCCTCTGCTGATATTGCTTCCGGTGCAGGCACTTCCTTCTCATACTAAGCATCGGTTTTTTAAAATCTGTCGCCAGCTTTCGTCTCCTCTTACTCACCAATTCTTATTTCCAATAAGCGTGTGGTTCTGCGAAGTTTATGAACCACGGCCGTGCTTGAATGTAAAAATCACTTGGCTTTCGCTTTTGGGAACCTTTAGGGTAAATCTCCATGGCCCTATGGTTTCGATTCCCACTTCGTATTTCGGTAGGTTGGTGTTCAGATCCCTTGGATTTTGGGAGTTCTTCCGTATGTTTCATGCTTGTTATCGGGTGAAGAATTAATCCCTAATGATTTTTACAAGGGGATTAAAATGAAATGCACTTAAGCTCAATCTGTTTACTTGTTTTTGCATTTGGCCTGAACCTTTTAAGCGCTATGTATCTGCACCGATTCTGGTCAGTTGAGCCCACTCAAGCACCATTTTTTTCGTCATAATGCTATTTTAGTGTTTACTTCTTATCTGATCGAAAGCTATCCAATTTTTCAATTCGGCTTGGAAAACTTCATACCTAAACGGCAACTCGTATCCAAAGCTAAAGCTGCATTTATTTTGGCGGTTTCTCATATTATTATTCGGTTTACGCGCTTATTTTTGCCAAATGTAGGCGCTTCTCATAAATAACTTTCATTATGAGGAAACTTGTAGGCGAAATTGCACTTTATGAAGTTTAGAAAGGTTGTTTGTTGTTACCTGCAAGATGGTTATTCAAGTTTTGAAGAGTGCATTTTTGCAGCCCACAGTGCTTTTGAACTTTTGTATCTCACAAGCAAACATCTGCATACAACCCTACACTCAGCTGTTTTGAAAGTGATTGCTTTGACATAGTGCAACCGTCTTTCTTTTACTTTTAGCTGGCACCTTAGGCTTGGGAGCTATCGGCTTAGCTGTTGGTGGTGTTGCTCTAGGTGTGATCGGAGCCGCTGCAGCCTACGGTCTCCGAAAGAGCAGAGGAAAATAAAAGTGGCCAACTGTGCAAGTTTTTCAATACGTACCACTTTGTAGCCTTTACACCGTGGGTGTGTATCACCCCCGATTTTTCAAGAACCGACTCAAATTCTAAAAATAAAGCGTGTTTGCTTTCAAATCCGGTAAATGAGCCCTACGTTTGTTGATCACATTGGAGTCCCAAGGATACGATAGATTTTTTCTGATTCCATCGACGCATTTATCCACGTGGTGCTAGGGAATTTGACGGTCTAGTTGCTTATTTTTTTTAAAAGGAAGTTTGTTAAGCATAGGGTATCATGAATGAGAGGCGTATACTTTTCTTGGCAATTATCTGTTCCTTTTTTAGTAAATCCGGGTTGAAACTGCTGCTAACGCTCCCACATACTGTGTACGGCATGAATTGTGAGCGTTAGTTCTAATTAAGTCAAATAGCCATAAGGTAGGTGTGGAAAATGATCGGGAGTTGTGCGTTGAATGGGTATCTGTTAAGTCTCTCCGCGGTCTAGTGCACCATTAGTGCTTACGCATGTGTGAAAACTCCTGATGTAGTACGCTAGTACCATGCACTGGAGCAGTCTGGCGCAGCTGTTCAGAAGTCGTGCTCTTGAACAGACTCAGCAAGTCTCGTACGATGGGGCAGCGGTCTTGAACTACTGAACGAAATTGTTTTAAGGAATATGGTCACGCCTTCCAGGCTTAGATGGCAGTTCCATCGACCGGGGACATGCCAATCAATTTATGTATGATTCGCCCTTTTCTGGCTCTCCTGGTTCTAGCTCAAATTCTGGTGTCTCAGAGTCCTTGACGAATTTCACGCCCACTTAAAAGGCAATTCCAGATGAAATGCACCACTACCTGAGAACCTAAAAACAAAGTAAGGAGAAGCAACGAAGTGAACTTACAAAACCTCAACCTTCGCCTACATTGCAGTGGGTGTGTTGACCGTCTCAATGTCTGAACCCTTTGATTTATTGTTTTATCGCGCTAGCATCATGAATTAGCAGTATCGCAGAGTGCAGCTTGACTTTAGTTTCAGTCATTCTAAGTTTTTCCAGTTGAGTTGGCGGGAGTCCACTTTCGAAAGGTGAATTTAGCAGCATCAGGTGCAACAATCTTGGTACATTTGTGCCACGGGACAAAAGTTCTGCTCATCCATGAGACTAGTCAAGCACTGCATTTCTCATAACTGGCGATCCATGGCGATGATGCAATAAAGTGGCTGACGGGCGAAATCAATTGTCGTGGTGAGGCTTTACTTATTAACAGATGCGTGGAAATTTGCAAATGAGAACGTCAGAACGATCGTTATCCTCACCCAAATCTGTTTGCGTGTTAACTTACCTTCCCAGCTGAAGGGATGCCCGACTGTCGGTTGCACGTGTAACTAGTTTCTGCTTCGCCTCAACGGTGGATCCTATATGTGAAAATAGAATCTAAAGTGAAGCACGGGACAATTGTGAGCTTACGTTTTCATGGTTTACTTTGACTGGCTGGATATTGCCGTAAATTACTTCCTGTCTTAAGGCATAGATAGTGCGTCGAATAAAAAAAAGATGATTCGAAACGGTGAGAAGGGCGTGGGGATGGAGAGAGTCTGGCAGTCTCTTCATATTACCGACGTAAAGAGGGGTCGGGGGGGGGGGGGGGGTCACGAGCATGGGCCCGAGGATCACGCCACCGAGTGGGGGCAGCAATTGTAGACACTCAAGCACCCACGGGGTTCTGCGTATGATTAATGGAAATATCAAATCACCATAAGACTGGTTGGTACTACAAAGTAGCCCAAGAAGAAAAGTGAATAATAAAGCGCTTCGATATGCCCATCTCAAACTTGCCAAGTTACTTATGCAAGGCCAGCTTTCAATAGTTAGTGAAGAGAAACTAGAAAAGATAGTATATTTCCACTTAGTGCAGGAAAGTAAAAGGTTGTATAACTTATGAATTCTCGTTTATTCACATTTGATGGCGTTTTAAAATATCCCTGGTCTCCTTGAGTGCCATTAAACCAAGTTACCCCCATAGATCTTATAAAGGACTATATGGGCATATAAGAATTATTACTTGAGTAAAATGAAGACCAAATGAAGCTATTTATTGAACCAGAAGTAATTTGAAGGTTATGTATTTAGGCCGTCTACTGTTAGGCCTTTTAAAGCCAAAATTAAGCTTTTGTTTTATTGATTTTGTAAGGAATTTTGCTAACTTACACTGAGAAATGGCATTTAATTTTTGGGTGCTCGCAGTTTGAATTAACTAAATACGATGTACACAAAGGACACTGGCTTTCAAATTCTTCAGGATGCCGCTTTAGTCCCGCGTACCAGATATCTTTGGATTATTTTAAAAAAATAGCAAATTACTTGTACTAAAACCCAAAACAAAGTCAAAATGGCCGATTTGGAAGCAGTTCTTGCAGATGTGAGTTACTTGATGGCCATGGAAATGAGTAAATCCACACCCGCTGCCCGAGCAAGCAAGAAAATAACACTTCCAGATCCAAGGTAAGTGCGTCTTTTGAGTATTTGGTAAAAATTAATGACTGTTAAATTTTAAAAGTGCGATTTTTTGTTTTTATGCGGTCACTTACTATTTCCATGAGTATGTTTTCAACAATTTGCTTCTTTTTGCTATTTACTTTAATTTGTTTTATCAAAGTCGTTAATAAAAGCCTAAGCATCTGGTATTATATTTTTTAATGGTTTTTGAGTTTTGCTTGCATGGACGCCTTTTTGTAATCTTCATATAACGTCTGATAAAAATCGTTGAGTGATGCTTAATATGCTTCAATGAGAAGATGAATTTTCCAACACCTTTAGTGGATTTTGTGTTTTTACTTTGCTGCAACATTTGTTTGGTTTGCATTGGTCTGCTATCAAAAAGATGTCACCTTTTCCTACGTTTGCCAGTCATTTTTGTCGTATCATTTCTCGATCAAATTATTATGTATTTATTTACAGGTATAACTATTTTTCTTAACTAATTGTGATGCTGCTATGTCGGATTTTGGCTGCAATTTTCTTGTTGTCTTGTGTACGACTTTGTTTTTTTAAATTCACTGAAATCGGGCATAATTAACATGATACTATTTTGTAATTAATTGCAGATAAATTTAAACGCTCCCACTTTGGATTTGACTCATCGAGAGCATAATAAATTGCCTGTGTTTTCATAAACAGAATGAATAATGAAAATGAAATAAAACCATTTTTGTGTTATTTAAGTTAGTTCAGAGATAGAATTTCGGAATTTAACCTGAGAACCATTGCAATTTACGAGTTTTGCAATGTATAATTCTCCTTGGGAGAGCAGTTTTAAGACCTCTTAGCCCGAGGAAAGTGCTCACCTTTGATGACAGACCGATAGCAACCTCCTAGTTTGTTCAACTTTACCAGTTTAGATCTGGGCGAATCGCTGGGATGAAATAGAATCTTTTAGTTCCCTAAGGAGCCTGAGACAGGGACTTTATCAAGCAAACAAAGAATTGTGTTTGGAGTATATTTTTTATCTAGCCTTTGTGCGTAAGCGCTGGGCATTTTTTATCAGAATTTTTCTCTTATTAATAGTCAGCTAAAGATTGCGCTTTGTACATAGATTTTCTGTGCAGTCATCAAAAATGAGGTATGCTTTAGCGCATCAGGCTTCTCAGTTGTGAATGATTACACATTTGAAGGCTTATTTAAGCGTGGGCGTCTTCAAAGCTGAAACGGTGATGGGATCGCCTTGATTGGAGTCTTGTAAGCGTGAAACGGTACATGCTTACTCGCCTTTCTAGTCACACGCTTTTTGGCCAAAATTGCGACTTATTTCTTTTGATTTCATTGGCAAGTGTTGACTGCAAAATGCGATTGGTGGAAAGACAAATGTTATATTTAAAATTCCAATCGCTTAGATTATAAGAATCTTCAATACTTATGGGAAGTAGTTTGGTCCAGATAAGCTAACTCGTTTGAGCACCCAATGCTTAGAGAAAATTTGTTTATTAGCCCAAAAATAGAGCAAAATAGTGTGTGTACAAATATGGACTTTTTGATGGATGGGTGTGGAAAAAATATGAATATTTTTTGAATATTTTCAGCGCAGAGATTATTAGTTAGGGCCTCATCCGTGCTACGACATCCTGTAGTTCGAAATGTCAGGAGCAAGTCAACTAGATGTAAAAGTCTTACCTAAGTTAATTTTAAATGATCATTGATAGCATACGCATGCTTAAAGGAGTAAGTTTTCGCCCATCATCAAACACTACAACTGGATGTTCTGTGCATGACTGTCAGCTTCATTACATTGAAGGCAAAGAAATTGTTTCAACACTCATTCGATGGATTATTTATAGGACTCAAATAATTCACTTATCTCTTTGTATACTATCGAGATGTCTGTTTTTGGTAATAGATGCTTTTGCGCCGAGAAAGGAAAAGGTCTGCGTTTTACCAGAGATACTGTCTGTGAAGTGAAGGAGCCCTTCTCTCCAGCCTTTCGGGAAGTTAGTTTCGGGTAGCTATTTTAATGCACAAAATCCAGAACTTTTTGTACAATGACCACTCTTGTCTACACCCGTACTTTCTCATTCATTTGATTAGATAATGACACACTTGGATTATCTTTGACAGTAATAATAACAAGGTCTGAACTCTTTAATGAGTAAAAGACATGCAGCATGTCCATGTTTTGCTTGCAGTTTAGATATAGCTGGTAAATAAAAGTTGTTGAAGGTATTATCCTTCAAAATTCAATAAATTTATTCATTCTTAAAAGGGCTGCTCCTATTGTAATGAATTTTTCCTTACGAAAGGAAGAACATGAATCATTGATGGTGTAATTTAATCTTCGGTTTTGTTTGTCCCTCCAACCGCCACACCAAATTGGAACATGGGCTGTATAAATGTGCATTTTTGTTGCCGAACTTATCAAACTTGGTTACGACTTCCTTGCTTTTCAGTTTATTTAGTTTGACGATAAGGAATCGCCCACAGATTGGAGTTTTGACATTTTGGCACATGCTTGACCAAATGTTTCCATATTTCCGTGTCATGGCTAGCTGCTTCCTGTTTACGTGTTTATAGCATGTGATGTGCTATCTTTAATACACTATTTATTTCTTTCATTCCGCGAAACATCTAGCCCTGCTTTGTATGCAAAATTTATTTGTCATTTCCAAAGAAAGTCGTAACTGCAATTTGTAAATTCTCATGGTTTGTTATTTCTCCAAGGTATGATAAGCATGACGCTAAATTATGTCAACCTACTTTCAAAGGCCGAGGCAATTGATTCGAAGGTTGGTAGGACAGTGGATTTTGATACCCTCCAAACTAACTGCCTTTGCAAAAATGTTATGATCAGACATCATTTAGGCTACATTAGCGGCAGTGATACTAGAATACCGTAGTGAACGAGCGGTTCACTTTGTGAGTTGTTAAATGTGGAAGCGTGTGAGAATTGCCGTTCGTAAATCCTAAAAGCTGCAATTAGGTGAGAAACCTCGCCACGTCCACGATGCATAGAGGTGCGTTACAGACACGCGACACATGTGGGGCGTGGATCTTAGTTACACGACTCTAATCTTGCCATTCAACATCCACAAGACAAACTTGGCACTTACGATGAGGTTGCCTAATCACCCCTTTTTTACTTTGATGTCACAAAAGTCGGTCCTTTAACTACTGGAAAATTTATTTGCGAGTATAGCCATTTAAGCATAGGCATTAAGCCTGAAACAAGGACAATTTTATTCTGGAATAACTTGTTTGCATAAAATGGAACTGTTCCCCAAGGTATTGCAAAGAATAATCAATTTTTTCGCCATTTTATATTGAATTCATTTCAGTCACATGACAGAAAATTAACAAAAAGTACACCACGCGAGTGACTTTATTCTCAAACCCTACTCGCCCCATGTCTTTTTAATTCAAATCTCAAGCTCTCATTGCTATAACAGGCGTTCAAGATGTACAGAGTTTTCGATTCGTAATCATCCCAAGGGAGATGCTTCATCTAAAGTTTGCTGATCCACTCATCCAATCACTTCCATTCTGCCATGCATGCGTAAAAACGCTGACTCGACTTTACTGGAAGATGGTTGTATGATTGGACCCGACTTCCCAGCGCATCAGCACATGGCATAATATAATTGCAAATGCGGTTCTTGTGGTCCACATCCTGCCGCGCCTTCCTTCGATGCATAAATAATTCCTTGATTTTTCCTCGCATTTAGCACACTACCAGTGGCTGCCAAAATACACTATTCCACCATCAGCAAAAGGTCCAATAAAATGCGCACTCTACCATGTGGCCGGGCGTTTCAGGCATGAGAGGATAAGACTTTTTGAGCACTCGAGTTTATTTGCGGTGCCTGAGGTTATTCGGCTGAAGCGTTGTTCGGTCATTAGTCCAACATACGAACCTGCCAAAATTCAGATATGCTGGGAGTTACTAGGTAAATGTGTCGCAGCTTTATTTAGAAGTGCAGGTCCCCCAATGTTATTTTTGATAGTTTTTCTGATGTTTTATTTTATGCACCCATTAAAGAATTAAATATTCTGTACTTCGTGTTTTATGTATGACTGAATGCAACCAATTGCTACTCATTCTTTACCAATTCCTGCTCACTCCAAAGCACGTGTTTAGGAGGATTGAGATGCGCCCAACTCATGTTTGTTGCCTGCTTACTTCCATTCTCTCTTGAGGCATTTTATGTGCACTTTCTACTGATCCGAGTAATCTGAAAACGACTCTAGTTTACTTAATCATTCACGTTTTAGAGGCGATTTTTCCAAAGGAGTTCTACACCACCCCAAGAGTCTTAAGTGAATCTTTCTATCACCTTTTCGAAATGCTAATAATAGGTTTTGTCCTCATGACAACTAGTACAATGTTAAAGGCCATGCTTTATAATAGTTGTCTAAATTTATTTATCCTTATCTGGTGTGAAATCATATCCATGTTTTGACGAGCAAATGCGAATTTAAAAGCACAATTTTTGTTACATTGAAAGCATTATTCTAAAGGAATCCCTTCTGATCTTTTGATTTTCTTTATTGAAGCAAAGATGCTTATCTTGATATTCATAGTTATGTTTGATCTTGATCCTAACATACCATTTCCCGTCACGTAATTCTGTGCTAGCGCTTTCTCTTAAAAAGGACACTTCCAAGCACCTGAAAATGGTTTGCATGCCTAATTCGATTCGGGATATTCTCTAAATAAAAAATGTTCCTACAATGACAATAAAATCTATCACCTCTTTCAGGTGCTTTAAACACTAACTACTGACGTTAAATAGCTTTCTCTTCCGTTCTTTAGTCATTCAGTAAATGGGTAACGTACGTTCCCATTCCGTTTTTCCTTCAACTACGCTGCGGTTTCGGAATGTCATGCCAAAGTCGGTGCATCCATCATGTGTAGGTGGAAAAACGGTGTGATACACATTGCAAAACTGCCACTTTACGCATAGACTAGTAATAAGCTTGTTGAATTGAATGGCGACAAATACCGTTGCGAGAATTTGAGAGACCGTCAAACGGTCAAAAGGTATTACGGAAACTATCGTGTTTTGCCATTATGATCTGAGATGGCTATAGAAACGAATATTCCTTCGAATGTTAACATTGCGGGCTGCTTCGTCAGTCACAAATTACTTTTGCCTTAGTACACGTTGAAATCTTTATTTAGGTGGTTTTATTTTTGGGATCATTAAGCTCTTCTAGGGATTTGCCTTTTTATATATCGGGCGACTCCGTTCCTTGTCGCGTTTGTAAACACACAATTTTACCTTTGCAAGCGTGGTAGGTATGTTGGCGCATGGCCATAGTATTCTGGCCATTTTGCCCGTTAAAATTGCTTGGTACACCATCTATTAGTCATCACAGTTTTTTAGCTGCTGTAGAACAAGCACTGCGATGCCTTGCTTTTTGCCCATGAATAGCTTCTCACCCTGCCAATGATTGCACAATTTATTAACTATTACCTGGTGGCTACTATCAAATTTATTAATCGTCCACAGGTAAATAACAGGTTTAATGGGTGAAATCGAACGAATAATTTGGATTTATGTAACAATTCCAAGAGCTTATAACACTGTTTGTTCAGTTACATGAAATCAGATTATTGTAGGCTTTCGAATGACCGCTCAACTTGTGTGAGGGAGTTTTCAAAATGGGATTACTTTCCTCACTTGCGTCCATTGACGATATGGAGTTTTTTAGTCATAAACACCCTCTTGCTGTAAATTCCAATCTTCCATCCCAACGGCTAAACACAAGTGGATTTTAAACGTTACAACGGAACAGGGACCCTTGGTGGTAAAAGTTTCAAGAAAAGTTAACATTGTTTCTTCTAAAAGTATTTTCAAGTCAGCAGAAAAGCTTTTGCACAAGGTAGGTTACCTTTGCCGTAAGGGATTTTACCTACTTAAATATTTTGGTTTTACGTATAAAGTTAATAAATGCTCGCTCATGCAGTGATGATTTTCGCTGACCTATTTACTTCCCTGTCAGGCAAATATCTCCTGTACTTTTGTTTACTGCAATTCCATTTACTCACTTCCTCTGTTGCGGCAAATTTGACTGAATATCTTTCATTTTTCGTCGATTAGATCTCATGCTGACAAGATGGGCAGGCAATTTCCGGGACTTCTTGTTGTTAACTATCACTAAAAATCTCGGTGTGGAAAACAATCAAGATCGTGCTTTCACCATACTTTTAACGTTACTTTTCATCTTTAGCGAAGATAAGAGCGATTTGGATAATCGGAAAGATTGTTTTATGTACTTTTTAGTAAGTTGGCTAAAAACGGAATAGAAATTCATGGGATCGTATCTACTAATCAGTGTTTCACTTAAGGTGGTCTACGAGTTTTGGGGGCGAAACCCGAAAAATCTCACATAAACCAGGGAAGAATATTGCATAGGCACTAAGTTTATTTGAATGCAAGCATTTATTTTAATTTACTGAAGTTCACAATCCGAAATCGGCTGTACTTATCCGTGCAGCATTTATCCACCTTTCTTAGTTCAAACCCAAAGGAAATAGCAAAAAACGTTATCAGATGCCTTATCATACGATAACTTCCACGTGAACCATGGCACCAATATAGAAAAGTTCATAGCTGCTCCCCCATAAATATTTTATGCTTTGGAAGATTTTCGAGCTTCGTGCGGCATATATGGTAGGCTGAAAAGTCACTTGTCTACCATCCAAGCAAATAGAAATCGTTGCTTTTCTATCGAGGAGACGACTTGATAATCCCATCCATTGTCCCAGAACTTGGATGATTGAGCGCATGTTACGTGCGTGCATTCTTATTTAATAGAACTCTTAAAATTTACACTGTCTCTTGGTCGAACCTACATGGCTACGTGTGAACGCTTCTTTGCTCTTTCGAGCTATTAATTTCTTCGTCCCCTAAGGCTCATAAGGTAGTTTTCGTGATTAAAGAAGACCAGCTTCGCAAGAACTAATAGTAAAACAAACTGCTTTTAATTGTAAATGCTGGTTAAACATTGGCCACTTTTTGCAGACTTTATTAATCTTGGTGCATCTTCCAAGACTAATGATCGGGTAGTTAACCATGATTCTTCTCGTGTTGTCAATCTTTCTAGGAACGTCTTCCCTGTATGCTGAAAGGAAGCACAGCATTGCATGGTCCTAAATTTCCCATTTATTGAATTCAAGCTCTCTTTTCTCTTTACCTAGGATAATCCAAGTGTCTGTTTTATTTTTCATTGGTGAATGAAATGATGACATTTTTTCTTTAGTGGTATCAGTATTGTGCCATTGAGAGGTTCTGTTCAAGCATAAACCAGCTGCTCCTTCGACGAGACATTCGTCGATAACTCTGTATGTCGGTTTGTTGGGTTTTCCCGAGACAAAGGCTCAATTAAGTGGACGCTTAATGCGCCTCTGTCTCAAACGTGATATAATCAGACTAATTGCGAATTTGGGCGCAACATATTTTCTAATATGTAATTTAAGACACCATTTTCTGTCATTGTTCTTTTAAATAATCACGCTGTTATTATTAGATCGGTAGATATTCCAAGTCATCATTTGACAATTCCTTTACAATTTAAAATCTCGCCAAAAGGCACGATGAAAGCACATTCATGGTTAACGTAATTGAATTTAATTCACATCTTTTCAATCAGTGGCGTTTTTATATTTCGTCAAATTGTTTTGCTAATAGTTAAATAATCTCCTTCCTTCTTGTTTCCCAATTAGAGGCGGCGTTGAAAACAAGTTTAGGATGGCCCAGATGTTGCTGCCTTAACGCAAGGCAATCCGAGCCCTTTGATTAAAGCACCGATTTGAGTGTGCGCCGGATTTTGACATGAATAGCGACTCATAGTTACTGCGAGCCTCTTACGCGGGTGCTCTCAAAAATCAGAATGCATATGGGAGTTGCTCACCTCTTTCATCAGACTCCGACTGCACTTGATCGAATATGACCATTTATGTTTGCTTTAGAAATAGACAATTGCCTTGCAAACGAATACGTGTTTGTGCTGGACATTGATCATGGTTACTCGAAACAGATAGGTCTTACTATGGTCGCTCCTGATGCCAGGTGGAATGCCGACAAGATTGATTTGATGTTATCCAAAAAGTAGCGATGGCATTGAAGAGTCACAGCCTGATTTTATCCAGCACAAATGAACATTAGTAGATCCTCAGATAATATACATGAAAAGCGCAACCGCAAGCCTACTTTTTGGCATCCATGATATGATTACCTTGAGTAAAGCCTGCATGTATTTTTCCATAAATATGAATTTTGAAAAAAGGTTTTTAGCGAATTGGACCAATAAGATACATTTGTGCTGAAAAATTTATGAGTTTTTAAGACAGGCCTGTTACCGAGGAATTGTTTAAAACTTTAGTCTTGCAAAACCTGAGGACTTTTTCGTACTCAACGCATAAGACATTCAAATTCTAATTGGCTTTTTTAACTGCCTCTCAAAAAGCTTGCGCACTTGCCAACAGAGACATTTTCTTCTCCCTTACCTTTTGTCAACGAACAAGGACATTTCTTCATAGTTGTTATTTGTTGAAGTCTAAGTATTTGGTTGACTTTTTGCGCGTTTCAATGAATTACTGCTGAATGGGGCGTCTTCTCTCACTGGCGACTTGCCTACATCCTAAACAGTTACATCCAAAAGATTGCATTCATTTTTATTACTTTGTTAACGCCACTCCTTTGCATTACAGCTATTTATTCCATAATTTTTGTCGTAAAAGGTTATTTGTGTGATATCTTAATCAAAACACTGCAGAGTTGTTTCTTTCCTACGCGTCGGGATTGTTACAATTGCATAATTTGCCCAAACTTGTTGAAGCTGCGAGAGGTTGTGCTTATGTCTTTAAGCGAATGCAACTTCTTGTGGTTCCCTGTGATTTTTTTTAGGTGGTTGATACTGTTACTATCAACTATTTTGAGTGTTCGAGCTGTGTTTTGGTCGAGCTTGTCCACTATAAAAG